>JBAJHW010000001.1:120479431-121079431 GCA_037013535.1 Intellagama lesueurii | reverse complement strand
ACATCTCTCTTACTGTGTTCTTTTATTTATTCCTTATCTTTCTCTCTCTTTCGCTCTCTCTCATTTCACTACTTTATTTTATTTTTCTTTTGATTTTCTGGATCAACTCACATTCTCCTGAATCTTCAGGAGCCTGTTTCTTGGAATCGGTAGCTATACGTCTTTCTTTCTCAATATTTAGGCCAAACAGCTGGAACACAGTCAGCTTCAAATAGAGGGCTGGTGGAAGGTTAGAGGCAAATATTATGTTTTATTAAGGGGGTAACTGAGGCTGATTTTTGCATAATAATACAGATTATTCTGCTTTGCACTTTTCATTTCATCACTGCATTGTATTGTTACAAATTCACTGATTTTCCTTTGATTTCTTTTATATTTTGGCTTCATTTTGTGGATCTTATTCTGTTTATGTGCTGTGATTTAAATAAATCTTCAACTTAATTGCACATATGGATAGCCTCAGATCATCTTTGGTTACACCTTTCGCCCACTGGGGCAAATAAGGGACCTCATTTTCATTGGCATTGTTCTTCACATTTTTAAAAAAATGGCTGCAAACTACCATTTGGCTCCCAAGCCTCCCCAATCTGCTCACCCTTGCTCTAGTCAAGTAACTGTACAACTGAAATACACAAGAAGGAAATACAGAACAATGGCAAAAACAAACAAAAAGCATCTACACAGAACAATACGTATAAATATTTTGTGAGAATTCTGCAATTGTATTTAGATTTGGTGTTGAAGAAAACGTGCAGGCTTTCCTATAGAAAGCATGCTTTGAACCCATGCCTCCCTTTTCTTAATGTGCAACAGCAAATCATCAGATTACACTAGTCAAACGTTATAAAAACGGCCAGTATGCTGTTTGAGTGTGTGACTGTACCTCTTCACTATGTCTTCCAAAAGCTTTACAAAACAGCTGATCGAATTATGTAAACAATCAAGGACATCTGCAATTCATTGTACTAAAAACACAGACTGTCTAAGCATTAGGGAAGAGGTAAATTCTGGCAGAGTCTGAACCTGTCACTCATAGTACTACATGCCAAAATGCTGCTCATCAGGCCAGCCTCTTCCAATCCATTGCCCTCCAGAGCTATGGTGGTTCTGGACAGTAACAGTTGTAAGCCAACTCCTTTGGAGGGTTAGATCTTGCACAAGGCTGATGGCAGCTCAACAGGGAGGAGTGCTGTTTATTATCTTTGTCATTCTCATGAAGGACAATGGGGTAGGCTGGAGTTAAGTGTTGACAGTCCTGAAACTGTGATGCTGTTGTATGGCAAGAGGTCCTTTATCTATGCAGTCATCCCTAGGCAACATGATGATTAGCAATGGATTCACTACTCTTGCATTTCTTTTAATGCGCTCACTGTACCTCAGTGTTGTTGATAAGCAAGGGAAAGATTACAAACAGTACAGCTTATACAAGAAGTGACACAGCTTTAATCACGTGACATAAACACATAACCAGTGTTCAGGTAAGCAAGTCTCTGCAGTGTCATGTATTTCTTATTTCTGGGCCAAATGTGGTCTCACCCAAATGTGGCCTGTCACATGCCGCTTTTTTCTACCACTGCTGAATCCCACCTCCTGCTAACTGCACCAGGTGTGATCAATGTTTCCATGCCACTAATGGCAATATATACGCAGCAATGTGAACTAGGTCATCATGGTTGGGCGGGGGGGGGGGGGGGACGGGGACAACTAAGCCTCCTCTTTGTCCTTTCAGTGACCCCCAAATCAGACATCTGCAATCAGAGTTGCTGGGGAGAGAGAATAAGCTTGATCAGTTAATATATATTGCTTGCTTTTAAAAAAGCACACCATAGAAATGCTTATTTTAAGCACGTTTACCTAGGATTTTTAAATTGGAAAGATTAGGTACATTGCTAATGAAGAACAATGTATATCAGAGTAAAATGGCTGTTGGGGACAAGAGCTGCTTCTGACTTCATGTGTGGCCAGGGAAACAAATGGACAAGATGGCATCACAGCTATTCAAAACTGAAACCATGTGTGATTGCATCACTTACCAGATACATCAGATAAGAAAGTAGAACAAACCAATCCACTTAAATGAGTCTAACCTCCCAAAGAGAAAATTAATCACCACTGACCTATGCAGTAAGACCAACGTGCTATAAGGAAAGTACTTGTATTTTTTCTCCAACCAATTTTAACTACTAGTTTCAACTAATTAAAAAGCCCTGATTCACAAGTAACTCTCACACATGCACATACACACATACCAATTCAATCTTTGTAAAAATGAGCTAAAGTAAAGTAAAACAAACTAGGGATCACAAATAAAGCTGGAGTCTGACACTAAAATCTACAACAAAAAAGAAAAACAAAGAAATGTATTACAATATGCAGCATTATTTCAACCACAGTAACATTCTAAACTACTAATATGAACTGCTTAACAAAGAACAAGTTTCTATCAAATAATTAACCAAATACCTGTGAGAATCAAAGACAGAAGAAATGCCAAAAAAATTAAAATGAGCTCAAATCATGCAAATGTCTCTTACACATGGATTTGCAACCAAATATACATGAGTACTCTGCACATGTATATATGTGTGGCTTTATCTACAAAGGATTATGCACATCCTTTTGAACCTTTTCAAACCGTTCAGGCATCTCAACTGTTCCTTGGCAAAGTAGTGCAAAGTGTAATTGGGAATCTTTTCAAAATTTAATTCAAGTGTACTCATGATTATATTAGTACATCTGGGCAGATAAAACCTGATTACTTTCAAAAGCAATGATGAGCATATTTGTACACGTATATACATATGGGATCTTAGAATCAACAAATTCCATTAGTTACTACTTAGTAACTAATCTAGTTACAAACTAATTCCATTAGTTACTACTTAGTAATCTGATGACTAATTAACATCAGTTTGTAAAAGACAAAGCTCTGGAGGGAGAAAGTGCTTTAGAAGAACATACATAAATTTGAACTCGGAATTACCTATGCACCCACTTTAATAATAATCTGTGGCTTAATATATTCTTAAGATTACCTCCATCTGATTCCATAAACACTCATGAAAAGGTAAGTCTATAGAAGACACAATGATTGTATTCAGACATAATGACAAAGTATAGTTTATGACAATGCAAGCAATGATAAACTAATGGTTTATCATTACAGGAACAAGCCTTTAGCTCATGCAGTCCTGCCTACTGTCTTCTCCTCAAACAGGAATACTCGTATGAAGAGTCAGGAAATTTTTGAGTCTGTTTTTAAATAACAGCAGCATAATTTACTGTTACACAGAAATACAGCCAGTGTGTGACCCAGTCTGATCAAGAACATACCTACAGTGATCCGGCGGTAATTCTCATTAAGAAACGTAACTAAGCCACACAATGACTGCAGAAATCCTTGACAATTCTCTACTACTGCATTCCGTGAGATGACTTAGCTGAGCCTCAATAATCTTCCAGGTGGTTGCAGATATATGAAGATATTTACTGATCTGCCATGGTCACAGTAATAAAAAAAGCATTCTGAAAGCATGCTAACAGAAAGGGACAGGAAGATGAAATTGAATTGTCACTTGAAGACCATTTTGTCAAAACCTCTGCTGCACCCAAAATGTTACCATATGTGTAAGTATCTGTCTGTGTCCACCAGCTGAAAAAAATGACTGATAGGATGGAAGCAATTATAGTTTTCATAGGTACAGAAGACAGTTTTGAGTCTTCAACACTATCCTCATTGTAGATCAATATCTCAAAATGTCTAAGTTGCAAATAATGTATGCAATTATATACATCTTACATTGTCTCTCCTTTACGATACATTTTGCAACATTTTGCAAATATTCCATTTACATGGAGTTTTTAAATCATTCTTTATATAAATTCATACTAACTTTAAAAACTACGTATCCTAAATTACTTCATTTTCTTTTTATCTGAACTAGAATAAGCTTTCCCTCCATGCCAATAAAATCAAACTGTAGTTCAAAATCATTTGTTCTGTAGTGCCTGTAATTTAAGCTTATTACATGTGAATACTATCAGCAAGCAATTCACATTCAGAGATTTTCAGAGAAAAGAAGGCCTTGGTGTACTTGAAAAACTGTTATAAAATTGTCCGTAAACTTAGCATAAGCTTTAAGCTATGGAGCTGTAACCAGTAATATGCATGATAAAGTCTATATTAGGTAGAATGTAATAAACTGAATGTATTGTCAGCTATTATACATATCATTCCACCTAGCTTTGTTTATTATCTTGAGGCAGCAAGAAAAGTCACTGAGAAAACTTGTGAGGCTGGTACAGTAACTGCACTTAAATGAATGACTCCCAATGCTCTGCCAAGGTACAGTTCCCTCTCTTCTTGGCAGCCTTTTAGTTCCTGGTAGCTTCTAAACTATTCATCCTCAAAGTATTCATAGCCTTGCTTTAGCTGACTTGAGCATCAGGGCTTCCACTCACTCTTCCTTTTCTATAATTTATTTATTTAAAATATTTCTAGCCCACTTTCTCCTTAAAAAGGACCTAAGGTGGCTTCCATCATTAAAAGACGGTATTTAAAGCTAACAGTAGTAAGTATACAAACAAAAGCAACACTAAAAACACATTCAAAGCAGTAAGATACAACAATCCATCTAAAAACGTCACTCAGACACCCATTCAATCAGAGAAAGCTTGCCTGAAAAGAAAGATGTTCACCTGCTTGTGGAAAGACAGCAAAGAGGAGGCCAGTCTGGCTGTGGAGAGTGGGGTCCCAAAGTCTGGGAGCAGCAACTGAGAAGGCCCTCTCCCATGTTCCTACCAAATTCACCTATGAAGGTGATGGGACTGAGAGAAAGGCCTCTCCTGATGATCTTAACACCCAAGCAGGCACATAAAGGGAGTTGTGGTCTTTGAGACAGCTTAGACCCAAGCCATTTAGGGCTTTATAGGTTAGAACCAGCACTTTGAATTGTGTTGAAAAATGGACTGACAACCAGCAGAGCTGCTGTAACTTCCTCACCTGCTGCTTCCTCTTCCACTCCGTTGTCCTGTTTCTTCATGAAAAACGTACTCTACATTTTCCTCATCTTTAAATTCCCACTTGTTCACAAAGAAACCTGGCTCCTTCCCTCTGACACCATCACCATTGTCCTCCTCACACCTTGGTCTGGAAGCTACAGTGGTGGTATATCACCCCACCACTTGCATTTCCACCTCTACTTCTTTCTCAGCACACGTTGACTTTCTTCATTTCATATGACACACCACTTTTGTACTGGGATGCTATATCACCTGATCCCATGGCTAATTCCTGGTTACTAATTCCCATCTGTTCTCCACTCTCCCCAATATATAATAATTTATTTCTTCTGATTCACTCTGTATTGCATTCAAGCAGACCATTATTTATTCTCTATTCACAAATAAACCATTAAATTTTTGCATCTAAATTCTGAAAGCATCCAGCTTACAATTGTCTTGATTCTTTCTCACTGAACTCTTCTGTTGACTTGCTACAATCATATTTCTACAATTTATATCCAAAAACAATTTGTCCCTTAAATAACTTTTCACAGGCCATTACACTGGAAAAGTGGGCCAGAATATCCTTTTCCCCTCAAAATTCTCCTCAAAATCCAATATTTCTGTGACATTTCGGTTTAACCTTTTAGGCCACACATTTTGCAGCTATCTGGCCCAAATCCTGTTGCTTAGAGTAGTAAATTGCACTACAGCAGGCCAATTGAATCAATGGAGATTTGGTGACTTTACTTCTCTTGTAAGTTCCATTGATTGAAACATGACTACTCTAACTGTCAATTACTTTAGCTTAGGAAGCTGAGTTATAGTAAGACCATTTGAATAAATAGAACTAATGAAGGTGTTGATTCATCCCCATTCAATGGGGTTGCTCTAGTGAGATTTACTATGCCAAGCAATAGGATTTGGGCCTCTCAATCTATGCATGCAATGGGAAATGCACCACATATTTATATGCAAAGTGCCTCCTCTTTCCCAAAGAACTGCAGTTGATTGCCATTTCCAACCTCACACATCCTCCAACCCATGGCCAAATCAGTAGCTCCCTGCATGTATGCTATTCAGGAAAGCACCCTGAAATTCAGCAGAAGGAGTTGTGGTTAAGAACAGGAAAATTGGAAATCCCTGTTGCATGAGCAGACTCCTATCCACAGTTCTCTGGATCTGGTTATTTTCATAACCTGATCAAAACAGAATCAGCTGAAGATTTAATACAAAAATAGTTGTCATGAATGATATTTTTCTAGCTGAATTAAAATTAATCAGCCTGTAACAATATTAGTACAGGAAATATAGTGTACACTATAATACCATAGCAAATCTTGTGTGTCATTTTCAGTAATAAATCTATGCACAGGAGAGGTAACTGGAAATATCAAAAGAGATATCCAAAAGATAGTAAATCTTTAAATAACTGATTTACACTCGGTGTACATCGTATTTACAATAAAGCTACTGGTTTCAGCACATATTTTGGGGGGAAAGGCAATAGTTTTCTTTAAAAGGATGCTTACCATGGAAAGATGTTAATCCGTACCCTGTTCTTATAAATTAGTATGCCTCCTGACATAACTCCAATCATAATTTCATTGTTACTTTGATCCTAAAAGATAGTGTGAGAGAGAAATAACATGAATAAAAATAACTACTTATGAGTACTCTTTCACACATCAGTAAACGTGCAAACATTCCCTCCAGATGAACCTGTAATGCCTATAAGGTGTTCTCTATAAGGTGTTCTCTCAGCCAACATGTTCTATGGATAGAATTCTGCTGTTGTTCATGAAAAGTCTGCATAACTTGCCATAGCTAATTGCAACTAACAGATGAGATGCCAGGATGCATCTTGGTTGCACAACCGGGTGCACGACCAGGTACGTAATCGAAATGTGTACTGGCACCTATCAATTAACTGCAATTAATTGTGTCAAATTATCAAACCCTATGTGAATACCAAGAGGATTCTGGCCATTTCAATACAGCATATGCAACACAGCAATGGAGGAGGAGGCTAGACAGCCACAAAAAACATATTTCCCAGAATTGGCAAGACAGGAATTTTAACCAGAAATGGCTAGCTAAATGTAAAAAAGTATTATCAGTGCATTTCTTTTCTGGTCCCTGTCTAGGCAACCCCTGACTCTGAAGAATGACTTTCTGGAAGAAATCAATTTGAAATCAAAGACTTTAACCTCCCTTCGATGCCTGACTGGCTCTTATGCTCATCTCCTAAACCTCTCCCACTCTTCTCTTTAAACTTGTAGCACACAACCACAGTAATTGCTGTTTTAAAGATGTTCAGACGTGTATTCTTCCTTATGCTCAACATAGAACAGATATCCTTAAGTGGATCAGGTGTCTATTTAGTTATTTAACCAATATATCTGATAAAATCTACTGTAAGAAGTTTCATGGCCATGGTTTAATTTTTCTGTCCCTTAAAAAATGCAAATACAATATTGAGCAAATACTCCTGGACTTTATATCAAACTCCAAAATTAATTGTTTCAGGTTTCTGAAATCCACTGCCTCTGCTCAAATGGTAATTAGAGACCTGAAAATATCATAGTTAAGTTACCATGCAGGTGAAACAGCTCTAGGGTTAAAGCATGAATGGACAATGCACCTCCAAAATGCCCTGAAACTATTTGGTTTCTAAGATGTGCCCTAATGCCCTCTAGGAAGTGTATAGGTAATTTTGCTACTTGTGTGTTAGGTCTGATATGTATGGTGTGTGGCCAGCAGCAATTTTCAGTGCTGGGGAAAAATCCCCCTCTACTGCAAAACCAAGAGGACATGCGGACACAGCCCTGCTAAAATAGCTCTGTCCAATCCGAAGAAGGCAAGAAAGACATTTTGGGGTGAAAAACATCTGTTGGGTGGGGAAATAGCTGTAGGTCTCAGGGGCATGGGTGAGTGGGTCCTGGGGTTTCACTGAGGTAGCTGCGTGCAGCCTACTGAGTGCATTTTGCAGGTCACAATGTGTGTGTGAGAGAGAGAGAAAGAGAGAGAAAGGGAGAGCAATGGATCATGCAAGAGCTGAGTACCCATTATGCTGGCAGGTAAGGAGATGCAGGACTTGCACACAGAGAATCAAATTAATCATATGCATGGAAGAGCAAGAATCGAAAGCTCAGCACACTGTGGGTGGCTGTTAGAATGAGAATTGCTGCATGAAATGCGGTGCCTTGAAGACAGAAACAGACAAGAGCTGAGACAGCTCAAGAATGGATTCTCAAGTAATAAAGATGGGAGGAATCATAACAATGAACCAGGATCAGGATACTAATTAATTAGGATTAACTAGTATTGGAACTCTACTAGAAACTTTCTAATCTCTATGTGAAGTTCAGTATTTGAAAAAAACACAACATCCTACAATATCTTAAATATCGCTGAGAAAGGAAGTTACTTCTTTATAATACCATACATATTGAAAGATTCAACTGCTTCTTTCAGAAAGCATACATATATACTTATTGGGTCTGAATCAGGATCTAAGTTTAGCAAACAACTGAAATGTGAGTTAAGACCGGAATCCAATCATTATTCTGAATCTTAAAAACCACAGTAGTGCAACATTAGTGAAATATAATATATAGAAAATTATCAGAAAAAAGCTTTCTCTTCCATTGCAATACCATAATACGTACAAACTCAACTATCTGCCCAAGAAGGCACAACTGGTTTCATATCCATTTTTCTCATGGGAAAAACTCATAATCATTTGTAAAGAATCTGATTCTAACCATGCTAATTAAGTATTCAATAATTAGAACAGGAATCTACCCACTAATCACTTCCTTAAAACATAAAAAGGAAAATAACCCTTAAGATGATGGTTACTTTTTTACTCATCAGTTATCAGTACAAACTTACCCTTGCGTAGTGCAATTCAACTCCATAGATTTCTAAGGTTCGGGCTGTACTGAGATAACTGAATTCTGCTTCAGCTGGAGACAAACCTCTATAATGACAAGAACAGTTAAAACATAAAACTGTCCAAAATGCATGTACTGGAACTCTTATCAAAAGATAACATTTCAATATGAGTTTTTAAAATTCTATGAGGACAGACTGAAATAATTGATTCAATGTAAGCAGCACTGCAATTTCCAGGTGTACCTCAACAGAATGCCATTTCAGTTTTCAATATATAAGTAATGAAAGAATTCCTCATTTAAAATGCAGTAACAGGAGGAATCCAACATATGTATCATATACTTTTACCACAACTTGGTCCCTGAGGTAATTACCTGTAGATCTTAAATGAGTTATTCTTTCCTAAAAACTGAATGTACACATGCAGTATTCTGGACTATAATTCAGCAAGCTACTTTGATTTGTACACATCTAGCTGCTCTAGGTGTGTATAATTAGTCATGTAGATCAGTGGTCCCCAACCTTTTTAACACCGCGAACCAGTTGGGGAAGGTGGGGCACCCCCCCATGCATGTGCATGCACGAAGGGGCAGGCCCGTGCTTGCACGGGTGCACTCATGCACATGCACAAAGGAGCGGGAGGGTGCTTGCGCGGGTGCACACTCGTACGCATGCACGAAGGGGCTGCGTGGGGGGAGTGCGTGTGGGGGTGGGTGGGAGATCTGTCTCCGCAGCCCGGTCCGGCCCAGGCCACGGACCGGCACCGGGCCACGGACCGGGAGTTGGGGACCCCTGAGTAGATCTTTTAAATGTAATTTGTTTTTATCACAATGCTTACATATGCTGCTGATGTAGTTTGGATACTTCTTTTTCAAAGTCTTGAGGCTGGCCAGGAATAAAGGAGTAGTCTGAGAGGTAACCTGGGAAATTCTCTGAAAGGTTGTAGTCTCCCAGTTCAGCTGAAAATTTAAAAACAAACATCTTGAACAACACTCCACCTTGAAGACCTTGCAAAACATGATAAATGATAAAATAAAATATTATCCCTCAAATCTTTCTACAAATAAATTATTTTAAACCTGAAATTGTACAAAAATATTTAGTAGCAGTAGGAGCTGTCTGAGTGAACACTGGGTTAATTCCAACATTAGGTTGGCAGAACTTTCAGAATGCTCTTCCCTTCTCCTCTTCCTTGCTTCCTTCCATGCCATTCAAAAACTAGCTCTAAAGATTTTTCGAGGCCTCCCAGACCCCCACAGCCAGTTTTAAAGAAACATGTAAGGCTAGAATAACTGTATACTGCCCACAGCCAGGGTGGATTTGATTTAAATCGGGGGGACAGACTGATTTTTTGATTCAAATGGTAAATCAAACTGATTTAAATTACAATTTGAATTAAAAAATCAGATTTTTTGAGGATTATCAAAATATAAATTTTTTACTTAAATTATGATCTAAATCAATTTGACTTTAAAAAATCATTGATTTTTATCCACCCTGCCCACAGCCATCAAACCTTAAATACAAGAATATTTCTAAATCAGTTGTTTCCATTCTAATGCAGATGAAAGCAACTCTCAGTACATTCTATGGGATCCGAACTCCAAAGCATGCAAGGAATTAAAGGCCTAATAATCTTAATAATCATACTTTTACTAAACTTAAATAAATCTCCTTTTTTTTAACTTTCATGTTAACTACTCTCATGTTAAGACCTGATGTCAGCAGTCACTAAACAAAGCCATGTTACTAATGTAACATTCTAGATTTAAATTTGCAGTGCACAGTGGTTATCTAGATGCTAACACACCACATGCGCAGCTGGAGCTTCCTCTGAAGTGGAGCAACCATTCACAAAGGGCTAAACTGTAGTTCAGCTTATTAGGGCACAGAAGCTAATACAGAGAAAATGGCAAAGACATCTCAAGGAATAAGCAGTATTTCTGTACCTTTTTAAAAATTAATTCTTTAGATTGCAACATATGGGATTTACTTCTAATTAGACATCTTACTTCTGTACCACTGATGGGCATGAACTGCCAGTTCATGCTAGATAATATAGTGACTGAACAGGTGTCCAGTGCTCCAAAGCCCCACCTCCTTCACTGGGTGCCCACTCAGAGGCAGCAGTCTGGCTTCCTTGCCCCACTTCCTTCAGGTGCTGTCTCTGTGTGGGCACCTGCCGGAGGAAGTAGGGCTCTGAAGCACTGTACACCTGTTCAGTTGCTAAATGAACTGGCATGAATCGCCAACAGCGGTTCATGCCCATCTCTACCATTCATACATTTGAATGTGTGGTATCACATGCTGCACAAGAAACATATCCAGCAAGACAATATGGTAGTGCACAAGATTTTTTCATTTCCCCACCTTCCCAGGAGTCTTATGAGGAAGGCTGGGATATTAAACCAACCATTCAATTGATGAATACATGGCTCCTGAAAAGTCTTGCCAATTTTGGGAGCATCTGCTACTTCTGTGATTGTACAGAGAAACTTAGAGCAAATCTCAGTTAAAGATTTCAAAACAAAATTCTTCTCATAAACTGTTCAAAAGTAAAAAGATTCTAAAACTATTCACCAGTTTTAAAAATGAAGTATGTACGTCTGTTCACTTTTAGATCCTTTCCAAATAAGAACAGAACATGAGATCACAAAAACCCCAGCAGTTTCTTAAATTGTCTAGTTAGCAATAACAGTTTATGGAATGTGCTAACTTGCAAGGAACAGTGTAACAGTCGTACCATCCCAACATGTTCATTATTACTTAAATGACATAAGCTTTAAAAGGCAAAACACTGCAAATGTATGTAATCCAGTTAATCTTTACATGAATAGACAGCTATATTTTGCTAACTAATAATCATGGTGAATTTTTACTCTCTGGCTCCCACCATAATTTCGGGGGAGGGGGGCACACTGGCCTGACAACAATAAGTCACAATTAGAGTAGGCCCAGTGAATCAATGGAATTTATAAAGGTGTTGACTCACCAAATCCCCACTAATTCAATGAACCTAAGTCTATTTGATATTTACTACTGGATTTCAGCCAACATATGTATAGTGCTTTCCACTGAACAGGTATGACAGGTCCCAACTCCATGGGATTTACAATCTAAATCCTTTTGGTGACTGCTTGTGGGTTGTAGAACCTTCCAAGGCAGGTTAGACTAGGCCCTTCCCCTGTTGTCCTTTCAAGAACAGAAAAAAAGCCTTTTAAGGCTTCTGAAAACTGACTGACTTCTCAGGAATGGGCTATTAATATGGATGCTGCACTACTACTTTTATTTCTGGTATGTTTTAAAATTTCTTTAAATTCAGTTGCTTTAGAATGATAATCCACCGAATTGTATTTCAGTATTTCAATACATATGTTTAGTTGTGATACAATTTAGAAGAACAGTGGCTTAGCATCATCATTATTATTAAGCAGTCACAGAAAAACAAAAAAAGGAGAAGTGGAGGTATGGACAGTAGTTAACTACTATGGACAAGCAGGACAAGAATATGTGATAGCTTCAGTTACATCTACATTGGCTGATAATAAAATATAGGCTAAGATAACGTACACTAGCTAGCACTGAGAACATGTAGTTTTAGAGACTCCAAATGAAAAAACTCCTGAACCGTGACCACTATTCGGTTAGTTAACAGGAACTGCAGAAAGAAAAATAGAGGAGTGTGAAATAGGATGATGAAAATAAATCAGATCTGGAGAGAGGAGGATGTCATATTTAAGAAATGGTATTTCAAGCAGTGTCACACATCCTAAACGTTAATGCAATTTAAATTATTCCATCTTAACATTTTACATTCCTTTCTGCAGTAGCATACTACTCTGTTTCCCCAAAAATAAGACCTAACCTGAAAATAAGCCCTAGTATGATTTTTCAGGATGCTCGTAATATAAGCCCTACCCCCAAAATAAGTCCCAGTTAAGTGAAACCCCGCTCTCCACCATTGTGCAGCATTGTGCAGCAACCAGAAGAAGATGACATGACTGTATTTGAATAAATGCAGATTGTTGTACATTAAACAAAATAAAACTGTGATTGGGTTCTTTATCTGTGACGGACAGGCCTTCCCTTTCGGCAGGAAAAATGGACGGAGACGAAGATAACGGTACAAACGGAGGTTCTTTATTCTTTTTAACATCTTGATTATCAACGTAGAAAGGGTCCAAACAACTTAACTCAGACAATAACTTATAACTTTAAACACCCATCCCATTCCCATTCTTCATCACTTTTATTCCTTCTTCATCCCCAGAGGACTTTGATCGGTTTTGCTCCACATTGGGAAACTCAATGCTGCACATATTGTCCCGCAACAGGGATGTTTCACATAGTCCCCTTCCAGATATGGTAGGTAGCTGGTGGTACCAATATAGGTTATCTTCTTCCCTATGTCCTGAGAACGTGGCACCGCTACCATACTCCATCCTGCTTTTAATCTTGTTTTATCTTTCCCTGCTGGGTTCGGGGGATCTGGTAACAAACCTCCCCCAGTCTTAAGGTTTGGGAACTCACGTATTAATTCAATCGGTCTGTACCTCTGTAATTCGTTCTCCTCTGTCTGAGTACTCTTGTTTTCCCTTTCCACTTCATGACGTTCCCCCCTCTTTTCTCTTGCCTCCTCCTCTTTTTTATCCTTGTCCCACTTCATTAAATCTAGCTCCGCCTCTTTTCTTGCTTGTCTCCCTTCTGCCAAGAATATCTCTACTGCCCTATTCTTTCCTATTTCTTCTTCTTCTATTTTGATTAATTCTCCCACTGCGCAACCAACTATTAATCCTTGTCTGCTCTCCTCGGAGGACGGCACACTATGTTGATCTCCTTCACAAAAACATTCCCTAAAAATAAGCCCTAATGAGTATTTTGGAGCAAAAATTAATATAAGACCCTGTCTTATTTTCGCGGAAACACGGTATTACAACTGTGCATCCACTTACTATATTGTAGCTTCATTAAGAGTCAAATTTACTTACAAAAGTATAAGACTGCATTGCAGATTGTAATTTTATACAGTTTATAAATTCATCTACTTTATTTATAATAATAATGTGCCATTAAGTACATTCTGACTTATGTCAACCTTTTTCAGTGTTTTCCAGCTAGAGAGCATTCAGAAATTGTTTACCATTCCTTTCTTCTGAGGGCATCCTGGGTCTACACAACTTGCCCAAGGCCACACAAGCTGGCTCTACTCACAGGCGGCACAGTGGGAAATCAAATGCCCAGCTTCTAGCTCCACAACTAGATACCGAAGCCACTGAGTTATCCAGACAGCTCATCTACTTTATACAATACTATGAGGTAAAACATATCTGTGAAGATTCTCAGTCATCCAGGTGAAGTTATCTGGAAGCTGAGTCGTGGCAACTGGACTTCTTTCTTACTAGGTTGAAACGTTTCACTACTCATCCAAGTAGCTTCAGTCTGAGGAGAGTTGGTAGGAGTTGATATATCCTCCATCTTAGTTTCACTTCCCCCTGGTCTGAATAGGCTTATTAGATGGACAAAGTACTGGGGGTGAGTGAAAAGCCCACTTTTGCAGTTCTTCTCTTCTCCACTCATTATCGTGGGTTGTTAACAGTTGTTAACAGTGGTCTTTCTGGTGTGTAGTCCTGATCTTTCTGGGAACGGATGAAAGGGCAGCATGATAAATAGGAGACAGATTGTATCTAAGGCCTCCACTCCTGTTGAGTGAGGGATCTTCTATATGCATATGTATGGCCTCCCTGACCCCTCTCTCAAACCACCTATTTTCTGAGCGCAAAATGAGTACATCTTGCTCATCTGTCCCCAAAAAGATCCAGACCACATGCCAGAAAGAACACTGTTAACAATTGTTAACGACCCATGACAATGGATGGAGAAGGACTGCAGAAGTGGGCTTTTCACTCACCCCCAGTCCTTTGTCCATCTAACGAGACTACTGAGACCAGGGGGAAGTGAAACCAACCTGGAGGATATATCAGGGATCTCTTACCAACTCTCCTCAGACTGAAGAAGCTACTTGGATGAGTAGTGAAACATTTCAACCTAATAAGAAAGAATTCTAGTTGCCATGATTCAACTTCCAAATACAGTGGTGCCTCACAAGACGAACGCCTCGCCGGACGAAAAACTCGCAAGACGAAAGCGTTTTGCGATCGTGTTGGTGACTCGCAACACGGCTTTTTCTATGGCCATGCTTCGCAAGACGATTTTTTTCCCCGGAAGAGCAATGCCTCGCAAGACGAAAATAATTCGTTCGTCTTGCGAGGTTTCCCATAGGAATGCATTGCAATGCATTCCTATGGGAAGCTGCTTTTTCGCAAGACGAAAATTTCCCAATACGACGGTACTCGCGGAACGAATTACTTTCGTCTTGTGAGGCACCACTGTAAAGTAAAATGTATCTTCTCTCCCAATCCAGGTTTGAATAATGCACAATTGGGAAGGCAAAAAGAACAGCAGAAATTTAAAGCATAATTTAACATTTATTACAAATTAAGCTAGTACATCATTGTACTTACACTGAACAGCATAGGAAGCCAAGAGTGCAGCAGTATTATAAGGGCAGGGTAATCTGTGAAGTGAAAAAAGAAACACACACATACGCAGACATTTACAGATTTGAAACCATCTGGTTTAACTGCCTATTTCAACCACACATGAAAACTGATTTGTATCATCAACTGTGCGATTTCCTTTTTAAAGTAGGCAAATATACAAAGATGTTGCACTCTTTAAATTTTACATGTTGCACTCATTACATTTTACATACTAGTGCGCTTTAAACAGGAAATCATGCCATTAATTGGCATCCAAAGGGTTAAAATTATGATACATGCAACTATTTAGATAGCAATCAACATATGCACCTTCACAGCTATTTGCATGAATGGGTAAACGGTTCATGCATGCATTCTATCTGCTGATTTCCCTTTTGATCTTCCCTTCTGTTGTGATCACAAAACAAAGCAGGAAGGATTTCTTTTGCATTATCATTCAAACTAGGATTCCTGGTTGCCATTTCCAAAATAAACACAGAAGTCATGAACTACCGTATTTTTCTGTGTATAAAACAACACTTTTTCCTAAAATAATCAGAGGAAAAATTGAGGGTCGTTTTATACACAGTAGTAAGGAGGGGGGATCAAAGCACTTTGATCCCTGCTTTCCCCCTCCACTTTTTGCAAAGAAAGTGGAGGGGGG
Organism: Intellagama lesueurii; assembly: GCA_037013535.1. Taxonomy (NCBI): domain Eukaryota; kingdom Metazoa; phylum Chordata; class Lepidosauria; order Squamata; family Agamidae; genus Intellagama; species Intellagama lesueurii. The sequence continues at coordinate 121,063,324 of JBAJHW010000001.1, read as the reverse complement.
AAAGCACCCTCTCCATTTTCTTTGCAAAAAGTGGAGGGGGAAAGCAGCTTTTTGCAAAGAAAGTGGAGGGGGAATTCACTTTTCTCACAAGAAAGTGGAGGGTGAAAGCGATTCCTGCTTTCCCCCTCCACTTTCTTGCGAGGAAAGTGCTTTCCCCCTCCACTATTTTTGCAAAAAGTACAGGGGGAAAGCAGCTTTTTGCAAAGAAAGTAGAGGGGGAAAGCACTTTCTTCCCAAGAAAGTGGAAGGGGAAAGCAGAAATCAAAGTGCTGTGATTCCTGCCTCCCCCCTCCACTTTCTTGCAAAGAAATAAATTTTGGGTTAGAAAAGGGGGGGGCGCGTCTTATACATCGGGGCATCTTATACACGGAAAAATACAGTAAGTCAAAACTCAGTCTACATCCAAGCTGTATTACTCTTGATGGGGAAGAAAAGAATTGCAAAACACACATGCACGCGCACACCACACAGGCTGACTGTATAGATTCATCATCTGTTGTGATCCACAATCAAAATTGCACATAAATCCCAAGTACGGGATATGAAGTTTGTCACTGAAAACAAATCTACAGTAAGCTTTGTGTTGCAGGTTTTCAGTTCACCACAGGATGGGCATATGGAGAAAGGTTCCACTTATCTATTATTATATTACTGTAGCATTAGATCATTATGTTTCTATAAGGCTCTCCATCATCCCCCCCACCCCAAATCATCTAACACTTATGTAATTGTCTACAAAAAAATCTTCTCGGCAAACAAATCTTACCTTCCAGTAAGAATGTCTTGTTTAATTTGCAAAAAATACTGGTACCTTAAAGAAAAGGAAACACAGAACAAGCTGAAAAGTTGCTACTTCATTTTTAAATAACAAAATTAAGATCACCGTTTAACTTCAACATGTTTTTCACCATACTGCTTAAGGGAAAGGGCAAAGAAATTCAAAGGAGTTATAGAAACATCAGCAATTATTACTGTAAAACATGCAAGCTGTTTTCAGTGAATATGTAGACAAATACAGGATGTACTAATATTGCTACTACTTGTACTTCTCGTACACATAGAAAATTTTAATACATCAAATCAAGACAAATGCTAAATATCTTCATCTGGAGTGCTGTGATAACAGGAAACATAGCGAACCTTTTTAGAAAGTATCATTTTAAACTATTCCCTTTTCCTAGTCTACAACAATGTGCGTACAAGTTCCATACTACAATCTTTAAGCCGCCTCAGAAGAATGAAATTAACTTGACTGGTCAATCTAGAATATATCCACAACCACCATCACCAATAATCTACAGTACTCAGATTTGACTTGAATACAGACAAACTTTATTTGTGAGTGTTCATAAACATTTGGCCCTTTAATGCCCCTGCATCTCAGGTAATGTTCTTCTTGAAGTTACCAGCTGAGATTGGATTTCTAAGTGTATCTACCAACGTTTAGATACTCATTGGCTTCCTGGAGCTGCCAATGAAATCTGAAAGGCTGAACTGAATGTAGCCTCTACTAAAGATCCCTCCCCCCCCACTTTGACAAACTAATAGAGCCTAGCCTTGCGTTAGAATTAGAATTGAGAAAGTATCTAGTGACATAAATAGACCATCAAAAGATATACTGTAATGCAGGGGTCCCCAACCCCTGGGCCGCGGACCGATACCAGTCCATGGCCTTTGAAGGACCAGGCCACCGAGACAGTTCTTTGAGGGCCAAAGGAATGTGCGTACACGCACGGACGCCCGTCACCCCCACCCCCCACCCCCGGTCCTTGGGAAAATGTTCTTCACCTAAACCAGTCCTTGGTGTTAAAAAGGCTGGGGATCACTGCTCTAATGGATTCTATGATAAGTGTGACACTTCACTTCAAAAAAGAAGCTTTCATTGGAAAGAAGAATGTCCAACAACCCATAATTTCCAAAGAAGGGAGCAAATCAACACCATTTGAATACTGCCATGCAAGTATATCTCACTTTGAAAATGATCTTTAAAAAATTTGCTTCATGATCTCTTGATAAAATCTTATTGAAATTCACCTCAGATTTTCAAAGAGCTTAACACTTTCACCTTAGAAATAAGGGAATAACTGCTATACTTAAGTATGGAACAAAATTAAAGACTGTGTGCTATAATCATTAAGCACTTTGTGCTCAGCAGCATGATCATGCCACTCTACTAACCCCCCAATGTGTGTGTGACAATGAATACTTTATAAATATTGGCCAAACTCCTCTTGCACAGCTATGCTAACATAATGCTAACAGCATAAATATAGCAGTCAACTGCCTCAAGTTAAGACTTTAACACAGACATTATCTGTTGCTTCTGGAGTTGTGGAACTCCATACACCAGATAACATCCACACATCTTCACAATTTGACACAATTTGCCTCCAAAGATTATGTCACTAGTGTTACAACAGCGTAACTGTGATGACAGATTTTGGGCATTACACCCTAATATTCAACCTAATATTTTCTGGAAGCCTAATTCAAATAACTAGAAGTTATTCATCCCTTTGAGCAAACATATCAGCACAGATCTGCAGAGTTAATTTATGTACCACTCACGCAAAAACTCTTCAAACTGCTATAATTTCAGAACAACGATTTATATCTAAAAAATAAAACTAAAAACTTCTAGTATATTTAAGTAGACCATTATGGTATTTCCAAGGATATATTGGAAATCCTGGCCTCATCATGTATTTTTGAACTGATAGACCAGAAAGATGTTGCTGGCAGGGAGAGATGGGGGGGGGGGGGGCAAGGGGAAGATAGGGCCGATGACATGAACTTCGCATTATGGTGAGACAGGGAGATTAAATAGTTGTTGTTTAAATTCCACTTCCAACCACTTCTGTACTGGAAAACCTACCAATACAGAGCTACAGCAATGAATGCTGAGACCTTCAAGGGGAACCCATTTAACAAAACCCACCTTTCATCAACACATCTTACCACTTGTTAAAGATATAATTTGAATGAGTGAGTGCTGTTTTAATTATCAAAATGTTTGGTTATAAGCAATATAAAATAGTAATATACTATTAATTTAAATTAATATATAGAAATCGAGTCATAAACAATCTCTAAGTTTCAGTTATGCTTCTTTTGAAAATAAGCTATCACATATATACACATTTTATCTCCATTGCAATCACTCTTGTGTGGCAAAACATTAAGTTAACACAGTAAAGGAAGAGAGAGTCTGATACCGTGTGTATTCTTCTTGAAGCTTACTAGGATCGCTTACAAAAAATTTGACTCTGAAGTTCAAACTGTGAGGAGATCCTCCTAAAAGTAACCAAAATATCTGATTAGACTATTTTTATATCTAATTTTTTATTACTAATTTAACAAAAAAGTCATTTACAAAAACAAAAAAATATTTTGCTCACTCTTTAACTGTTTCCTGATTGGCTTGTTTGGATCCAGCCACCTCTGGGGGAAAAAAAGATTAACTCATATTATTTCCTCTAATAACAAACATCATTATTGCAGCCATCTCAATAAGACAAAGTAGGTCAATATGCATGCACGTACGAATGTGGATTGGCATTTTTTTTTAAAAGTGCTTTTATTTATTTATTTTATTTATAAAGTTTATATACTGCCCAACTTAATGAGGACACTATTCAGGGCAGTTTACATAGCATAGAACATAGAACGTTAAAATACTTTCAATATCCTAATAATTCAAAAACCTAACAACCACCAGATGATACCTGAAATAACATAAACCCTTACCAAATTACAACAGACCATAACAAAATATAACATAATAAAAACATTATAAAATACTGAAATAAGAACACAACAGACAGGACATGAGATAAACTAAGAGAGGATGTTGCCAAAGGCCTCCCAAAACAGTTCAATTTTCACTTATCTTCTAAAAGTATGTGGGGGGGGGGCTATTTAATTTCTAAAGGAAACAGGTTTGGCCCAATTCAGTTACTAACTATACAGACCAATTTTCTTTAATGGACAAGCCAAGGTTAGCCAACAGCACTTGCTCTGGGGACACTAAAGACTCAGACAGAGTAACTACCTGCAAGAAACCTACCACTTAGTGCCCAACTGTGTAACCAATGCAGAGACAAAATATACAGGACAAACTTACCGTAAGATGTCCCAAGCTTGCAATAAATTACTTAACCCATTTTGGGTTTTCCCCCTGCTGTCATATATATGTATCGCAGAGTATTTTCATAAGAGCGCCACAAACTGTATTGTTGAAATTAGACAGCATTTGTCAAATATAACTAAAAACTCTTAGAATTCACCATTTCAAAATCTAGTTGCCTCCATGTTGAAAACTATGGGCAGAATCCAACTAGCATTACTCTACTAACTAAAGTACAGAACCTTAACTAATGTGTGTGCATTTTCTGTGCTGTCAAGTTGGGATCAACTTATAGCAACCCTAATAGGGCTTTCAAGGTAAGTGAGATATTTAAGGAGTGGTTTTACCAGTTTACCAGTTGCACTCCTCCAGTGAGTTTCCATGACCAAGTGGGGATTCAAACCCTATTCTCTAGTCCTTGACTCTATCCACTACACCACATTGGGAAAGGGTTCTGTTAACAAAAGGCTTCTGTCTGGAATAGGTCTGAGAGGGCACAGCAAGTGTTGCTGAAAAATGCACCCTCACCATTCAAAAACCATTTCTTTCCACTGGGAGAGGGCACTAGTTAAATTACTCCAGCATATTTTGTTATAGTTACAGACCAGAGCAAGTCACTTCAAAGTTTTGCTGTGAAGAGTCGGGTTTTCTGGACAGATTCAGATTTCTTCATCAACAGACAGCAGCTGTTAAAATATAACTCACTCTTGTATGAAATTTAGGAGAAACTGTGAGCAACAAGTGACAACAATTTCTCTTTTGGTTCTGTTATTCACTTCTAATTTGTTTTATGTTTTTTTCAGAAGAACTTCAACCAAATGTGTATCTGAATTTAGACTGGCACAGACAATAGCTGCAGATCCTCCAGCAATTATTGCATAAAAGCACTTCAAGCACAAGTTTGCTACATTACAGCGCAAAGCAGCACTTGAACTCCACACTAGAGGGAGCATAAAATAGAGGTGAAAGAAAAAAGAAACACATTTAATCTACAGTGGTGCCTCGACTTATGAACGTCTTGACTTGCGACCGATTCGAGTTACGACCAGCTCCGGCCGCAAAATTTTGCTTTGACTTGCGACCGGAGCTTTGAGATACGACTGGAAAAAAGGCAGGGAATTTAAATTGCTAACCGTTGGTCAGCGAAGAGGCTGCTTCTCTGTAGCTCTTTCACCCCAGCAGTTAGAGAGTGTGCGTTCGGAGGAGGCTTCGGACTGCCTGGTACTGCTTTCTGCTTTTTAAAATGCCTGTTCTGAGTGAGTACAGGGTTTTGCAGCGTGGGTTTGGGCTGGGGGGGTTATGTTTCTGTGCTCTGATGCGTCTTGCAGTGTTTGTTTGTTTTTTGGTGTGTGTTTTTTTCCGGATGGAACGGATTAATTGCATTTCCGATGGGTCTTGCAGTGTTTGTTTTTTCGGTGTGTGTTTTTTCCCCCGGCCGGAACGGATTAATCGAGTTTCCGATGGGTCTTGCAGTGTTTTTTGTTTTTCGGTGTGTTGTTTTTTTTCAGCCGGAACAGATTAATCACGTTTCCGATGGGTCTTGCAGTGTTTGGGTGGTTTTTTTGGTGTGTTTTTCCCCAGCCGGAACGGATTAATCACGTTTCCAATGGGTCTTGCAGTGTTTTTTGTTTTTCGGTGTGTTGTTTTTTTTCAGCCGGAACGGATTAATAGCGTTTCTGATGGGTCTTGCAGTGTTTTTTTCCTTCGGTGGGTTTTTTTTTCCGGCCGGAATGGATTAATTGCGTTTCAATGTATTCCTATGGGAAATGGTGCTTTGAGTTACGACCAACTTGAGTTACGACCATCTTCCAGAACCAATTAAATTCGTAACTCAAGGCACCACTGTAACTGCTAGTTTACTCTAGGTACAACTGTGTGTTGCTGTTTTAAATAAAAATGACTCTGTTTTAATCTCAGGATTAATGAAGTATAGGTTCATTCTGGAACCTATACCATTTCAACTGGAAATCTCAAGACAATAATTCCTAAAAATTATGGGTTTGCAAGAACCACAATTTGGACCTCGATTCGGCAAACAAACTAGTTCATGTCTGAAAACAGGTATACCTATGTTTTTTTTCCAGAACTGGGTGAATTTTCAAGCACTGTAGATCCTTTGAGGAATCACATTTTGGCTAGTAGACACAGGGAGCTTTCCAGTCTTCTAAATTCTAATATATACAGTCATGTGAAAAAGAAAGTACACCCTCTTTGAATTCTATGGTTTTATATATCAGGATATAATAAAAATTATCTGGTCCTTAGCAGGTCTGAACATTAGGTAAATACAACCTCAGATGAACAACAACACATGACATATTACACTGTGCCATTATTTTTTTTAACATAAATAAAGCCAAAATGGAGATGCCATGTATGAAAAACAAAGTACACCCTTACTGCTTCCAAAGGAATGAAGAGGCAAAGTAGCAGCCAGATGCTGCTAACCAAATGCCCTTGAGGAATTGATCATCAGCAAGTGTGAACACCTCTATAAAAACTGAAGTTTCAGCAGTTTGCTGGTCCGGAGCATTCAGGCGTGTGTTAACACAATGCCAAGGAGGAAACACATCAGCAATGATCGTAGAGAAGCAACTATTGCTGCCCATCAATTTGGGAAGGGTTATAAGGCCATTTCCAAACAATTTAAAGTTCATCATTCTACAGTTAGGAAGATTCTTCACAAGTGGAAAATATTCAAGACAGTTGCCAATCTTCTCAGGAGTAGATGTCCAAGAAAATTCACCCCAAGGTCAGACCGTGCAATGCTCAGAGAAATTGCAAAAACCTCAGACTCTACAGGCCTCAGTTAGCATGTTAAATGTTAAAGTTCATGACAGTACAATTAGAAAAAGACTGAACAAGTATGGTCTGTTTGGAAAGGGCTGCAAGGAGAAAGCCTCTTTTCTCTAAAAAGAGCATGGCAGCATGGCTTAGGTTTGCAAAGTTACATCTGGACAGACCACAAGACTTCTGGAACAATGACCTTTAGACAGACGATGGAAATGTCTGGACATAATGCACAGCACCATGTTTGGCAAAAAACAACCACAGCATATCAGCACAAACACCCCATACCAACTGTCAAGCATGGTGGTGGAAGGGTGATGATTTGGGCTTGTTTTACAGCTACAGGACCTGGGCACCTTGCAGCCATTGAGTCGACCATGAACTCCTCTGTAAACAAAAGTATTCTAGAGTCAAATGTGAGGCCATCTGTTCAACAGCTAAAGCTTGGCCAAAACTGGGTCATGCAACAGGACAATGATCCCAAGCATACCAGCAAATTTACAACAGAATGGCTGAAATATAAAAGAATCAAGGTGCTGCAATGGCCCAGTCTAAGTCCAGACCTCAACCCAACTGCAACCTTAAGAGAACTGTGCATAAACAAATGCCCACAAACCTCAATGAACTGAAGCAACGTTGTAAAGAAGAGTGGGCCAAAATTCCTCCACAACAATGTGAGAGACTGATAAAGTCATACAGAAAATGATTACATAAAAGTTACTGCTGCTAAAGGTGGTTCTATAAGTTATTAAATCATAAGCTGCACTTAGTTTTTCACACATGTTTTCTCCATTTTGGCTTTATTCTTGTTAAGTAAATCATGGCACAGTGTAATATAGGCACCTTTATTTTATATGCATCTGAAGAACTCTCCTACTAAACATCTAGGCATTGCAAAGATTCATTGGCTAAAGGATTTTGGCCATTATTCCAGATGAGAGAGGAATGGGACCAAGGAAAATGAACAAACATAAACTGTGATAAAAACATAGGGAGGAAAAACAAAAAGGAATGAATAGTGGACCAGTTGCAGGACTTCAGATGCAAAGACTGGTAATCAGAAAGAACAAAAAGCCACATGTATCCTGTTTAAAATAACATTTTTTCTAGGAAGCTGTGCTTGCCCAATTCTGCCTCTGTCTGCAATTATGAACCAAAGGATGTATTATTGACTTTATGTAGAACATTTAAGGATTACCTTCTAGGCCATTGATTTCCAAGCCGTACATTTTGCAGACTGAGAAAAGGCTTTATCATCACAAAGGATCTGTCATCTAAGCCTGTGCGCAATCTGTAGGAGTATTTTTATAAAAACCAGTACACAAAGGGCCTATGTTGTTCTAACAAGTTCCTTGATAGTGTAATCTGAGAAATGTGGTGATGTAGAAGTTATGTTTCTTCTCCTTGTTAGATTTTGAACAAAGATCAAAATGCAACCAAATTATTACACTAGTAACACAGTGAACAAAACTTGGTAGTTAAGATGTTGAAACTTACATGCTTTTATAGTGCACGTCAGCATATTTTTGACAATAATAAAATTAGATGAGAGCAAGAGGGACCTGTTTACTCAGCAACAGCAAACAGAATAGGTTGGATATACTATAAAAACTGATCAAGAAAGCGATCACTCAGAGAAAAAAGGTATTTAGGTTAAGAGAGATTACAGACTGAAAAACAGATGGATGTCCTTTAATATATTTTAAATGGACATCAGGAAGCGCTTTCTAGCTAAGAGCTTTCAGTACATTCTGTACTGACTGTACAACTGACAGTCTTCTAAGAACATTTGATGGGAGGATATGTTTTGAAGAGTATGTAGGGTATCATGTGAAAGATGTTCAATGAATCTGAATGGGACCACATATACAGCTCTTGAGTTTGAGAATCCTACCTATAGGTCTGCTTTTCAAATATATTTTTTTCAGAATTATATGTGATTCCCTGTGCTTACTCTCCAGCAGAATATAAACTGTGTATTGAAACTGAGTAGGAATGAGGGGGCGGCAACAAAAAGAAAGAAAAACTGTTTCTGTGAAAACCTGCTTTCTGAGGCACAATTATCAACAATATTAAAAGAGTGGGACAGAAAGGAATAAAACAGAAGAAAGCTGATTCTTATGAAAGGGAGCTGGGACAAGAAGCAGACTATGGTCCAGAAAGGTTATAGTCACTGTCAATCAGGGAATTCTTCAGAACAGGACAATTCACACAGAATTCTGAAATACTCATGTACCTTTATTTTAAAAAGGCTTTTAAAAAAAATTCTATTGGTTGGATTAAATATGACTGAGAAGATAACGGCTGTATTTGCATAAGGGGTGAAGCTGCTCAGCATCTCCAAATGTCTTCTGAACAATAATTTGGTAATCCAAATGCAAAAGCCCATGTGTTGAGGAATCTACAGAAAACATGAAACATACAGCTAAAATCTGCTCCTGGCATTCTTTAGCAGCTGTCAGGGCTCTAGTATTCTGATAATGCCCACCTTTAATTCTGCCCTGCCTACAGCTCAAAGAAACAAGATATAATGACCTTAAGAAGTGGTCCTATTTTACCATTATTGTAGACAACCTTAGCAGATCCTACCAATAGGGGAAGTGGCCCACTAACTGGCGTTGACACGACCAGAATACTGCATAGCCGCCATTTTCTTTAGAGTGGCAAGAAAAATGCCAGGAATATCACCAGAGAATGATGACCGATGGCTAACTGCTGTTATTTTTTTAGATACTAGCACATTTCTTCCCAGACTGGTAGGTGAATACTAGAGATGGGCACAAACCATGCTTTGGTGGTTCAGCAGAGTTTGGCACTGCGCCTGCACAGGTTTCTGTGGGTGCTGCGCATTTCCCTCCACCACCTCCTTCATGCATTTGCCGACTCACAGGTGGCAGCATGCTTCCCTCCTCCGTCTCCTCCAATGGCTGCCCACTCAGACGAGGAGGCAGGGCAGGGAAGCCCACAGCTCTCCATCCGAGTGGTTGGCCACCAAAGGAGACAAAGGGAAGCACACACTACAGCCAGTGACAGTGGCTGGCCACCAGAGGAGGGTGGAAGGGAAATGTGCTTTTGCTCATGGGTGAATGTGCCAAGGAGCTAGGGGACGAAGTGTGCAGTGCCCGCAGAAAACCTGTGAGGGTGCCACATCAAACTAGACCAAAGCGCAGTTTGTGCCCATCTTGTGAATACTCCTGGAGAAGCATGAAGAAATTCCAAAGTACATGAGACTGAAATTTTTATGACAAAGATTTTTTATTTTCAAAGTTGTTTTGTTTCTGGTATTTTGTTTAGGTAAACTACATTTTTATTAATTTTTATGAGAAGAAAAACTATTGGTACTTATTTTAATTCAAATTTTATTATAAATACTACATAAAGCAATATATTTACCTTCTGCAAGTACTGTGGTGGCTAAACTGGCATTTTCTTTTATTCACCAACCAATTTGCCAAATTATAATTTGGAAATAGTTTATTTACTGTTCATAAATGAAACCCTGTAAGCACTGACGCTACGATCAAACAATCACAAATCTGAACACCAAAGTAAACTATTCATGTGCAGAACGGAAAACTAATCACAGATTAAAACAAATACAATCAGCAAAATGATGCTCGTTATAAGCTACATAATCATTCTGGAAAAATAAAAAATGTTGTGGCACCTTAACTGCTATATTTTAATGTGAGCTTTTGTGGACAAGTCCACTTCCTCAGACACAGACTAACAGGGCTATCTCTTCTAAAATCATTTTGGAGATCTGATAGAATAAAACATGAAGAAATAAATGTGCCCTAGGTAAAGGTAAAGGTTCCCCTTGACATTTAGTCCAGTCGTGTCCGACTCTAGGGCGCGGTGCTCATCCCCGTCTCCAAGCCAGCGTTTTGTCCGAAGACAGTTTCCGTGGTCACGTGGCCAGCATGACTAAGGTAACAACACGAAGGTAACAGAACGCCGTTACCTTCCCACCGAGGTGGTCCCTATTTATCTACTCGCATTTACATGCTTTCGGACTGCTGGGTTGACAGGAGCTGGGACAAGCGACGGGAGCTCACTCCGTCACGTGGGTTCGATCTTACGACTGCTGGTCTTCTGACCTTGCAGCACAGAGGCTTCTGCGGTTTAACCCGCAGCGCCACCATGTCCCCCTATGTGCCCTGCAGATGATAAATTAACAGCATTCCCCTCCTAATGAGGTATAATATTGCACAGAAGAACGCAATGGAAAATAATTTCTAAAAACTATACACCTTATACACACATTTCAAAATCATATGATAAAGTAAACAAAAACAAAATTTTAAAAAATTGCTGGAAGATGAGACTCCCAAGTTGGATTCCGCTCAATCAGCTACTGGAGACAAGGAAAATAACTACAAATAGTGCTATTCCTAATGAAGTAGTTGGAATAAAGCTGAAAGAACATTCTATTGTTGATGTGCAAAGGGGCAAAAGTAAAGTCTGATGCTGCTTAACATATTTAATAACACGGAATATGAGAAATATGAATCATGGAAAACTTATGTACGATCAAGTTGTTCCCAACCTATGGTGACCCTATTAATGAATGATCCCCAAACAGCCCCAAAAGAACCTGCCCTGCTCTTGCAAACCCAAGCCTGTGGCTTCCTTTAGGGAGTCAGTCCATCTCATATTTGGATTTCCTGTTTTCCTGCTGCCTTCCACCTTTCCCAGCATTATTATCTTTTCCAGGGAACCTTGCCTTCTCATGATGTGCCCAAAGCAGGTCAACCTTAGCTTCAACATTTTTGCCTCCAGAAATAGATCAGGGCAGGCTTCATTTGACCTAGGACCTACTTCATCTTTTTGGCAGTTCAGGGTATCCATGAAACTCTTCTCTAGCACCACATTTCAAATGAATCATTTGTTTTCCTGTCAGCTTTCTTTACTGTCCAGCTTTCACATCCATACATGGTGACTGGGAATACAATAGTGTGGATGATCTTGGACTTGGTATTCAGTGACACATCCTTACACTTGGAGTATCCTTTCTAGTTCCTTCATTGCTGCCCTTCCTAGTCTCAGTCTTCTGATTCCCAGTTGCAGTCTCCATTTGGATTGATAATTCAACTAAGGTATACAGAATCTCTATTACAATTTCTTCATTGTCAATGATAAAATTGTGTAGTTCTTCTGCGGTTGTGATTTTTGTCTTCTTAACTTTCAAATGCAGTCCTGATTTGGCATTTTCCCTAACAGTCATTTCAAGCCATTGCTGCTTTCTGCCAGGAAGATGGTGTCATCTGCAGATCTTAAATTACTGATTGTCTCTTCCACCAATTTTCACTCCTTCATCCAAATCTAGTCCAGCTTTCCATATTATATCTTCTGCATATGGACTGAACAGATAAAGGGATAAAATGCACCCTTGTCTGACACCTTTGCCTATATGAAACCATTCTGTCTCTCCATATTTTTGTCTATGTTCTCCACCTTTTCGTAGCTTCTTGTCCACAATACAAGTTATGCATCAGGCCAATCAAAGACTGAAACACACTAATTTATTTCAGAACAAAACATAGCTGCTCATGTTTGGCTTTGCTGTAGCCTATAGAACATAGAGTGATCTTCTGAAATTCTTTAGTGTGCTCCAGTAGCCAGCAGATATTTGCAATATGATTTCAAGCACCTTTGCCTTTTCAAAATCCAGCTTAAATCTTGGGAATTTCTCGCTCCATATAAAGTAAACGCCTCTGTTCCAACACCTTGAGCATCACCTTTCTTGCAAGAGAAATGAAAGTAATTGTCCTACAGTTACTGTAGTCCTTGGCATCTCCTTTTTTGGGGATCAGAATATATATTGAATGTTTCCAGGCCACTGCTTTGTTTTCTGTATTTGTTGTTAGAATATTTACAGATTCAGCCTCTGTGGCTTGAAATACAGTGGATATAAAAAGTTTACACACCCCTGTTAAAATGTCAAGTGTCTGTGATGTAAAAAATGAGACAAAGATAAATCAGTATTCATATTATTTCAGTTTTTTATTTTTACTTCCCTCCACCTAAAAGATTTCAGTTTGTTGTTCAACTGAGTTGTACAGTTCATAGGTCTCATTAAAGGTGGAAAAAGTTCTGAAATTATTTATCTTTGTCTCGTTTTTTTTACATCACAGACACTTGACATTTTAACGGGTGTGTAAACTTTTTATATCCACTGTAATTCTATCAGTATCCCATTGACCCCTGGTAATTTATTTCTTCCTAGTGCTTTCAGAGCAGCTTTTACTTCACTTTCTAGAACTGCAGGTTCTTCATCATGAGATTCCTTTTCAAGGGAGTTTATCATCCTTTTTATCTCTTCTTTATAGATCTTCAGTATACTGTTTCCACCTTTTCTTTATTTTCTTCTGATGTACTTCCCCTGTTGGTCATTCAGCATTCCTAATCTAGATTTAAATCTCCCTTTGATTTCTTGGATCTTCTGGAAGAGATCATTTGTTTTTCCTCTTTTGTTGTTTTCTGTTTCTTTGTACTGGTTGCTGCAGTAGTACTCTTTGGCTCTACATGACAGTCACTGAAAAATTGCATTCCGGGTTCTGACTCTATTCCTGTCACATTTTATGTTTGCTTCTCATTTGTCCATTACCATTTTAAGTGTTTCTTCCATCACCCATCTACAATTTTTTTCTTTTTACCACAGGAATTATCTTTTTGCATTTTTCCGCAATAATTATCTCTGGTTTCATTCCACAATTCTTGTTCATGGTCAATTGAGTTTAGTAACGTGAATCTATTCCTTATGTTGCCCTTAAACTTATCAGGAATATTGTTTGAATTATATTTTGGCACTTCAATCCTTTTAATGTTCTTTTTCAGCTTTACTTTAATGTTGGATATGAACAGTTCCAGTATCACAATCTGCTCCTAGTCTTGTTTTGGCTGAGAGAATACAGCTTCTCCACCTCCTGCTTCCAATTATATAATCTATTTGGTTTCTATATTGACCACCTGGAGATGTCCATGTGTACAGCTGTCCATTTGGTTGCTTGAAGCACATATTTACAATAAACATATTGTTGGCTTCCTAGACCTCTATGAGTTGTTCTCCTGCTTCATTTCTGCCTCTTTGGCCAAATTTTCCAGCAACATTTGGTTTTGCTTTGTTCCCTACTTTTGTGTTCCAATCATCTATAAGCAAAACATGCCTTATATTGGTGTGTGTGATCAATTTCCTCTTGGATGCTTTCATAAAAGCTTTCAATTTCATCTTCTTTGGCACTGGTAGTTAAAGCACGGACTTGAATGATGGTTATGTTGATAGGTTTTGTATGACACCTGATATTATTTATTCAGATCTTGCAATATAGCCCCTAACTGTCTGTACGACAGTTTACCTCAGTATTAGAGCCACTCCATTTCTTCTGAGTTTGTCATTTCCAGAGTAGAACATTTTATAACTGTCTGGCTGAAAATATCTAATTTCAGTCCACTTCAGTTCACTGACACCAAGCACTGCAATGTTTATATGTTTCATTTCTTGCTTTACGATTTCCAGTTTACCTTGATTCATCCTTCTCATGTTCTAATTATGTGTTGTATCGCTTTGGACTTTCCTTTCACTTCGGTGCACATCAGGAAAACTTGGGGGGTGGAGAAGAAATGTAATGTTTAAATATTGCCATACTTGGTATAAGTGAAATAAAGTGGACTGAAGTAGGGCATCTGCAATCAAGCAATCACAAAATGTTCTACTCTGGAACTGACAGACTCAAAAATAATAGTACAGCCACAGTAGTAAGACGATACGTAGCACAAGCAGTCAGAATCTGCTTCTCTGATCAAATAACACCCATCAGACTTCCTAGGAAAACCTATCAACGTAACTATCACTGGAGTGTAGCCTCAATACAGACGCTGAAGACTAAAAAATCAAAGGCTTTTATGTAACTATCCAGGAGCAAACCGATCAGACCCCAGAACAGGACATGCTGATAATCACAGCTCACTGGAACGCAAAAGCAGGAAATAAGGCAGAAACAAAAACATTTGAAAAATTAGGTTGAGAAATCAGAAATCAGAAGCAGGGCAATGACTCACAGAATTCTCTTAGGCTATCTATCTGATCATTGTTACAAATTCTTCAGGCAACTGAACAGACAACATATGTACGCATTGACGTCACCAGACAATCAATATAGAAATCAAACAGACTATATAAGCAGAAGATGGGAAAGCTGTATTATCTGTGCAAAAACAATAGCAGAAGTGGACTATATTAAAGATCATGGACTCTTAATATAAAAAATTTAAATAAAGATGGAAAATAACACTAAAACAATCACATTACCAAACTATAATTTTGACAACATTTCTGATGAATTTAAAGCCATGTAGAGTCCGTGGCCTGAGCTGAACCGGGCCGCGGAGACAAACCTCCCGCCCCCCCACGTAAACGCACTCACCCCCGCACAGCTGATTTGCGCATGCGCACGCACTCCAGTGCGCCCGTGCGAGCGCCGTTTCCACATGCGCACGAGATCGTCCCGCACGAGTGCTGTGCCGCCCTTTGCGCATGCGCACGAGCGCGCCCGCATGAGCGCTGCGCCGCCCTTTGCACATGCGCACAAGCGCAGGGGGTGCCCGCCTTCCCCAGCTGGTAGGCGGGGCTAAAAAGGTTAGGGACCGCTGTTATAAAGCATTACTTGCAGTTTTTGAAAGTGCACTGAAAGAAACTGGAAGAAATAAATCATTAGCAGCAGATGGGATGCCATTAGAATTATTTCAAACTATTGAAATAGATCTACCAAATCCTCTTAAGTATACGCCAACAAATATGAAAAACAAAATTATTGTCTACAGATTGGAAACATTCAACAATATCCCAGTCCTTAAGATAGAATACAGGACCATTCATTAATCAAAGTGATGCTCAGAGTTTTACAACAAATCTTTTACCATACATGGAATGATGAAAGCCAGATGTTAAAGCTGGATTCAGGAAAGAAAGAGACACTAGAGATCATATTGCAATGTATGTTTCCTACTGGAATGTACGAAAGAATTTCAAAAGAAAAATCAGATTTTGCTTTATAGTTCAGAGTAAAGCTTTTGACTGTGTGATGATGAAAAGGTATTATTTATTTATTTAAAATATTTTTATCCCACCTTTCTCCTTAAAAAGGATCCATTCTTGATGCACAATTTATCCTCTGAACAAGAGACTACTGTCAGAAGGTGTCAGACAAGGATATATCTTATCTTATACCTGTCTGTTCAATTTATACTCAGAACACAACATACAAAAAACTGAATTAGATTTTGATGCAGGAAAAGGGAAAACTGATGAGAAACACATCAAGGATTTAAGATAAACAGATGACAAAACATTACAAGGAGAAAGCAGCAACAGTCTGGAACAATGACCAAGAAATTCAAAAACTGTACAAAAGTAGAATAATGGCTGAAATCCTGTTATGCAGCTACTTGTGCATGACACGACATGGAAAAAACTGCAGTAGAGCACAAGTAATACACATAAAGTACTCCCCAATGTGTGTAGCACAACAATCATGACACAAACTGTGTGATCAGTTATGCAATCATAAATGCACAATCATGAACCATGCAACTGATTACACAGCTATTAACTGTGCTATCATAAATTGATTGCCTAATCCTGGCTGCTTGGAAATGATGCCAGGCACACTTCCTCAGGAGTAACTTTGCATTATGCCAACTTGAACAGGATTTCAGCAGTGACTACAGAAGGATTACTAAAGAAATTGCAGTTGTTATATCTTGGTCTAGTCATCTACTCAAATGGACACTACAGACAAGAAATCAGTAGATGGCTATGAAGCTATGAAGGAACTAGAAAAGATCTCGACCGCAAGGCTGAGATAATCCATGCTATGTTATTCCTGATTGCTACGTACATATGTTAAAGCTAGACAGTGAAAAAAGTTTATAGGAAAAAGATAAATTTGAAAAGCGGTGTTCCAGGAGAGCATTATAAATACCATAAACCACCAGAAAGGCAAGTAAGTGCTAGATCAAATCAAATCTTTCTAGAATGGTAGCCGTATTATTCTTTTGTTGCAAAAGAGAAGTAAGAAGTCTTGCAGCACCTTTAAGACTAACTAGTTTTTACGTTTCATAAGCTTTCATGTGTCACCTGAAGAACACACAGAAGCTTATGAGAAATTAAAAAAATAGTCTTAAAAGTGGTATAAGAGTAGACCTTTGGTCTAGATGGGCGGGATAGAAATCCAATAAATAAATAAAATAAATAAAACAAATAAATAAGACTTCTGTTTTTTTTTTTAAACAAACAAGAATGAAACTTAGAATATTCTGTCTTGCATTCTAACCTTGGTATATTTCAATACAAGGAAAATGCAAGCTATCAAATTCAAGAACGTCAATCAGTTGGATCATCTACTATACAAAATGCATCCTCAAACTTGTAAAGCACTGCAAAAAGGAAGAATTTGTTTAGAAAGAAGGTAAAACGTACCGGGTTATCAGTAGAATCATCAGCCAATTGTAATCCAAAATAGTCCCTCTCAGTCAGATCAAGATGCCTGAAAACTATATCCAAGAGCACTTGTCCCTGATCATGTTTCTGTAGAGAAAAATGTAATAATAATGTTTTTAAATGAAAGCAAAATACCAATCACCACCAAAACAGAACACTTCACTTCTGACAGTTCTCAAAAAGCACAAAGTAACTTGGATACAGAGAGGTCAAAACATTATCAAAGCTAGTTCCTGAGAATGCTCTGAAACTTTCAAACTCAATACAATAGCCAAACTCCTGTTGCTTAGTGTAATAAATCACACTAGAGCTAAGCCCACTGAATTCACAGGGATTTAGTGAGAAAACTCCTCTGTAAGTTCCATTGATTCAAATCGGCCTATTCTAGTGCAATTTACTAGGCTAGGCAACAGGATTCTGCTCAGAATCTAGAGGTCTGCAACACTTTCCTAGTTCAAATACTACTAGTAATATCTTACAAGTTTGATTCAAAAGAAACCCTTTCTAGGTGTTGTCCGAGATGCTCAGAAAGTTCTACATCATGAACAAAATATTCAATCCACATTTTGGACTGTACTATCTCTTGCTTTGTATTTTGCATTTTGGAATGAAAATTTATGGAGAACGACTACTGAAAATTTTAGCAATACCCAAAGAGATATACATTTACATATAGAAGATATGAACATTTAAACTACTGTAGATTCTTCTGAAATATGTTACTCTTTTGCAGCTTACAAATTTCTAGGGCAGGGAACTAATGCCCAAGAAACTGAAAGCAACCAGCTGTGTGTTTTTGTTTTTTTCAAATACAGTTTGGGAGTGAAAACGGTTAACTGAAGTTTTAACACTCATGATATTAAAAGAAAGCATCCTCTTGAATCACTTAATGACTCTGAGGTTAAGAAATATTTTGTTTCAATTACTGGTAGACCAAGGAAACAAAAATAGTCAGAAAGGAGCAGTTATTATTTCCTCCTACAGGAGGAAGAGTGTAACCTTCCATTCCATTTTTTAAAATAATTTCTTTACTTACAAAATACAAATTATTATAGTAACAACATTGTTCAAATGCCTGCACACTACTGTATGCCTCCAATACAGCTGACTTCTTTACTTCTATTGTATTACAATTCAGGCTTCTGGCCATAAAAATACTCAACAACTCTGTCCCTGCCCATGAGATCTTGGCTGTCTCCTTCTCTTGTATTTTGCAGGTTTGCTTCTTAGCCACTCTTTTATCTCCTTCATGCATTCCAAAAGCTGTGTCTCCTTTCAAGCTACCCTTGGACCTTTTGGCCTGCTAGCCAAGCTTTTATGCAGCATCCCCTTTCTGTGCATTATTAAGCTGAAGATGAACTTAGCTGATAAGGCATTTCATGTGAAAGAATTACTATATAACACATTCTTGCCCTCCTAACCATTTTATGGGACTACAAAATGTACTTTTAAGTAACCTTCCAGCCTTTGTTTTCCATAAATCCCTGTGGCAAAATACATCCATTTCTATAGCTTATTTATGACAGACAGATTCACTATTCAGATAAGTGTTTTGCTAAAACCGTAAGATTCCCATTTCTCCACTATAAAGCCCATTAGTAACCTAAATCAAACACAAGCAGTTTTCATTCAGCAAAGATCAAGGCTTTACCAAGGTAAACCACTATGCATATAATAAAGTATGTTATTCTCCTTTAATTTCAAATTGCCATTATTTGGTTCTGCAGCATTTATCCAGTGAGGATCCATTTCTTTGACACAACAACAGAAAGCTATCAACTTTAAAGAAGAAAAATATTATTGGCTGTTATTGTAAACATTCTTTTTAAAATAGTACTTTCTGCCAAATCTTTAAACAATGAATATACTTGAAAGCTGAAATACCCAAGATTGTATCCAGTCTCAGCACTCATACAATTCTCCATACTCTCCTCCTCTGTCCAGCACTCTGTGCCTCTGAAAATCTTCTCCTGTGGGTCAGGAGACCCTGAGAAAAGGCCTGGAGTGAGAACTAGAGGGCTGCAGTGGGAGAGAATAAGGCAACATCACTCGTGGGCACCAGGACTTCTATCCTCAAGAGATTTATATGGTCAGTAGTAACTCATAGTTACATACATATTATGAAACACCTGAGACAGAATTTACACCATACTGGGAATTGCTTAAGCCAAACCACATCTCTCCTGTACTATTCCCATGCAGAGGAGATAGGAAAGCTTTCACATCTCTCTTCATACTGCGCATTATTTCTTTCCGAGTTGTTTCAAAAGCAATGCTCATTTTCACTTCCTGTTTGGATACTTCCTGATTAGTACGTGAAGCCAATATAACTGTCTAAACCTCTCATACAAATTTTAATATACTTAGGAAATGTAAAATGAGCTGTCATATATATTAGCAACCCACATAAAAGGCAGTTTTACGCTGTTCACCTAAAACACAATTTCAAATAAGGCAACACCACTCGTGTTGAGAGAAGAGAGATTGTAGTACAGTACAGCTAGTTGTGTAAGCAGGAAAAGGGTAAAGGAGGAGGGACAGGATTGGTTACAACTAATAGGCCGGAAAGCCTTTTAGGAAACCAGACTTAGGCAAGGACCATCAGTTGCCAATAGTTTCAACCACTCTGAAAAGAATTTATGGTGTGACAACACCACAAATTAGTTACTGCAAGTGAAGTAAGTTTATACAGGCTTGTAAGAAAGCTCCCATAAGTATATACTGAAAGTATGGAAGAAATCCACACATTCACTATTGAAAAAAAACACAGGAAAAAATGACGTTCTAGAGACCTCATTTATACTGTCCTCCTCCTGAACCCTCTAGCCTCAAATATTTACAATTAAACCTTTCCATAAAACTAAAACCACAGCTTCTAAATAATTACTTCTAAAACAGTACTATTTATACGGCACTTAAAACTACCTTGAGGTTCTTAGCATATTCCTTCTGGAATTATTCACATACATGGTACCAAAACCACAAATAATGACACTACAAACTATTATTCGCATAATGAAAGAAGGGATACAGAAAGTGGGTTGGCTGAGATTGAGAGATAATAGTTTGCTTAAGGCTATGTGGGAAATTTGTGGTTGAATTTGAGGTAGTATCTCTTCCACACACATTTCATTCTTGCCCACTACACTAAACCACAACCATATATTACAAGCAAGCACATTATACTGATATTGATATATATACCATATATGCTGAGAGTTCTGGCCCAAAGGAAGATGCATACCTACAGAAACTTTTAGACACCTATATTTTGCTCACCTGGAGTAGAGCCTATTCCTCCAAAGTTCCAAGAAATTCTAGGCCTTCATTTCCTGCTAAATTGCTTCCTTGGAGTGTTAGTTGTCTAGGAGGTGCCTCATGAAGAACTCACAGGAAGCATTGCAGCAGGAAAAAGAAGCCTACAATGCCATGCATCCTCAATGGACTAAGTCCTGCTCCCGGTGATTTGTGGGCTAGAACTCTTAAAATTCTGTCTAAGGAATTGTTGGGAGAATTCTCAGAGCTGTACTCCAAAGTATGTGAATTGCACATCCCTACACACACACTTAACTATTATCACTTTAGTTTAGTGAACTCAGGTCTGAGATATCAGTCTTAATTATCTCATTTTTCAGAAATCTCATTTTGTGTGATAGTCAAAAGGAAACTGGTGTCTGAAAGTCAGATTTCTAAAATAGAAATTGTGTTTAACATCAGAAACCCGAAATTCATATTTTCATTCTGCATTAATGACCATATCATGTAAATAAATGAATGACTGAATTTTGCTATTTGTTCAGTTCAGTAACACACATTATGCAATGCGAAGAAAATACCTTCTTCAGTCTAGAACCTGAACACAAAAAACATGTTTTCTAAACAAGTTTCTTGAACAACTGTACTTACATTAACTCTGAATGTTTGTATAGTATTATCCAGAAGAAGAATATTGCAGACCACCTCTGTATGCTGTCTATCTCGTGCCAGCTCAGAAGCTCGTACATTGTAGGTTCTGCCAGCAGGCAATCGGAAACGTGCGGTCATTACTGTCCACACCGAGTCTTAAAGAGGAAAAAACAAAGACTTACATCAAATGTGATGTTACACTTTCACAAAGCTGATTTGTTAAGAAAAGCTAATCTCATCATTAAAATTAAATGCATTAAATCTAGTATTTTATAATACACAAATTCTTCCTTTCAGTCTTCAACATAACAATTCTGACTTTTAAAATGACATTTTTAAATACTGGAAAGGACAGTATTAAAATTTAATCTCTCACTAAGAATCATAATTATATATATATATCTGCCTACTAGGAGAATTCTAAGAAATCTATTATTTTTAAGTCTAGAGGTCATGTTGCTCTTTGTTTTCTAAATCAGAAGCAAGTATTCTGGAATGCTGGAAGAAATTAATAAAGCATCAGTCAATTCTGTAGTTCTTAAAAAACCTTTAGCTCACCTTGAATAAGCAACTGAAAACCCACTTTAATCCTGATAGGAAAAGTGTAAAATTTAGGAATTGCTTCTACACGGTTAGAGATCAATGCCACTGCTTGCTTTAAGTAAGCTTCTCCCAATGCATCTATACATATGTATGGAACATCATGCAAACACTACTTTTGCAGAAGCTGTCAGCTTCACAATAGCTACATTACCATCTGTTGGGGAAAGGTAGGGAACCTCTTTCATACTGAGGACTGAAATCAATCAGAGAAGTACTCAGGGCCTGCATTCCAGTAGCAGGTGGGGCCAAAGGCAGAAAGATGAGACTAGAAACGCCAGCTTATTTTAGTTTAAATCCTCACTGTCTGCTTCAGGAAAAACAGGAAGAATTGAGGTGGGGGGGCAAACACTACAAGAGGTGGAAAATCACCAAACCATGGAGCCATGGGAAAGGCCAAGGATAATGGAATGGATCCCCAGGACAGCCTGAAGTTCCCAGTCTTGTGTTACAGCAATTATACAGAACTCCAGCCATCTGGATGTGGGCTTTGGCAGCAATCATGCAATTAGCAATCTTCTGAAGCAGACCTGATATTTACCGATTTTAACTTGTCTGCTAGATACATTGCTTCCCTCTTGATGCTCAAAACACTTCAGTGTCTCTACCTGAAAACAGCTGGACAAAACACTTACTCAAATTATCCAGCCATGTGTTCAAATACACACAGGGGCAGGACCTCCATTTGAATTTAAATATTAAACTTGTTCCCTGTACCATTAATATTGTGCTAGGCAGTAGTAAAAGGCAGAGAATAGCACTGAGCTTTGACCATAAGACTATCCTGACACAAGATGGGGCACAATAAGAAATCTGTATGCATCAACTTTCAAAAAAATTGTTTGCAAGAGTGCACATCCACAAAAATAGTTTCACACATTATCACTTTTTTGAAAGCACTTCTTTTGACCTTTTTTGAAATGCAATTTATACAATGTATCTACTGCCATGTGTCCCCAAAATAACATTCAGGTTTCACATACTTCAAAAGGAGAAGAAATTTTGTTTTCAAACTCCTTTTTAAGACATGGATTCCATATAAAATTTAGATTTCAACTAATGGGAATATTCCTCATCATGCTAATACTGGCTTTGTTTGACTGCAATTTAAGAACTGCATCAAGTGGACTTAAAACCATTTGTACTTCATTATAAAAAGTGATGCAATTTTAGAGTATCCAGGAGGTTTAAGATAGGTAATGTAGGATACTGACAAACAGAAGAAACTCATGACTATAAACATTTGACATAAGAAGATATGTTCCACATGTTACATTCTCACAAAGCAATAATCGTTATAAAGGAAAAATAATGATATATCAAGAAAGGTGTCAGCTTTTTCCATTTTCTCCCATATATGTATTTCATACACATATTCTCTAGAAATGGTACAGAGAATAGACAGTCTTTATTACTATTGTTAGAATAGTCAGTAGTTGTAATCTAGATGGTGGATTCACAAAACCTGAAGGAAGTGATGGCTCCTATTGAAAGCTGCTAATGAGACAAACAGAATGGGTAATTCAAGAATTAGGGTTCCACTCAACAGTGCAGGAACACACTTACACAAATGGACTTCCACTTGCTCCCCCCCCCCCCATGTATTCTGGAAGGTCCCACACATTCTTAGAGTGTCTGCAAAGAGCTAACAGGCAGAAGGTAAATTCACTCCCCCATTGGTGTCCTGCTGGCAGACAGACACAGCTGAATATAACCCTGAGTGTGATCTTGCAAAGAATTCACATTAGAAAGAAAAAGAAAAAGAAAACGGTTTGGAGATCTGAAATGAATAATATTTAATAGCCAGTATAAAAGAGGGTGGGGTGAGACGGGTTGCAAGATTCCACACAAACTGGAAGTAGTTTCCTTTTCATAACCTTTTCATAGAATCATTGCATCCAATCTTGAATAACTAGGAAATTTTACAGAAAGATATGCCTCAAAGAAACATTATTAGGTCAGGTCAACACATGTCTATCCCAGATTTTGGCTAGAAGGTTCTTCAGCTATTATAGAGACAAGATTTCTCTTGACCACAGTGGGTTCAATTTGTGTAATAATTGTCCGACTACAGTATGAAGACTTATAGAAGGGGGAATTTAAAAAAAACTAATCATGGAAATCTAACGCCTAGGTCACTGCATGCATAGGTCTTGCACAATGTTTCCTCTAATTTTCAGCCCCGCTGGGCTGGGCCCTGGGCCCTCTCACCTGTGATTCCCCCCCCCCCCCGCACAGGGTTCTGTCGTGACTGTGCATGGAGGAGGAAGGCTGTGCAGAAGGGGGCAGAGTTGCGTGCAGGTGCACACCTTAAAGGGAACTTTGATCTTGCTTATCCAGACATATCAACAAAGAATCCAAATAAACTAGAATTCAAAATTAGCATTTTATGGTATATTAACTTTGATTTGGTTGGAGTATTTATTTATATTTTCCCTGAACAGCAGATTCTGAAAATAAGCAAAACTTCAGTTGATAACTTACTGAAGAAATGTTTAATCCAAAAACATTACAATCATTAAGAGCATTCTTTGGGCAAAATCCTGTTGGCACAGTTACCTTGGCATAAACCAGATCTGGGTGCTGGAAATAATTAATTAAAATTAACTGAAAGCTTCCCTTTTGCCCTTGCAAAGCCTTCCAGAGTTTTGGAACAGTGGGGGGAGGCTTTAATAGTTTAAAAAAAAACCCTGCCAGATGGTTACTTCTGGAATCAAGACCGCTACTGTCAACCTAGCAGCGATTTTTGATTATTAAAGGCTACTCCTGCCCCATCATGAGGCACCCAAAGGGAAAAGGGGACCTCAGAACTTGAAACAGGGTGACAGAAAGCTTTAAATTAATTTAAATTAATCATTTCCAGTGTCTAGATTCTGTGTATGATAGTATAACTGGGATAACAGGATTTTGTCCTTTGATTTGCTGAAGGAACCCTCTGAAACAGGAGAAGCTGGACTAGAGCTGCTGTGTGAGAGCTTCAGGTATGTGAGTAGCAAAAGACAAACAAAAGACATAGTGGCAGAGCTCCACAATGGAGATGGAAAAATGATAACAGAGGACAAAAAAAAAGGCAGAGGTGCTCAATTCCTATTTTAGTTCAGTCTTTTCCCATAAGACAGACTATGAACTTCCAAACAAATTGGAAGTGAAAGTGGGGGGGACAGGATTGCAGCTGGAGATAGATAAACAAATAGTCAAGGAATACCTTACCACCTTGAACAAGTTCAAATCTCCAGGGCCAGATGAACTGCATCTGAGAGTACTGAAGGAACTGGCTGAAGAACTCTCAGAACCGCTAGTATCTTGACTTCAGCAAAGCTTTTGACAAAGTGCTCCATGATATCCTAATTAGCAAGCTAACTAGGAGTGGGCTGGATAGATGAAGTGTCAGGTGGATACACAATTGGCTATAGAATCATACTCCGGGTGATGATTAATGGGTCCTTCTCTAACTGAGAGGAGGTAACAACTGAGGTACCCCAAGGCTCAGTCCTGGGCCCGGTGTTCTTCAATATTTTTTATTAATGACTTGGATGAGGAAGTGCAGGGAATGCTTGTCAAATCTGCAGATGATACCAAATTGGGCGGAATAGCTAATACCCTAGAAGACAGAAACATAATTCAAAATGACCTTGATAGGATGGAGCACTAGGCCGAAAACAACAGAATGAAATTCAACAAGGATAAGTCCAAAGTACTGCACCTCGGAAAAAGAAACCAATTGCACAGTTACAAGATGGGGGATACCTGGCTCAGCAAAACTACAAGTGAGAAGGATCTTGGAATTGTTGTAGATCACAAGCTAAATATGAGCCAACAGTGTGATGTGGCTACAAAAAAAAGGCAAATGCTATTTTAGGCTGCATTAATAGAAGTATAGTTTCCAAATCCCACGCGGTGCTAGTCCCCCTCTAATTCAGCACTGGTTAGGCCTCACCTTGAGTATTGTGTCCAGTTCTGGACACCACACTTCAAGAAGGATACTAACAAATTAGAACAAGTTCAGAGGAGGGCAACAAGGATGATCAGGGGGCTGGAAACCAAGCCTTATGAGGAAAGGCTGAAAGAATTCAGCATGTTTAGCCTTGAGAAAAGAAGACAGACGGGTGATATGATAGCACTTTTCAAATATTTGAAAGGCTGTCATACAGAGAAGGGGCAAGATCTGTTCTCAATCATCCCAGAGTGCAGGACACGTAACAATGGGCTCAAGTTAAAGGAAGCCAGATTTCGGTTGAATATCAGCAAAAACCTCCTAACTGTTAGAGCAGTACAACAGTGGAACCAGTTACCTCGGGAGTTGGTGAGTGCTCCAACACTGGAGGCATTCAAGAAAAATGTAGATAATCACCTGGCAGATATGCTTTGACTGTATTCCTGCATTGAGCAGGGGGTTGGACTTGATGGCCTTGTAGGCCCCTTCCAACTTCACTTTTCTATGATTCTATGATTTCAACAGGAATAAAATAAGAGAATGCCTGAGAAGGTAAAGTTTTGGACTCTATTCATCATCATATATTATCTAAGGCAGCCCAGTAATTACCACAGCACTAGTTTAATATGCAAAAGGTTTGTTTTGATTTATTTATTGCTGAAATAAGGTCATATGACATTTCTGAAACTGAGAAGTTTGTGATGCAACATGTGTATTTGGGATTCACAGAGAAGTGTGTGCACGCATGCATCAAAAATAGCTTTTAGAAAAGGAGTTGGGAAAAGCCTATGACCACTAATAAAATGATAGACATTGAGAAATAGTAGCACCAGGAGATAAAGAAGCAAAATCAATAGAGAGGCAAAACAAATTGTATATATTATTTTGGTATATGTTATGGGAAACATTCAAAAGGATTGTGAACATAGAATCCATAAGCACCTGTGTAAAAATAGTCAGGTACTAGTAGGAAAAAATTAGCTGTTATGTTAGAACATAAATACTAATTTACTCCTTCACTATTATATGACAAGGCTCATTATCATAAAATATTTCAGAGGAACTCATCATGCCACACACACACAAACACGCACACACAGAGAGGGGGGTGGATAGAAAGGAGCTGAAAGAAGTACATGATAGGACACAATTTCTCTTCCTATGAAAGCACTACTTCAAAAAACTAAATATTTATCAGCTGTTAGAAAGATGTCTTCCAGAAATTATTGAATGCATGGATTTGTTTCCCTTGATAAGTTCTCCTAATAATGCTCCTGCAGGAATGCAAAATTCTGTTGTATTCACATTGACCAATTAAAAGTAAATGATACAAATGGCAAAAAACAGAGGTTGTCACTTATCAGACGGGATGAAAACCAAGATTTAAAAAAATGATTTTTAATTTAAATCATTATCAATAAAAACAAAATGGAAATAAAAAAGTAAAAAAAAGACAAAAACATGGTGGCACCTTAAAGACTAACTTTTATACTGCTGAATAGCTCAGTGATTTAGGCTACAGAGCCAGAGGCTGGGAATTCGATTCTGCACTGGGCCTTCTTGACAGGGGCTGGACTCAATGATCCATAGGGTCCCTTCCAGCTCTGCCGTTCTAATTTTACTATTTTTTTTAATGTGAGTTTTCATGGACAAGTCCACTTCATCAGACAAAAGAGAATATGTCTGATGAAGTGGACATGTCCACAAAAGCTCACATTAAAAAATACAAAAGTTAGTCTTTGAGGCGCTACCACATTTTTGTCTTTTTAAACTTTTTATTTCTATTTTGCTTTTACCTATAATGCTTGCACAAACTAATATTTAAATGTTATTTAAATCAAATGTTAAACTGACTGTTAAAATGTTTTTTTCTTTAAAAACTCTATACAAAGATAATTTTAATAAAATGTATTATAGCTTAAAGATTTCATTGTGGAACAGGAATTATCAATTCCAATTCTGTATTATGAGAATGTATTCAACTGTCTATTTTAAAGAAGATTTTTAAACAAGGTCCAACAGTTCTTGAATTGCGGCCTCAACAGCAATGGTTATATGTTGAATATTTGGTTAATTCTTCTATCTTCTCCAGTAGTCAATTAAGAAGGTTTTATCAGACAAAATTTTTAGTAACAGCAAAAATGGCGAAATCAGAACAGTTTACCTAGAGCCAGTGGGATACACACAGCTAATCCAAAAGTCTGCAATATAGTTAAACAGACTTACAAATGTACAACAAATGTCACAACACAACGTGCTACATTTTAACCAAGTCATTTCTACTGATATAACTTTAAAATTTATTAACTATTTTTCCGAATACTTTCAAAATTCACCTACAAAAGAATAACAGAACTTCTGTTTACTTTATATTAATTAAAATTAATTTTTTTTTAAAAAAATCAGACTACACTCTGAACAAAAGCCAGATTTCAAGACAAAGCGGCCTTCTTATCAAGTGGCAAAGCACTGAAATAATGCAAGATAGATTAAAATTTCTTCTGAGGATAGGAACTCACAGCGAAAATCTGTGTGTTGCTGATCTCAGCTACCATGCATGTTGTCAAGAGTCAGGTTCTATTATTAAACCACACTGCAAACACTGCTGTATAGCTATTTACATTTGCCAGTGTTGTTAATACTTTTATGATCACCTTTATTTTGTCAATCGTTACCTGTAAATTTTATCAAACTGAAGAAAATTAATTTAAGGCATATTTTGCAGGTGTAAATATGAGATTTAATACTATTTTTATTATAATTGTTGCTGCCACTTCTGTTGCTTTATGCTTTTTGAACTATTACTAGATTGCTTAATATCTGCACTTCAAGCAAACATTCGATTTAGGATATTCGAGAAACAGGTGTTTCTAAAGTAAGTTACTATTTAGCAAAACTTTCTTCTTCTGCCCCATACATAAATTACCCGTTAAAGATTATTATTATTATTATTATTATTATTATTATTATTATTATTATTATTATTTTGTACAATTATATTACTGAGTACCCAAGCTGCAACATAAAACTGGGACTGCAACTTATCTACGCCATCCTCGCTCTTTCACTGAATTGAGCACTTTCATTTCCTTCCTACCTTTGAGCTCCTTAAAAACTTGCACATTCATCAGTGCCTAAGCTGTGAGGCAGAAAGTTCAAGGATACAAGGGAAAGCAGAACAATGGAATTAAAATACTCTTTCTTCAAGGCTCTCCTGCAAGACCATATATTTTCAGTTAAAATTTTAGGACAAGTTCAAGCACAGCTGTGGCTTTCTTACAATATAAACAGACACTGAACAGAATGCTAAGTGCCTGTTCCTGATTTTGTTCCTCTAAAGCCATCAATTTCTATCATTCAAAGTCTGATACAAACCATTTGTTTTTATCTACATACTTTAGGCTATGGATGTTTCATTCCCATGCGCACTGGAAACTGCCAGTGCTTCAGTTATCATCCAACTTTATTATGTAAGCCTGTATTTCACCTTACCATAAACAATCACATGAAGTGAATTTTCTCTGCAGAAAAGTTGTTGAATTCTTGTCATGTTTCATTCCTACTTTGGTCTTACAATCTGTATATAGAATCATATCCCATTTTCCATACATACAACTAATGTCCAAAAACCTTCAGTACAGAAAATACATTAAAGCCCTGATATGTTTTAATTTTCTTATTGTCATAACTTAAAGTACATGCTTAGTGGTAGCAATGGAATGGTGGTGGTGATGAAATGTTGTTGCTGTTTATTTACATTTCTATTCTTCCAAAGAGTAGAACTATCGTTTATGCTGAATTATCATCCTACTGAATGCTTTATTTTCTTCCAATTGACAGTTTTATATGGATAATTCCCACTGACAGCTCTTTATTGGCTCCTGGAAATTTCCTCTGCCCTGTTTTCAGCGAGTCACAGCCCCCGTCCAAGGTTCCCTCTAAGGTGCACGTCTATGTGTGCATGCATGACTCCACCTTCCTTCGCTCTCCTCTCCTCCGAGCAGCTATCGTTTTCAGCCCCTTCGACTCTGGTTGCAACAGAATTTCACGGGTGGGGGGGTGGAGTCGCACGCACACGCAGATGTGAAGTCACATGGGAAAGGAGGAGCCCCACCAAGCACAGCTGAAAATTAGAGGGTATGTTGTCCCCGTCCCATGCCATTCCATCTAGATCCCCAATTCTTGGGAGATATGTTTTAGGATACTGAGGGAGCTGTTGCAGGACAGCCCAGTTTCTACCCTGTGGGCCTAAATCAAGGCTAAATCAGTTGCTAAATCATTCTTTACCTATTAGATACATTTGACTGCATATCCTGGAGTTTGGGCTCTCTCTCTCCCATCATGCATTTTTCATATCATTGATTTTAGAAAAGTTTGTCTCTTAACTTTGAAACTATGAAGTTGGTCGGAATTTAATTCAGGAGATAACAGCCACTCCTACTATTCTGCAGTGCACAGTCTTTTCTCAATTAGATACAATTTTAGTAACCAAAAGTGTGTTGCATAATGTAATGGAAACTCAAATAGGGATGATCAAGGTGACAGGCCATGTACCTTTAAAAGTGTATTTTAATCTAAGTAAACAACAAATGGAAGACAAAACATTAAGACTCAAGCCATTGTTGTTAACACAGATCCCTCAATCTAGTTGTAATATATGGGGAGAATTAGTTACAGCATTTTTATAGCTATCCTTTGAACCATAGTAGACATTAACAGAACTATTATAGAACTATAGTACATCTTGAATAAAAGTACCATGAATTGGATGGAAAGGGCTCACAGCTTTTGGCAAATAGGTTAAAAACAAGGAAGAGAAAAACTAGGATTATTGCTATAATAAATAAGAATGGTGAGAGACATTTAGAGCCACAAAAAACTCTGGAAGCTATTATGGATTTTTATGAATGCTTATACTCTGGCTTCTCTTCTAATTCTAATCATATTAATCAACACCAGGCATCCAAAAACTACTTGAAGAGGAAAGCAGGAAGAACCTGGGAAAATGAAATTATGTTAGAAGAGGTTATGGAAGCTATTAAAAATATCAAGCCAAATAAGGCCCTAAGGCCAGATGGACATACTGGTTCCTTGTATAAACATTTCAGGGAACTCTTGGCACCTCCTCTACAGAGGGTTTTCAACTTTATCCTAGAGGGGGCCTAACTCCCAGAGACTTGGACCCATCCAGAGTGGTGGTATTATTAAAGCCACAGAAGGATCCTCTGTCTATGAAGTCTCACAGGCCTATTTCACTTCTCAATACCAGTAATAACTTACCTGCATTAATTCTAGCAACGTTCCTTAAGCAGCATCTTGGATGAATGATACACGTAGATCAATTCAGCTTTATTCCAAATAGATAAACTGCAGACCCAATCAGATTATTTGGAGTAATGAGAATTACAGTAAGAAAAAACATTTTCCACTAGCACTACTGGCTCTGGATTTCTATAAACGTTGGTTGAAAAAATCTATTTAATTTTCTGGAATTTTATAAATGTGGCCCTAAATTTATATCTGCATTGCTTCCCATTTCTTCCCCTATGCACTCTAGGCTTCTGTAAAATGACCAGGACTCTACAATTTCAGGTTTGGAGAGGGACTAAACAGAGGTGCCCTCTTTCATCCCTTTTATTCACTATGGTATTAGAATTTTTGGCTTCACTTTTAAGCGCAAATGCAAACATGCAGGAGATACCTATTAAGAATTCAACACGTCATCAGCTTATATGCTGATGATATTATACTGATGATAAAGAATCCTAAAGAAGCAATCCTTCATATATTAAAAGAATTAGAGGAATTCTCTGAGACTGCAGGATCCAAGCGAATTTTAGGAAGTCTATGTGCTTCATTATACTCCCCTCAGTAGAAATTTTAATATCTCGAAGATTAGAAGTCTCACTTACAAATAAAGCCTCTAAATATCTAGGAGTCTTCACTGCTAAAATTCTACAAAGTTTCCATATAAAGGGTTTTTGTTACTGCTAGGGAAACTACATTGAAAATATTCTAAAAATGGTATCTGACCCCACTTCGGCTCTCACATATCAAGTCTGTAATATCACTTAAATGTTGGATAGGGTGTAAATATAAGAAATAATTTCAATATCTCTGATAGTTTTGCAAAATAAGATGAGATTTTGGAAGAAATAAAGAAAGTTATATGAAATAAGAAATAAAGAAATATATAAATAAGTAGATTACTAAATCCCCAGAATTAGCACTTCTTACCCTTTTATAAGAGAAGAATGAGTGCATTTTACATAAATCCTTAACAGGCCATCTTCCAGTAGCAGCACGACTGACTATAGGCAAAGGGGTGGAAGAATATGCAGGGGGTATCAATCACAACATAGTATTCTAGAGTATGGCAGATAGCACTGCAGAAAAAAATTAACCACCAAACAGCATATAGCTAAAAGGGATAAAACATTTGGATACTTTTGCACCAGACTAGCATTCTTTCATTGTTTATATCAGCAGTTCCCAACCTTGGATCCCCAGATGCTCTGGGACTACAACTCCCAGAAATCATGGTCAGCACAGTTAGTAGCAAAGGCTTGTGCGAGTTGTAGTCCAAAAACATCTGGGAGTCTTGGTCCAGGAAAAAAATAAACAATGGACTCTCGAAAGAATACTGGATTTACTGTTCTTTATAACATACTTGGAATACAAATACAATTTTCCCAATAAAACCTCAGAAGATTTTGGATATGACTCTGACACACGGAATGGGAAAGGGAGGGTGACAGGCAAGAAGAGTACAGAAATATATGAATGTATATATTGATTAATATTGTTAATATTGTAAAAAATAAATAAATAATTTTTAAAAAAGAAGCTAGCCAGTCCTGCAACAGTTTCCTCAGTATTCTGAAACATATCTCCCAAGGACTGGGGATCAAGGCTGGGTGGGAGAGAGGGCTAAGGCAGCTTATTTGATTAAAAATACATCATTTAAAAGCTAAAACCAGCAAATGTATAAATATTAAAAAGAATTAAACAAATACTATCTTTAAAATGGTAAATAAAATCAATACTAAAACATATTTAAAAGTAACAGAGCACAGTAATCCACTTTAAAAACCCCTCTCAGACTGCCAGTCGCTAAAGAAAAGCCTGCCTAAAGAGAAAGGTCTTTGCCTGCTTGCGGAAGGGCAGCAAAGATGGGACTACCATAGCTTCCCATGGGAGAGAGTTCCAGGGCCTGGGAGCAGCGACAGAGAAGGCCCTCTCCCATGTCCCCACCAAGTGCACCTGTGAGGGTGGTGGGACTGAGAGAAAGGCCTTCTTAACGCCTGGGCAGGTTCACAGAGTGTGGTAGTGTTTTAGATAGCTTGGACCCAAGCCATTTAGGGTTTTATAGGTTAAAATCAGCAGTATGAATTGTGACCAGAAATAGATCGGCAGCCAGTGGAGTTGCTGAAACAGAGGAGTAATATGTTCCCTGTGACCTGCCCCATTTAGCAATTTGGCTGCAGCGTTTTGAACCCACTATAGTTTCCGAACACTTTCCAAGGGCAGTAATCCAGCCGAGATGTAACTAGGGCATGTGCCACCATGGCCAGATCAGAGCTCACAAGGAACAGGCACAGCTGGTGCTCTAGTTTTAACTGTGCAAAGGCACTCCAAGCCACTGCCAAAACCTGGGCATCCAGGCTCAGAGACAAATCCAGAAGCACCCCCAAGCTTCTTCGTTATTCTTCCTGAAAAGAGATAAAACTGATACACAACTGAGTGCCACTGTAAGTGTAAGATTTGATTTAAATCATGACTTCAATTAAAAAATCAATTTTAAAATTTAAAGTTGTCAAAAAATCTGATTAAAAATTTTTAAATTGTGATTTAAATAAATTCCACCCTGTAAAATTGTATTATTTTATCCATGAGGAAAATATTGCACACATTTCAACATTTCTTCCTATTATCTTTTTACTACTGGCTAGAGATGGACACAAACTGCCAGTTCACTGATTAGTTTCCCAAACAGCCAAACAGCTGATCTGTGATTTAGTTGTGGATCAGCTATTCAGCCAGGAAATGAACCACACCAAACCTACAGTTCATGCCCATCTCTACTACTGCTATCAAGTTAGAACATGTTTGACACTGGGAAAGCCCACTTCTCTGGCCAAAGGCGAGCTAACTGAAATTCTGGATGGGAACAATAACTGGTACTATTCAAAGATCAGAGGTATGTATGCCATTTTGCTGGAACTGTTGATTGTAATAAAGGAATTGAATTGAACTGAGGTATGTGGACCTTGAACTCCCAGAAGTACAAGCTGGATTTCGAAGGGGCAGAGGAACTAGAGACCAAATTGCTAACATGTGCTGGATTATGGAGAAAGCCAGAGAGTTCCAGAAAAACATCTACTTCTGCTTCCTTGACTACGCAAAAGCCTTTGACTGTGTGGACCACAGCAAACTATGGCAAGTCCTTAAAGAAATGGGAGTGCCTGACCACCTTATCTATCTCTCGAGAAATCTATATGTGGGACAGGAAGCAACAGTTAGAACTGGATATGGAACAACTGATTGGTTCAAAATTGGGAAAGGAGTACGACAAGGCTGTATATTGTCCCCCGGCTTATTTAACTTATATGCAGAATACATCATGTGAAAGGCCGGACTGGAGGAATCCCAAACCGGAATTAAGATTGCCGGAAGAAATATCAACAACCTCTGATATGCAGATGATACCACTCTGATGGCAGAAAGTGAGGAGGAATTAAAGAACCTCTTAATGAGGGTGAAAGAGGAGAGCGCCAAAAATGGTCTGAAGCTCAACATCAAAAAAACTAAGATCATGGCCACTGGTCCCATCACCTCCTGGCAAAGAGAAGGGGAAGATATGGAGGCAGTGACAGATTTTACTTTCTTGGGCTCCATGATCACTGCAGATGGGGACAGCAGCCACGAAATTAAAAGACGCCTGCTTCTTGGGAGGAAAGCGATGACAAACCTAGACAGCATCTTAAAAAGCAGAGACATCACCTTGCCGACAAAGGTCCGCATAGTCAAAGCTATAGTTTTTCCAGTAGCGATGTATGGAAGTGAGAGCTGGGCCATAAAGAAGGCCGACCGCCAAAGAATTGATGCTTTTGAATTGTGGTGCTGGAGGAGACTCTTGAGAGTCCCCTGGACTGCAAGGAGAACAAACCTATCCGTTTTGAAGGAAATCAACCCTGAGTGCTCACTGGAAGGACAGATTCTGAAGCTGAGGCTCCAATACTTTGGCCATCTCATGAGAAGAGAAGACTCCCTGGAAAAGCCTGATGTTAGGAAAGTGTGAAGGCAAGAGGAGAAGGGGACGACAGAGGACGAGATGGATGGACAGTGTCATTGAAGCTACCAACGTGAATTTGACCCAACTCCAGGAGGCAGTGGAAGACAGGAGGGCCTGGCGTGCTCTGGTTCATGGGGTCACGAAGAGTCGGACACGACTTAACAACTAAACAACAACAAATGCCATCAAACTCCCTCGCTGAGAAAACAGATTTCATTCTTTATTACAGTACACAGCATGCACAGTAGATAGTTTGATGGGTGGGTGGATGGGTAGATATAGATATATTTGTAAGTTGACTGTATTGCCATCAGGACCCACAGTTTATTACTATTTCAATTAAAAACCTTCTGGAACAGGAAGGTTTTGACCTGGCGCCGAAACGTCATCAACGTCGGCGCCAGACGAATCTCCCTCAGGATGACGTTCCATAGTCTGGGGGCAGCTGCCGAAAAGGCCCTTTGTCTACAAGCCATCCCTCTTACCCCCTTGAGGGATGGCTCTTTCAGGAGGGCCCCCTGGCTAGATCTTAACTGCTGGGTAGGTTCTTATGGAAGGAGGCGGTCCTTCAGGTATCCAGGGCCCAAGCCATTCAGGGCTTTATACGTCAAAACAAGCACTTTGAATTGAGCCCAGGCAGCGACTAGTAGCCAATGTAATTTGAACAGAATTGTCCTGATGTGTCCCCTAGCGGCCCCACCACTCACCAGCTGCACAGCTTGATTCTGAACCAGTTGCAGTCGCCGGACCATCTTCAAAGGCAGCCCCATGTACAGCGCATTGCAGTAATCTATATGGGTTGTTACCAGTGCATGTGTAACTGTCATGAGACTGCTCGTCCAGGTAGGGCCGTAGCTGGTATAATTTCCACAGCTGAAGGAAAGCGCTCCTGGCCACCGAGTCCACCTGGGCTTCCAGAGTTAGTCCGGGGTCCAGGAGCACCCCCAGGCTGCGGACCCTGTCCCTTAGGGGGAGTGCAACCCCATTCAGGGCAGGGAAATGGCCCTCTAGCCTGTCTGGCAAAGCACCCACTAACAGCACTTCTGTCTTGGATTGAGTTTCAATTTATTAACCCTCATCTAGTCCATTATCAGGTCCAGGCACGAGTTCAGCACAGAAACTGCCTCACCTGGATTGGTGGAAAATGAGAGGTAGATTTGAGTGTCGTCAGCATATTGCTGACTCCTCAGCCCAAACCTCCTGATGACCTCTCCCAGCGGTTCCATGTAGATGTTAAACAGCATGGGGGACAGTATTGAGCCCTGAGGAACCCACATAAACGTCATGGGGCAGAGCAACTGTCCCCCAGCATCACCTTCTGGACATGGTCTGTCAGGATTTAATATTAGTGTGAGAAAGAGGGCAGAAGAGCAACTATCCTACCCAAGTGCCATCCCCTCTGCTTTGAAAAGGGAAGGAAACACAGACCACCAGAGCCATGGAAAGTAGAAAAGGAGAAAAGGAGAAGCCATGTTGGAGAAGGGAGGGAAGAGGAGAAAGAAAAGGCAGGAAAAGTTGAGAAGGAGGGGAAAGAAAGGGAGAAACCCCCCCTGACAGGGAAGGAGGGGGCGAGAGAAAAAAGGTGGGCAATTTGGATCAAGAGGAGGAAGGAAAGTAAGCTGAGCAAAGGGATATAAATAGAGGAGGAAAGGAGCAGAGTGGGAGTACAACCAGAGGAGACAGCGAGGTGGAAGCAGGGGTAGTAGAGGCAAGAAAGGAGAAATGAATACTGCCTGAGGGATGAGAGTGGATTTTGATGGCGAATCCCTGGACCCATCAGTGGGAAAGACTGATGAGTCTGAAAGAAGCTGAGAGGTGGAGGAATTACTGTCCACCCAGGTAGCCTTCACAGTGGGGAAAACGTAAGAGCGAGGAGTACAGTAGGAAGAGAAGAGAGGGCACAAATAGATAGAGAGAAGAGGAGGCAGCATAGATGACCCAATACCCGTTGAGAACCTTCACCCACAAGATGGTGGGGAGCGATGTCCACCGAGAAGAATCTCAAGGAGAGAGAAAAATGGGGAGATGACACATTGCCCCTATTGCATTTGCCATTGTCAGGGCACCCATGCCAAGCATTAAATCTCAAGGAGGAGAACCTGAAAAGCTTGGGGACATTCAAAGTGCCTGAGGTTTAAGTGAAGAACTCCTTTCTCTCCTCGTTGGAGAGGGAGGTGAGAACTAGTCTGTTTGGAAGTGTAAATAGTTTGTTAGATGTTCCAGAAATAAACGTTGACTGTTTGAAGCATGGATCACTGTGAGAAGAGTTTGTTGGTGGGGGGGAAATCACAATTGGCTTCAGGTTTTATTGAAAACTCACTTTAACTAATGGTACAATTAAAGCAATACAGTGAATGAGTAAAATGCTGTTTATTTTTATGTAATGTAGTGCTCTTGTTTCAAGGTGCAATAAGCAGAAATTATTCACAGGGTACCTGAGCTTCTTCATATGCAGGTGCTAATGTATACACACAGACTGATAGGAACAATTAGTGCAAATTAACATAACACAATTTTTAAACTCTCAGATACAGTTGTATTTTATACTACTTAGACAAGCATCAATAATAAATGCTTGTTTTTAATGACAGTGGATTTACAGTAATTCAAATCAAACTGATTTAAATCATGATTTAAATAAAAAAACATTATTTTTTGATGATTTAAATCAATTTGATTTTTAGAAGTCATTAATTTTTATCCAAAAGCAAAAGCAAAGCGTGTTGCTTATATACCGCCCCATAGCACTTCAAGCACTCTCTAGGCGGTTTACAAGTTAATTATGCAGGCTACACATTGGATTTTCATCCACCCTGTTCTCAGTGAATCAGACAACAGGGACCAGTCCAATTAATGAGCAATACAGTAATGGTATATTTGTAATAAAGAAGCCTGCTTTCTCCTACCACTATGCCCAGAAGGTTTACAGTGAGAAATAAATAAAAGATGTAACTAAACAGCCAATATAATTACTCTGCACTTCCTAAAAGAAACAGGACAAAACTAACAATACTAAAGCCTAGAAACAACAGTCATTTCTCATGAAAATCAGCTGGAGATTAGAAAGTGCAGTCCTATATATGTCTCTCCAGTGATACACATTTACAATGCAATACGTATCTATCCAGAAGTTAGTCCCACTGAATTTAATGTAGCTTATGTTTCAACAGATACAGATACAACTGCACAAACTATAAGAACAAAGCAATTAAAATTACTAACATAAGCACTATGCCTTCCTTCTAACTTCTAGGTATTCATAAATTTGCTTTGAAAGGTACTTTACATTGTACTGGTTATTCAATGTAGATTTATATTAAAATTTAAACAAAACTTTCCTTGTGAATTAGGAGTACAACTGATCTTTATAACAGAGAAGGTTTCACTGAAAACCAAAACTTAGAAAGTTAACCAGCTGATCCCCTAAGTGATGTGTTAAAAGAAATTAGTAACCTAATTTCAGCTACTCATCAACAAATTTTAACAATAATCTTGTGTGCTTACACAATAAAGACTGTGATACAGTACATCAGTTAAGGTGGCAAGGCAGGTCAAAAAGAAAAGGAAATAATGGGCAACAAGATGCTGAAAGATGCTCCTCCTAGACTGAGAAAATTGCAATTTGATAAAGTGTACTACAGAATTAGCAACCATGTTAACATTCTCTAGACTAGAGTGAGCACACAGTCTCCACGAACAATAGTAAATCTCATACCAATTTCAGCTATTAAGAATCATCAAATAGATTTTTAAAATCTAAACCAGTGAATCCCAACCTTGGACCCCAGTTGTTCTTCGACTAAAACTCCCAGAAGCCTTGACAGCATTTCTGGGAATTGTAGTCCCAGACCGTCTGGGAACCCAAGGTTGGGAACCACTGGTCTATGGCATCTACATAGACCTCTTCCCTAGACTTGTAACCACAGCTAATCCAACAGAAACCTCCTCCTGAAGAGGTAGTTTGGGGTGGGTAAACTGTCTCACCAGATATTGCTGCACTGCAATTTCCAGCATTTCTCACCACCCAGCTATGTTGACTGGAGCTATTGAAACCTCAAGCCAAAACAATCTAGAACAGAGGTTTCCAAGGAAGAACACAGGCAGGAGGGACATTTTGCCAATTAAAGGTTTCCTGCTTCTGTCCCATGGCTCCTTCAACTCATGTATTAATCTATCAATCTCACTGAGTGCAAATGCTGTGAGCCCCATGACAGAAGCAGGAACTCCTTAATTACTGGGGTGGCTGACCTGTCAGTATGAATTGGAGGCAAATTAAGAATGTTGCATAAATGGTTAAAATGGGAATTAACAACCTAGCACAACTTATCAACAAGAATTATTATTTCAAATCCTTTGATGACAATTAAGGTAGATTGGAAACTCCCCCCAAATACCTTTCACCAGTATCTAAAATCAAAATTCCATCTAACACATAGATTTGGCCCAAATGCCCTGTCATCCAAAAAAACCAAGAGGTAGTCCAATTTAGTCACACAATGGAAACACTCCCATAAGCACACAGACCTTTGTATTCCAAGGCTGAGTTAGATCCTGCAACAGATGAACTATGTACTAACTGGGGTGCTGAACTGAGAGTGTGTCTTATACACTACCCATTGGAACTGCATTCTTGAAAATATTAAAATATATATTTTAACTCTTTCCCAGACCTGTGACCACAGCTAATCCCACAGAAAATTATTCTGCACATATACAGGACAGAGAGATACTATCAACTGAACATGTAAAACATAACAATCGCTGGAGATGATCCAAACCAGAGTGGATAAAAATCAATGATTTAAAAAGAAATCAATTTAAATCATGATTTACATTTTAAAAATGATTTTTTGATTTAAATTGTCCAAAAAAATCCAATTTTTAAAATTAAATTTAAATTTAAATTGTGATTTAAATCAATTTGATTTAAATCAAATCCACCCTGCTCCAAATAAGGAGGAACTTAACCCACATGCTGTTGTCATTCCTAGTCATTGTTCCCTTTTGGCAGCAAGAAGCAATAAAGTGAATTAACTTTGTACTTGAAACAGCTCTGGCCACAATTTACTGCTAAGATAACTGTCATGAAAATGGAAGAGCACAAGGATGGGCAAAAAACACCAAAATATATGGCTCATTGCCCTAGAAATGTTCAGCCACTGACCTAGATATACATGAGACTATGAATGCTATTAGACTGATGTCGACTTCCATCTCCCCCTCCCCCATTTATTTCCCTCTCCCTTCCCTGCATTTGTTTATTATGTGTATTAGCCCATGTTTGTATGGCTTGTGAGCAGGAATGACTAGAGGATAGAACAGCTGTTTAAAAACATTAAGAAAAACTTTAAAGAAGTTTTTAAAACTGAGATTGAGGTCCAAATTTTCATTTGGCAAATCAAACTGTAATTTGATGAATGGGTTGGGTAATGAAATCAAAAAGTCACAGTAACTCTTTGTCAGTGATGTCCATACATTTATCCAACAAATGGTGATGTAGGAGATAAACAGAAATATTTCTTTTCTCCTTTTCTCACAGTGCAAAGATGGAGAAGAGAGTCAATCATATATTGGTTCATGCTGTCTGACTGCTGCTGCTTGCTACAGAAACAGCTGGACAACTCTCTGGTCTATGATTTACTGCACTGGTTCCCAAGCTAGGGGAGGAAGGCATGCCTCCAACATATTGCTAGAGTTTAGGATTTCACAATAACAATGTTGTGCTTATTTTTCATTTTAAACATTTCTTTCCTTAGGATTTTGCATGAATATTTAATTTTAAATTAAGAATGGAATTTGTCATTAAAAGAGAGCTGAATGATGACAAAGGAAAGGTGATGAATGTTTTTAGATGCCTTCTGAAAAATCAAGGATGGGCATGACGATGAAAAGCTTGGGAACCACTGATTTAGTCTGACATGCTCATCCTGCAAGACCCAACATACTAGCTTGTTTCTCCACGAAGTCAGGGAAAGCATCCTCCAGACAAACTCTAGATTCTTTTCCTAGCTTGTTGGGACAGAAACAGATCAGAACACTAACTCTTGCTGGGCCCATGCATCATATTAAGCAAATTGAAGTCAACACTTTGCTTAGCTGCTCCACTGGCAAATGGGAGCTAACATATTGACTTATCCATGGTAAGCCACCACATGAAACTTTGGTTTACTTTCATGTTTGATAGTGGTATAGTGCAGCCAGGCCTCACAGGGTTGATATCCCAATACTTTCTGAGTACCAGGGACTATGACATGATTTGCTGCCCCATCAGGGGTTCCTTTTCCCTCAGAGTTTAATTGTAATCTTCAAAGTAGCTGAGAATGAAATTGATTTTCTCAAGAACAGTGCATTGTTGCAAGCTATCTCTATTGTAATACAAAGCATTTGATGTGGTTTTGGTCTTGAATGGGCATTAAGGGGCATTAACCTTATCAGTTACTGAGGGGCATCAACAGCCAAGAGCTATTTCCTCCAAGTTCTGTTTACAGATTTCCTGGAAGCACTGTGCAAAATAAGATGTTACACTACATGGATTTTTGCAGCTCTTCTAGGTTCTTACGATAAAAAAAACAAGTAGTCCTTGTATGCATTAATATCTTCAACCAAATGCTGATCTAATAATTGACTGAAATCCTGCTATGCAACTTTATAGCATGCAACAAGGATGAAATATAAAAAGCAAGACACTTGCATGTTTGAGCAAAAGTCTCTTTCTGCACTGACAAGTTTTAGTTTTATGTAGTTCATCTAACATTTGGGTGTCCAGATCAGCCATTCTCAACCTTTTTTCGGTCACGGTCATCAACACAATATGAAAGAAATATAGGTCAAAATAGGATTATGTAATTGCACAATGAACATTATAAGGTGGTGTGCAAATAATTATTTCAACCTGTGGCCCCTTTTAAATGTACAATGGCCTCCTGCAGGCCATATGGCCTGCATTGAGAATGATTGGTCTAGATTAGACATGGGCATGGTGAATGGGACTGGCCCATTCCCTCCCCCAAGAACCAGCCAGTCCACTCACCATTTGCCACATGGCACTCAGCTCCATCGTTGTCATGCCAATCATGGAAGAAGCCCAGATGGCTCTTCCTCGCCTCCCTGCACAGCCAATCACTCATTGGCTGAGTGGGGAGACTCCTTGTCCCACCTGTGCGCCGAAGTGGTTGACTGCACGGGGAGGCAGGGAAGAGTTGGACGGGCTCCTGTGGTGCCATGATTTGTATTCATATCCCCAGGGATACGAATACGTCATGTCTAGGCTAGATTCTAAATATTTAACATGTGACTGACTGACCAAGAAAAAGTAGCTTTAAAAACGGTCAGCCCAGTGGGATTTGCATTTCCCCAACTCTCTTCTGCCAAGGCAGTGAGAAATCAGACTGCTACTTATCCAAGAAGAGGATGAAGCACCTGTAGAAATTATGGATCCCACTAGATGCAACTTGTGCTCTGCTGCATATTCCCTCAAATGGAAAAAAGGTCACCTACTTCTCATTTAAATATATTATATATACTTGCAACAAATATCTCCCTAAAGGGTATACTCAGGAGGAAGCAGTTTCCTATCATGCACATTTTCCACCAGATAACCATGTTGTCCCATTTTAGCAACAGCAAAAACTAAAGCATAGCAGCACCTTTAAAACTAACACATTTATTTCAGTGTGAGCTTTTCAGACTACATGTATTTGAAGCAGTGCATTGTAACTCACAAAAGTATACAGTGAATGCTTCTTAACAGAGCTGCTATTGTTTGCTTTTTATCTTTGCCCTTTATACAGTACACTCAGGAACAAGTAAGTGGAATGATTTAGCACCTCTTCAGGGTACAAGTTAGGGGAAGACTAGTGTGTTCTATGAAAATGGTAATTTATACAAATGTACATTTTTATGTAAAAGATACAACATTTTAAAAGGCCCCAGTAACTATGAATCACCTATCATGTTAATTGTACTACCAGCCATGTGCAAGTAGGATCATACACTACAACCCTATGCACACACAATTCACTAGAGAATAAGCCTCTTTGTACACAGTGGGAATTAATTATTCTGCATAAGCTTACA
Organism: Intellagama lesueurii; assembly: GCA_037013535.1. Lineage (NCBI taxonomy): Eukaryota > Metazoa > Chordata > Lepidosauria > Squamata > Agamidae > Intellagama > Intellagama lesueurii. The sequence continues at coordinate 121,020,096 of JBAJHW010000001.1, read as the reverse complement.
CAGAACTTTGGTTATAGTTATGGCAAAACAATTCTAGTGCACTTCATAGGTTCCCATGGATCAACAAAAAGAAAGAGATGGCCTCTTCAAACATGGATCAATGAAAATAAAGATTTGACCTCAAACATTTTGCTATAGGTAAACTTTATTAAGAGATTGGAAATAATTTAAAGTGCATTTTAGATTCGTGAGATGAAGGTCCTTAGTTCCGAGCATACTTGGTTTGGTGTAGAGTTATCAATATTTCCTATCCTGAGCATTTTCATTTTGACAAAAGATTGAGCGCTAAAATGCTCTTCATACCAAAATTTAGTTTCTGCTAATACTTCAAAATTAGTTAGTATCTCTTTCTGAATGATAAACTGTTTGTTGATTAAAATTACTAAATAAAAGGAATTGATTGGAATACTTTAGTCATGAAGTTATACTTGTGAATCTGAATTGTGCTGTGGTAACACTTTTCCAATGAAAATAAAAAGAAACATTTATGTGGCCCATATGCAAATCCAAAACAAGGCTAGGCTAGAATCCTGAAGAATTCATTAATAGGTTGGCCACTGCAGAGCTAGCAAGTAAGAGAGTTAGGGAACAAGACAAACATAACACCGTGAAAATCACCCAACTAAATTATGAAGCTGCAAGACTGGTAGTTAAATGAAAATACAGTTTGCATCTTCCAGTAACATATATTCATGCAGTACTAAGATATGTTTTCACATTGGTCTTTTTCTGACCTTCAGACCTACTAATTATAAGCCTTCAGATTTTCTATGCTACCTATTGTCTGCAGCTATAACACTGTCCCACAGCAATGTACATTGTTGAACAAGCAAATCTTTCTTTGGAGGCTAACAACTGTTCTTTCTTCTTATACCACGTGCATTCTGATCCCATCACTACTTCTAAAAAGATGGAAAGCATCAGTTAGTTTCATTTTGCCTTTACTCAAACTGTTGAAATCATTAAGTATAGATGCTATAAGTGGTCAAAAAGAAAAAGAAGAAAAGAACAACTCATGATACAATGGAAAGATACTGGGACACAGAAACGTTATGTACAGTATAAGAAAAAATTCAGGCGATTATAGTACATCTAGCTGTCCCCTAGATTAGATTTGCTGACACTGTCATCGCTGAAATATCTATGAGGCAAGTGATTCATTGATCACTTATAATAGGCTTTTATTGACTTCACCGCAAGTTAATCACTGTAGACACCTGGTCATATGTGCCAGGACAAAACCAGTATCTTGGTAGCTCCTAATGGTTTTCAAGAAGCAGACCACCGAGTTGGGAATTTGACATGCCAGAAACACATTGTCAGTTATTCAATCAAATATTATGATTATGACACAACATCTTCAACTAATAGTGAAGTAACAGCAAAATGATAGTTAAACGGGGAATTCATCTCCCAACCCCAGGCTCCACAACTGGGTATCCAATTCACTGATCTATCCATGCAGCTAGTAAACTACATAGCATCTCACTTACATCTGTCAAGTAAAATCACGGTAGCTGCAGCAGTACTCAAATATGCAATGGCTGAAATCCTGTCACATAATTTTATAACACACAACAAGGATGATGTCATTAGCCACAACCATGCCACTGCCATTTGGAGCAATAAAAAGCTTCCTGGAGCCCCTTTTCCCCAACATTTTTGGGATCCCATTCATCCTGCTGCAGCCTTCAAGAGCCACAGGGTGAGATGGGAAATGATTTAAAGCCAGAAAATCACTGCCGGTGGTATGTATTTTTTGCAAATGTATATTATACAAGTAAATGAGAAACAGGCAACCTCTGTCCCACTTTAGAGCAGCAGACCACAAGCTGGATCCAACAGGATCCATGCTTTCCAAAGGTGTTTCTCCTCCTCCTTGTATATAGATAGTAGGCTGCTTTCTCTGCCTTGGCAGGACAGTCTTTGGGACATGTAGATCCTGCTGGACCCACAGTTTCTAAAACCACTTTTTCCTGCACAGACACAGGAAACAAACACATTACATGTTTAGAACCTAAGAACCAAAATTTTGGATAAATTACATGAAGTTAAATCCATTGTTCCACAAGGAGACTTTTGCTCACACAAATCAATTGTCTGCCTTCCCTTTGCCCATCCATCTTACACCTCCAAATCTGCTCCAGAGGACTTCCCACAACATTCCACACATTCTACATCAAATTGGGATTGTATGTTGGGGTGACGAAAAAAGAGAATGAGCTGGAGATACTAGCAACACCTATACCACTGGCAGGTAAACACTGTTGGTTACAATGATGTACCGTGTTTCCCCGAAAATAAGACACGGTTTTATATTAATTTTTGCTCCAAAAAACACATTAGGGCTTATTTTCAGGGGATGTTTTATTTTTTTCATGTACAACAAACTACATTTATTCAAATACAGTCTTCTGGTTGCTGCACAATGGTGAAGGGCAGGGTTTCACTTAACTGGGGCTTATTTTTGGGGTAGGGCTTATATTATGAGCATCCTGAAAAATCGTACTAGGGCTTATTTTGAGGTTAGGTCTTATTTTCGGGGAAACAGGGTAGTTTGTGAAACACTTCTAATATTTTTCAGTATCTCAAGTTTGGACGTGCAGAGTCAGTGAGTCTTTGCATATTATGAACAGCATGTGTGCACAGCAGCACCTATTTATTCATTCTCACAACCAAAACTAAGACATCAATAATGCTGTCACCACTATTATGCTAGTGACCGAAAGAACCACTGAGCAGGGTCAAAATGCAATACTATTTTTTGGACATTCTGAAGCCTTTGTCAATTTTCTATGATTCATCCAAGCAGGCAGGCAGGCAAACAGATATAAGTCAGACATGCTGGCTTCAGGCATGCAAACATTCCTAAACTACCCCACAATCCTTTGCTGTGTGAGGGTTACCTATAACCTATTCCGACTTCCCACTTAACACGAATCATAAAGTTTCACTGTTCCCATTCAAGAATGACCAAACCATTCTACAACAAATGCTCAACTGGGGTGCTATAATTAATTCCAGATATACCCTACAGGATTTTTTTCATGTGAGTGCACAAGCATATATGTCAATCATATCAAAATTCATTTTGGTATCCTGGAATCATTCAACAATACTGCCAATCCTTAACATTCCTTGGTAGCAGACTGGATCCAAACAAAGCTAACTGAACCTCAATTTTAAAAAAACAAACATTTTAACTAGTCTAGTGATGGCAACTGTTTTAACTAGTCCAATGATGGCTCACACAGCACAATGTGCATTTGTACTCTTAAATACTTTTAAAACATACACATTAAGAATGCATGTTACAATAAGGACTGATACAAGACTTTGGATTTATTCAACTGAAACATACAGGAGTGAAAAAGGACATAGACTAAACATACATTTGCCAAAAGTAGAACACTCATAAATATGATGCTCATGTTATTTTATCTTTATGAAAAATCTGGCTACTAGATTTATGTACAGTAATTCTGCCCAAATAATGTAACAGCATTCCAGAGTGGATAAAAACCAATGCTTTTTTAAATATAGATAAATTTAAATCAGGATTTAAATTTTAAAAAATCAATTGTTAAACAAATCATTTTTATTTAAAATCCATTTTTAATTTAAATCATTTAAATTGTGATTTAAATTAATTTGATTTAAAGCAAATTCAATCGTGCAACATTCTTTCTAAAACACTGCCCTATTAATGAGATATAGTGGAAATTTAGAGGGCTTACAAATATCCTACAGTATGAAAAACACTAACTTTTGCATTAGAAAGCATTTAAGCAATGACAAAACAAAGAAAACAGCCACATTAAAGTAATCAGAACTAAAGAGAATGCATGCAAGAATTATTCTGAATTACAGCCTTCACTAGGAAGTTGTTAGTGGTGAAGTCTGTTCTCAGACTCTGAAAACCTAATTATATTAGCTTTACACATTATAATTCTATTATTTCTTTAGGTCTATTACTTTGTTACACTCAACGGCATCAGCAATATTTCACTGTCGATCTGCGTGAACAAACATTTCTACTGACAATGACAACACAACATTTTATTTTTATTTATTTATTTATTTAACATATAAGAGTACATCAAGTAGCTATAGAAAGAGTCCAGGTAGTTTATGAACTAAAAGGAATAACTTTGTACAAACTTCTTTCAGAAATTAAAACAGGACAATGAGAAGACCAGTGGGTGGCCTATGTGGGATACCTTACCACAGTTTTTCTGGACGGTATTTTGAGCTTTAGCTGCTGATATGACAGCGTCTTTTTTTTTTCATGGGGAAGAGTATTACATGCAGTATGCCAGGTGTATCATCATATCCTTCCACAGAAGTTTAACTTTATGTGGTTGAAATAATGTGCTACTGTAAAACAAAACTACACAGCTCTTTGCAACAATATGTATTCAGACTTATCCTCTCACATATCCAATGCACATGTACCGTTAATAGTACTGGCTGATCAGGGGCCCAGAAACACCTATGCATCCCTTAACTGTGCTGCCATAAAACATATGTACTGTACACACACATACATGGAGGCACACACTGCTACAGAACAACACTAGCTTTGTTCTTAGCTGTCAGAGCAGGCTTACAGAAAACAAACGTTAAAATAACCACTGCCTTGCTTTTCTGTCTTTTAAAAAAATTAAAATATAACCAACATCTACCAACATACTTTATGTAGAGAGAACAGGGAAGGCTTTTAATCGTTAAAGCCATTTCCATGACAGTTTTCGACTACCTTTGGCTGCAACCGACAAACCCACCTCCAGACCCTTTTACACGCCTTCAAGCAACCTAATTTTGTCGTTTCTCCACTCCCACTAATAACGTAATCCTGCTGCTTTTCTCGTTAGCGTAACAGATACACAAACACAAGAAGGCACGCTTACAGGACAGCTATTCTCAACCTCCGGGTTTCCAAAAACCATTAATTTGAGTGTTACAAATCGGCAGTTGCTGTAAACCCAACAGTTTCACGGAACAAGAGAAGACACACACATCCTTCGGGACCTTTTCCAGCCTCTGGCAAACCAATATTGGAGTGAAAAACAGCTGAGCTCAAATTAACTCTACCATCTCTTCAACTCCCTTTCTGCAGCAGACGAAGACGCTGGCAGGACCAGATTTTGTTTTGAAAGGACTTCCCCTCCCTACATTTCAGCAAACTGATCATTCCAGTCCCCAAATCAATACTCCAGATACGATCCCGCCACACTCGGCCACCCATCCTACTTCAACGCTTCCACACATTCTCTTGCATCTACTGGGTCAACCCCACCACCACCACCACCCGCCCATTTTAACACACAGACTCTCTGGAATCCAGCGAATACTTTGATGATTTGAATTCCTCACGTTACGGAATCACTCTGCTTTTCGAGAGAACTACGTAACAATATGGTTTTTTTTTCCCATTTTAATGTTACCAGTTTTTTTAGAAGAAAAAAACACACACCCGAATTTCTTACCTTCATATAACAACTATGTCCTTCCACAGAATGTTAATGGGATCAACAACCAGAACCTCTAAAGGGGGGGGGGGGGTGGCGGGATAAGAAAATCCGACAGGTAAAGTGGAGATGGGGGGGTCGCCCCCCCCCAAAAAAATAGGTTCCGTTCAAACCCGAAGATCAGCTCAGTTCAATTTAGTCCTTGTGCGCCTCAGGAACAGTAGGCAAAAATAATGGGGGATCGCCGGCAGCCGTGGTAGTAATGATCGCCCCACTCTCAGCTCAGGGGCCCCCCACATTCCTCCTGGAGACAGAACGGCAAGGATGGCAAGGCAGATGGAGGGAGGAGAAGGGGAAGGCAGCGCAACCATCCCCCCCTCCCCAACCACGGGGGAGTCAGAGGAGGAGAGGGGGAAAGGATTACAGCACTCACCCCTCTATGGGAGGGGAAGGTGCCCCCCCCCCTTAACACCACCACCCCAGACAAGTCTTCCTCCTGAAGCCGGGGGGGGGGGGGGGAGGTAACAGAAGGTCGCTAAACAGCAGGGCTCTGCCCGGCTCTGCTCTGAAGGAGGCGAAGGGGATAAGAACTGGCTGCCGCCGCCGCCTCCGTCGTTCTCCCCTCCCCAGAGCCAGCCTCCCTTTCCTCCCGCCTGCCCTCAGACAGGCAGCAGCATAGCAACCAACATGGCCGCCGCGCAGACACCCGCTGAAAAGGGGGAAGAGAGTAGCTCTCGCGAGAACTCTCGTGTTTTACCTGCCTTGTTGCCTCCTCTCCCCTCTTCCCCGCTTCGGGAATTCGCCTCTCCTGTTTGGCCGCCTCGTTTCTGGGCCGAGCGGCACCACGGGATTGGGTATGGGCGCCAAAGGCCCGCCCTCTTCCTTGCCGAGACACGCGATTGGCTCTCCGAGACGTCGGTTAGCGTAAATGTAGTAGCTGCCCTCGTCGGAACTGTAGCGTCGGTCTCCCCGAAACTTCATTCAGAGCAACCAAGAGTGGTTTTTTGCAGCATTTCGTGAGGCTGTTAGAGAAAATGGGGCGGTTGTTTGAATGGGAGTGGTAGTGACACCTGCTGGCAATTGTATCTTTCTTCCTCCTCCTCCCCCCCCCCCGCGTTGTTTTTGGGTTGGATTGCAGACATTACATTCTTGTCTTTTTTCGCCCGTTACTGGGTGTTATTTTGATGCGCGTTTCCCCTCTTTTGTTATTTTGTATTTGTCGTAGGAATAGCGTTGCATATTTGATTACCAACACCAGTGGTGTCGGTATTTTTTTGTTAGTGTCTTTTCGATCACTGGTGTTTTCCAAAAAATACGGCCGTCTTGTATAATTTATTGATTTCATTTTCTTGTATCATATGGATAGTTTATTTTGTCGTGTCGAGAGAAGGTGCATAGAGAGAGAGAAATATCTATTTAGCTATTAACCTCACTTTCGAATGCTTGTGTGGAATAGTTAATTACATCATATTGTTGTTCTGTGCCGTCAAGTCGCCTCTGACTCACGGTAGCCCTATGAATGAGCGATCTCCAGAATATCCTATCCTCAACTACCCTGCTCAGCTTTTGCAAACTAAACCCTGTAGGTTCCCTTAGGCAGTCAATCCATCTTGTATTCAGTCTTCCTCTTTTCCTGCTGCCTTCCACCTTTCCTAGCATTATTGCCTTTTCCATTGAATATTGCCTCCTCCCGAAATAGGATAGCCTCAGTTTCATTATTTTTGCATCCAGAGATAGTTCAGGCTTGATCTGACCTATTTGTTTCTCATTCTGGTAGTCCACGGTATCTGCAAAGCTCTCCTCCAGCACCACATTTCAAACGAATCATTTTTTTCCTTGTCAGCTTTCTTAACTGTCTAGCTTTCACACCCGTACACAGTGATTAGAGATATAAGTGTGTGGATGATCTCCACCTTGGTCTCCAGTGACACATACTTATACACTTGATGATCTTTTCAAGTTCCTTCATTGCTGCACTTTTTTTTGGCTGCAGTCTTCCATTTGGATTTATTTTCTTCTTTGTCAACATTCAAGTTGTTTAGATCTTCTGTAGTAATGATTTTTGTGTGAACGGGTAAACTCCTGAGTCCATCAAACTGATTTTTGCTCCACGGATCTGGGAATTAGGCAGGTTACCTGTTTTGGACAGGGAAGCATTTCCATGATGCAGCAGGTATGTTGTCTAGGGCAGCGTTCCCCAACCTTTTTCGGTCCGTGGACCGGCTGGGGAAGGCGGGGCACCCCCGCGCTCATGCGCATGTGCGAACAAGTGCGCACGCTCTCTCACGCAGGCGTGCGAGTGCCGTGCCGCCGTTTGTGCATGTGAGTGCGTGCTCACTCATGCGCATGCGCAAACAGCAGCACGGCGCTCGCACGGGCGCACGCGCCCCGTGCGCATGCGCAAATGGCAGCATGGTGCTCGCGCGGGCGTGCTGGAGCGCAGGCGCAAACGAGCGGCGCAGGGGTGAGTGCGTGCGGGGGGGCAGGAGGTCTGTCTCGGCAGCCCAGTCCGGCCCAGGCAACGGACCGGCACCGGGCCGCAGACCGGGGGTTGGGGACCTCTGGTCTAGGGTACTCCTCAATTTAAAGCTTTGCCAATGCTTATGGTCATCTATGGGTATCTACCTCCTATGGCCTTTCCTTTCTTGGGATAACCTGGCTGCAGTAATCCGCTCTCTGATACCTTCCTCACTGGACTGCTGCAATTCATTGTACAGTACATGGGTCTATCCTTGAATATGATTTGGAAGCTTCAGCTAATGCAGAATGATGTTTTCTCAGTACTGATAGAAATAGTGAGAGTTGACCATAGTATACCTATTCAGAAATCTCCACAATGGCTGCCAGTGAGCCACTGGATCCAGTTCAAGGAACTAGTACTAGTTTACTACTTTAAAGTATGTTGTTTTTATGTATGCTGATAGCCGACCTGTGCTTCTGTGGGCAAGGATTATGATATGAATTCAGAGAGGAGAGACATAATAGAAATGGAAGACTTCAGCTACCCTGATAACTCTTGGAAGTCCAGCTCTGCCAAGACTGCAAATTCCAATAAATTCCTCATTTGCCTTGCTAACAACGTATCCATCACATTGTGCAAGAGGCAGCAAGAGGATCCGCTGCCCTGGATCTTACCACAACTAACTGGGGGGGGGGGGGGGGGGGAATGGTCCATGAGGTAGAAATAACATTGGAAGGGAGTGACTATACCTCCTCCAGATCTGTTATACCTTTAAAAAAAGGGAAAACTGGGAATAGTATAACTAGCACACTGGACGTTTGGAAATCAAATTTCAATAAGTTCAGGGAAATACTAGGTCATATCCCATGGTCAGAAATAATAAAAAAGAAGGGAGCCCCCAAGGGATGGAAGGTTCTTCAGGGCAAAGTACTCATGGCACAATCACAAACAATTCCTATGAAAAAGAAAAGTGGGAAATACCGAAAGAAAGCAAGTTGGCTGCATAAGATGCTTTCAGATGAGCTGAGATAGAAAAAGTGTATGTATAAGAAATGGAAGGAGGGGCAAATCACAGAGGAAGAGTAAAAACAAGTAGCCATTAATTATATAGAGAAATTTAGGAAGGCTGAAGCTCAAAAGAAGCTCAGATTTGCAGGAGAGTTAAAAACAATAAAAAAGGAGTTTTTCAACTATGCCCAAAGCAAGAGGAAGAACTGTAGGTCTGTATCAGCAGAGAGGAAGGGGAAAAAACTAAGAAGGGACAGAGAAAGCAAAACTGCTCAGCCTAGTGAAGGCAGAATAAATGAGGGAGAGGTTGGTAAAATTAGTGCCCAAGGTAAGCAAAGAGGTACTACATGAACACCTATCCACTTTAAGGGAATTCAGGGTACTCCAGGGCCAGATGAACTGCATCCAAGGCACTAAAGGAATTTGCAGATGCAATCACGTGTTTCTTTAATTAAGAATTCTTGGAGAGCATGTAAAGTCCCTGAAGACTAGAGGTGAGCAAATGTCACACCCATTTTTGAAATTAAGATCAGGGCAACTGTCAACCTATTAGTTTGGCATTAATATCAGGAATGGTTCTAGAACAGAAAATGAAAAATTTGGTCTATGAGTATTTAGAATATTGTGACTTCAAAAACATAACATGTTTTCAAAAACAAGTCATGACTTTTCTGTCTCTTTTGTAACAAAGCAAAACAAAACAAAAAAACTTGGCCATGCTACAAGCTTGGCAGATGAGGGGAATGCAGTGGATAGAGTGCCTCTTGGTTTTAGAAAGGCTTTTGACAAGGTCCCTCATTATATTCTAGCAGCTATGCTGGTGAAAACTGGAAGAGACAATGCTATTCTAGTTGAATTGGTAGCTGACTGAAAGCCATACACAAGGAATGTTCTCCAATAGTTCCTGGCCATCCTGGAGAAAAGTGACAAGTTAGGTGCCAGTAGGGCTCAACATATGTGTAAATGACTTGGATGAGGGCACAGAGGGGATGCTTATCACATTTACAGATAACACAAAACTGGGAGGGGCAGCTTATACTCTAGAACAGTGGTCCCCAAAACTTGGGCCTCCAGATGTTCTTGGACTTCAACTCCCAGAAATCCTGGCCAGCAGAGGTGGTGGTGAAAGCTTCTGGGAGTTGTAGTCCAAGAACATCTAGAGGCCCAACATTGGGGACCACTGCTCTAGAAGACAGAATCGGGATGCAAGAAAACCTAAACAGATTGGAGAACTGTGCCAAAGCAATCAAAAGGAGTTTCAATAAGGAAAATGTAAAGTTTCTGCATTTAGTAAAAAAAAACAACAACCCACAGGTGTATAGATATAAGATGGATCACAGCTGGCTTGGCAGTAGTACATGTGAAAAGGATCTAGGTATCTTTGTAGACCACAGGGTTGATATGAGTCAACAGTGTGATTTTGCAGGGGTTGGCGGAAGCAAACACACAACTCAGTTGCATCAGCAGAAGTAGAGTGCCCAGGTGAGGTCTGGTGAAAGCAAAATAGAGTAGCACTATTATTTTTCTTGATCTGAATGCTATATATCTGTTGATGTAGTCTAGTATTGTGTCCAGTTTTGGGCACCACTGTTTAAGACAAGCTAGCTTTAATATAGACAAGCTAGAACATGTCCAAAGGAAGATGAACAGGATGGTAAAAGTTCTCGAAACCTAGCCCTGTGAGGAATGGTTGAGGGAGCCAAGTCAATTGGCTTGGAGAAGATTGGGACATGATATGATAGCCATCTTCAACTATTTGTAGAGCTGTCACATGGAAGACAGAGCAAGCTTGGTTTTTCCCCCATCTCAAGAAAGTAGTGATGTCATCCTGGTGGCAGAAATTCCGGTAATTAAAGATTTCCTCCTACCACCCCACAGATCCCATGGCTTGCAAACAATGAAAGAGATTACACAGAAGCTGTTGGACTGAAGTAGGAAGTGTTTAATTTCCAAAAAACCACCCTGCTGATGACACCATCAGCCCTAGTGGACATTGCTGCATGAAAAGGATTTCAGCCAATGTTTACGTATCTATGGTATTAATGTCAAGCTGACCAGTTGTTATTGGTCCAAATAATCTTTTCCCCCTTTTTGAACATGGAAACCACCTTTGCCCAATTCCACCCTTCAGGAACTTCTCTTGTTCTCCAAAAATTCTCAAAGATTATAGAACCTCTGAAATTATATCTGCAAGTTCCTTGAGTACCGTGGAATACAGTTCATGTGGCCCTGGTCATATCAACTAATTTAAAGTAGCTAGGTGTTCAATTTATTTTGGGAAGCAACCCCCTCACTGCCTCTTTTAATCCTGCTGTAGCAACCTTGATGCCACATGATCAGTGTATTTACATTTTTAAAAATTTAAAATGACTTTCCGGTCATGTTACTCCCCCTTTAGCTAAGCCCCCTTGAGCTGTGGTGCTGGGACCTGACAGGAAATATGAAAAATGGCCATTAGCCCTGCCACAATTGTCCAGCCATGATTTAACGTTAAGAACTATACCTTCCAAATAGCTTCAGTGCTTGAGATATTGCATACTTTAAGATGTATCACTTTATTTAGAAATAATACCACCAGCAATCCTGTGAAAAGGTCAGTGGCTATGGACATGCTGACAGTTTGCTGCAGAAAATGTTTGTTCTTGTAATTAATTTATATCTAGCTTTTTGGATGAAGTCCTCAGAACAGCTCATAGCATTAATAAAGAGGGTGCAGAGATGCTGCTGCCCAATGAAAGTCAATATTTCAAATGGAAAGGTCAGAGAAAAGATGAAGGTAAACTGGAGAGATTGAACCTTTAAGAATTTACAGGGACCAGCTTTGACTTACAAGCACTGGTTAATGTGGGGGAAACCCTTGTTAAGCAACTGGCTGTAGTATGATTGCCAGCTGGTTGAAAAGAAAAGACAGTTGGTCTGGATATTATTTGTTTCAATCATAACCGATAATCATACTACAGGGAGATGATTCTCCAGGTTGATCTCTCTTGGAGAATTATATTTTCCTTTGTTAAGACATGCCATTAAAAAAAAAAATATCAATCACACATTCTCATGCACCAGCATCTTAACTCCTATTGGTAGATTCAGTGGTGATGAATGCAGGACTGGTCTTCTGCCAGATGCAGTCCAAGCCAAGTCCTGTGATCTGTCTTTCTTTGTATTTGTCATGCAGGGCTTGCTGAGGCATCCTTGACATCAGTAAGTGACTGCAGAGAGCATGAAAGAAAATGTGTTCTTTTTGGATGTTTGTTGCTGTGCTGCTGGAGTTGGGTCAGATGTAAGGGAGAGCTGGTTGCAAGCCAAGATGGCAATGCCTATTGATTCACATGAGAGGAGGGAAAATCAGAAGATAAAAGCACATCTTGAGGATTCTTTATCATCTAATTATTGATATTTGTCAAATACAGGCCTTTCCTTAAGCTATATCTTGGCTAGATTTTTAACCAACCATCTCAAAGTCTACAGTCACCTTGGCTTTGCAATCATTTGGAAGGAACCTTCAGTTTTGGGGAATTTTTATTAATATGATTCAGGATATGACTTGAGTTTAAGAGGGCATTCTGTATACTGGTATGGATAGAAATAAAGCAAGATGTGTGTGAGATGCTGCAGGATCTGGCAGTAGCTTTGGATGCGAGACTGTGATCATACTGCATGGCCATCACATGCTTTTCCTTGGAAATAAGTCATTTACGATGCCCAGTATGGTGTAGTGGATAGATGGACTAGGACTCAGGAGGCCTGGGTTCAAATTACCACTCAGCCATGGAAACTCACTGGGGGTATGGAACCAGTAAAGCTACTCCTTAAATTTATCACTTACCTTGAAAGCCCTATTAGAGTTGCTGTAGGTCAGTTCTGACTTGACAGCACATAACAAGTTGCCTATATTCCGTGGACTTATTTCCACCTAAGTATGCCCCAAGCAATAATTACAAGGTATAATGTAAAGAAAAATGTAAAATTGTATGCCACAGTACATACAACTATGAATTTGTACAAACTCAGGAATATCTCTTCATTTATACAACAGCTTACTGTACAGTTGTGTTGGTAACAACAGTGGCTATTTTCAGGCATTAAAGAGTTCCCTTCCCCAGCCATGGCTCCTAAAGGTTTCCCCAGGATGAAAGGGATCCCTAGGGATCTACAAAACCTTAGGGGAGGGGGAGAAGGCTTTTAATTCCCTTCCCCGTCCCAAACAGCCACAGCTGATGACATTACAGTTGCATGGCAAAAAGCTGCACAACAGGATTCCAGCCAATGATGCATTCACCATGAAACAAGGGCTGACATACTCAGGAACACCACTAAAAAGCATAAATGTTAAGATCTGCTTTTGTGCTCATTCATCATTCCTTTTATTTGTACCATACTTTTCTTGCAATAAAGGGACTGAAGGTGGCTTGGGTATCAAACGTATCATCAGGCCAGAACTTGGCACTGGAGTTTTGAATCATGTGCCCAGAATGAAAAGGGTGGTTATGGTTTTTTATGCTGTTTTACCAATATGTCATCGTGATGGCACATGGAGTCAATGCCAAGGAGAGAGAACAAGAGTATACTTGTACTGGAGATGTCCAATTTTACTCAGATTACGCAGGAAATAGTGGCATTTCATTGTGGTATGATGAAGGCAAAGCTCCAGTGGCAGAGTTGGGGAAACAGAAAGGCACACCAAAAGTGTTGGGAGCTGACTGTACTCTCACACAGATTCCATCACTCACCAGGGACACAAGTGAAGCACAGCATGACAACCTGAAATGGAAGATATCCACTAGAAAACTCGGACAGAACATGACAGGAAACAAAATGCTGCAAAACACATTGAAGTAGTTCATCATGATGCTTGTAGGTCAAAAAGCAATGTGAAAAAATATGCAGTTCACATCCGTTCACCGGGAAACCTCGATGAATGACATGGTTTCAAAAAAAACAAAAACAGAGCAGAACAGAACCTGAAACTCTTTGCAAGTCTGAAGTTTAATAAACTGCCTGCCTGGTTTCCCCCCATGAGAGTAAGTAAGAGTAATGCAATTTAAAACCAGTAATATCTTTGAAGATAGTTGCATATTTTGTTCTTCACCCATACAGTCCTAAGCATTTCAAAGCATATGCTTTGAAAGATCCTAGCTAATGATATGGTGATGATATCTTCATCCGTGTATAAGTAACATTGTGAAGTATCCTGCTGTCTCTTCACACAATAATATGCCTGATCCTTATATTAGTTACACTGATACACATCCAATATCTTCAGGATCATTTTTACATAGAAGATCATAGCCAAGATGGAAGACTGATGATGAGAAGGGTCAGATGACAGAAAGATGGGATCCAGAAGGAACTGAAAAGCAGGTATGTTGAATCTGGGGAGTCTCAATTTGGAGGACACTGAAAATTGGATGCCCTGTATATAAATATGGCCTTAGATGGCCTAGATCAATATCTCAGTGACAAAAACAATCAGGCTGTTCTCATGGCTGTGCAATCTGAGATATAGTTCCTAACTAGCAATTTGCAGCTGCAACTGTTAATACTTGTTCTACGAACCTCTGACGCCTTTAGGGTTCCCATAGATCTGGTTCCCAGATGTCTGCCAGGCAAATCAATTGCTGCAACACCAAAGCCCTTTGTGCAATCCAGCACATCCTGGCAGTGTGCAAAACTAGACTTACCTGTTCATCAAGGACTATAGGAGACCTAAAACTCATCACAGAGAATGTGGTTTAGAGCAGACATGGACCAGAGTACACAAATATGGTCAGACCTCAGTTCCTGGTATCTTCAGTGATAAGTATCTCAGGTAGCATATTCAAGGGAAAACTTTAGAGAGCTACTACCAGTTAGCAGAAACACTACTGGATGAGCTGTACCAATGGCCTAACCAAATACAGTAGAAGGCAGCTGCTTATGCTGTATAAAATGGTAGCTGGATACTTTGAGCAAACAAGTCATTACAAGTTGTATGATACCAAAAACACTCAAATGGAAACCTATCATGCATCACCTGGCAATGTGAGAATTAATTCATCCAGAAGACCCATGCCCACATCTCTGTAAGTACAAAGGAATGTAGCCTTTGTCAGTTTGAAAGAGTTACTCATCCAGCATCTCCTATATTTTTCATATCAATGAGCAAACTATGCATGACTAAGTGTGGGGAACTGTGCATTCAGTGAAATCTCTGGCATTTACATGAAGTGAATACCGTAGAAAAGAACTGCACTCTCCGGTTGAACAATCTTTCTTACACTCTCATGTAGGGAACTGCTTCAGGGTGTGGCTCCAGTGGCTTAGAAAAGTAAATTAGGATTCTAATTTATTATACAGCTGAGAGAATCTCCAGGACCATCCAATGCACTATTTATTTACTTGTAGCTACCTTGATGGTCCAAAGTCAAAGGGGCCATCATGGGGCATGTTTTGGTTACAGAATGAGAAGAATGTAAGTTTTCCTGAAGATTCTGTAAAGATGATGTCACCCAAAGTCAAGCCAGTATTGCTCCTTGGAGACCTGATGGGCACCCACATTATATAGGACAGAGGTGTGCCTTCCATGCTGTCAAGTCGCATCCAGCTTAAAGGAACTCAGATAGGATTTTCAAGGTATGTGAGATAGTTAAGGAGAGTTTTTACCAGTGTCACCACCCTGTGAGTTTCAGTGGCCAAACGAAGATCGAAACCTAGGTCTCCTTAACCTTAGTCCATCACTCTGTCCACTAGAACACACTGGCCAAAATCCTGTTGCTTAGCATAAGCTAAATTGGGTAACTTTTGATCCATTCTTCCTGTATGTTCCCCAAGAATTGCAGCAGGAATGGTTTGCTTACCTGGGAGAAACGTATCAAAAGTTATGATTTGGCTTGTGCTAAGCAACAGGATTTCAGCCACTGACTTTCTGGTTAGAAATAGTGAAATAAAGTCCAGGAAAATGTAGTCAAGTGGGGGAAATCAAACTCTCATATTTGAATATATCTCGTCTGATTAAAGTATGTTTTGCAGGTAGCAGAAAAGACCTCCTTTGGTAACTGTCATAACCTGTTACCATTTATTAAAAACAGAAGAATCAGTAGGTGGGGAACCCTTTCCCTCTGTTTGATTCATTTGAATAAGAAAGAAAGAATACATTTCAGGGGATGCTCTTCAAGATGATTCCAACTCCAAGGAGCAAACTATGCACAGTAGATAAAGGCAGACTGAAGCTTCTTGAACAGGTAAAAATAAACCAAAGTTGTGTTTGCTGTGTTCTTGTGTTCCTTTTTAGGAAATCTCTTGTGGAAGAAGAACAATATGGTACTTCAGACATCATTATAATTTTTAAGTTGTACTGTGGTAACTGTGGAGACTCTTTTTATTTCTTTATAGATTCCTATTTTGTCATTTAGGGGGGGAAAATTCAAGGTGCCTTCCAATAATAAAGTTAATTAAAATATAATTTCATATGTCTGAAAAGCAGCTAAAATACACTAGATTCTCTGTGGCAGTGGTCCCCAACCTTGGGCCTCCAGATGTTCTTGGACTTCAACTCCCAGAAATCCTGGCCAGCAGAAGTGGTGGTGAAGGCTTCTGGGAGTTGTAGTCCAAGAACATCTGGAGGCCCAAGGTTGGGGACCACTGCTCTATGGCATATAAAATTTACAAGGGTTGGATTTGCAGGCTTGCAATATAAGAACTAAAAGGTATTTGCAATATAAATGTGAGCTCTCGAAGCAGAGTTTTGAACTATTGAAGGTTTGTTTCCACATTGGGCTGCTTACTATCCTTTTGCCAAATCCTTTGGCCCCAATTTCTAAAATAGTTTTAAAAACTCAGATAATGGACTATCTGGGTAATCATATAAAGCTGAAAAGTAAATCTCATTGGCTGAAATCTTAGTTGTTTTAAACCACTCACACAATCAACCATCTAACCTATGTTTTGAGCTGAACCTGTGCCAGAAATACAATCTATGAATCATCCCTAAGGGCAGGGAGGGGGAACCAGTGGCCCTCTAAATGTAAAGTGGCAATTCCTGTTATTCTCATTCATTGGTCATGCTGAGTTGGAGATAGTGGGAGTTGGAACTGGAGTAGGAGAGCCACACATTCCCTTCAGGCCACATTACATGTGGCTCTGACCAAATGGTTTTTTAAAAATGTTTTGTTTTGTTTTTAAGATTACAAACTACAGTGATATTTCCCAATTTCAATGCACTGTGTGATTTCATCCAACCTGTGGAAAGAATGGAACCAGAGAACTTTTCTGTTCCAATACTTGCCTAGTGGCCAGATGTGAATGGGGCACCTCTGCTTGGCAAACAAAAACTCTCCCCATGCAAAAACAAAAAAGAAACCTGTTCCTTAATACTGTGGGGTTAATTTCCCCCACATTCTGGGATTCCGAACGTGGAGCAAAGCCTTCTCCCTACCTTTCTAGTATGCTGAAGTCTGCTAAGCAGAACGGACAGTTACCAGATGTCATGAGGAGATGAAACTTCTCTGCTGCCAGCAATTTCACAAACTGTAGGCACAGCTGTTTCCCTCATACTAAAACAACAGAGAAGAAGTTTTTCTAAACATGTTTCTGCTACATGTGTTTCTGTCCTATGTGAAAGGATCAGGAAACCTGTCTCACACTTAGCCCGCTAGAAGGTCACAGAGATTTGAGGCACATCCTCCTAACGTTAACACCCTGATTACACATCATTGGGTTTCAGGAGGCCATGTCTCCAAGGGCAATTGCTTGCTTCTGATGTCTAGAACTCAGGGAACTCGCTCTGTCACCATGCTGTGTAAAAGGGAATTAAGCATCCCAGGAGGGATTGAAATAGAATATATAGACTTTCCTTTTGAACTGATATTTAAGAACCTACTTTACTGCCTATTGGGGAAACACATAGGCATGTAGGCCCAGTTTTGTGTGAGAGAAATGAAGATTTATTGGTATCATCATGGATATTTATATTCAAACTGAGTTCAGAAAAAAGTGTTTCATAAGGATCAGCCAAAAAGTAAGATGTAACAAACAAGCATTTTACAAGTGGAGATTTACAACAGGTTGAATATATCTGTGTGGGTGAATCATGTCATATCTCTCACCAGGTTGTACAGAGAATTTTACCCCCCAGCTCTTTTATCACCTGTAAGAATATAAGACAGTCATGGAGTTCTTCATAATCTCCTTCTGTCATGGGTGTCATCCATCAACTTGTGTTGATGCCAAAATTGATCTTAAGTATCTGCTCTGTTTGTATCCTCTGGCCAATTATTGTTAGTCTATTCTGTTCTTTCATCGGTCACTGATTGTCACTGCTTCCAGAGGGAGACTCACCACCTCAAACCCAGGAGAACCCTCCATACAATTTGATTCCGCAGAGGGGAAGTTGCCAGCTCAGATCTGAAGGCCAAAGACATTGCATCACTCTCCAGTTGCCTTCGCTGGTGAGGATGACTGCATAACACAAACAAAAGGGAACTGAAAGAGATCTCCTCCTTGATTGCAAAGTAAAAGAAGGTGGTCACCGCTGACTTAAGTCAGCTTAGCCAGGGTGAAGTAGGTGGATTAGTATTTGGGGCTTGAGAGCTCATTGCCAGAGGTGGCGATTCTAGATGACCACGCAAGCGACTTCTTGCGCTATGGCTACAATTCTCTGTTGCTGAGATTTAGGATCCAATAGCAGGCAGTTACGTATTTTCACAGACAGCTTATGTCACTTTTGCGTCTGTTCTCCACTTCAGCTCTTTGGAGGTTTTCTATTCTCTGGTCCCAGGCCTGTTCCTCTTTACTTCAAGTCGGTCAGAGACTGATCCTTGGTAAACCTGTCTCTGCCACTTCTTCCTCACCAGCCTTCCTCTTACAGTCCATACTCTAATCCTGGTCTCCTCAAAGCACTTGCTGCCCTTCCCTTGAGTGGGAAGTTGTCTTTCCCAGGCACATCTGCTTCCCATCTCCAGCCCCACCCACCCCACCACAATACTCTCTCTACTCATAATTCTAGTTTCATCCTCTTTTGGATTCAACCTGTGGTTTGTTGTCTCTCAAAAAATAGTTGTCTGTATTCATCATCAGTGGTACAGTATACCAAGTTTCTTATCTCTGAAAAGGCCAAGTTTCTATTTGAGAACCAAACCTGTCATTTTTAGCGACAGCCTCAGAAACCACAGAAGAGCTAAGCAGAGTGCTTAACAGGTGGGGTGGGACTTCCTCTGCTTGTGTCCCACAGCCTTTCTCCTGGTAAACAGATTCCTTCATATTCCACATCTATACATTTCAGCAAGTTTCCTCCTTAAAAAGTGAACCATATAATTTCAATTGGGGTGGTGGAGGGGGAAGGCACTCTAGTATTGTGATCCAGAGAATTATTGACTCTTTGGCACGATCATCCAGGCATAAAACATAGTGTTTCCTATGTAGGATTTTACTTGTAGTCATGTGAAACTCATTGGACATTCAGATGGCAAGTAGAGGCATATCTCTTTGTCCTCTCTGCTGATGAGACACAACAACCACTTCAAACATGTTCAGCTATGAAGCTGTCAATACACGGTATTGGCCCTGTATCCCCTCCTGGTGGCCAGTGTAAGACTTCAATAAAGAATTCAAGGAGGGTATGTAAGTTCATGCACAACCAGGAACATGAAAGTATGGTAGTATATAATTAACATTCAGCATTCCATACCACAGGCTATAGTGATAAATGCTAGCTCACTCAGATTTTAAATAGGATTTGTATGTGTGTTCTGTGCTGTCAAGTCGGAACTGACTTATAGTCCCTCTAATGGGGCTTTCAAGGTAAGTGAGATATTTAAGGAGTGGTTTTGCCAGTCCCACTGTCCCAGTGAGTTCCCATGGCTAAGCAAACCTTGTTCTCCAGAATCCTAGTCCATCACTCTATCCACTACACCGCACTGGGAATCTGAAATAGGATTAGACCCATTAATATGTACTGATTGGTATGTGTTGCTTAATATTTATTGAAGCAGCACACTATAGTTGCTTCACAGTCTTTTGGCCAAGATCAAGCATAGTATAGAAGGCACAGAGTGGAGGTAGGATACACAGTTCCACACAACAGGGGAGTGCAAGTAGGCTGAGTCTTGTCTAAACATGGATGGGTTTGTAGTTATCTAGGCTGGCAACTGGAGAAGTGGACTCAAGATGTTTAGCCTTGATATGCAGATGAGTTGCAGGCTGATGGCATTTGATTATTAAAAAGAGTACTAAGACATGAGTATTCTTGAATTAGAAGGTAAGGCATTTTGCTATCATGGTGCCTAAATACCTTTACTTGTAATGCAATCACACTTCTCTTAATGAAACTTTATTTTAAAATATGCCTTAGGTTGTCATCCTGAGTATTTTTACACCACAGAGAAAACCAATGTCCTTCTAAATCCTTTGCATACTATGTATACCTCCCATTCCATGTCATCTTTTAAAATTTATTATGGATAGGAAGAAATGCCAGTCAGTGCCTGATATTGTTTCAGCCTATGGTAAGTTGTCTGTTTGTAGAGTAGATGCTACAGCAGCCCTGACTGAACTGTTGCTGATGTTGATTTAGCTGCAGCTGTTGTCCTTTGTCTGCTTTCTTCTATCATGTCATCACTGAGGATGCCAACTGGCAGAAGAACCCTGGGAAAGTACATTAGCTCCTATGAAAATACAATGATCGAGCCATCCAGAATGTGTGGTTATGCCAACAAAATTTCACCTCTGTACAACAACACTGACCAGCAAAAGTGTAAGCTAGAATGTGTTCATAGTCACAAGGAATGAGCAGGAGATTTGTGCTCTGTCCAAAGAGAGAGGTGCATGTGGATGGCAACACCACTATTATTATAATGTTTCAAGGATTTTTTAGCTACTTAGTGGTGGAAGGGATCACGTAGAATCCTGCCAAGGTTATGTCTGGTTCTTGTCTTTCTGTTTGTGGTACGGTCAACTGTGTTCATTGAACTCGCAGATGGAAATAAAATAAAAAGAACTGCAAACAATAAAAGCTAGTTTGTTTGTGAGCTTGCTTATATGTCACTTTTCCATAGCAATGTTCCCTTCAGGCTGGAGATATAAACTCAGAAGTATGGAATAAACTACCGGTTGAGGTGTGCCAGGCTCTGTCCTGTCCAATATTCAAGAAATTACTCAGGACAGAGTTATATAAGGCAGGCTTTAAGAACATCTTATTCTCAAATGATGTTAATTTTAATGTTTGAACCTCAGGTTTCTGCAGATTAATGCATTTGGTTATATCATCATTTTGATTATGTTATTATTATTATGTTTTTTATGGGAATGAAGTAAGTGGGGATCATGAATCTTTCCTTGTTGGTACACCACCCAGAGTAGTGTAACTTTACTAATTGGGTGGCATATAAAACAAACAAACTGTTGGAAATATTATAACCTACATATGATGCCTTTAAGAGGTTTTGGTTGGGAGGGACCTTTCTGGACTCTCAATCAATCCAGCAGCAGCCAATTTTTCCCTCTCTGCCTCAGGATTTTAAAAAGAGTCATGCTTCTCTACTCAAGTCTTCTTCTTTTTTTCCTGCTCTTTTTTCTCAGTCAGATAATCTATATTCAGTTAGAGCTATATAGTCTGTGAAAAGTCAGCCAGTTAGTCATGAAGCTAGTTAATCAGTTAAGCTCTGTTCTTGTAACCAGTTAATATTTTTCTACAGACTGGTGTTTGTTTTGATCTATGAAGAACTGTGGGTAAAATGGAAGCCATTTTAATTCTTTCTCTTACCAGAGGTTCTAACCTATTGAGATAGTAGGTGCCAGTTGAGGAGAACTAAAAATAAAGGGCTACTGAAGGGAGACTTGAAGCTAATTCTTCTCTGTAGGTCCCTGAACTTTTATCCACTGCATAGTTAGAAGGTTTTTAAACCACTAACATTCATACTCTGCCAATACAAACAAATTATATTGAAACCTATATGGGATTAAAGTGATGGGGAGAGTTTGTGTTGTGGATAGAATGTCAGGACAGGTCTCAGAAGAACTGGATTTAAATTTTTACTTGACCATGGAAACTTGAAATGGTTTCCAAGCATTGGATATGCCTTTAAAACTTTATTAGATTAACCGTAAGTTAGAAGCAACTTGATGGCCCACAACAAATCAAATGAGGAATGGAACAGATGGATTAAAAAACACAACAAACACGTGTTGATTGTATTGCTGAATTGCAGGTAAGGGGAATATCTGGTATTCCGGAAACCATTGGATTACATGTCCCATCAACCTTAGTCAGCATGCCAAATGGTCAGGCATAGCAGCAGTTTCCGTCCAAAACATCTGGAGGGTGCCAGATTGGGATGGTTGTTCTATGACAAGTATAAAATGTTGAAGATGGTTCCAGGAAGGAAGAAAATAGTGAGAACGGTATAAGTTGGGAGGGATGTGCACAGCATGTATGGCTCTTCAGATACTGTTGTACTGCAGCTCCCATCAGCCCTAACCAGCGAAGCTAATGATGGGAGATAACAGGACTTATAGTTCAATAACAGCTAAAAGGCCAAATGTTCCCCATCCCTGGTATGAAGAAATTAGGGCAGCTGCCTCAGAAGCTTTTTGATGAGGTCAGATATTAAAAGGACATGTAGGGAAAATGGAAGGATGGGAAACCAGTAAAGACAGGTTGAGATCAAGTCAAGGCTTGAGAGATGAATGTGTAGCAAAATTAGAATAAGCTTTCTGAGAGGTGTTAAAAATTACAAAAAGCAATGTGTTTGAAGCAAGGCGAAGAACAAGGAGATAGAAAGTCAGCTGCATGGAGAAGATGGGGGGAAGGCTAGTGTATGACAGGCAGAAGGTGCAAGTGTTCAACTCCTACTTTACCTCTCTCTTCTTCCACACATGCAAATGTGCTTTACCTGGAAAAACAGAGGCTGGGGGAGGTAAAGGGAAGGCGCTGGAGCACAACAATGAGGTGGGTCAGGATCTCTTACTCATGCTAATGAATTCAACACTTCTGGGAGAGAAGAATTGCATCTCAAGATACAAAAGGAACAAGTACGTACATATAAGTTCAGTGCCTCTGCCTACTATTTATGGAAATTCTTAGAGCACAGATGAAGTGCTAAGAGGAGGAGGAATAGCATCCAACTGTCAGCCACTCAGCTTGAGATCAATACCTGAAAAATTCTAGATTATTAAGCAGTCAGTCTTTGAGCATCTAGAAAAGAATGCTGTGATTGCAAATAACAAGCACCCTTTTTCTTTATCTCACAGTTTTTGCTAGGGAAAATGGTGGATCAAGAGAATGTTGGGAATATAGTATATCTTGATTTCAATCAGGCTTTCATCAAGATCCCTTACAGAATTATTATTGGCATGCTGGTAAAATAAACTGTGCCATTTTTAGGTGGGTTTGTACCTGGCTGATAGATTGTACCCCGTGTTAGACAGTAGGAGAATCATCTGACAGTAAAAATGATTGTTACAGGGAACACATTGCCTCTGAATGAAAGTTTTGAAGGAGAAGGCAGGTACAGTAAATCTGTAGGCAACATAAATTGACTTTCCTACTGAGGATTACATAAGAGAGAAATCTTTGTCATAAATATGTAGCAGAAGCAAAATGGTATTGACTTTTCTTGTGAGCAAACTGAAAACACTTAGGCTGGCGAAACAGAAACACAGTTGATCCCGCAGTGTGTGGAATCAGCGACTGTCCATGTTTTTGGTACTCTAGAGCTTAACAGAAAAGTCAAAGGAAACAAGCATTGGAAATACACCTTTAGTTCCACTGCACTATTAATTTCTTATGTCTCCTTTTAAGCTTACACCTTTCCATTCATAGAATCATAGAATAATGAAGTTGGAAGGAGCCTATAAGTCCAATCCCCTGCTCAATGCAGGAATACAAATCAAAATATATCTGTCAGGTAGTTGTTTAACTTTCTCTTGAATGCCTCCAGTGTTGGAGCATTCACCAACTCCCGAGGTAACTGGTTCCACTGTTGTACTGCTCTAACAGTTAGGAAGTTTTCCTTGATATTCAACTGAAATCTAGCTTCCTGTAACATGAGCCCATTGTTGTGTGCCCTGCACTCTGGGATGACTGAGAACAGATCCTACCCCTCCTCTGTATGACAGCCTTTCAAGTATTTGAAAAGTGCTATCATATCACCCGTCTGTCTTCTTTTCTCAAGGCTAAACATGCCCAATTCTTTCAGTTTTTCCTCATAGGGCTTGGTTTCCAGTTCCCTGATCATCCTTGTTGCCCTCCTTTGAACTTGTTCTAAATTGTCAGCATCCTTCTTGAAATGTGGTGTCCAGAACTGGACACAGAACTCAAGGTGAGGCCTAACCAGTGCCGAATAGAGGGGAACTAGTACCTCACGGGATTTGGAGACTATATTTCTGTTAATGCATCCTAAAATAGCATTTGCCTTTTTTGTAGCCACATCACACTGTTGGCTCATACTCAGCTTGTGATCTATGATGATTCCAAGATCTTTCTTGCTCATAGTATTGCTAAGCCAGGTATCCCCCATCTTGTAACTGTGCATTTGGTTTCTTTTTCCTAGGTGCAGTACTTTGTGCTTATCCCTGTTGAATTTCATTCTGTTCTTTTCAGCCCAGTCCTCAAGCCTTTCCAGATCATTTTGAATTTTGTTTCTGTCTTCAGGGTATTAGCTATTCCATCCAATTTTGTGTTATCAGATTAGCATTCCCTGCACCCCCTGATCCAGTTCATTGATAAAAATGTTGAAGAGCACAGGGCCCAGAACTGAGCCTGGGGTTCAGTTACTTGTTACTTCCACCCAGTTTGAAAAGGAGCCATTAATCATTACCCTCTGAGTAAGATTCTGTAGTCAACTGTGTATCCACCTGGCAGTTGTTTTATACAGCCCACACCTATTTTGCTTGCTAATCAGAATATCATGAGGCACTTTGTCAAAAACTTTGCTGAAGTCAAGCTATACGATGTCTACAGCATTCCTTCTGTCTATCAGGGAGGTTATCCGATCAAAAAATGAGATCAGATTACTCTGGCAGGATTTGTTCATGACAAATCCGTGTTGGCTTCTAGTTATTACTACATTGTTTTGTAGGTGCTTGCATAGTGACTGCTTTATAATTGTACATTTTAATGAATATGATTATTAACGTTAATGTTATTATTGACCCCCATTAGAACTGTTTGGTCAGTTCCTCTTATTGTACATAAGGCTTCATCTACCTTTACCTCTGTGCTTGTGTCTCCCTCCCCCTTCCAGTTTAGTTTAAAGCCCTCCTGATGAAGTTCTTCATGGTGTGGCCAAACACATTCTTCCCAGTCCTTGCTAGGTGCAAGGCATCTCCTGCTAGCAGTCCATATTCTAGGAAGCTTAGCCTGTGATCCCAAAAACCAAATCCTTCACGTCAACACCACCTTCATAGCCAGTCATTCATCCGGGGTATTTTCCTTTCCCTTTCTATTCCTTTTTCTATTGCTATTCCTAACTCATGACCTGTGTATTTATAACATGTTTTGAGAGAATCCCTCAAGTGCTGCTGTTTATTATTTGTGCTCTTCTCACAAAAAAATAAAAGGCTGCTTTTGCTTTCCTTTAGCTGGAAAAAAATGTTCAGTCATTTGTAATTAATGGACCATGATCCTCCTGTATTTTCTTTTCAAGATGCACAGCTTGGCTAAGGCCACTCGGTGAGACTTGGCACTGTGCATTTATACAGATGGTCTGAGTATTAGGCCATGATAAAATCTAACTAGTCCCTGAAACCAAATCATTTTCAGGCCTTTGAAAATACAAAAGCCCCTGCCTTTCCTAGCCAAGTTGGCATCGTATTCCTTACGTCATAATTAGAAAATCGACAGTTGATACATTTAAACCAGCATTTGGTGCTCAAGGCACTTTTAAAAGATGCACCCCTAGGAGGCAGTGTGGTCCAAATAAACCTTTCTGAAACATGAAGGCTTATACACATTACTTGCTGTCTGAACCTCCACAAAGTGCTGAATTGCTAGAGAACAAAAGCATTGACAGAAGATCTGTGATTATATGTTCCTTCATAGACACAGTGCAGCTAGAGGAGGTGATTTACCTTGTAAGCTAAATCCTCTCCACTTTCACCCCCTACCATCTCAATCTTAGATAATAATCTTAGAACTGCAAAGCTGGAAGGGACCCTACGGATCACTGAGTCCAGCCCCTATCAAGGGGGCATAGTGGGGAATCAAACTCCTAACTTCTGGCGCCACAGCCAGATACCTAAAGCACTGTTAAAATTGGAGGGAAAATCTGATGTGGACAAAGTCCGTTTTATGTTATCTGTGGAGGTGCCTGACATTCTGGAAAGAATTGCAGATTTCATCAGCTCAATTGTGAGAAAGCGAAACCTCGCTTTCAATTAAATGTCTTTGAAGGGTTTGGTCTTCTGCTTTCTTACCTCCTGGATTTTGTATGCATGGGGCACTTAATGAACCAGTTTGGTTATGTTTTATTCTCTTTATGCCAATAAAGGTTTTGTCTTGTCTTGTCTTGAAAATGGATTTGTAATATCAGGTTTGGTGGTACCTGACCAATTGCACGTGTTCTTGGAGGAAATGTATAGCCTAGATCCATTTCAATCAAGATTTAGT
Organism: Intellagama lesueurii; assembly: GCA_037013535.1. Classification (NCBI taxonomy): domain Eukaryota; kingdom Metazoa; phylum Chordata; class Lepidosauria; order Squamata; family Agamidae; genus Intellagama; species Intellagama lesueurii. The sequence goes on along the minus strand of JBAJHW010000001.1, from coordinate 120,993,575 downwards.
CTGCGCCATGGAACTGAAATGGCATTGGTCACCCTGCAAGACAATCTCCTGAGGGAGACAGACAGGGGAAGTGTAACCGTCCTGGTCCTCCTTTGATACCATTGATCACAGTATCCTTCTGAGATAGCTATTAAGTTTAGGACTTGGGGGTTGTCCCTTCTTTGGTGGTTCCAGTCCATCCTGGAGGGCCAATCTCAGATGGTACAGCTTGGGGAAGCACAGTCGACCCCTTGGAATCTCTGTTATGGGGTCCTTCAGGGTTCAGCCATTTCCATATATTGGTATCTATATGAAGTCTCTGGGAGAAGTCATGTGGAGATTTGGAGTTCCTTGTCATGAACATGCGGATGACATGCAGCTCTACCTCCTTTTTTCTCCTCTGCCGGTGATGCAGTACAAGTCTTTGTGTACTGTCTACTGTCAATAAGGGATTGGATGAGGGCCCATAAACTGAAACTGAATCCAGACAAGACAGAGATCCTGCTGTTGAGTGGCTTGTCGGTCTGGCGAGAGGGATATTTACCTGATCTCTGTGGAGTTATACTTTCACTGAAGGATCCGGTTAACAGCTTGGGTTAATAGCTTGGCACTTTGGAGGTGCAAATATCTGCTGTGGCCAAGAGTGCCCTTTATTAACTTTGATTGATTGCCCAGCTGTGCTCCTATCTGAAAAATAAATCCCTTATAACAGTCGTTCATGTATTAATAATCTCCAAAATAGACTACTGTAAAATGCAGGGCTGCCTATGAAGTTAATACAGAAACTTCAGCAGGTCCAAAATGTGGCAGTCAGCAGATATGAACACATATCCCCAGGCATGCCTTCTTTGGCTCTCTGTTAGTTTCTGTGCCCAATTCAAGGTGCTGGTCATGACCGATAAAACCCTTAATGATTTACGACTTTGATAATTTTCAGAACATCTCTCCTATAAAACAGCTACTCCTCCCACCCGCGCCTTGCAGTCCATTCTGTTAAAAATCGTGACACCAAAGGAGGCCAAAAGAGTCAAAACAAGGAACTGTGCTTTTTTGGTTGTGGCCCCTTCCATTTGGCATAAACTTCCAAAAGAGGCTCGACAGGCGCTGTCCATACAGTGCACAGTTTTAAAGAAATTAGTACAAACTGTATTATTCAAAGCTGCCTTTATTAACTATCTGAGATATGCCAATTTGTTTTAATTTGTTTAATTTTATTGAAAGGTAGGTTTCAGCTAGGGACAGGGTTTTATCTGTTTTATGTATATATTGCTGGGTATTCGTTGTATTTATATATGTTTTTAAAGTGTTGTAAACCACCCAGAGAGTGTGTGCACTGTGTGGCGGTGTACAAACTGAATGAATGAATGAATGAATGAATGAATGAATGGATGGATGGATGGATGGATGGATGGATGAATGAATGGAAATAATACTTTTTCTCATTATATCTCTTCAGTTGGAGAATGGACTGCCTGCTTATGGTTGAATGATGAAGGAAAAGAACTGGTATGCAGCATGTAACTGCATCTAATTCTGCTCTGCATATAAATTTCAAGTAAGATGAAATGTTAGAGTTTGGAGTATTGGATAGGGATTTTCATCCGGGGAGGAGGAAAATAAGGGGTGTATTGTTCTTCTCTCCCAGCTTGTTGGAAGATGAAAAGTGGGTCATCTTGATTGGCAAGTTTAGTGGCAATTCATTACACTTCAAACCAGAATAGATGAAACATTTTGTTTTACTATTTTTTAAAAACGGCTATGATTTTAATGGATGGATAAAAATATTAAATAGGAGGTTACATTTTTAAATTAGATCGTACATTTTATTTCTTTAAAGATGTATGTAGTACATTTTTCATTAAAAAATGTGTTACACATTGCCCTGTTTTCATTTGAAAACTGCTTGTTTCAAATGATCTCAACAAAAGGTGATTATACCTATGCCTGCAATTTCTTAAAACGGAATCAGTGGCTCATCATCACAGATGGAACTATGAGCATTCCGTGCCCCCCCCCCACAAATATTTTAATGTGGGTCCAGGTCCCTGAAAATGCCAGTCTATATATCACTGGGAGGATCATCCCATTTGCCCACCTGATATACCCCATTTATATGATCTTCTACTAGCTTAGCTCTGTAATTAGCTGTGTGTTTTACAGCACAGCCCTGTCTTCTCATAAATCAGCTTCACTATATGCACTTCCAGGTAAGTGCATATAGGATTGCAGCCAAAATTCTGAGCATTTATTCTGCATTAAATCAGAGATTTTCTTCTCATCTTATGCATACAATGTGTTCTGCTCAGCCCAGCCACTACTGAGCAGTTTTTTCATCCCTATTGTCTGTATAAAACAAAATGAAGCATGTGAAGAGCGACAAGGAACAAAAAATAAAATAAAATTAAATTAAAAAATGAATTTTGCTAGCTGGTTTTAAAAATTATAAGAACAAGTACAAAAATGAGGTGGTGGTTGTAAATATGGAATCTTTATGTTATATGTAAGGTTATTACATTTAATAAAATTTAATGACCACAATGCTGTTGTTTAGCAGAGTAAATTACATTAGAGTAGCCCATTGACTCAATGGAGATTTGGTGAGTCAACTTTTTTTTAAGTTCCGTTGATTCAAATGGGCTTATTCTAACTGTGACTTACTATGCTAAGGAAGGAGTTGACACACCAAATTCTTATTGATTCTATGGGCCTACCCCAGTGTCATTTACTATGCTAAGAAACAGGATTTTCGCCAGTATGTGCTTTATTCTGCACGTGCAATTCAATTCTAGCTATCATTCTTAACGTACCACAGCTTGACATAGATAATGAAAAACTGTATCTACTTAAATAAACTATACATTTTGGGGTGGGAACTATCTTTCTAGACACTGTATACCTGGGAAACCCAGTTGGCCATATGTGGACTTCAGTATCATTTGGCTGTCTAGATGTTGTGAGCCCACTCTTGGTCCCCTCATGGAATCGCATCCAGTCTTCCTCTATTGGTGTGTGAAGTGAGAGAGTACGAAGAGGGCAAGAGAGATGCAGTAGTGGAGAACAGAAGTAATAATCCAGTATACTCCAAACACTACTCATCTTTCACTCTGTCTTTGCTGAGCATTGATTGACTAAGGCACCTAAAGGCTCAACAAACAATGAGGAAAAGGATTCCTTACCCATGGTGTAGGCCACTGTGACATAGTAGTTAGGCTGATGAACTCAAGAGACCTAGGTTCAAATCATCATACATCAAAAATGACTCGACAGCACATAACAAAAGCTGCCACCCCCAAGATGGAGATGTTCGGTTGAATTATAAATTAGTATTTTTGGTGGTCGAGTTACCCATTCATCATGCTAGATATCATTGTTTGTGAAAAAGATGAAGCACTAATGGAAAGTTGATGTAGGGTTAAACTGGATGGATCATCAAATATTTTGCAGAGGTGATTCTCCAAGCAAGTTTTTACTTACCTACACATATTGCATTCAGTGTGTTTTGTTATGTTACTGATTATTAAAAGGTAAGCACTGGCTTAATTTGCATGTCTAATTGCTGAGGTTTGTATCTTTGAAGGAGTGGATGGGATCTAGTTAACTGGAGGAAATACATATTCCCATCAGCCATTTTTCACGTATCTACTAAATCGCACAAACAGCTCAAATCAACGCTGAGGCCATGAGTGAGAATGTGACCCCAATATTCATATGTCATCTCACACTCAGACGTCTGTTAGACTCGTAAAGGACATGGAGTTGTTGTAATCCTTGTTCTTCACAACCATCACAAGGAATTGATGGAAAGTGATTCTCAGCAAATACACTGCATGTGTTTGTGTAGATATTGTGTTTAGGTAGGAAAGATGGCTATAATCTCACATACATATGCCTAAGAGTAAGCCCCAATGAACTCAGTGGGGTTTACTTTAAGATAAATGTAAGTATCAGGGTCAGCTCAGCCCAAAAGCCACCTTGGGTCCTTTTAAGGAGAAAGGTGGGTAAAAACATTTTAATAAATTAAAATAAAATTACAGGAGATGGCACTCCCCTCCTTCTTCCAGTCATGAGTTGCTTGTGATAAATAGGATTGTACTGGGTTATGTCTCAACTCAGGAACTCTCTCCCTCCCCCCCTCTCTCATGCTCCTTGTAAAGGGCTGACACCCCAGAGTCAAGAGGACAACTCTTTCATTAAATTTAAATTGCTGTGTGATGTGGAAGCCATTCGATGATTCCCTTGAAATAACTGCTAATTCAACTGCTATGTCAGTTGTGGAGCTGTGGCATCTGGTAAATTCACCACATAAATGCCACACTTTTAGATAGTGAAACTCAACTAAACCAAAGGTGGACGTTCTTCTTTCTTTGAAATGACTCTAGTTCTTATTGACTGTGGTGATAATCAAAGCAGAAAGATAACATTGCTTGGCAAACATAGGTCAACCATTACATTGACTTTATGGTACTTAGATGTGGTGGGGCACACCCCACAGCACCAGGAACTATTTCAGATTAAATTCTCTATTGCCTCCTATCTACAAGCTGTTCTGGTGTGACCAGGCCTCTGATACCATTTTGTGCAAACATCCATAATAAATTATTTGCTTTGCCAACCCATCCCTGCTTGGAATATTGGCATATAAGCAAAATAAATCCCATTTCCTTTCCTCAGATCTTGCAGTCTTCTGTTCAAGACTCAGTAACAAGTAAGGTAAGTTCTAATCTCATTTATAACAATAATTATTATAGTCTTACAACTGCTGGAAGGGACCCTATGGATCCGTGAGTCCAGCCCCTTGTCGAGGATGCACAGTGGGGAATCAGACTCTCAACCTCTGACTCTGCAGCCAGATGCCTAAACCACACAGCTATCCAGTAGTTATTTGGCCTCTCTCTTGCTTGTTTGTTAATTATTTTTCTTCAGAATAACTCTAGAGAGCATGGTGTTAAAAGTAGAGATTCATTATAAACTCATTCCTCCAATTGTTCTTTGTATTGTCAAGTTCTATCCTGGATAAAAATTCAAAAAATCTCTGGAATTTTTGCATTTTTCTTACAATTCTTGGGGAAGTTTAATTAAAAAAAAACAACTTCAACATTTCATCTGGACAGAGTAGCTTCATATTAGGCACCATACACGTATGTATCAATATAACTGCAAATTACATAGACAGAGATCTTGGAAGGTTGAAAGAAATACCTAACATGTGTCTTTTATATGCAAATATAGACAAATAGAAGGGAGAACTCACAACTTTTGTAATAAAAGTTACATTTACTCATTGGAAGCTACCGAAAGCTGGATGCTACCTTTCAATTAATTCTGTAGCATTCTTACTGGGTGATGTTTTCAAGAGGAACGCTTTCAGATGAATTTGTTGTGAAAGGAAACAAGCACCACAATGATGCATTTTTGTAGATACCAATACTGTTAGTAATAGAGAATTTTTAAAGGCTGTCTAATTCAACCCCACCATTTCATGCTGGCTGGATGCAGCTATAGCACCTCTAGCAGCAGGCCACCATGGTTCTGCTTAAAAGATCTCCGATAAAGAAAAACCCACCACCTCCCAAAGCAATCTGTTCCACTGCTGAATAGTGAAAGAGATTGCTTTGGGAGATGGTGTTTTTTTTTTCTTCCTTCACTGGAGATCAGTAAAACTCATTTACTGTTTAGCCGAAAGTTCCTTTCTTCCCTTTGGTGCAATTTGTTTTCCTCTCGAAAGCAAAAGGAAACAATGTCTAGCTAAGGGCACAAGCCTGTTGTTGGGGCTGCTAGCTTTTCTGGAATTAAGACATATACATTTCATAGACTTCATTTTTTTACTCATCTGTAGAGTTAAATCTTTGCATTTATCATTTCAAGACTCAGGACAACACAGGCTTAACACAGGTTACATATAGATGGATAATAGCTTTCTAGAGACCTACAAGCAGTATTACAAAGCATTCCCTGCTTTTATTTTGGTATGTAGCTTTCCCTACATACCATCATTTTCAATGGTGCATCAATGAAACTAGTTGGAAGGTTTTAAGAGCATTTTAGTTTTTACCATGAAACCCAAACACACCACCCCTCAAATCAGCTCTGCTGCAATGGATGGATTGGATTCTGACTTTGGCTGCAATCATATACCCCCCTCCCAACCTGGGCTTAAGTGGAACTTCTAAGCAGACATATGTACGATAATACTGTAACGTAAACATGGCTTAACTGGGTAAGTTAATAGTTCATTCAGTCCCTTTGATTTTAATGGGGAACTTCATGCAACTTAATTAGCCTAACTCCTGTCTGATATGTATGAATACATTTTGGTGTGACTATTGCAGTGATTGTTGACATTTTTCAGAAGGAATCCTTTTTTGTTAATCTAACGAATGAACACCTACACTTAAAAGGAATATAGCCTATTTCAGAGAAAATAAGTGAAAAGTTGCCTTCCTACAGGAATGAACATTGACTAGGCCAGAAGCTGGTCTGGTTAGTTGTTCACCTCTGTTGTTCTATATGGGAAATGGGAAGAAATGATACAGAATTAGGATGCAAAAGTGAACAAGTTTTATCTCCATGGGATATCTGTACAGTTATAAAGCTACTTGTGATCCCTTATTAGAGCTTCAGTGCAATGGTAAACATTGATATTATTGTTACACAAAAATGCTCAGCTGCACACTGTATTAGGATACCCCATTTCTAGTTATTTAGGACAGCTTCCAATGCCAACTACTTAAATGTTTTAATTTTTTTAATTGGTCCTTGATTATTTTAAAAATCCCATTTCAGGTTTCTGCAAATCCCTGGATATGTGCAGCCCTGGACCTCTGATTCTCAGCTGGTCTTTGTTTTTTTTAATCCCTCTCATTCATGTAGTTTTGAATCTGGATTGCTTGGCTCTTCCAGGTTGTGCTTCAAAATGTGCTGCCCTGCTGGAAGTGGCATGGGGAAACCTGTTGTGGGTGGGTGGAAATACTGAAGGAGTACAGGAACCATTTGATTCCAAGAGGTGTTAATGGTTTTGCATACCTGCACTGGAACAGGAAGCAATCCGTTCCTTGCAGGACAACTCTTCATCCTGCATGCTCATGGTCACATCTTTTTTTTTCTTCACACCAGGTTTCCAAGATGCTACTTCACTCAGCTCTTTGTTTGTGCTTTCTTGTTGCTTTTGTTGGAGGTTCTTTGTCACCTTTCACACAGGATGAGCTGTACTTGAAAATTGGCAATAACCATATGCTGGCAAAAAAGGATCTTGTGTCCCTGATCAATGTCCAAAAACCTCTGCTCTATGAAGGTAACCAAAATAAAAACTAAATCATGACTCAAAAGGTATATGAAAATGTAATTGGAGGGGAAATATATATTAGAAATTGTATAATTATTGCACTATGATGACGACGACAACAACAATGATACTAATGATAATAGTAATGACAACAGTATAGCCAGTGTGGACAATGTAATTCTAGTCCTCACTCAGAGAATGGTAGGAAGTATACCAACAGCAGGTGACCTCTTTTATAGGCTAGACTTTTAGGTCATATAAAGCTTTAATAGGTAACATCTGCATTTAATATTAGATCTTGAAAGACTATCTTCTCCCCTAAGAACCTTCTTTGATTTTGAGATCTTTGGGAGAGTTCCTTCTTCCCGTTCCACCGATAGTCTAAGCACCTTTAAACATTCTGATACCACACATGAGAGAAGCCTCTTGAACCTTCGGATGACAAGAAAACAGAGACTTGCCTCAGCACATAGTGGGCACCAAGCAAGCCATCTGGCTTCCTGAAATTAGAAAATCTGACTAGGTGGATAGTCTGTCTTTAAAAAGGAAAAAAAATGTGATATTGCACATTCCACACAGTGTAAATTCCACATTAGATGCCTTCAATTGCTTTACCATTTGTCTTAAGTGAGAACATTTTTGCTGAAATGTACTCCATTGCATCACATGTTCCTCAGGGGTAAGAAATATGGCTCTCTGGATGTTGGAGGGCTGCAACTTCCATCAACCCAAGAAGAAATAACTGATGGTGACAGATGATGTTAGTTGTAGTTTTTTTCAGCAGCAACAGAGGGCCATATGTTTCCCATCCCTGCTGTAAATGGATGTCACCATCGGCACAAAGTCTTCATGTGCTGGGGCCTCGTTTTCCTCTTTAAAACAATGGCCTTTGGGAGTTTCTTTGCACTAGGTTAGCTGGTGGCGCTGCGGGTTAAACCGCAGAAGCCTCTGTGCTGTAAGGTCTGTAGATCTTCAGCTGTAAGATCGAATCCACGTGATGGAGTGAGCTCCCATCACTTGTCCCAGCTCCCGCCAACCTAGCGGTTCGAAAGCATGCAAATGCGAGTAGATAAATAGGGACCACCTCGGTGGGAAGGTAACAGCGTTCCGTGTCTAAGTCGCACTGGCCATGTGACCACGGAAGATTGTCTTTGGACAAACGCTGGCTCTATGGCTTGGAAACGGGGATGAGCACCGCCCCCTAGAGTCGAACACGACTGGACAAAAAATTGTCAAGGGGAACCTTTACCTTTACCTTTAGCTGAGTCAAAAGGTTGTATACCTTTATACCTCTGTACTCAATGACCCTCTCCTTCCTAGCTAACGTATTCAGACAGTTTCTTTCTTTCTCTCACCCTTTCCGTCTCTTCAGCAATTCACAAATGCATACAACCACTGAGACGGCTTTGACCCTTTTATAGAAATACCAAGACAACAAAAGATTGCACAGATTTCAGGAAAATGCAGAATGAAGAGATGAGAATAATTATTGATGTAAATAAAAGATATGGGGGAAAATTAAATGAGCTGCAAAGTGATGGTGTAGACTTGTCCCTAAAAGCCATTGGCATTTTGAATTACCTATGGATTCTATTCCGTAGCCAGTGCATGCAAGGTTCTACAGGAGTCTGTTTTCTGTTTTCAGAATTCCTGGCAAGAGACTGCAGGGCTGCCTTTCGCCGAGGTCGGAAGCGAAGTGGCCTCTACATCATCCATCCCAAATTTTCTCCTTTGCTGGTGGTCTATTGTGATATGGAGTATGATGGGGGTGGCTGGACAGTCCTGCACAGAAACCTTCTCAGCCAAAAGTCACCATCGTGGTCAAACAACTGGGATGCTTATAAGCATGGCTTTGGAAACCTGCTGGGCAACCATTGGCTTGGCAATGAATTCATGCACCTCTTAACTAAGCAGAACGCCTTCTCTGTGCGATTTGTTATAATTGACAGCAATGGACAAATCAAGCATGCAGATTATCATAGTTTTAGAGTGGATGGTGAAGACACCGGTTATGCTTTGAGGCTAGGGAACTATTCAGGGAATGCAGGAGATGCGTTGACCTCTTGGGGTGAAGCAGGAATCCATGACAACATGAGGTTTTCAGCCAGTGATCAGGATCATGACCGGAGGGTCTCTACAAACTGTGCACTAGAAAATGGCGGTGGGTGGTGGTATGATAACTGTTACTCAGCCCTGTTAACCAGTGGTAACCAGATTTACTGGAAAGGGTTGTGCACAGAGCTTAGCAGCTGCTCCTTAGCTTCCATCATGATTAGACCAAATGGGAAGAACTGCAACAAATCTTGAAAATATTAATGAATTGTTGCCTACTTCTATAAAGGCATCCTCTCACTTTAACTCCACTCTGTACCCCAAGCAAACAATATAGGCTGCTAGTAGAAGTCAAAGATTTAGGGTGAACCCCTCAGGAAATCTTTTCTTGGACAAATCCCATTGAAAAGAACGAATGAAACCTAAGAAGATTGTAGCCATCATGGCTTTAAGCAATTCCCATTTGTTTCAGTAGCATCTGTCTCAAGACACCTGTCCATGAAGAAAGCTATTAGTTTTCTAGCTGCATCAAACAATGTTTAAAATATTTTGACTCAGATCCAAAGCTGATAAATATACCAATGTTGATGTCAAGAAAATTTCCACATCTTTCAAGTGTAGGAAAAACAGTGGCTTGTTAAAACAAAAGGCCAATACAAAGCTGAAAATGTCTTTTATTCTGTGCTTTTAATGAAACTTGTTTTAAACACTGTGATTTACAGAGATCTGCAATTAAAACAAAATCAGAAACGGCTGCTGTTTCATTGTCAAACATCAGTGTAAACATCAGTACAAAAGGATGTAATTTGGAAGAGCTTTACAAAGAAAGAATTAAAGTTCTAAAACTGGGGAAGTAAACATGTTTCTGGAATCTTGGAGAATCACTGCAGAACCCTCCAAAATTATGGCGTTCCCATTAATGAGGCAAACTGAGTAGGACACAACCAGTCCTATATCCCTATATCCTGTGATTCACTAGAAGCTGGCTGGATAGCTCAGTGAGAAAAAGTACCTCCCTGGAGCCTTGGGCAAGCTGCAGAGTCCTTGAGTGCCCTTTGGAAGAAGGCACTGGTAAACTACTTATTATCCCAGTATAGTTAGAAAATCCTGGAAAGAGTCACCATACATATGTTGGAATTGATTTGATGGTGTAGTGCTGTTGTTGTTTACTCCACTGTGCATGATCCACACACACTTCATTTTGTCCTCACAGTACTGAGGTTAATTTTGGCTGAGACCAGTGACTGACCCACAATCATCCAGTGAAGCCAATGACATACAGTCAACCCTCGACTTACGAACTTAATCCGTTCCGGAAGGACGTTCTTAAGTTGAAAAGTTCGTAAGTCGAATCAGCATTTCCCATAGGAATGCATTGAAAACCAATTAATCCGTTCCGGCTGTTTTTGGTTCTTAGGTCGAGGGGCGGTTTGTAAGTCGAAGCATTAGTTCCCATAGGAACTAATGCAAAGCCGGTTAATCCGTTCCTACCACTAGGGGCAGAATTTTTTTTCTTTTTTTCCCTTTTAACCATCTTAGGTTAAAAAAAGGAAAGAAAAGAGGGAGGGAAGGAGGGAACAGACACCTTTTCAACAGAACACCTTGAAAGTTCAAATTTCGCGCTTTCCCTGCCTCCCGCACGTTTTTTTCGGTTCGTAACTCGAAGCAAAGTTCGCAAGTCAAGGCTATATTTTTCTATCAGAGCAGTTCGTAAGTCGAAATGTTCGTAACTAGGGCCGTTCGTAAGTCGAGGGTTGACTGTAATGGGATTTTAACTTGGTCTTCCTTAGTCCGAACCAAATGCTCTAATTTGGCTACGTTTTCTTTGAACATTAAAGGACAGATTTCCTGCAGCTAGAGTATCCCCTAAAATATGCCCTTCTCTCAACTCCTACAAACCTGTGTTAAAATCCCCTAAGTAGAAAATTCTGTTCTGGCAACAGAATACGAATATAAAGTGAATGAGCAGGTGAACTTACTATACAGTGATAAAAGGCATCCTCATATATTAAATACAGCAAATAGACCTTCCACATGTGGTTCATTTAATATTTTTCATTAGATTTAGCTTCATTTAAGAAAGTATGGCTGGATTCTCTCAGCAATTTTTTAAAAAACTGAATATAGCTAGAAACGCAGTCCATAGAAATATTATCATTGGGAAATAACATTATGTAGTCTTTCTGGCTGAAGTTCATCTCTGTTTCCTTTTCTTTCATATTGTCCTAAAAGATTCCTTTTGTCGTGGTGGGAGGGTTTCTGACTTCCTAGAAGAAAAGAGCATCTGGACCTGAGACCCAAGGAGATAATAGCCAGAAACATATGGGCTACATTGCTTCCCCTAATATAATAGGTCACTCTGCAACAGTTAAACTCAGAAAATGTACACATTGCACTCCTAGAAGTCTGTAACTTTGATTTCACAGAAGAAATGGTGAAAGCTTAAGGTGAGCCACAAAGAAACAATGGAAATGCACATCCAAGAATAACAATAAGGATAAATACACAAGATACTAGCAAATAACAAAATATTATGTAGTTCTTTTTATCAAAGGGTATTTAAAACTAAACATAAAACATTGCCAATACTGGCAACCCTATATTTCGGAGTTCATCCTCATGGCTTCAGGACAGCTATTTAGACACATTCAGAAGTATCTTTGTCTTCTTCATTATCTGGCACGCTCAACAGGTGCTGCTGCTACTGCTGGAATCCAAATGCTGGCCCTTAAATTAATCAAAGAATTGCTACATAATCTATCCCACACATGCCATTTTGCAATGTTTGCTAAGAGTCTGTGAAATCACAGGGGTGCATGATATGATATCCCACTGCCAAACTTTGACCTTCAAATCTCAGGGAATGGGGTGCTGTTGACCTGGCAAGCCTAACTGAGTGCAGACATTGGCAAAGAAGTGGCTTCACACACACAAATTTACATATTTCATGCAGTTGCAACTTCTGGGTCATTCTTTCCCATTGTGTAGCCACCTTGTTCCAGATGTCCATGCTCACTGCTCAACTTGGTGACATCAAGGAACAAGGCTAAATGGAGGATATGATTTGAAAGTTGGATGAGGCTCTCAGATTTTTTTTTTAAAAGCATGCCTCAATTCTGTCTTCCTTCAGCAATAGTCTTAAATGACAGTCAGCTCACATCTTGAGGCAAAAACATATTCTCTTCTTACAGCTTTATCCCTCCAGGCAAGGCAAATCTTTCAGTGTTTCATGGCAGAGACATCAGACATGCAAACAAAGTTGTGCTATCTCCCGTGAAAAACCAAAACAAAGCATGGGCAGTGGAGTGGGGGGCTGCCAATTTTGTTCTACTGTTTGAAAAACAGGTGTTTCATTACCACAGAATGGACTGTTTCAGAGGAGAAATCGCATGCATGCTCATCCCTGGGCCTGGGCACACAGATTTGAAGTTAGCATGAAAGCACTCAGCAGGAGAAAGAGAGGACATCATGCTAGCAATGCCATCAATAATAGTGGCTTTCAATGCCCCTGGACGACCCTTTCGCTTAAGGGGAATGCTAGAGCATGGTACAATTTTTGCAAATGGCTGATCCATTTTCCTGCCTCTTTAACTCTACAATTAAAGAAAGAAAAGGAAACAAAAAACAAACAAAAAAAGGAGGGGGGGAGCATTGAACCACAGGACAGCACAGTTTCCATAACATGTGATCGAATGGACTGAGAACCAAAATCCAAAACATCAGGCTACCATTTGGCAGAGGGAAACAGAGTACAACTGTCTGGTGGTTTCCCCCAGTGTCACATCTACTGAGGTCCTAAGTGGCTTAACAGTGTCAATTCTCACCTTCATTTTGAGCAGTGAGACGTTCCACCCAGGTCTAGTTTATTTTGGAAGGAAGCCACTTGAGAAGCTTATTGGCATTCCACAGTTTTATTTTTAGCATTTTCCCCAGCATTTTCAAAGCCACAGATTCTTTGTGACATGTTTATGGAGACATTTGCAAACAGCAGCACAGCTAATTCATTAGGCACAGCTGTTCCCAATATGGAAACAACCAAGGTCTATCTGCATGTCGCTGGGAAAGATGAAGAGCCTGCAAGGAGCAAAAGGAGGCCAATTTTTTGTTAAATCACATCTCCCCCCCCCCATCCTATTTAAAAAGACATTTGTAAAATATCGTAAGTCGTTACCAAGAAATGAACAAAATTTCCTTTTCTGTTTTTTTTAAAATTATAATTATGTAGGCAGAGTACAGGTACAGAAACAATTTAAACCAGGACTTGTCACCTCTGGGTTTTTTTTTTTTAAAGGGGTGTGTGGTTATAACCACAAAACAGCTCCTGTAGCATATGTAACTAGCCCTCCCTTGAGAAAAAGAACAGAGAGAAAGGCCAGAGAGAGAGAAAGAGAGAGAGAGAGAGAATAAGGAGGGAAGGGAAATCAGAGATGAAGAAAAGATAGAGTCAAACAAGAGGGTGGGGAACAGAGTAAGGAAATAGAGACGCGGAGTTTGGGAAACAGGTTGGAACAGAGAGAAAAAGAGTGTGGCAGGGAGAGACAGAGGGCCAAAACAAAGGAAAAGGGAAAAACAGGGAGAAGGTCAGGAAGGGGGAACAGGTTGGGAGAACAGAATGAGAGGGGTAAATTCGCATAGACACACGCATGAAGGAAAAGATGTGGGGAAGAGAGGACAAAACAGAGGGAAAACACAAAGAGACCACACACCTAATTTGAGCAGGAGGAATAAAGCAGGCGGCCAGAATTTCTTGTCAAAAACTGCCCGGAGGGCATCAGGTGCTCTGGATAAGGTTGGAGGTGGCAGAGTGCAACGTACACGGAAGAAGATGCATGCCTTTCCAGAGGAGAAAACAGAGAGGAAGAGAGGAACCGATGTTTTCTTGATGGTGCTGTACCTGCAGTGGCTATCTGGCTGCAATTTTCTAATACGAAAGGCTCCCTGGCCCTCAGACTTCCCCTAAGCAAAACAGAGCCTGGGAACTTGACCGGGGTCCGGGGTGAGTGAGTGAGTGTGTGTGTGTGTGTGTGTGTGTGTGTGTGAGAGAGAGAGAGAGAGAGAGAGAGAGCGCATATAATGTTGCCGTATGATTACATCATCTTAGTTGTGCAGTATAAGATTGTGCAACAGAATTTCAGCCGTTTTAGCTGTTTTAATATATGTGTTTAAAATGCTCTGTGGGCCATGCTGGATCCTTTTGTTGGGAGGAAGGGGAGCTTAAAAGTACTATAAGCCTAATTTAATACAAATATCAAATTTGATAGTAATATCTAATTTCCTACTCTTAAAATATGTTCCCTGCAGGTATGCAAATCTTATCAGACATGCAAAATAAGCCATGCTTCTCTCCAATTATGCAATGAATTCAACTCAAATTCATGTTACAATAAACAGACAGCTTTTTACCTCGTAAGAAAGCTCTGTTTCTAATGACATGTTAATCTTACTGCTTCATTTTGTTCTCTGTCCCTTTCCCTTTTTTTTCTATAGAAACCTAGCCATCTGAGTGGAAGGGGGTTATGGCAGGACCATTAAGCCTGTTTCCACCTGTACTTCTTGGAACACAAGGCTCAGTCCCGAGACTGGTGCTTGTCAACATTTTTATTAATGACTTAGATGAGCAGGTCCAGGAAATGTTTATCAAATTTGTGGACAAAACAAAATTGGATGGAATAGCTAATATCCTGGAAGACAGAAACAAAATTCAAAACTATCTTGATGGACTTGAGCACTGGGTTGAAAACAACAAAATGAAATTTAAAAGGGACAAGTGCAAAGTTCTACACCTGAGGGAAAAAACCAAATGCAGAGTTACAAGATGGGGAACACTTGGCTTAATAATGCTACATGCGAGAAGGATTTTGAAAATGTTGTAGATCACAAGCTGATTATGAGCCTACACTATTATGTGGCTGCAAAAAAGGCCAATGCTATTTTAGGTTGCATTAACAAGAGTATAGTCTCCAAATCTCATGAAGTATTAGTACCCCTCTATTTGGCACTGCTGAGGCCTCAAATTGGGGGCTATGTCCAGTTCTGGATACTGCAGTTTAAGAAGGATGCCAACAAATCATAACAAGTTCAGAGGGGGGTCTATGAGGATGATCAGGAGAATGGAAACCAAGCTTTATGACGAAAGACTGAAAGAACTGGGCATGTTTAGCCTTCAGAAAAGAAGACTTAGGGGAGATATGATCATACTTTTTAAATACTTGAAAGTTTGCCATACAGAGGAGGGACAGAATCTGTTCTCTATCATCCCAGAGTGCAGGACACACGATAATGGCCTGAAGTTATAGGAAGCCAGATTTCAGTTGAATATCAGTAAAAACGTCCTAACTGTTAGAGCAGTATGATGATGGAACCAATTACTACGGGAGGTGGTGATCGCTCCAATGCTGGAGGCATTCAAGAGAAAACTTGATGGCCTTACAGGCCCCTTCCAACTCAATCATTCTATGAGTCTAGGACGCTATGAAATGACTTGTCAACAAACAGAAGTGGGTGGGGTGACGATGTATAAAGGAGAAGAGTACAGATTATGCAAACCATAATATTAAAATGGTCAAGTGGCTGTGCTATTTTAAAATGGCAGCATTTGATCAGTTTCATTGTGTCTCTAATCTTGAGTTAATATTCTTCATTTACAATGTTTGCCATCATGAACTGTCCTCCCAAACAGGCTGTATGTCTACATGGGTGTGCTACTCTTTTCCAACTTGAGCCTACTGTAAAGTTAATAGCTGAAGAACAAACAAACGTACATGCTGTGTGGTGCCTGGTATATTACTTTGTTGCTTAAACATAAAGCCCGAAGTCTCCACTGAGAATTGCAATAACTGGCATTAAATGTCTTCTTAACCAATCCATAGAGAAAGCTAAGCATCTGAGCTGTAACAATTTTGGCAGCTGGTTCAATGCGCCCCCAAATCAGCTTTGTTAATTGACAACATGGAAATAATACAAGAAGTAATTACAACACTTGTGGCATCTCTCCTCCTTTACAAGAGATCAGTAGCACCACGAGAGATACAAAAACAAATAATGTATATGGTTTAGCTTACCATATGTCTAAAAAAAGAGCAGATTTTCTGTGTCCAGCCCAGAGGCCTAGCCTACAACAGCCTAGGCAAATCTGACTGTTGATGGGGGAGACCTCCTCTGTGTTCACAGTCCAGCCTTCCATCCAGACACTGCTGCCTCATTTCAGCAAGAGGCTTGGTCTCCCAAGCCATGGGTAGCCCTGCACTCCATTGCCTCAGTGGGACTGGTATACCAACCACCTTTCTTGTTCTCCCTCATGCCCTGGTCTACTGGTTAAGTGGTCTGCAATCAGCATTTGTGCCAAAGGTCTGCCACCATCTTTTCTTATTGGGGTAGACCGGACTTCAAGGCCAGTTGGTGCAAGGTGTGCACTTCTTAACTCTGGCATTCTGGGACAGAGATGCAGTTGTCCCACCCTAGTTACAACCCTGTCAAGTATTCCCTCTTCTTGTAAAGAAAGTAGAGAAGAGGCAGTGAAAATTAAACAAGTAATTTGTGAAATAATGTAGCATGAAATCCAGTATAGAAGAATTTAGAATCTATGCTCAAAGTCCTACTCCTGGATTTAAACAGGTTATTTCATTCAGTGTTGGGGAGAATTATAATCCAAACTGTTTGTTTTACGTGTATGAATGCATAATTTATGTTTTCAAATCCAAAAATGCATAAGACCACTATGGCTGTTCCCAGGCTATGGAATGCCCTCCCCCTGGAGGCTAGATTGGGTCCCCTCCCTCTTGTCCTTCAGGTGACAGGTAAAGACCATCTTTTCTAGACAAGCTATTAACAACTAATTTAGAAGTTTTTGACCCTGTTTTGGATATTCTGATTATTCCATGTGTGCGTTTTAATGCAGTTCTACTGATCATGTAGAATGGCAATTGATTTCTAGAACCAAGTACATAAAACTTTGCTCAGGCAATTTTCCTTGCTTACACAGCCCACTTCCGGCTGGAAAGGAATGTTAACAGAAGAATTATTTGCTTTCAGAGGATTTATGATGGGAGTGGAGCAAAAGCTAAACAGAGCGACCTAATTATAACTGTATGTGTTGATATTTCCAGAAGCTGTAATCTGATGGTGGAATTTTTACTGCTTTTGTTGTTGTTTATTTAGTTTTATAATTGGGGATCAGGCTAGTGTCGTATACTTGAAGAGCTGACCAATGAAACACATCCACAGTGGGTAATAAAACAGATGTGCTGGACTTGCTTTCAAAATTAGTCTGTAGATATTTAACATGCTTTTTAACATACTTAAATATAACTCACACCACTACCACCACCACTACTACCACTACTTCAGGACTTGTCATTGTTCTTCATTTATTTACTTATAGTATTTTTATAGAACTTTTTCTAAAATCTAGGCAGAACCAAAATGTCCAATTTTGGTCAAAAGAGAGCCAAAGTAATGTAGTACAACGAAAGTCAGACTAGAAGATGGGGTTCAAATCCCTGCTTGACCGTGGAAAGTTGTGGTGTAGGAGGAGGCTGGCACTGTTACAACCACTCCTTAAATGTCTCACATATTGTGGAAACCCTACTAGGGTCATCATGAGTCAAAACTAGTGATGGGCGTGAACCACCAGTTTGGTGGTTTGTGCCAGTTCCTTTACTGGCCAAACAAGCGTTCAGCACTTCAAAGCCTTGCTTCCTGCAGTGGACACCCACTTGGAGGCAATGGTCTTACTTCCTTGCTGTGCCTCCTCAGCTGCTGCCTCTGAGTGGGCACTTGCTGGGGGAGATGGGGCTTTTAAGCACCAAATACCTGTTTGGCCAATAAACGAACCAACATGAACCACTGGTTCAGCAGTTTGTGCCCATCTCTAGTCAGAACCGACCTGACAGCATGTAACACATACACAGCACTCTCGGGGTTCATCCCTAGCAGTCATTCCAGAAGAGTGCTATGATATCATGGTTGGTAGTATCTAAAGCCACTGCGAAATTCAAGAGAATTAACAGGGTTTCACTTCCCACGTATGATTTCTGATGTAGAGTACCTACTAATGTGACTAATGTAATCTGAATTGCGTATTTCATTTGGAAATCCAATCAAAATGGGTCTAAATGAGGGGTGGGCAACTTGTTGCTGTCTAGATGTTGCTGAACTGCAATTCACATAATCCCACACCATTGGCTAAGGGAGGGACAAAGCAGATGTGACTGGTCCATCACATTCTCAGTCAAAACAGGATTCAGGCCCAGCTGCAATTTACAGCAGAAAGAAGGTTTTCATTGGTGTCAACTGAAATATTACTCCCATTGCAAAGGGGTGCAACAGAGTCCAGTTCTGTACAGAAATGTGACGGGGGAAAGGGTTGGAGCTCTATGCAGTCTTAAATGACCCTATTTATCTTGGTCCAGCCCACTCCAATTGAGCCATACAGCCAAAGTTTGAGTTAAAAATGAAGAATGATAAGGAGGGAGGTCAGGAGTCTGGAAGTTGACCGTCTACACTCAGCAGGCACACAGGTGCTTCATGATATGTGTTGTTGGGATTTGGAATTTGGTCATTCCCTTTTTAGTGCATAGATAAGTGTGGAAAGATCTGTCAAGTCTCACCTTTTGCATTGAAAAGGGGGAGGAGGAGGAACAGGTTAGTCTGGATGCCTCTTGGTTAAAGGAAACAAACACTTTTTTTACTTTACTTTGTCCTTTTACATATATAGTGTGGAGCTGCATCTCCACATGATTATCTTCAAACAGCAGAAAAGTGGAGGAGAGAGGGAATGTAGGTAACAAAGAAAGCAACAGGAAGGAAGGTTTGGGTGGGGGAAAAAACAGTATAAGGGTGTTTTTACATGGGGAAATAGATTGTATTTTGGACTGCTTGTGGAGTGGTCTGGTGAGAATTATTTCCTGGTGAACAAATGATGTACAGGGAATTGTGTTTCAGCTCAGTCCTAATCCATGCCCAAACTGGACCTTTTCAGTCCAACTGGAGAGTTATTACTTTTGGGGTCCAGGCTGGGGCAATTCCCCTTGAAGGGTTTCTTCAAGGGAGATGCCCCCTGCAAAGTGATGCTTTCCAGTGTGTTTGGCTACACACCTTTCCAGCAATCTAATTGCACCCTTAGTGTAGTGGCAGGTACAGAACATGCTTTCCACAGGAATTCACTGTTAAAAGGGAAGCATGCAAGATTATAATTTTTTCCCCAACACTGAGTATTACGTTGGCAAATATGAAATGCAAGCTGACAGGAAACTCTCTTCTCTTGTGTTTTTCCCAGGGGTGCTTATTGAAGATGCACAACTAATGCTAGTCTCTTTATAAACCACTTAACTGAGTGTTGGAGAAGTAGTTCAATCTTCAGTCTTTATTTCCAATCAGTCTTTTCTTCATAAGCATTCCAAGTCTCTGCAATTCAGTTCTTACAACATAGTTCACTTTCCTCCCATCTTCTTTGCTCTCTGTCTGTAGGTTGGACCCAGACTCGCTGAGACTGGAAATAACTCAACACTTCTCTGAGCAGATATTCTGATTTCTACACACACAGAGACATACATGTACAGTTCTCATCAATCTAAGCTACCTAAGAAAAATTACCATGTATCAAACCATCAGATTTTAGTGACAATTTGAAAGGATGTTTAACCACTATTTTATAAAGAGGTGCTGATTAATTTAGTCAATATACTATGCACTGTTAAAAGCTGTGCCTGAAATACAGCTGTAAGAATGCACTGAACAACATAGGACAGAGAAGTAATGGAGAGAATAGCAGCTCAGATTTAAGAAATGAAAGATCTCATTAAATCAGAGTTCATACCGAGGAATTAATATTGTATGTATTCTGTGTATATTTTCTGAGAGCAATTCAGCCTTCTACTTTTGTTGCATATATTTTCTAATGTTTTGACAAACTCGTGGTTCAGAACAAACACTTCAGTTGCCACTTGAGGCTTTTTGACCTGTATGACTTGTTAGAAACAATGCTTCTTCAGCAGAAGGTTATCTCTGGACAGCTAAAAAGAAGCATGCATTTTTTAATGTACTGCTTCTTACAGCAGTTGTTTAAAGCAGAGCCACTGCATCTGTCATCAGGAGCTCAAAGACCAAAAGTAGAAGGTAAGTTGGATCATCTAATTGCCACAAAGAGAGGGAAGACACACTATGGAATATTTAAGATGTCCATATCCAGTACATCTCAGAGAGGCCTGTAAAAACACCAAATGTCACAAAAGACACAGAGACCTTCCAGATGGAGCATTTATTCTGTACAGTATTGGCTTTCTCACTGATGTTATTGGTTATTTGCATTTTTTCCTACCACTTTTAGAATATTCCCATTTTCCCACTTCATACAGTGCTTTCTCCCATTACTTTCCACTCATTTCCCTTCCTCTGGAAAGCCTGGTTTATTTTTTAGAATTGTTTTATCTTGGAAGTGGAGTTTAGTGCTTCCCATTTTTACTTGATGTCCACAACAAAAACCTCCAGTCAGAAGCTGTCAGCTAGTAATTAAGAACAACAGAAGATGTGCTGCAGCAGAAACGATCCAGAAAATAAGTGGATTAATAAAAAATTTTTTTAAAGGCCTTATTAAGCAGATGCAAATTTCTGTCAGAGAAATAGATTTTTAAAGAGAGGTTTGGATACAAATCCTGGTAAATGTCTTGACAGAAAGGAGTGTGTGGAACAAATTCTCCAAATGGATGAGCACACTAATCAGGACGCTAGGCAAGGAATTCATTGTGTTTCTCTCAAACAAAACAATAAGAAATTTCTGAGCCCATGCAGGCACAACTTCAGTCCAGCACCATCTAGTGACTATAGATTACAACAACACTATCCACACACTGGGATACAAAACTGTACCTCAAATATTGTGAAGTGAAGGGGATTTTCAGCTTCTGTTTCTCAAACTGGGGAGATTTTCAACATCATTTTTTTGGTATAGCAGCAATGGTCACTGTTCAAAATATGTGTTGCAACAACTAGTACCACACATGCCTTTCCCTCATTTTATTGCTGCAGAGGTAATGACAGTGGGGGATAGTTGTAACCTAAGGAAATGGCATGGAGAGACCTGTAAGTCTACTTCCACAAGAAGGAGGTAGGTTCTTGTGGAAGTAGGTTTAAAGGTTTCTCTGTGCCTTCCCCATGCTTAATAAATGGGATAAGCGTAAACCCTTAAATATACTTCATACGCATGTAAGAGTAGCTGTATTATTTCTACCAGCATTGAAACAGAGATACCAAGGCTCTTCTGAAATGTACAAGATGTCATACCAAAGAGCAGAGAATTGACTCATATTGTTTATGGGTCAGGAATCCCAGAGATTTGTGAAGCCACACCAAGAGCCACACTTTCTGGTGCAGCTTCAGAATGAAAAATATACCATATTTTCACTGCTCTTCTCCATATAAGGAAACTGAAAAATTGGGACATCAGCAATAGATTAGGTCTTCCTCTACATCATTACTTCTGTGAATGGGACCCTCCTTTTAATGCAAAAATCAGGAACCAACCTGCTTGCTACCTTTTATAACATACTGTAAGCAGCACTATTCTCCCACACCCTCCTTAGAGCAAGTAGTTCTAGAATTACATTGCCATGTGATGTGATGGCATTGCCTGTCATTATAGTGCATCACACAACAAATAGCATTGTGCCCACATTATTCCCCCCCCCCCCCCATATCATCAAAAACCAAAATGACTTGTTACAGGTAATGTCATTACTTATGCTGCTTCTAAGCTCTAAAAGACAAGCTGGAAGATTCAATTAACCAGGAAGCCTATGCCTCCCGTTGAAGTGCAATAATAGTGTGCATACCCCTCATTATGAAAAGCATCAGGGTCATGCCACTATCCTCAGTATTTTCAAAATCTACAATTTCCTGTTATCAACAAGGAACTTTCAATCTTCCCTAACCTGACAGTGTTACAAAGCCCAAATATCATTTAATTCTTATAAAGCATTTCTTCTTCAAGATGCTGCTGCTGGGACATGTGTTATCTCCTCTAGATGTTGACTTTATGGGGAATGATAAAACATTCTGCCATTCTTGCTGGGGCATTATGGTAGGAAAGTCAATAACCTTTATGAGTCTAGCAGCTGTTACAATGGGTTTTTCCAACACTGGCAAATATTGCACCCTGAGGTTAACGAGTAACAAAGTTAGTCATCTAGGATCTTAAATTTGTTGTATAAAATATAAATCCGGCATTGGCCAGACCACTTGCTCCTTTCGAATTTAGCTCCCCAAAGTTCTGTAAGTTGTCAAGCACTCAATTCCAACCGAGAAGCTGGGATGGTTTGTAGATGCTAATGCACATGTGTATGTGGCCTCTTTCAGATCTCTGCCTGCACCATGTATGCTCCAAAGGTCTGGCTTGCTACTGTTGCTCTTGTTTTCCTGATCCCTGTGACCTTCTCAGCTGATGATGCAGCACTGAGGAAGCAACTCAGCGAAGTTATGAACATACGCTTCGTCAAGAATGTCACTGAAATCCTGAACTGGCAAAACATAGTACGTAGATCAGGTAACGTATAATTTTTTATGATTTATAAAGGTTGCTGTATCATTAGGCATTCATACGTATATGTGTTTGTTAAGTATCAAGCAGTATGTTTTTTTTTAAACTTTCACAATCTGTTTAGTTATGCCCACCATCTTAACTCAAGTGGCATACATTTCAATGGCAAGTTGCTGCAAGTTAAAAGTTGACACAGGGGTTTGCTAGCACTCCAGTCACATGAACTGCTGGATGGCTCCATGGTTTAGGTATCTGACTGAGGAGCCAATGGTTGGGAGTTTGATTCCCCACTGTGACTCCTTGAGAGGAGTTGGACTCAATGATCTGTGGGGTCTCTTCCAGCTCTGCAGTTCTAAGATGAAGATTAAGCCCCAATACAAAACATTCAGTACCTATGTTGACTTCTAATGTGTGCCAATTCATTGCTCAAATTTATGCCAACGTAGTTATGCCAGAGCTAAATTTTCAATTGGATTCCAGTTGACATTTTAAAATGCTTAAACAAAGGAACAGCCACGAATACAGCTGGCTTTCTGAACTGAAAAACTGGTGGGAAAGAACAACTAGAAACGAATCCTCTCCCCTAAATATGTTTGAGATGTAAGTAAGGCTATGCCATTCTTAGTACCTGCCTGTCTGATAATATAAAAATGAATTACTACTGCCTTCTGGCTTCTCCTTCCTTCTGAATTTGGAAAAAAAAAAAAAAAAACAAACAAAAAAAAACAGGACTGATTGACTTTAGAATTCCAGCCCCAGTTCTATGAGATCACCTGTCCCAAAGGTATTCCCTCCATGCCCCTTTTGAAAGCAGCTCTTCCAATAACCATTTTGAAAAGTTATGTGTAAATTTCTGCTCATTTCGCCACCCTGCATATAAACAGATAGGAAGTGCTAGAAGAAGTGCAGACCAAAGGCCTGTCCAGCTCAACATTCTATTCACACATAAGAAGTCCATGTATAGATGATCAGAACCATGGCATCTTCCTCGGCTGCTTGTGTTTCTCAGCAAGTGTTAGACAAAATCACACTGCCCGAGGTAGTCAAGGGAATGTATATCTATCACAACTACAAACCAAGGACAGTACTGTCCTCCATGAACTGATCCAATCCCAGTTTTAAAGCTCTCCAGTTTGGCAGGCATTGACACCTTGTGGTAGTGAATTTGACAGTTTAATGAGGTTTTGTGTGAAGACGTACTTACTTCTATACATTCTGATTTTCCCACCATTCAGACTCAAGAATATCACCCTCAGGTTCAAGCATTATTTCCCACACCATGTACAGTATACAGCTCTATTGCTTCTCGCCCCTTTTTATTAACAAAAACAGGCACAAATGTTGTAAGCTCTCCTCAGAGTATTCCATGTGCAGTTGCACCATCTGTTTGCATAAAAGCAAGGTATTATTGGCACTGTTAGTTTTGATTCTTTTAAAAATTCTACCTGATATGGAATTTGACTCCCCACTTGGAAGCTGACATTTTTCTTTGGGATTGACATTTTCATTCCGCTACAAAACCCAAATCCCTTTCTTTGGATTTCTTTTCCTAGGGATTCTTAGCTTCCAGAGGGTTGTTTGAATTCATGTTTCAAAAGGAGAAACTTGATGAGAGAAAATCTAAAATAATGTATAAAATAATATCTTCAATTATTGGTTTTCATTTACTGTTCATAGTGTCCAGTCACTCTGAGATATCTAATGGATGCCTACACATTGAGAATTAATAGTGATGCTGTAGACAGATATAACCCTCAACTATTATTAATAAGTTATACAAACATAAAATTGCACACCCAATTTTCAGCAGTCTCACTATGTAACCCAGTCCCCCCCCCCCCCCAAATACTGCCTATGGGTATTCACATGGGATGATATAACATGTTTTTATGACCTGGACATAGAGGAGTTCATTTCCTGAGGATCAAGAACCATTTTAAAAAAATGTTATAAAAGCAATTATTTCTCTGTTATTGTTTTCAAGTATTTGTATGTGTTTGTAGTTGAGTATCTGGAAGAAAATGTATTTCAGAGCTAGCACTGTATTTAAAAGGATGGAACATCTTCTACTCTCAGTTGTCGTTCCAAGTACAGAAGTGGGACAGAAGGGTTACCAATGGATCAGTGTGGATTCTCTCAGGGCAAATCCAATTGTGTGCTGGCAGTCTCAATGGGATTTTCTTCCTCATCCTGCGACAGGAATTCCATAGACTGGGATTAGCCACCAAAAATGCTTCTCTCTTGGGTCCTCATCAGATGTGCCTGTGATTGTGGTGGGACTGAGAGAAGGGCCAGCCTGAAGATATTGGAGACTGGAGTATGTTTGTTATATGAGGAGATACGGTTCTTCAAATAGTCTGGGCCCAATCTGTATAGGGTTTTAGCAGTTATAACTAGCAGTTTAAATTGAGAGTTGTGAAAATTGTCCAAATTTTCCTAATTTTATTTCACCACTAATATTTCCAGCATTTGAAGAGGGAAAAGACCCAATGTGTTAAACGTGTAACAGAAATGTTAAATCCAGAGTAAGGCAATTGATCAGTTTTCCTTCACTTCTAAATCACCACCTGTCAAAAAACAAAACAAAACAAATGAGAAGTAAAGTAAAAGCATACTTAGTTAAGGGTTACAGCTGTGAAGTTCTAGGAAATGCAGGAGTGCCATTTAGGTGAATGTCTAGTGATCCTGTTCAAATAATATTTGGACAGAATTGTAAGATGTAATTACACTGTAAGATGTAATTTGAAAGGAAGTACTGTAAGGTTAGCTACTGGAGGAAAGTTTAGAGTCCCTGTTTTCAGTGGGAGATAATGATTTAGCAGTATGAGTCAGCAGACAGATGGGAATGTACAAAGCACAGCAAGGAAAGATTTGAAGGAAGTGGAGAAACCAATTTTCTATGGCCGCTTGAGGCCTATTTTGGCAAATGACAGGAATATATGTTGGCAGAAGTTATTCAGGAACTGTCCTGTAGAAATTCTGCCCTAGGTACTTAAAGATATATACTGTATGTATCACATGCTTTAATGGGTACTCATTTCATGAAGAACATGAACATGTGTTGCGATAGTATGCAGTGCGCTTTTATATTTTGTGTGTCTCTGTAATAAGTACCGTATTTTTCCATGTATAAGATGATACTTTTGTCTAAAATATTTAGATTAAAAATTGAGGGTCATCTTGTACACGGAAGTAAGGAGGGGGGAGGAATCAAAGCGCTTTGATCCCTGCTTTCCCCCTCCACTTTCTTGCGAAGAAAGTGCTTTCCCCCTCCACTTCCTTCAGAAGAAAGTGGAGGGGGAAAGCAGGAATCAAAGCGCTTTGATCCCTGCCTTCCCCCTCCACTTTCTTGTGAAGAAATAACTTTTGGGTTACAAAAGTGGGGGGCATCTTATACATGGGGGTGTCTTATACACGGAAAATATGGTAATATTATAGGAGTAATATAAGCAAATGAGAAATAGCATGGTGACACCATCTGCTAATAGTATTGGTGCCTCACTCCCATACCAACTGAGCTCTCTCTTCATCTCATGAGAAGTCCTGCTATTGCGAAACCTATTTCTAGCATACCCAGTTCTTCCCCCCCCCGAGAATGTTGCCTTCTGTTTATTTACCTCACGATCACTCTTCACTTTCTCCACAATTCTTTGTTTTTCAGCCTTTTTATCTCAAGTCTTCCTGAATTCAACATTCTTAATTTATTAAATTTCCTAAGGCTCCTGTCAATCAAAGTGCAGCCTAAAAGCAGTTCAATTAAATTTAATTTCTTTTCCATATTTTCAGGCTATATGATACAAGATTCAAATTCAATCTTTCTTCTTCTCTTTGTGAGAGATTTCTGCTTTCAGGAAACATTTATTTCATCCTTATTTAATAAGATCATGGATATTAACCCACTTATTTTCCAGCAGTTGACATACTTCGTCCTAGAATCAGAGGACTCTGTTTTAGTTATTTTGCATTTCATGTGAAGAAAGACACTAGAAATTCTGTGATTTTGCAGTGTGCCCTTTCAATCATGTTGCTGTGATAGTCTACCAAAGCTTGTGTGTTCTAAAATGTTTCTTAAATTTTAGGCTGAGCTATGAACACCAGAAGTAATGAGAATGGTTTAACCAGAACTTGTTTTAAGTCTAATGTTTTTTGAGCTGAGGATATTACAGCTTAAAAACCCAGGACGCTCAATACATTGTGTAATAAATCAATTGTGCACCTTAATATGATTTTGATATTCATGCTTTCTTTGGCTATCATGTCTTTGGGATGTGTTAGGCAAACAGGCCATAGCCTCATAAGAAACAAAAAGTGAAGGACCAGGAGAGTCAAGGATTTGGGCGTTGCAGTAACTTAGTGCTAGATCCAGTTAGCCATACCTAGAGAACACCACTGAGGCAAATGGGACTGGTTAGCAGGCTGAAGTCCTATCGCTTAGTGTAGTAAGTCACACTAGAGTGGGGCCAATGAATCAGTGGGGGGTTGGTAACTCCTCTGTACATTCCATTGATTCAAATGGGCCTATTCAAGTTGCAACTTAACTATGTCAAGGAACAGAATTTCAGCATAGGCTAAGCCCTATTTTCTCGAACTTTTTCACAGTCAAGATCAGCAGCAGCTATTTTAAAACTGAATAGGTAAACTAAACAAAGCAAAATATAGACAGGTGGTGACCCTCACCAATCCTTTTTGTCTTCTTAGGTTGTCAGGGAGTCATATCCCTCCCCATCCCTGGCCAAAGGGAGAGACAGAGAAGATACATAACAAATTTGGATCTAAATGAAAGACGTGACTGCATAGGAGGAAAAATACAAATTGATCCAGTGTGAATTCACATCTGGGAAGTTGAGTTTCCCTGGGTGAATTAACTTTAGCTGGGGAAGGAAGGACGGATTTTATTATTATACATCCAAAATCTCCTTGGTGGTTGCTTAAGACATGGAAAGAAAGAGGAAATGACAGATTGCTAGCATTTGCCCTAGAAAAAGGCACCATCCAGACAGGTGCTTAACTTCTAACTTAAAATCACTTTTAAGTAGTTAGCAGAGTCACACTTTCTCTTCTCCGGACAACAGTGAAAAGATAAGACACAGCGGAACTTTTGCTCTGAGAGATTTCAACAATATAACTCACAGACAATTTGTTGACTTTCTCCAGCGAAAGCTTTTATCTTGTAGTTTCAGGAAAATATTTACAGCAGCTATTTACAGCACTCCAGACAGCAAACCAACAGCATCACACGCAGAACTTCAAACTCCACCCACAGAAGTATGGTACAGTGGACCCTCGACTTACAGACGGCTCGACCTGCAGACTTTTCGAGTTACAGACTTCTCTGGCCGCAAAATTTAGGTTCGACTTGCGGCCGGAGAATCGACCTACAGACCGGAAAATCAAACAAAATGGACCAAAAACGGCCAGTTACGGATTAATCGGTTTTCAATGCATTGTAGGTCAATGGAGCCTCGACCTACAGACTTTTCGACCTGCAGCCACCATTCCAATACGGATTAATTCCGTAAGTCGAGGGTCCACTGTACCAACTTGGTTACTTTTATATCCATCTTGCTGATGCAATCTTGTTACCTAGATTGCATCAGATGTACAGTGACTCAGCAGAGTTCCACTGCACGTCATAACTTTTCTTACAGAGACAATATTCTCTAGTATTTAGACCTACACTCTGACACCCCTCTGAATATTTCTCGTGAATAGTTATGACAAGCGTTTTTTACATATTTACATATTTATACAGGTTCATACACATTTTTTACTCTGTGTATTTTTGCATTCCCAACCTGTTTACCATATGTTCATGTTTTTGAATACTTAAAGGCTTTGTAAACACATCAGCTAGGTTCTTTTCTGTTTCACAATATCTTAATTCAATTACTCCTGTTTGTATTTTATTTTTCACATTTTGGTATTTTACATCCACATATTTAGTCCTGGCTTTTACACTTTCTGAATTAGTCATTGCAATACAGGACTGTGAATCTTCAAAAATAGTAATTGTCTTTTCACATTTTACCTATACATCTTTGAGTAATTGCTTGAACCATATTACCTCATTACATGATTCAGACAATGCGGCAAATTCTGCTTCTGTTGTAGATACCGCAACTGTTCTTTGTTTTCTGGTTCTCCAGCCTATTACTGTATTTGCTTATTGAATTACATAACCTGTTACAGACTTTCTATCAGTCTCTTCTGCAAATGAACTATCTACATACATAACAGGTGTTTCTGGTCCATCTTTAGGCAATTTTAAACAATAGTCCATGGTTCCTTTTAAGTATCTTAGAACCCTTTTTAAACCTTGCCAATCACTTTGTGTAGATTTAGCAACTTTCCTGCTCAGATAGCCTACTGCAAATGCAATCTCTGGACGTGTCCATAACGCTAGATATAACAAACTTCCAATTCCAGACTGATACAATTCCGCATTTTGAAAACATTCATCACATGTGTTTTTTTAAGGAATTCTGGTGACATAGGTGTGTTGGTTATTTTTGCATCTGTTAATCCAAATTTTGTTACCAACTGTTCTATTTTCCTTTTTCTGGTTTAAGAAAATATCACCTTTTTTGTTCCTCAGTATATCTATCCCTAGATAGTACTGTACTTCTCCCAGATCTTTCAACTTGAAATGTTCACCAAGTTGCTGTGCAAATTGTTGTACTAATTTCTTTGACTTAGCTGTAATACACAGATCATCAACATAAGCAAATAATATCATGAACTCATCTCCAGACCCTTTTGTGTAGACACACTGGTCTGCCACACTTCTTCTGAAACCTATTTTACCCAGTGCATCATCCAAACACTGATACTAGCATGTTGCACTTTGCTTTAATCCATACAGGCCTTTTTTAGTCTGTATACCTTTTGGGGTTTATTAGATTCATACCCAGGTGCTTGTTTCATGTAAACAATTTCTTGTAATGGTGCATTCGGATATGTGGTGTCACAACCAAAATGATTAATTATCCAATTTTGTTTTGCTGCTAGAGACAATACCAATTGCAAAGATTCTGCTCTAGCTGTGGGTGCATATGTCTCATTATAAGAAATGAACTTTTCTTGTGCAAAACCCTGTGCCACTAATCTTGCCTTATACTTCAATGTACCATCCGGCAACCCTTTTTTTACGGAACACCCATTTTGCACCTATTGCACTATGTGATGGTGGTAAATCACATACCTCAAACACTTTCTGTTTTACAAATGATTTGAACTCTGAGTGCATTGCTGAGTTCCATTTCTCCTGCTCATCCTCTGGCAGTTCAAGCATTTCTTTATAACTTTGAGGCTCACAGCCTACGTGGCATACTCTGATTTCATTTACTACAAATCTTTCTGGTGGTACACACTTATTTGCTCTATTTGACCTGCGAGGAATTACCACTTGCTCAATTGCCTCAGTCTCTTGTGTCACATTCTCTGCATCTTCTTCCTGTTTAACTTTAGGCTTTGCAGGAGATGTCTCTGTGGCTTTGGGTGTATCTTTGCCAACTACCTTTGGCACAGGTGAACCTTGACCATTTGCCTGAGCTTGAGCCTGCACCTCAGTGCTGAAAGGTATAAATACCTCTGAATTAATGTGAATTTCCTTCCACCTTGAGTGTATTTCAAAATTGGCACTTCTTGAAATTACTAATTACCTCCACCCCAGAACCTGTACCCTTTTGTACCTGCCTCATATCCTAGAAATCTGAGGCGCTGGGATTTAGGTTGACCTTTTCTCCTCTGAGTCTTGGGTATCAGAACATGTGCAAATGAACCAAATACCCTTAGATGCTTAAGTGAAGGTCTTTTACCAAACAGTAAATAATATGTGGTTTCATTTGTGGCTGTTGACCACAACCTGTTGCTTATGTAAGCAGCTGTGACAATTGCCTCTCCCCACATTTCAGAAGGCATCCCTGCATCATTGAAGCACACCCAATTTTCTCTCTGCAATACCATTTTCTGCAGAGCAATAAGGGTTGGTCCTTCTGTGAATTATGCCCCTCCTTTTCAGCCACTGCTCAAAATCTTGACCCAGGAATTCACCACCCGTCAGTCTGAAACTGACTTAACTTATGGGAAAAACGCCTTTCAATCATTGCTACCTGACAGTGTGCGAAAATGCGGAATGTTGTGGACACTAGAGGTCGTAGCTTCACCAGAGGTTAAGGCAAGCCAAGAAGATATTGAGCAGACAGACAGCTTTTGCAATATAAACTTCTATTCAATTATTATTGCAGCATATACATACAGCGTAGTCCATTTAGTTCAGTCCTTGGTCAAACACAGTTTTGCAATTAGTCAGTCCGCTTCCTTAGCCAATAAATCAGAGTTCCGTGGTCAATTCAATGCCATAAATCCATCCAGCAGCGTTCCTCCTTGTTTCTCCTCTCGACCCACAAGATTGAGTATGCTGGAGCTGTCGGCTTTATCTCACCATTCAGCCAATCGGTGATTAGCTTCCGTAGGTAGCTCCTTCTGCATTTTGTTTCCACAACTGTTCTAATTCAGCCTACTAGCTGGTTCCTATCTCAGCTGTACTGCTTAAATCATTAATTCTACAGACTTTTCTCTACTGTTTTCATCCTTACAAATACTTACAATCATATACAAACTGGATTAACAATTCTACAGGTTTTAACAAATACTGGACACTACCCATTGTTTTAACTTGGCACATGCTTCACTCTTTGTTTTTAACAAATAAACATAAGAAAATCTTGAAAAATCATCAATAATTAGTAGAATGAATTTGGCTCCTCCTTCACTGGATTTGAATGGCCCTGCCAAATCTGCATGCACGAGCTGGCCTAGTTGATGTTCTGTCACTCTTCTTACTCACAGGAAACCTTTTTACCTTTGATTTCTAGCATACTGCACATTCCAGAAACCTAGGACATTTTTGTAGGTTTAAATCTGGACATACCTTTGCTAACCGGGATAGATGTCCAAAGCTAGCATGCCCCATAACCCTGTGTAACTGGTGTATACATTTGTCATGTAAAGGTTCATTGTGTACTTGTGACACACTCACAGACTGCTGCTCTTTACTTTCCATAATATATAGACCATCTTTTAACTTTCCTATGGCACACTGCATATTACCTTTGCTTACCAAAGCTGTGCCATTTTCAAACATCACCTTGTATCCACACTTGACCAGACATGGTACACTTAATAGACAATAATCCATTCTGGGTACACATAAGGCATTAGGAATGATTGTCCCCAAACTTGGCACATAAACATTTCCTTGTGCCATTATCTCTACCTGAGATCCATCTGCCAAAGTCACACTCTTTACCTTGGGGGAAAAACTGTCCCTCAACAGTGACTTGACATTGACAATGGTCTGGCTACAAGCAGAGTCCAAAATCCAGACAGTCTTTCTCCGGTGGTTCTTCTTCAGACACAGGTGTAGCAACCATTTGGACTGATGTCGTCATTCTTCTGCCTCAGCCACTCTGACGCTTATCTCCACGTTCCTCCTTTATCTGAGCTTTGCAGTTTCTTTTAAGATGGCCAATGGCACCACAATGAAAACATCATCTTACTGCAAAAGCCTTTTCATGATTCTCTGGAAAAACCTCCTCCTTGCTTTTAGCATGTCTCTCCATCTTTACTCTGCTGCTAGGAGTGTCAAGGCCATTCTCACCCCAAATCCGCCTCTGTTGCACCTCCTCCATGATCTACCCTCCCGTTTTTTTTTCTGGGCTCCAAAATTGCATGGAAAAGCACCACATATAGAGACTCTCCTTTCCAGACTGTTGCTGTCCACATGAGATGGTGTGGAGGCTAGCTCTCTCTGAATCCAGATTACCCTCTCCCCTTGGAACATCTGAATAAGGCTTCAGAAAGAAACAATCTGCAGTGAAATGGCAAAGAAAGATTAAGCACCCTTCTTCTGCCACATTGTTTCCCCCCCCCCCCCCCCCCCAAGGATGTTTTACAACAGAGAAGTGAATGTTTGGTGAATTCTACATGCAATCTATTTATCGGGTAAAATGGTCCAGATTTCAGTCCAAGTTTAAATCCCTACGGAAACAGGGTTAGGTTGGGTGTCTATAGACAGCTCACCCCTTCACTTTTGCACTCCACGAAAATTACTTTCAAGGTTTCCTGAATGAAGACTAAAATTAAATAATTTTGCAAATGAGGTCCAATGCTAATAATTCTATTTTATCATTTTCCCCATAACTATTGATTTAGGGAAAGTTTCATAAATGTACTATTATCATCAAATTGTTTATCATTATTATGGTATACATTATGACAGGAGTGACTGAAAAAATATGTTAACATTCTTACACATATGCATCAAAATTTTATGTGACGGAGGGACCAAACTTTAAAAAATCTTATGTACACTCCCATACTTAAACTGATTGACTGAAAAAAGATTATTGTTGTATTATAACAGAAACATAAAAATAATACAAATAACCCCATAAAAATAAGAAACAGAACATTCCTAATAGTACCTACAGCTCTAAGTGAAGTGGCTAAACACTGTAAACACTGTGCCTAAGCCTGGTGCTACAGTTTCCCTAAACATGTAGCATGTTTAGCAGGTATGGCGCTATTTCTAATTTTAAAAGATAACAAAATAAAAAATTTATTATTGCATAAGCTTGAATCTAGCTGTGCAATACAATTGATAGTCTAAATAATCTTTTGTTCTATTAGGTATCCGTTACAAGCGAGATTGTGATGAAGTGTTCCAGGAAGGCGAAAGAACAAGTGGCCTTTATATAATAGAACCTGAACATTCCCGCAAACTTGTGGTCCAGTGCCATATGGATGGATGCAACGGGTGGACACTCATCCAGCAGAACACCTACAACACTGAGATCACCTGGTCAGAGACCTGGACAACCTACAAATATGGATTTGGCAACTTGGAGGGAGACCATTGGCTGGGCAATGAGTACATTAGGCTCATTACTGAACAAAAATGGTACAAAGTCAGAATAAATTTAGTTGATGCAGACAACAACCACAGATACGCAGAATATGACAGCTTTGTTCTCCAAGATGAGAACCATGGTTATGCAGTGAAGTTAGGGACCTATGAGGGCAATGCAGGTGACTCTCTCAGTTCTTCCCAGCTGAAAAACATGCATGACAACATGAAGTTCTCTTGTAAAGATAAGGACAATGACAGAACTACCTTGCAAAATTGTGCAGATGTTAACGGAGGGGGCTGGTGGTATGATAACTGCCAGAATGCATTGCTAAATCGCAAAGGTGGTCTTCACTGGTCCACACTGTGTCATGAGAACTGTAAGAAATCAGTGATAATGCTGAAGCCCATCCACATGCATTGCTACAGGGTTTAGACTGTGTGTGGGCTCTAGTGTCATGAACAGATGCAATGCTGAATGGAGGGAAAAGCAGTGAAACTGCTGAGTCCTTTGCTTTCCTACTTTTAAAGAAATGGCTTGGGATACTGGGATAGAATCATAAGTCAATATTCCTGTATCACATTTTTCTGATTCCATCTAATGTCTTCCAGTTCTTTATTAAAATTATTATTCAGTCAGCATAGACTGCTTGCTTTTTTTAAAAATTTGTACCACCACTCATGGAACCACTGGAAAGGCCACATAATTTCTGCACACAGCATTTTTATTATGCCAGTTAAGTACAGTTAACTGTACAACTGAACAATACAATACTGTAGCTCAACAACATACCCAGTACAATTCAATGTAACAGTATAGGGGAACAATGTAATTCTTTGACATTGCTATAATACTTTGCAAGATCTGGGGTATGTGCATCCATTTGAACTTTGCATAACCCTTGCAAGACTTGGATAGCCACATCTGCAGAATGAAATTCCATTGGAATTCTATTAACTCTTTTCCACCTCTCCAATTCTGAGGTTACAGCAGTAAAAGGCAGAGACTATATACTGGAAGGCTAGTAATTGTATACTTCTGTGCAACATGCACCATGACTTTACACTCAACAGTAAAAGAAAGGGACAATAAAACACTCTCACCATAATGCCTGCCCAATGGGCATGGTGCAGGACAAAAGTGGGAGAAGAACAGTGAATCCACTTAATAAATTCTCTATGGGCACTCAGTTCTGAGGGATGAATTGTTCAGCTTGATTTTCAAATCACTTGAAGTTTTAGAAGAAGTACTGCAGAATGAAATTCCACTGAGAATTCAATATGCAGGGAAGTGCAATGGAAGAGATATATCAAGACTAGGTGCAAGCAGATGGGGTGTGGGGAGCACAGGGGCCAATACAGGGTATAGACACACTCTGCCAAAAATTTCACTGCCAATACCCAAATCAACACACAGTGGTTGAAATCTAGTAGTAAGTCACAATTAGATTAGGCTCACTGAATCAGTGGAAATTTGGCGAGTTAACTCCTTCATAAATTCCACTGATTCAAGGAGCCTCCTCTAGTTAAGTCTTACTACTGGATTATAGGTATTAATTTCTTTTCCATAATCCAAGATGGTTAGGAACTCGTATGCTTGTTTTTCTTCTAAAGTACCCTAAATATACACACCATCCTCCCTTGATGACAACAATATGATCACAACATCCTACATGAAGTACTACGCTTTTTATATTCCTTCAAAATAATATGCTAAATAAAGAGAATGCCAACTTTTCCTGCTTAGTGCCTTCCAGTGCAGTGCCTGGCAGGTAATACTCCCTCAGGCTTTTAAGATAGATTTTAGAGACACACAGGACAAACAAACTTTGAAGAAAGGCTTTAATTTTTTAAGACAGAGGCGTCCAGTGTATACAAGACATCAACAAAATCAAAACCAAGCCCTTTCTTCCCCAGTAGAAACATTACCAAAGTTGTTACAAACAGGAAATCAGGCTAAAGTCTTCCAAAAAGAATACATAATTCATCAGTTTAAAATTCAATCATACCTTCCCTATGCCTGGGGCATGTTTAAAATATTGATAATCAAGTCCCTTCTGGAAGTAAGTGGTGCATGTTTTGATCTGATCCCATATCTTGGGATAATATTACCACTTGGGCTAAATATCTTCTCCCCATTTTTCCCCATGAGCGTACGACGAATCTTATTTTGGGACAGAATTTTATCATAGAACTCCACTCCACCCCTGGCAAAATCAGTGGAAATAGTGGCTGCTTTTCTGTCTGCACTATATTCCACTGCTCTGCTCACATTGTCAAACAAGAGGCAGTAGGCCACAAATCCAACTGCGGCCACAGTGATGTTGTAAAGACCACGGAAGAGCACTGGAGCAGAATACAAGCCCAGGAACTGTTTTATAGCTATCCCAGAGATGTACGTTCCAGCCAGACAAAGAGGTGCTACACTTGCACGTATCAAGGGGCCACCATTGTGCAAGTACATGATTTCTCTTGCAATGGCAAACTTCTGGGCCTCTGGAGAAAGTATCAAGGTTCTTTTTAGAGCCTGGCCTTCTTCAGTCTCCCAGTGCACGTTTTTGCCGTTAACCATAATACTATGCTTGCTAATATTTTCTTCATCACAGTCTGTACCATTGAAACTGGCAGGGATGCCCACAAAACAACCGGCAGGCAGCCACGGAAGTCCAGCACCCAATGGTGGGAAGACAGAGATTGAGAAAGCTTGGTAACGATTTGCTGCCCTCACTTTGCCTTCATGGAGGATATCACGGAACAAGGTCAGCATTTTTTCTGAAGGCTGCATTAGTCTTCCATTTAACCAAGCCTGACACAATGGTTTGAATGTCTGCCCAGGTATGAGGTGGACGGTTAAGTTAGCCCCAAGAAGTCCAGCACAAGAAACTGCCAGAACACAAGTCCTGTGCTTTTCCACCATGGCTGCTGCTTTCCAAAAGAACTGAACTGCCATAGTCACCTCCAGCCTGTATATATTCAAGAGAAACAAGGAATACAGTTGCAAACAACAATCTCAATTCATTTTAAGCATGTCTCATTATCACTGCTTTAAACAGAGCAGAAGAGTTCATGTTCTGTTAACAGAAACACACTACACATATCGCTTAAACTATAGACTAAAGTAGAAGCAGGATTTGCCAAGCGGTTGCCTTTTGTGGCTCATGTTTTTAAACAAACAGCCAGCAAAAGGACTATTTCTTTGCCCCTGCTGTGGAACTCAAGCTGGAATGGAGCCCCTAGCACCTGCAATTTACAATGGAAGGACTGTTCCCCTCCTATTGTGAGTAGGAGGCATAAGAGTACATAATTCTGTTTTGCCCTCCAATGGCATAGCTGTTGACTGGGGCTGGGTAAATGCAGAATAACGCTCTTCTGTTACAACAGCTTCATTTGTCAGCAATATCCTTCTGGTCACAATTCAATGTGCTAGTTATGACTTATATAGACCAGGCTACTTGAAATATCACATTCTCACATACCCTGTTTCCCTGAAAATGAGACCTAACCTGAAAATAGGATGTAGTATAATTTTTCAGGATGCTCGTAATATAAGCCCCACCCTAAAAATAAGCCCCAGTTAAGTGAAACCCCATCCTCCACCATTGTGCAGCAACCAGAAGATGACATGACTGTATTTGAATAAATGTAGATTGTTGTACATGAAAAAAATAAACATCCCCTGAAAATAAGCCCTAATGCAGTTTTTGGAGCAAAAATTAATATAAGACCCTGTCTTATTTTCGGGGAAACACGGTATGTCCACCCCAGCTTTGAGATCCATAAGAGGCACTTTCTTCTGAAGATAATGCAATCTCTCAATTGCATTATCTTCAGAAGAAAGTCTGGAGAGGCCACAAAAGAGGGCCTTTACAGTGGCTGCTAAGGGAGCCTAGCTTGGCCACCTCCCTGATGTTCTACCATAGGCATACAAAAAGCTTCTTCTTCAGGCAGGCCTTTGCCAGCTGATCATTGCTAAGGGGAGGGCTTTAAAGGATATATTGTGCTTTTCTCTTGTTTCATTATGATTATTATTAACTGAGGGTTTTTTTAATTTTTAACTGAGATAGTTTTAAAAGGCTTTAACTATATTTGTTTTAATAGGAACAATGATTTTATTACACATTAATTTTTACAACTTTTTTTTTAAAAAAACAGTGTTTAAAATTATACTGCAAGCTGCCTTGGGTCCCAGTTTGGGGAGAAAGGTGACATATTGATCAAATCAATCAATACATTCTGTTCACTACTGCAATAAAAGCAAAAGTTTCAAGCCACTTCTCCTATGCTACATTCCATTCCTGGCTCAATACCTCTCGACCTGCTTCTTTTTCTTTTAAAGATGAGGTACACAGTGGCAAGCCACATAAGAAATGTCCCATTTAGTCCAGTCCTGGAATAGCAAGAACAATAGGAGTAGTTTTCATCAGGTAAACATTCTTATAAGTCACATTACTGCAAAAATCCTAAATGGGGGTTAACTACTTTTTTAATCTCTCAAAATAAATCCTATTTACTTCCAGCAGGAGGGGTTTACTTCTGATTAAACACATATAGGACTGGACTACTGGCCTGCCACCCTGAGGAGCAAATCTCTCAAACTCAATAGTTTGCTTTCAAATAAATATTCAAAAGATCGTTTAAAATATCAGTCTTGTGTGCCAGACCCTTGACCAAGCCTTGTACTTCATTCTAGTTCTTTTCTTCCTTTGCTCCAAATATCCAGACTTTCATCTCATGTTCCTCTTTATGCTACCCTCCTTTGTCTCGTCCTAACATCATAGCTTCTTTTCTGTTCTTTGATTTATTCTTTCTCCCTCTTATGGGAATCTAAACTGTATGAAAGCAGCCAACACATTCCCAAAAACAAATACATTCTAACAGTTGAATTATCATTCAACAATGTTTGCGACGGGATGCTAATTTTGTCTTCCAAGATGGAAATCCCTGCCTCTATTACTTACACAAAGAATGAAAGTAGTTATTTACCCCCAACAATCCCAGAAAGCCAAGATTTATATTTGTTTTGCTATACTCTGTATTTGTAAGTAAACACACTGGCACTATATATTTTTACAAAATCAGGCACATTTAGTATTTGTATACTCAGTGTTGTTAGCGTTAAATATGTTTTTTTAATTATGTAAGGCACTTTGGGTTCTTTTTAAGGAGAAAGGCAGGGTAAAAATATTTTAAATAAATAAATAAAGCCAGTGTGATAACATGGTTTATAGTGTTATCCTAATTAAATTCCTTATTAGCTCACTGGTTGATTTTGGGCTAGTTACTTTCTTACAGTGTGACATACTTTATATGGTTATTGTCAGAATAAGGTGTGTTTGGGAACAACCCTAACAAGTGCCCTGTCATAAACTCTTGGGAAAAATGTGTTTAAAACAGTGCACTATAGCAATCTTCTAGTCAGCATACGCAACAGGCAATGTCAACTTACATTTGTCTAGATCCCTCTACATGTAACACATAATTCACCATAGTCTGGCAATTTTAGATTCTGCCTAAAATTAAGATACTGGAGGAGCATTGTCTTAAAGTTTTGAAGCCAAATCTCAAACTATTTAAATTCTATACATCCTTTCTTATAAATAAGGGCACTGAACTTGTGAATACACAGGATTAGGTAACAGCTGCACAAAAATAAATATATAATATTACTGCCTCTTTTTTTTGTTATGAAGTCTGTTAATGTTTTGTCCAATTTATGAAAGTCCAGTCACAACTGCCAAACCACAGATTTTTTGTGCTTTTTTTTTAAAGCTGCATCTATAATCCTTTTCTCTCTCTTCTGCAGAAACAATTCAACTATAACCAGAGGTACTTCAGGTTTCAGGTTACTTTATTGTCACCTATGGATTTCTCCTCTCTATTTTCCTTTCTTAAAGCCTTGAGAGACATGCCTCTTTCAGATAAATTGCAATATACCAAAGTGGTAATTCTTCTAAATTTCTGTGGCAGCACATAGAAAAATAAGATGGTTGGGCAGGCCACAGCTCTGCAGGAAGTTCTGAGGCATTTCTTAACTTTGTACAGATCACTTATTTTGCTCTTATATCTGACCCTACTGCCCATGCACATCATGTTTCCCTATGTGCTAAGGCTTCAAGTTGTGATACATAAAAGTAACACTTGTCTAGAAGGCTGTGTGAAATCCCGGAAGTACCAGTATAAATTACATTTTTTAAAAAGTTGCAGCGGTACAGCATAATAGTACCTGCCACCATAATAACTTCTGGCAGTTAGCAAGTCTGGCAAGGAAGGAACAAGTGAATGTACGTTACATACATATCACAGAGTTTAAACTGGGGGCTGAATGAAGAATCCTAGGAACTCTCTCCTTTTATTTTAATCCTCCATTGAACTGCAGCTCATTTTATCCATGCTTCATTTTCTTCTTGCATCCCCCTTAGTTTCCTTTATTTGCTCTTTATAAAAGGAA
Organism: Intellagama lesueurii; assembly: GCA_037013535.1. Lineage (NCBI taxonomy): Eukaryota > Metazoa > Chordata > Lepidosauria > Squamata > Agamidae > Intellagama > Intellagama lesueurii. The sequence continues at coordinate 120,953,374 of JBAJHW010000001.1, read as the reverse complement.
CGGTAACTGTAACTTTGTATTATGCACAACACTATACGTATTTAAACATTTGCTGGCAAAAATGACTTTAAAAGGGTGCAAGGATCCATGCCCCTACTTCTTGACCTCCTACAACAGAAACTACACGGAGAATATTAGAGCCCTGATCTTCTTCTGCTACAATACAAATCGACATTTATTATCATTTTTTAAAAAGCATTCCCATCCCCCGCTTTTACCTACTCAGACTCTCTGAGCTGCAACAACGACGGCAGCAGCAGCAGCAGCAGCGTGACCTCACGTCCCAGGAGGAGGAAACCACGTGGCTGCCGTAAAGCAGGCCAGCCGTTGCGAAAACCGTACGTCGCACTTCCGCAGGATTAAGTGGCCCGCCGGACTTCGGCGTTGCCTTGGCAACGGAGGACGATTCCTTCTGCAGCGGGGCTCTGAGCCCTCAGGTGTACGAGGACCTTTTCCAGGTCATTCTTGCTTCGGCGTTTCTTAATGCTCCTTTTTTCTTTCTTTTTTTTTTTGGTCCTGTGTCACGTCCTGTGAAGGGAACTGAACGGGAGGAGAAAGGCAGGATTATGTTGCCTTTTAAGAAGACCTGCAGCAGCTACCGTGGGGTGGAGGGGATTATTGTGCAGAATTTAAAAATGGGAATCAAGTAATAGTCATAATCATAATAATAATAAAAAGAAACTGCCTGCCAGCGTTGAATTTGTAAACATTACCCGTGTGGAAACCATTCGAGACTGCCCATGGCCACATGTTAAATCGCGTTTAACATGCTGTCCTTTCTCGCTGCAGAGTCTATAAAGAGGAATGTCAGACTCTTATCCTTCATTTTTTGCCACAGACCTGTTCGACGCCCTGAGGGGGTAAGAAAAACCAGAGGCAGCTGTTGAGTTGGCTGGGGATGCTGGCGGGCTGGAAATATCTGCCTGTCCCTGCCTACCACGGACAGCTGTGCAAACCACAAGGAGTCTTGGACGGGATAGAAAAGCCATTTATCCTGGAGATGGCCCAGGCGAGAGCTCTATCTGTCTCACATAAGTACATACATACACACACACACACACACTAGGGGCATTCTATGAAAAAGTCCGCCCAAAGAGCTTTTTTCAAACCATTTTGCATTGTTAAATCACATGTTATCAGACTGATATTTAAAACGAAAGTGTGGAGTGGGGAAGATCATGGCTGCTTGCCTCACAAAATTATCTCAGCTAAGCTCCTTTTGAATTGTGGTGCTGGAGGAGACTCTTGAGAGTCCCCTGGACTGCAAGGAGATCAAACTTATCCATTCTGAAGGAAATCAACCCTGAGTGCTCACTGGAAGGACAGATCCTGAAGCTGAGGCTCCAATACTTTGGCCATCTCATGAGAAGAGAAGACTCCCTGGAAAAGACCCTGATGTTGGGAAAGTGTGAGGGCAAGAGAAGAAGGGGACGACAGAGGACGAGATGGTTGGACAGTGTCATCGAAGCGACCAACATGAATTTGACCCAACTCCGGGAGGCAGTGGAAGACAGGAGGGCCTGGCGTGCTCTGGTCCATGGGGTCACGAAGAGTCGGACATGACTTAACGACTAAACAAAAAGCTCCTCTCATCACAATTATTGTTGGATGAATATTTTAAATTTTAATTTTTAAAATTTTGATAACTGGGCGAGGGTATGTGCCATAAGTGTGCATTTATTTCTTCTTGGGCACAGCTCATAAATCCCAAGAGACTGATTTTGTTATCATGCGGAATGTGGTTACATGATACAATTCTCTTCTCTGTATAAAAATGCTATTTTTCTCCCTATTTCTTATTTGCTTTAAACAAGGAAACAAGGACAACTTCTTTTTGTTTTTGTGATGTGCAAAAGCAAGTACTGGAGTCATAGGAGCAGAGGAACACTTCCTAATTTGGAGGAGGCATCGTCTCCACTTGGTCCATGAGCCACCCTCCTTGGTCTATGAGTGCTAATCCAACTCGGGTTTGTTTTTCTTTAGGTATTTAGAAGTTGTCTTTCATATCAGAAGCAATCCAATGATATTTAAAAGTGAAAAAGGTTGCTCCTGACAAGGTCTCCTAGTAGTACCAAACAAAAGGCACTGTGCTTCTTCTGTCTCCATACTGTTAGTGTAATGGAATTTCTTTTTCCAGTTAAAAGACATGTGAAAATATGTAGGTGGTTTGCAAATGGAAGACACTGTCATCTAGAATTGCAGGATAACTCGGTGGTTTAAGCATCTGGTTGCAGAGCCAGAGGTTGGAAATTTAATTTCCCACTATGCCTCCTTGACAGGGGCTGGACTCAATGATCCATAGGGTCCCTTCAAACTCTGCATTTCAAAGATGTTGATAATGATGATGATGATTGACTCCCTAAACATTCCATGAATAAATTGGGGCAGTTGCCAAATAAAAGTCTTGTCTGGAGGTATTCAAAATATATCAAAACTAAACCTTCCCTTACCTTGCCCCCAGTGTACTGTTTTTGTCTTCTTTTAGAATATATATGTTCTTTCTTTAGAAGAAACCTCTGTTCTATCTTAATTTATGCATGTGTACATGCATTCAATGGTTAGAAAGACTGTCCCATCTTAAGAGCAGAGTTAAGCTAATCACATCTTGATTCACAATACCACAGAGCCAGGGAATTCAAAGCAAAACCCAATGTCTTTTGCTTTATAAACAGGGAGATGTTGTGCAGGATTCTGGACAATGCCTCTGAATATTCAAATACTTGAAAGCTGTCAAAGGTAATATCTTGATAGACTCTGTGAATTCATCTGACCCTAAAAAACTCAAGGATCTCTGAGGCACTTCCCTGTGTCATTGGCTGTCATATTTCTGTTCTGAGAGAGAGACTCTTCTTGCCTTGCCATTATTTAGTGATTATCATTCAATTATGTTACAGAAAAGGACACTGGGAACCAGCCACCTAGAATAATATCCCAACTACGATCAAATCAGCTCTCTATATAGTGTGTTTCTTCCAAGAATGGAATTGTTCAGGAATATCCCTAACTTTGTTTTGCCAAATATTTCAGTGACTTGATGGTTTCAATGAAATATTTTATTATTTTATTGCCATTTTATTATTTTATTGAGAGTTTACTCTTCCCTTCTTCTGGGGGCATCCTGGGACTGTGCAGTTTGCCCAAGGTTACGCAGGCTGACTCTTCAGACACAGTGGAAAAACATACTCCCAGCCTCTGGCTCCACCACTAGACACTTAAGCTATCCACCTAGCCTTATTGTTGTAAATTGCTTTGAATTTTTTGACCAAAAAAGTATATTTTTCCCCCCTGAAATTGATAATAGTATGGAAGTTTCTTCCTATCCACTTCTTCCACTGAAGCATATTTTTATAAACATCTGTCATATTCCTTTCTCTCTTCTCGGCTAAACAGCCTCAAACACATTAGCCCTCATCCAGTTTGTTGACTTCAAAAGTGATCCAACCCCTTGATATTTTGGGTTGCCCTTTTCTAAATTCTGTCCAGATCTACAATATCCTTTGCAATATGAGGTGGACGGAACTCTTCTGTACTGAATTTTAACTTTATTTTTCATCAGCATTTTTATATTGTTTGGCTGTATTTTAATATTATTGTACTCACTTTTGTTTGGTCATGGTTGACACTTTGAAATTCCTCGTCTGATGCACAAATAAAACAGTGAAAGGAGGGAAATGGAATATTATGCAGTATTCCTTACATATCTGCAGCATATATTTAGATAAATTATGATATGGTAACACTGTACTGGTATTTGGCAGCACACACACATATATATATTCTCTTACTCTAAAAGATTTTTTTTTACATTAGTCTGCTAGGGGGTGCTGTAGGACATGCTCAGCCCAACCTTTATGATGTGTTTGCTGGAAGCAAAATCAAAGCAGGCTTATGCCTGATCTTCAATAGTTTCTTAAATTTGCATTTTTCTGCACAAAACATTTTTAACTGCTGCCATGGCAATTGAAGTACTCTCTTTTATAAATGATGAGATAGGAAAACTTCAGCAGTGTATTTTGAGAAGTAACACATTGCAAGTGTGGCTGCTGTATAGTACTTCATTGGCAAGGTACTGGCATGAGATCTGAAGTGGAAGAATAAGCAAGGACTACATGCAGGATGAGATACATAACCGCACTTGCAGTTTTATGTCTTCTTGGGGCATCCTGGGACTGTGATACTTGCCCAAGGCCACACAGGCTGGTTCTTCTAGGATGCACAGAGGTTGGGAGTTCAGTTCCCTACTGCGCAGCCCAGAAGAGCCAAGCTGTGTGGCTTTGGGCAAGCTGCACAGTCCCATAGTGCCCCCAGAAGAATGGGATGGTAAACCACTTCTGAGTACTGCTTTTTGAAAGGTCTTGGAACACTTCTGGGGAAAATGACAGATATATTCTTTGGATACACACTAGAGGGCAGTGTGCATGCTGAGTGGTTTTTGCAAGGCTCCTCCTTCTCTACATTAATACAGTACTGACATCATACTGATAATTCCTGGGCAATTTTCTGAAACCCCAGGAGTGGTATAGCAGAGGAAAAACACAGAGCACAACTCCAGGAATGTTTTCAGAGGAGTAATGACATCATCTGTTGAATAATTGGTGAACCCTTGCAAGAAATGGAGAGGGGTAACTGAATGTTTTACTATTAATTGAGATGGGCTAGCACAGATCAGTTTAAGAAATAAAGCCAGCTCACTGTCCTTGAAGTGAGACCACTGAGGCTCCCATTATGAGCACCTGCACTTCACAATGGACACCACACTTCAGTGTAATTTAGATACAGAGGTGTATTGTTGCCTCAAACCATACACGTTTTGTTAACAGAAGCTGGCATATGTGCAGTATGAATGATCCTAAGCACACATAAAATGGAATAGGTATCTCTCGGGCCAGAAGGAGAGATTAAAGGTAACTTATGACTGGAAAAGGAAAATCTTTAACGGATGTAAGTGTATGAGTATCACAGCAAGAACTTCTCTCACATTTGGTACTATGTACCTTGACTTTTAGCCTTTTGTTTCTGTCCATGAATGCGCCAACTACCCTACAACTGCACTCATTTCACACACTAGCAAGGTTATGCTCAAAATCCTACAAGGTAGGTTTCAGCAGTATGTGGACCGAGAACTCCCAGAAGTACAAGCTGGATTCCAAGGGGGCAGAGGAACTAGAGACCAAATTGCTAACATGCGCTGGATTATGGAGAAAGTCAGAGAGTTCCAGAAAAACATCTACTTCTGCTTCATTGACTATGCAAAAGCCTTTGACTCTGTGGACCACAGCAAACTATGGCAAGTTCTTAAAGAAATGGGAGTGCCTGACCACCTTATCCATCTCCTGAGAAATCTGTATGTGGGACAGGAAGCAACAGTTAGAACTGGATATGGAACAACTGATTGGTTCAAAATTGGGAAAGGAGTACGACAAGGCTGTATATTGTCTCCCTGCTTATTTAACTTATATGCAGAATACATCATGCGAAAGGCAGGACTGGATGAATCCCAAGCCGGAATTAAGATTGGCAGAAGAAATATCAACAAACTCAGATATGCAGATGGTACCACTCTGATGGCAGAAAGTGAGGAGGAATTAAAGAACCCCTTAATGAGGGTGAAAGAGGAGAGCGCCAAAAATGGTCTGAAGCTCAACATCAAAAAAACGAAGATCATGGCCACTGGTCCCATCACCTCCTGGCAAATAGAAGGGGAAGATATGGAGGCAGTGACAGAGTTTACTTTCTTGGGCTCCATGATCACTGCAGATGGTGACAGCAGCCATGAAATTAAAAGACGCCTGCTTCTTGGGAGGAAAGCAATGACAAACCTAGACAGCATCTTAAAAAGCAGAGACATCACCTTGCCGACAAAGGTCCACATAGTCAAAGCTATGGTTTTTCCTGTAGCGATGTATGGAAGTGAGAGCTGGACCATAAAGAAGGCTGACCGCCGAAGAATTGATGCTTTTGAATTGTGGTGCTGGAGGAGACTCTTGAGAGTCCCCTGGACTGCAAAGAGAACAAACCTAACCCTGAGTGCTCACTGGAAGGACAGATCCTGAAGCTGAGGCTCCAATACTTTGGCCATCTCAAGAGAAGAGAAGACTCCCTGGAAAAGACCCTGATGTTGGGAAAGTGTGAAGGCAAGAGGAGAAGGGGACGACAGAGGACAACAGAGGATGAGATGGTTGGACAGTGTCACCGAAGCTACCAACATGTTGTTTTTGTTGTTGTTGTTTAGTCGTTAATTCGTGTCCGACTCTTCGTGACCCCATGGACCAGAGCACGCCAGGCCCTCCTGTCTTCCACTGCCTCCCGGAGTTGGGTCAAATTCATGTTGGTAGCTTCGATGACACTGTCCAACCATCTCGTCCTCTGTCGTCCCCTTCTCCTCTTGCCTTCACACTTTCCCAACATCAGGGTCTTTTCCAGGGAGTCTTCTCTTCTCATGAGATGGCCAAAGTATTGGAGCCTCAGCTTCAGAATCTGTCCTTCCAGTGAGCACTCAGGGTTGATTTCCTTCAAAACGGATAGGTTTGTTCTCCTTGCAGTCCAGGGGACTCTCAAGAGTCTCATCCAGCACCACAATTCAAAAGCATCAATTCTTCGGTGGTCAGCCTTCTTTATGGTCCAGTTCTCACTTCCATACATCGCTACAGGAAAAACCATAGCTTTGACTATGTGGACCTTTGTCGGCAAGGTGATGTCTCTGCTTTTTAAGATGCTGTCTAGGTTTGTCATTGCTTTCCTCCCAAGAAGCAGGCGTCTTTTAATTTCATGGCTGCTGTCACCATCTGCAGTGATCATGGAGCCCAAGAAAGTAAACTCTGTCACTGCCTCCATATCTTCCCCTTCTATTTGCCAGGAGGTGATGGGACCAGTGGCCATGATCTTCGTTTTTTTTTATGTTGAGCTTCAGACCATTTTTGGCGCTCTCCTCTTTCACCCTCATTAAGAGGTTCTTTAATTCCTCCTCACTTTCTGCCATCAGAGTGGTATCATCTGCATATCTGAGGTTGTTGATATTTCTTCTGCCAATCTTAATTCCGGCTTGAGTTTCATCCAGTCCTGCCTTTCGCATGATGTATTCTGCATATAAGTTAAATAAGCAGGGAGACAATATACAGCCTTGTCGTACTCCTTTCCCAATTTTGAACCAATCAGTTGTTCCATATCCAGTTCTAACTGTTGCTTCCTGTCCCACATACAGATTTCTCAGGAGATGGATAAGGTGGTCAGGCACTCCCATTTCTTTAAGAACTTGCCATAGTTTGTTGTGGTCGACATAGTCAAAGGCTTTTGCGTAGTCAATGAAGCAGAAGTAGATGTTTTTCTGGAACTCTCTGACTTTCTCCATAATCTAGCGCATGTTAGCAATTTGGTCTCTAGTTCCTCTGCCCCTTCGAAATCCAGCTTGTACTTCTGGGAGTTCTCGGTCCACATACTGCTGAAGCCTACCTTGTATGATTTTGAGCATTACCTTGCTAGCGTGTGAAATGAGTGCAATTGTACTGTAGTTGGAGCATTCTTTGGCACTGCCCTTCGTTGGGATTGGGATGTAGACTGATCTTTTCCAATCTTCTGGCCACTGCTGAGTTTTCCAAACTTGCTGGCATGTTGAGTGTAGCACCTTAACAGCGTCATCTTTTAAGATTTTGAATAGTTCGACTGGAATGCCATCACCTCCACTGGCCTTGTTGTTAGCCATGCTTTCTAAGGCCCACTTGACTTCGCTCTCCAGGATGTCTGGCTCAAGGTCAGCAACCACACTATCTGGGTTGTCCGGGACATCCAGATCTTTCTGGTATAATTCTTCTGTGTATTTTTGCCACCTCTTTTTGATGTCTTATGCTTCTGTGAGGTCCCTACCATTTTTGTCCTTTATTATGTCAATCCTTGTACAAAATGTTCCTTTAATATCTCCAATTTTCTTGAACAGATCTCTGGTTTTTCCCTTTCTATTATTTTCCTCTATATCTTTGCACTGTTCATTTAAGAAGGCCCTCTTGTCTCTCCTTGCTATTCTTTGGAAGTCTGCATTCAATTTTCTGTAACTTTCCCTATCTCCCTTGCATTTTGTTTCCCTTCTCTTCTCTGCTATTTGTAAGGCCTTGATGGACAGCCACTTTGCTTTCTTGCATTTCCTTTTCTTTGGGATGGTTTTTGTTGCTGCCTCCTGTACAATGTTACGGGCCTCCATCCATAGTTCTTCAGGCACTCTGTCCACCAAATCTAGTTCCTTAAATCTGTTCTTCACTTCCACTGTGTATTCATAAGGGATTTGGTTTAGATTATACCTGACTAGCCCAGTGGTTTTTCCTACTTTCTTCAGTTTAAGCTTGAATTTTGCTATAAGAAGCTGATGATCAGAGCCACAATCAGCTCCAGGTCTTGTTTTGGCTGACTGTGTAGAGCTTCTCCATCTTTGGCTGCAGGGAATATAATCAATCTGATTTCGGTATTGCCCATCTGGTGATGTCCATGTGTAGAGTCACCTGTTGTGTTGTTGGAAAAGAGTGTTTGTGATGACCAGCTTGTTCTCTTGACAAAACTCTATTAGCCTTTCCCCTGCTTCGTTTTGAACTCCAAGGCCAAACTTACCTGTTGTTCCTTTTATCTCTTGACTCCCTACTTTAGGATTCACATTACCATGCTTCAAGTTCTAATTATGTTTCTGTTTAAGTTCTAAACTCTGTTTCTGGCCTCATCTCACGGACACATATTTTTTAGTGACCATCCATAGGATTGTAGAGTGCATTTGGGGCATTAATAACATAAACCCAATGCATATTTCTGCTTGGACAGCACAGACTAAGTGACCTCTTGCCTCTCCATTTCACATGGCATCCCTTCTTTCCCACCCCCACCCAATCCTGTTTATATTTTATTTGAATCTGCAGGCCTTTTTGAAACGTACCATATACAATAAAGCTGTTGTTTTGAATATAGCACATACTCATTAGACAAAAAATAGATCTGATCCTAAATTAGGAATGCAATTCATTTTTATCTCTCATTCCAGCAAGTTTTCAGAGGACAAAGAATGAATTAATGCACATAAAATCAGAAATAAAACTACATTGGAATAAAACACACACACACACACACACACACACACACACACACACAAATTAATATGTGTTAAATTTGCCACTGCATGAGTCCATTTAGAAAAGTGGTAATAATAAAAGACAGTAATGAAGTGAAAGAAAAACACTTTGATTTCCCTCCAAAGAATAATGTGCTTGGAGAGAGTGAAAGCCAGTAATATAAGTGATACAAGCCGAGGACATTGTACTCTCACTGTGTTGCACAGCTTGTCAGCTGTAGATCAAACATTACTTTCAGAAGTGAGTATAAGAGCCTCCTGGTATTCATTTTATCACCATTTGACACTTTACACACCAAACTGGTTTCACTAGTATTCTAGCACCATTTCAGTGGGAGAGAACACATGCCAGACAACTGCACTTGCAAACACAAGTCCATGCACCTTCTTATTGCATATTTGTGTGAAATCTTTCTTCCAGCCCCTGTCCAATCCCTTCCAGAAATTTCTTCACCCTTTAGATCTTCAGGGTGAGCCCCTCCCATCGCTTCTCCATCCTCCACCTCCACAGGCAATTCTGGTGTGGACTTAGTTGTCAGCAGTGTGGCCACCTTCCAGGGACAGGGTTGCCCTGGGGAGAGCACCCTGGGGTAAGTGGTGTGGAAGGCACAGGATCAGCCTGACACTGGCAATTTCTGGTCCCCCTTCATACCAAGGGAGGGGCCTATGGGAGGCTTTTGTATACATTCTTCCCCCTCCAAGAGGTCGTTCTTGTTCTTTCACTTTGTAGTCTCTTTTCCCCCTTAAACTCTATTCCCTAAGGCAGCGGTCCCCAACCTTTTTGGGGCCGTGGACCGGCTGGGGGGAGCGAGCTCCTTGCGTGGGGTGTGTGTGTCACCACGACACGCCCCCGCGTGAGCGTGATACGCCCCTGCGCAAGCGCGACATGCCCACCGCACGTGCGTGCAGGGGGGTGGAGATCCGTATCCGCGGCCCAGTTCCGGAAAGCCCACGGACCGGCACCGGGCCGCGGACCGGGGGTTGATGACCCCTGCCCTAAGGGATCAGCTGATCTTGCAGGAATTCTTGCATGGTCTGTGGCTTGCCTCTTTTTCCTATTTGCTGGCACAGAGCTATTGAGCTGCCTACTGCAAGAAACGAGTGGAGTCAGCAACTAAATGTTACAGTGTGGAATCCTCTCGTTCAACCTGCCCTCCCTTCTTCCAGCAGTAAACAACATTCCAGCATCACCCACCCGGTTTACTGTATTTTCCCCTTGCAGATGCTACACATTCTATGCTGCACATTGTTCTCTTGTCATTGCAGAACATGTCATCTTTAGGAAAAGCTGGGAAAGAGACACGCTTCAGACAAAGGAGAGCTACTGCAGACTCAGACAGTATTGTGCTAAATAGATCACTCTGTGTAAAGCAGCTAGTAGCACGTTTTACCACAAGCCATACTAATTTGAGATGATGAAAGGATTTGTCTGTCATGAAATCCTGTGGCGTTTTTTTCCAGAAGAAATACTTTGACCGTTTCCTAGTCCACAAATCTTGTAGCTTCTCAGTTTATTCACACACTTCATGAAACTGGTGTCATTGACACATCTACCGTATTTTTCCATTTATAAGATGACTCAATGTATAAGACGACCCCCCCTTTTCTAACCCCAAATTAGAAAAAGCAGGGATCAAAGGGCAAAACTGTCAAAGTGACTGCCGCTTTTCCTTGCCTTTTGAGAAGGCACGGAGCTTAGCAGAACTAAGCAATACCTCCCCTTCCTTTTTGCTAAGCCCCGTGCCTTCGCAAAAGGCAGCGGTAAAGAGCTGCCTTCCGTGTATAAAACGACCCTCAATTTTTTCTTAACTTATTTAAGGAAAAAGTGTTGTTTTATACACTGAAAAATTCGGTATTTGTGATTTGTTTGTCGCTGCACAGATTTCCTGTAAAGAGGAAATAATAATTAAGACTTTATAAATATATGGTATCATTTTGTCTGTAGAGTAAAACTAAGAAGCTTGCAGCCCTCCAGATGTTGTTGGACTCCAGTTCCCATCATTCCCTGCCAGCCAATCTAGTGGTGAAGGACATTGGGAGTAGTAGTTCAGCAACACCTGGAGAAGCCTAGTCTCCTGTTACGAAGCAGCCTACTGAAGATATAGTTGTCTAACACCTGATGATTTTCTAACCTCTTTGTACAATGGCTTTTAATGAAGAGCTGTATATTGTATTTTAAAATTGATACTCTGACCAACAAGGCATGGCACCTCTGCATATGATTTCAGAGCTGGTGCTGCAAACAAATTAAGAAGATATCAGAGAAGTAGCACAGAGGAGATGGATGTGAACGGGTAGTGAGGAGAGAAGTGGATTCAGAGATTACGCTGCTTTATCTCGATAGTGCTAGAGAACAGAACCAGCAAATGAGATTTCTGTGCTCGCTAATACCCTCTGCATGCAGATAGGATTGAATTTCTTTGCTTCTCTTTGTCAAGTGCAAGAGCTACACATTTCTGAATTAAGTGGGTTTTATCTGGAGCTTAATTTGTGCCAAGGCATTTATTGTGAATATTAGCCTGAGCGTATGTGAAATAATGATGTAGGAGAAAATGGCTGATTCACAGCATCAGAAGTTTTTTTTTTTTTTTTAAACTGCTGAACAGTTTTAGTTTAATTTAGATTAAGAGGAATAGGGTTGGGCAGGTCAAAAGATGAGGCTATGGGTAAATTTGAGTTTCGGATAATTTTAGAAAATATCAGAATATTTGAACATTCATTAAGAATATTTTGCTCTTTGTCTATATCACTGTTTCAAATTTACTTTTCTTTCATTTTGTTACTAGTTGGGTGCTGTGCTTTTCGAAGGATTGTGTTTTAAATTATATTAATTCGGTTTTAAATTAAATTCTATTTTAGTCATGGTTTGCTCTTTAAATTGTATTTTTCATTTTCTCTTGTTATAATACTGTGAGACACTCTGAATCCCATCTTTGCAGAAAGATGGAATATGAATCTAGAACTGCTAGAGGAAACTACACTTGAGATTTTAAATTGTTTCATTAATCAGCATGTTTGCAGACATGTTTTCAATGTTGTAATCTGTTTAGAAGTTGTATTTGAGGCTTTGTCCTGTGCCGGCCCATTCTCGTGCTAGCTGCCTCCCATAGCCACTCGCTACATCTGCTGTGGGCTTGTTTTTCTTTTCTTTTCTTCTTTTTTAAAATTCCAAGTGGGATAGGGATAGTCTGACATGACAGTGGAAATTTAGGAGCCAGCAGAACCAGAAAGGGAGAAAGCCTTCCTTTCTCTTTCACAAGCAAAGCAGCTCCTGATACTACTGTAAATTTCTCTGGTCAGTTTCACTTTGCCAAGGAGGAGGGAACACTTTTCCCTTTTCTCTCTCTGCTGGCTTGTATATTTCCACTGTCATATCACACTGTTGTTATCCCACTGGAAAACAACATTTAAAAATTAAAAAACAAGCTCACACTAGAAGCAATGAGTAGATGTGGGAGGTAGTCAGCATGACTCAACAGATACAATTTATACTGACAGGGGCATTCATATATGCCAAACCAATGAAAAATAAATTGATTTTACATCCACATTAAAATTAACAACCTTCTGCTGACCCAGTAAAATACATTGCTCCCAATCAAAGAAACATAATTCCCAGCAAAAATATCTGTGCTTTCATGTGCATCATGTAGCCAGGATTTTTAAAATCAATTTTATTTAAACAAAGCCTTATTCAACAGTGGTTCTTATTGCCAGTGTGACTGAGCACTGAGTTGAAACTAGCAGGCATAACACTTGAGATCTGGTTTCTTTGGGAAACATGCCATGCTGAGTGTTAACTGCTTTGGTATTTTGTTTTTGTTTCCAATGGCCTGTTTGGATGATTTTATGACAGCCCTTTCTGGAGATAGAATGGACTCATTTTCAAACACAGTTTTCTTTAGAATTGGTCCTCTCCTGGCAGTGAATATCAGTCTGTGAGCTTCATGTCTTATATATGTACAGAATATTTAATATTCTGGCTTTTACCTGTAGGGGACTGGAGGTGACTTACACTCAACTAACATAATATAATGTTATTTTAAAACACTATAAAGAATACAACAAAAACAATTAACCATGCAAAAATATCAAAACACACACAATTAAAACCACCTTTAAAAACATAATAAAAACATTGTTAAAAATACATGGAACATCCCTAATACCTTCCACTATTGCTTAAAAGCCTACCTGAAAGGGAAGGCTTTTGCCTGATGATGGAAGGACAAGAGGAGGGGCCTAATTTCATGAGGCAGTCAGTACCTTCTAAAATCTGGGTGTTGCTACTAAGAAAGCCCTCTCTTACATCCTCAGCAAACAAGCCTGGAAGGATGGTGGTACCAAGAGAAGGGCCTCCACAGAAGATATTAGTCTAAGGGATGATACGGTCCTTCAGTAAGCCTGGACCCAAGCCATACATAGTTTTGTAGGTCATAATCAGAACTTTGAATTGGGCCCGTGAATTACAACAGTGAAACAGTGAAGGAATATGCTCCTCATAACCAGCACCAATCAGCAGACTGTCTGCAGCATTTAGAACCAGCTGAAATTTCTGAACACTCTTCAAAGACAGCCCTGTGTAGAATGTGTTGCAGTAATCCAAATGAAAAATAACTACAACATGTGTTGCCGTAGTCAGATCGAACATTGTTGTTATAAGACATTTGTTTTGTGTCCTGTTTCTCAATTATGGAAAATCATGTTTTCCTTTTTAAAAGTTATTGATATTTAAGTTGTTTTAAGAATCTTTCTGGAACAGGGTATTGGAGTACAGTATACTGTAAATATTACAATGTATAAATCCAGCCAGCCAGTGATTTGTGGTGGAATTCTATACTGCATTTGACCCATAAGGCAGACAAACTTTTGATTGGTTCTCCTAAAGAATTCTAGAACATGTAGGCCAAGTAGTACCTTGTCGAATAGTCAAAGTTGCTGCCACTAGCAATTGACTGATTATGACTCAGATGTGGATAAACATTCATATTTTCTTCCTGCTTATGCCTTTTCTGACCTGCACTTGTATGAAGTGGCTCTAATGTGAAGAGTTTTAGAACAATCACACTCAGAAGCTTCAGTCGCATGGCTAATGGTCAGGGATTCTGGGAGCTGTCATGAGATAGCATCTGGCACCCAGCAACATTGTGAACCACTAGTCTAGAGGCATTGCCTCCTCACAGCATCTAGAGCCTTGGGCATAAAAGACCATTTAATAGTCCTTATTCAGTATTATACAATTTATTAAAATCAGGAGCTGGATAGTGGAGAAAGTCTGTCGTGGTAGGAGAGCTGTATCAGCCGTTGAACTCTGCCTTCATATCGTAGATGCGAATGGTAGAATTTTGGTGTTTTGAAAACATTTGTGTTCTTGAAAAAGGAGACATTTGTCAGAAAGACAGGTAACATTGTTTCCTTCAAGTGCGTAACTACCTATGTAAGGAAACTGGTAAATATGCTAACAAATAGATAGAGATATTAAGAACAGCAACTTACCTCCTTCTCACAGATAAACTTCTGTAAATGTAAACTAAACAATATGTTCCCTTAAGGAGAAAACAACAGAATATAAGAAGAACGTAAAAAAGAGTGGATGGTTCAGATTGGCAGATGCAAGAAGAGAAAATGTCTTTGTTCAGCTTCATATAGGGTACAATACAGGCTGCTATGACAGGTTTTTCCCCCCTCTCCACCCACACCCTAGATAATAACATGCCATAATGTGGAAGAGTTAGTGTGTGCCATACAGTGAGCAGGCGTAAATAAATCAGAAAAGCTCTATATATTTGATGTGACAACCAAGTAATTTGACTTTTTCAAGCAATGAAGCAAGCATTCGTAAGAAATGGGCAGATTTTCTCTCACAATCCCAAAGAAGATATATTCCTAAATGGAGTAGGAGGACAGCACTTCTGTGTATATAACCATGCCCTGAATTAAAATAAAATATGTTTTTTTGTGGGTGAAACCCGACTTGTGTGTGAGCACAGCCACTCATGCAATGGGACTTCCTTCTCCTCTCCTCGCATCCTTCCCAACATTTCCTCTCAAGGATCATCCATCTCTCTGGAGCACTTTTTTTCAAGGGCAAGAAAAACTACATGGGGGAGAAGGATCACCCCACTTCCTTGTCCTGCTGATGGAAGGGTTTTCCTCTTCATCAGTGGAGCCATTTAACTGTATTATTCAATTCCACCTTAAATTGGAGCTCATTGTGGCATAATTTTTGTAGATTATATATCAATTTATTAAATAAATCTAGTATTATCTTCAACTAGCACCTATGTGGTTACAGAAGCATGCAGAACTTTTTAAAAATAACCAATGGACCAAAAGGTGATGAAATGTAAAAAAAGTCCTGTCACATTTTAATGCAGAGCTGACAACTATACATCTAATGCTTCCTGGTCTTTTGGCTGTACTGATTACATTTTTCCTGTACCACATTCATGCAGTTGATGAAGTGACTGATTGCAAGGCTGATAGCTGCAAGAGTTAGGGGCATGGATTATGTGGTTGTTCTTTTAGGAACACCCCTGCTCTCTCTTCACTGCAGTATGAAGAGACCCCCTGGCTGTGCCATCCGGTTGCAGTAAATGAGGCAGCAGGAGAGTAGCCAGGAGGGCTTCCCCAAGGAGCCACCTGTTGAAAGCCTCACTCAGAAGACCCCCCCTTGGAGTAAGAAACGGAGCTGGTGATTTCTCTGGAAGGATGGGTCCCCAGACTGAGACGCGATGCAGGTAGCTAGTTACTGAAGGAAGTTCTACTACTCACTCTGTTGCTGCTCCATCAGAGCAGGAAGAACAGGGCTCTTCAGAGCATTTACTGCCATATATCCCCCCTCTAGTGGGCTGGCAGCAGTGTCCGTCTCATGGGCATGGCCCCCTTGCATTACCTGTTGAAGTGTGGGATTTGCCCTGCCTCGTGGCTGCACACTTCACTGAGTGAGGGCCATTTCAAGTCACAAGAGACAAGGAAAGTCCATTTTTTGGAAGACAGCTCCCAGATTAGTCCAGTTGTTACAGCTGGTGTGAGTTCTAGTCTAAAAGAAGAGTGCCTTCTCTGTCTTTCCCTGTTTCCACAGGTTCCTTCTTTTCCCTTGTTCGTATACTGAAATGGACTAGCACAGCCATGTCTTTGAAAATTTCCCAATCTCTGATTCCAATTAACCGTTAGCTTTCAATACTTAATCCTTGAATGCAAAGTGTCTTGCTGAGGA
This sequence comes from Intellagama lesueurii, assembly GCA_037013535.1. NCBI lineage: Eukaryota > Metazoa > Chordata > Lepidosauria > Squamata > Agamidae > Intellagama > Intellagama lesueurii. The sequence goes on along the minus strand of JBAJHW010000001.1, from coordinate 120,937,055 downwards.
GACACAGACTGGCTGGATCCGCCCTCGTTCTTCTGCCTCAAATTCCAGCAGCTCCAGATCAGAGGAAAGACTAATAAGCCTTCCCAGCACCACTTGTCACAGCGTTGCTTTGAGAAATTCTAAACTAGAGCCCAGATTATGTTGTCTTTAACCACCATGAAAGCAAAGTTTTCTGCCATTTTCTCCACAGAAGTGTGTTTGCTTTTCTTAAGCACATTCTACTATCATTTTTCCATTAGTGCCTTCCCTTTACTCTTTTTAAGTTCAAAGGACTTTCCAGAGCTTTTCATATTTCTCTCTTCATTTTAATAACTGTCTTAGGGGGTGGAATGGATACGAGTTAATTTTATATTATTAAATACAAAGACCTCCATAAACCAGAAGGGTCTTTAAACTTGCTTAAGCATCTGATATTCTTTATTTCCAGGAGAGGAAAGTAATAAAATACTCTCTATATGGCAAGATTAGGATCTGCAGCCAGTAAAAAGGAAGTTCTCTCTCTCTCTCTCTCTCAGGCATGTTGGGTTGTCATTCCTTGTTCAAATATTTCAGGGAATGTCATGAAATTATGCTTAATGTTTACACCAAATGAATCTCTCTCTCTCTTTTTGAATGGGAACATTACATTTCCACTTTGAACCATGCTTCTTTATTATAGATGGAGGCAGATGATGCAGCTGTTCAGTAGTGCAGAAAATGGTTCTATATATGTTCAGAGACACTCCAAATATTTATGGTTAATAATTTTCCACCCTTGACTTACTGACTGATAGATACGTGTGGCTACACTTTGGAACTGGATTGCATCTAATGTCACGTAGCTTACTTTCCATTAGCTTCACTTTCACCATTCCTCATCGACATTTTCCCCCCAATCCAGACAAATAGCCCATAGGGTTTGATAAGGTAGCAGAGCATCACAAATGTTGCTGGGCTGGGAGATGGGCGAGGGAAGGGAAAAAGGATGTAGATTGGTTGCACACCTTGACTGAACAGACTGCTCGATCCAGCATTCTCCAAGGTAGTAATTCCCACATGCCTTGGACTAAAAATCCTGCCATCCCCAGCCAGCAACTACATTGTGAGGTTTGTTGTTCAAGGCATCTGGAAAGTGCCAGCATGCCCCACACCAACAACAGAATGCTACTTCTCCCTGATGTTTCTTTTAAAATTAATAACTTAATGTTTTCGTTACTTTTTAATGTAATAGCTGAAATCCTGTTGCCATAAGTTACACCACATAAACTTGGTGATGTCATCAACCACAGGATATTTTCTGGAAATGAAACATTTTTGAAAACCCATCACCCCCACCCCGGAAGTCCTGAGGCTCCCGTGAGTTCCCTTTAATTATGGAGAAAGCACTGGGGGAGCATTAAATAGTCAGAATTTCCAAAAAGTATAGCCAGTGGTATGACTTCATGGGCGGCAGCAACATTCAGAAATTAAAGACTTCTCTGCCATCTTGTCGCTCCCAATGGCTTCCCCACACCAAAAGGGATCTCATAGGAGCCTTGGGATCTTCAGAGGGGGACTGGAAATTTTAAATTTTCAAAAAACTTCTGTGGCTAATGATTTCATCAGAATTATGTGGCATAAATTATGCTACTGGATTTCAGCCAATTAATAAACACTTCATCCGCTAAAGTTAATCTAAACAAAATCAGGTTTTGTAAATCCTCCAACTAAAACCTCCACTTTGTACTACCATTCCAAACTTTGATCATGACCAGAATTTGAAAAGCAGAATTTGATAGGTCTTTGCCTGCTTGTGGAAGGGCAGCAAAGATGAGGCCAGCTGAAGACCCTCTCCCATGTCCCCACCAAATGCACCTGTGAAATCGTTGGGACTGAGGGAAACGCCTCTCCTGATAATCTTAACACCCAAGCAGTCTCATCAAGGGAGATGTGGTCCTTGAGACAGCATGGACTCAACCTATTTAGGGCTTTAGGGGTTAGCATTTTTAATTGTGCCCAGAAATAGATTGGCAGCCAGTGGAGCTGCTGTAATGGGCTTTACATGATTCATGTCTCCAGCCCCAGTTAGCAGTCTGGCTGCCATGTTTTAGACTAGCAGAAGTTTCTGGATATTCCAGAAGCAGCCCTACATAGAGTGTGTTACAGTAATCCGGTCAGGATGTAACCAAGGCATGTGTCACCGTGGCCAAATCAGACCTCTCCAGGAACAGGCGTAGCTGTGCAAAGGTGCTCCTAGCCATCTCTGAAACCTGGCCATCAAGGCTCAGAGATGAATCCAGGAGCACCACCAAGCTTCGCATCTGTCTTTTCAGAGGGAATGCAGCCCTATCCATCACAGGCTGCATCCCCGTTCCTTGATTTGCTTTTCAACTGACCAGGAGCACCTCTTGTCTTGTCTGGATTAAGTTTCAGTTTATTCGCCCTCGTCCAGTTCCTTACTGACACCAGACACTGATCCAGAGCCAAAACAGGACCAGCAGCCATCACTGGTCCTATAAAGACGTGCTTCCTTCTGTATGAAAAGGTCTGTCCCAGAAGACGTTTTCTCCTGCACCAAGAATGAGGTGGTAATGGTGGCCAGAGGCCCCTCTTTCAAACCTCTAGGGTGAGGTGGCAGAATCAGCAAAGGGCAAGAGCAAAGTAACTGCTAGAAAGCAGTTCATAGATGGACAATCCAAGTGTTGCAGAACTGCTTGAAACCAGTAGTGCTGGCAGAACACATTCCTCCACAACACTGATTACTGACAGACTGCAGAAGGATGTAACTGTAATGGGGGATGATGGAAACGTTGAGCAAGATAGTACAGCTTCTGCAGGTCTGGGAAACAGAGGGAATGAAGGTTTTTCTGACTCTCTGGTGGAGCTGCTGCTATCGCACAGTGAGTGAGGTAAGAAACAGATGTTAGAGAAAGACTGCAGTTAGAGCTGAAAGCACTTCAATGTTGCCAAAAGGTGACAGATACAGGCTTTCCATGCTTGTAAAATCTAGCGTCAAAGGAGCCTGAAGACCAACCAACCAACAAAAGAAGCTCACTCATAATTCTGGAGGTGAAAGAAACTTGTGCTGTGACACTCAGGTGCTCCCATTAGTTAAGCATGTCCCTCTTCCACTCACACGCGGTGTGGGAGAATGGCATAACAGAGGAGGTGCAGAAGATGAAGGCCAATAAACCCGAGCTGAATCCTTACAAGGTGGACGCTCTGTGGCTCAGTGAAGACTTTGGTCTGATTCAGTACAGTGGAACCTTTACTTAAGAACGTCCCTACTTAAGAACGATCCAACTTAAGAACAGCTCCGTTCGCTAAATTTTGCTTCTACTTGAGAACGGAGCTCCAAGATAAGAATGGAAAAAAAAACTTTCCTGCCCTTTTTTTAACCTTAGGTCATCTTAGGTTAAAAAATAATAATTCTCCCCCTAGTGGTAGAGTACGGATTAACCGGCTTTGCATTAGTTCCTATGGGAACTAATGCTTCAACGTACGAACGTGCCTCTACATAAGAACAAAAAACAGCCGGAACGGATTAATCGGTTTTCAATGCATTCCTATGGGAAATTTTGCTTCAACTTAAGAACGTTTCAACTTAAGAACACCATTCCAATACGGATTAAGTTCGTAAGTAGAGGTTCCACTGTATAGCTCTCTTATGTTCTTATGTAACAACTGTAACAATTAAATTCCTTTTCAATAAGTACTAAAATGTCCCACGTTATTTCAAATGTTCCCTCAACACAACCACCACCACCACCTAGTAACAAATTAATGAATTGCAACAACATCAATATACTGTAACTGCTGGATAGCTCAGTGGTTTAGGCATCTGGGTTGGGAGTTCGATTCTCCACTGTGCCTCCTTGACAAGAGGTGGACTCAATAAATCGTAGGGTCCTTTCCAGCTTCATAGCTCTGTGGTGGTGGTGGTGGTGGTGGTGGTGGTAGTAGTAGTAGTAGTAGTAGTAGTAGTAGTAGTAGTAGTAGTAGTAGTAGTAATAATAATAATAATAATAATAATAATAATAATAATAATAATAATAATAATAATAAAAACTCCAGGCACAGTCAAAATTATAAAAACATTGATTGGTATTATATAACAGATACAAGTTTTAACCAAAAACCTAAGTATCTGTTAAATATTGACGCAGTATGTATGCTGTTCCTAATATTGCTGTTTTTTGTAGCTCTGATGGTGGTGTGATTTCTGAGATCTGCAACTGGTTATAGTACTGTGTGAAATTTCTTGATATTGTTCCCAAAGCCCCAATGACTACGGAGACCACTGAAGTGTGTTTCTCCAGGGGCGAGATGTTTTGATTGCCAGGTCTCTGTACTTTGTTAGTTTTTCCAATTCTTTATTTTCAACTCTGGCATTTCCTGGAATTGCAATGTCAATGATCCGGACATTTCTTCATTCTATTACTACTATGTCTGGTGTGTTATGTTCAAGGTGTCTGTCCGTTTGGATCCGGAAATCCCACAAGATCTTGACTTCCTCATTCTCTGACACCGTCTCTACCTGATGTTCCCATGGGTTTTTGGAGGCCGGCAAGTTATATTTTTTGCATAATGACCAGTGCACTAACTTTGCCACTCTATCATGTCTAACTTTGTAATCTGTTTGTGCAATCTTTGGACATTCACAGATGAGGTGTGACACAGTTTCATCTTTTTCTTGGCAGAATCGACATTCGATGTTAGCACTAATTCCTTGGATCTTAGCTTTCATCACGTTGATTTGGAGTGCTTGTTCTTGTGCAGCAAAAATCAAGTCTTCGGTTTCTTTCTTCAGAGTTTTATGTTGAATTATGATCATGCTTTCCATCAATATTTCTCAGGTGTTGTCCATGTAGTGGTTTATTTTTCCAGCTGTTTAATTTCTTTTCAAATTGTTGTTTCTTATATTGAGCCTTTGTTTCTGTTGTTTTCAAAATATTCTCCATTTTCACCACTTTCAGTAATTTTTCTCTGCTTGTACTGATATAATCATTTAGGCTTCTTTTTTTTCCCTCTACTACCTCCTGTATTTATAGTAATCCATGCCCTCCAATTTTTCGTGGTAATGTGTCCACATCGCTTTTTGGATGTAGTGTGTGATGCATGTTAATTAGTTTCCGTGTTTTTCCATCCAATTCTTCTAGTTTGTTTTGAGTCCGATCTATTATTTCAGTTGGGTATCTAATTACTGGAACGGCCCAAGTATTTATGGCTTTGATTGTACAGTATTTCCCCCATTTAATTTTGATTTTAAGATTTTCCGCAGTCTTTTGATATATTCTCTTTCTGTCAGTTCTTTTTGTGTGTACGATGTTGTCTGCTTCTAGTATTCCAAGGTATTTATAATTTTCATCACTTGAGAGTGATTTTATAATATTGCCATTTTTTAACTCTATTCCATCTAGTTTTTGGATCTTGCCACAGTGTATAGACAGAGCTGCACATTTGTCAATTCCAAATTTCATTTGGATATCTTCACTAAATATTTGCACTGTGTTTAGCAGTGATTCTATCTCTGTGGAACTTTTTGCATCATCATCATCATCATCATTATTATTGCTCTATTTAGATGTACCAATTTGGACTGAGTTCTTATAATTTCCTTGTGTTTCATTTGCATTTTTTTTCTTTACTGATTATTGCATTTGATGATTTCTTACGTTTCTTACACAGAGAGCTCTTGTTACTTTGATATTATGCAGTGAACATCCCTTAGGCAGAAATGAGAGCCCTTTTGATGCATATTTGGAATAAGAGTATCAGTGATGTAATTTAAAGGAATGCTTTTACTGGAAAATGGTGTTAGCTCCACTGAGCCACCAGAAATCCCCTAAAATGTGTGTTTTGTTTGCACTGTCTTAACATTAACCTTTGTTATAATCTTCATAGCTGCTGTAGAAAATGAAGCAGAGAGCCAGGCTAAGTCTTGCTGAGTTACTGAGGGCCTCTCAGCTCTCTTTCTGTTGCCTTTACTTTATGCATAATTTTTCTCATCTTTCTGCATCCACAAGGAGCTGTGCTTCAAAGTGATACTCTGCAGATGGATTTTTGGGCTACAGCTAATCATTCATAACCTCTGTAAATATACGTCATTGTGCAGAGCTCATTTATAATGGCTGATTTATGGCTTTGCAGCTAAATCTGTGCATCAGGCTTATCTTGAGTAATGCTTTTAGTTCCTAGGGAACATCCATAAGAATTACTGACTATCTCTCCAGGGATCCACACTTCTTTGGTTCTTACCTTCCCCTGGAAATTAGGAGAGCACTTAATCAGAAAAAGATGGATGATGCCTGTAATGGTCTCTTAGATTTACACCCCAAGCCCTGTTCCGTATTTCAAACACTTTAGCACTATTAGCTGGTGGCAGCAGGAACAGACCCATGAAACAAGAAGTGGATTTTGTGGTATAGATGCATGAAATATTAAAGACTCTTGACTCACCCTGTACGTGAAAATTTCGTGTTAACCACAGTTAACAGCGATTGATCAAGAGGATGGAGAGCAACAATTCATTCGCCCAAACATAGGTCTAACTAGAGACAAAGGAAGAGAAGATTCTATTCTTAAAAACAACAACAAAAAACAACACCCAAAAACGTAGCAAAGGGCAGCCTGAATGTTGACAACCCCAATGGAAGTGGTCAAAATGGTCTATAGGATGCCCTCTTGTGCTCACCACTATTCACACTTGTTGAAAAACTGCCCTGACAATTGCTTTTTGTTTGGGTGAGAAGTGATTAACTGATGAAAAAAAAAAAGAAGTCAGTTTCTGGGATTATCCCTTGTGTCTTATCACTTTGTCGGCCCACTGACTCAATGGGCGTTTGATTAGTCAAGTTTTCCATCAGTTCCATTGATACAATTGGCCTAGTCTCATTGTGACTTACTATGCTAAGCAACAGGGTTCCAGTCATTCTGATTAAAAAAAATCACACTGTTATGCAAGATATTTATACAAATATAATAGTTTATGTGTATTGCTCATAAATGAGCAATACACATAAACACAGAACCATTCCCCCCCCCCCCAATATGAATAGCATCTTATGGCCATCAGACAGTGGTCTGTAAGGCAGATCATGTACTTAGATGAAATACGGATATTATAATTGACTTCTTAGTCTGAAGTTTTAGGATGCCTATGATCTTAGGAATCTTTAAAATATTTCAGTTTAACCCATAAACTAAGTAACTTTCCTGAGCTATGTAGGCCGCAGACTAAATGAAGAGGATTGGCATAAAAAGGCCACTTGGATCTACAGGATAACTCAGCGATCTTGAGCCTTCCTGTGGCCCCATGCCCCATGTGGTCATGTATTATATAAATTAAATAATAATGGTATAATGCTCTTAGAACTGCAGAGGTGGAAGGAACCCTGTGGATCATAGAGTCCAGGCCCTATCAAGATGGCACAGTGGGGAATCGAACGCCCAACTCTGGTTCCGCAGCCAGAGACCTAAACTACTGAGCAGTTTTTGAGAATATACTGAGCAGTCCTTCATTAAATATTAAATGTTTTGAATAAATGTTCTGGAATGAAAAGAGTGTTGCATATTTTACTGGTCCATATTCTATTTGGAACAGAGAGCAATTGTGTAAGGATTTCTCTCTCTCTGACAGGGCAGCTGTTGAACAACCAAATACACAAACGGTCATGTGCCCAATTTTACAGTCAGCGTAACATGGGGGCATGCAATAAGGTTTACACAAGTGCCTTCTGCTATGAATAGAACACTGACCCTATAAATGAATCAAAAGTACTTGTGTGAATCAGTGCTTAGCATGCATTTAATGGATTACAATAAACTCAAAGTGCTGAAAGAATGAGGCATTATCTCCTATGGAGGCATGAGCTGTATGCATGTGTGTGCATGCGTGTGCATGTGCTCCTTGCCTAGTGCAAAAAGCTGACCAGAACCTCCTTTTCTTGCCTTCCTTTGGCTGCACCTCCAGCTAATGCTTCAAGAGTGACTGCAAGCTTTCCCACTTGCTGTGCTGATTGACAGCATCAGAGACTAATCATCATACATAATAAGAATAATGTATTCTGCAGCTTTTCTAATTCCTTGGGATGACACTCTTGGCATCCTTTCCCTGGAGATGCTAATGAAAGCCATACCCTTTTGCCTTTTCTACCACTCTGCACGTGTCCCATGCCTAATGCTCTCCGAGGTGTGTGTTGTTGTTTTTTGCTTGTTTTATTCTCATTACACTTGAAGAAAGTTAAATGTATTCTCGAAGGCTTTCATGGCTGGGATCCGATGGTTGTTGTGGGTTTTTTGGGCTGTTTGGCCGTGTTCTTAAGGTTTTTCTTCCTAACGTTTCACCAGTCTCTGTGGCCGGCATCTTCAGAGGACAGGAGTCAGAACTCTGTGCTCTGTTGAATGGTTTGAGTAGAAACCTTTTTGTGTTGACTGCACACATTGTTGTTCTTGTCCCCTTATTTGCACAGAGACTGTTCATTATCCCTTTCCACAAGTGGAAGGTCCCTTGCTTTGAACTGGGTGATCTCCTGCTGGCTACGCTGGCTGAGGGATTTTGAGAGTTATAGTCTTACAAAAGGTAACTTTCCCAAGCTCTGGTTTTGGTGTTGAAGATAGCCTGGGTAGCACACAAAGGTTTGTCCTCTAAGAAAGAGGAATGGCCTGGAATCTCAGGAGATGCAACTATGGGAAATGGTACTTCTGCTCTCCAGTACCTGTCACCTGAAGCAGTTGCCTCACTCTGCCTAATGGTTGGGCCAGTCCTGCATGGAACTTTTTGAAAGTTAAGGAGGCACTTTACTGATGCCCAGTGGACCTTCTGTGCCATAGCTCTGCTGAGCTGGCCCTGCAGCCTGGTTTCTGTCACAGTATGGATTTCAAGGGATGAGGGTGGCTTGTATGTTGTCATAATGGCAGTAGCCACAGTTCCTTCAGTGTAATGATGGCTGCCCCTCACATGTGTTCACAGCTCAGGGTCACACTTCCACAGGGTGCCACAAAAGAGAAGCCAGGCCTGCCCACATTCAGGAATGCATGCAAAGCTGCCTCCTAATATATCCACATTAGCTTAAGCATTCACACCCATCCAGAACTTGGAAAAGTTACCTTTTTGCGCAAGAACTTCCACAATCTGTCAGCCACACTAGGCAGGGAATTCAAGGAGTTGTAATTCAAAGAAGTAACATTTCCAAGCTTTCTGAAAATTTCTGTGTATTTTGAAGTTGGAGCACTGGCCATTCTTCTAAAGAATGAAAAGGGGGGAAAGTGCAGAATGGTTCCTGTTGTACTTTGGCAGGAGAAAATGGCATATTGATCAGACTCACATGCAATGAATGGGGCTTTTAAGAGAACCCACCTCTCCCACTTGTCCTTTATAATGCCACTGCAGTCATTTTTCCCAGTGCAAAAAGACAATTATGCTATCACGAGTTGTCATGGGAGCTTGGCAGAGGCTGAGCTTTTGTCAGGTTGCACTTCAGCTTGATATATAAAAAGATCACTCTCAGAGGTGTATGCAAATGAAAGGCCCTTGGAGCTATGCACTCAGTATGTTCCTGCACATGAGGCCACAAAGCCTAGCTGAAAGATTAGTTTCTGTGCCTTCTTGTTCTGCTAATTGTGCTGCAAATGTCAGGCTAATGGATGCCTAATGTTTCATGTATCTAGTGTGCATGATGGGTTATTTATGTAATGCCAATGACTAATCCTCTTAAATACAATTGAATGCACACTTAACTGCATGTGGAGAATATGCCTGTGTATACAGTGGTTTTATTATAATATGAGGTCAAGCCAGAAATCTCCTAACTGTTTTCCTGCTGGTATTATAGCAGAGCTTACCTTTCTTGTTCCCTGTGGGCTAGGAAACGGCTGCATCATTCCCCAACCAGAGCCTTTTTACAAACCACCTTGTGGATTTAGAGGAAAAATAAATTAAACCAGGTGTCTCAAAAAATGGAGGTGCACATTTCTCTTACTGTAAGCAAAAGGTGAAATATGCAATCTGAAGAGAAACCAGAGTAGACTGGTAGAAACAATAGCACCCATTCTCTTGGAATGCCATTTTTGTAATAAGTTGAGGTCTTGCCTTATACATTGATTACTTACCCTACTGTTGAGAAGGACAACCATATTTTGTGTTGCATATTTGATGGAAAGCAGAAATGAACAGATAACAGGAGAAACAGCTAAATGTATTCCTTATGCTATAAAGATAAGAACAAAATTAACCAGTGGTTCTCGATAATGTTAGCAGGGAAATGATGTACATGGAAAAGGTTAGGATATGAAGCCAAAAGGTTATGTATGTATGCTGCAAACTGTTTTAGTTGCAAACTGGCCTTATTACATAGGTAGGTAGGTAGGTAGGCAGGCAGGCAGGCAGACAGACAGACAGACAGACCAACCAAATACAGGCAGTTACAGAGAAAATAATGGAACATGGAAATGCCATGATTCTTTTAAAATAAAAATAAGGTAAAGGCAAAACAAAACTAAAAAATCCATTTCACGTTAGTTCTAGTTCAGTCTTCAAGCAGTGTTAATATGACTTTCGTAAAGTAGGCATTTCTGTATTAAAAACAACCTTGTCATTGAAATAGGTACTTTTCCACTGCCGGAGTATGGCAGCACACAATGAACACCATATATTGCAAGTGAAAAGAAAAACAACTTCCCAGTATTTTATAGTGATGGTACATGCCACAGCCATCACAGTACTGAGGCTGAGCTACTTTCAGCCCTAGGTCCTTTCCACAGTCACAATGAAGGGAGAAAAAAAAGCTATTGTGATACTAGGGGTAGAAAAATGCTATTAACAAGTTTCACACATCCAAGAAGTAAAAAACACAAAAGCAATCTATTAAATAATTAACCATTACTTGTCTTTTTTGACTTCTCAAATCAGGTGCCTGAAACAGCCAGTGCACTTTGCCTAATGGTAGGGTCAGGCCCATTTCATCTAGATAAATGGAAAACATATTTTCAGCTTGGGTGGGTAAAAAAGACCAGAGAGAAGGAGAGGGGGATGTAGCAAATTACAGAAAAAGACCAAAGAAGTCAACACGACATGCACAATCTTCTTGTAGGAGGACCAATTCTTTATGATTCCACGCTTTAATTCACACCACACCCACATTTTGTAATGTTTCAGTAGGGCTTTTATAAAAAAGCATTTCAGAAATATGCTCATTTTTCATTAAAATGGAATTAGAATAAAATGTCAACCGTCCATAGGTTGCATGGATTTACATGGGCTTACTCTAATTGTGACTTACTTTGAAGTGACCACAAAAAGGGCCTTCCATTTATATCAAAACTAGAAACATTGATGACCTCTCACCCCTACCCCTCCAATTCTTGGATGTGAATGGAAGGAATCTGCCTTCAGCCTATGTTTCTCACACTCAGCTGCTTTTGGCAGAGGGATGAGGTGGGATGGGGTGGGAGAGCTCATGAAAACTGCAGCAGGGTAATCTTTGCACCAAATAATGAAGCTTCTCAGGGTTTCTTCAGACTGATAAGATAACATAAACCAGTTTGTATGCCAACCTAACTTGGAACTTGTTTAAATTCCACTTTATTTCTAATATTTAATGCACAGTTTAAGTTCAAACAAAATTGAAATGGAATTACTCTTCCCTTGCCCAAGAAACTAGCTGAATTGGCTGATTCTCTTTAGTTCTGTTACTATTGGTCTTTGACAAAGGCATTATCAATCTTGCCCTATTGCTCTTCGGCACTTGAGACACTAACAAGATTCTGTCGATTTGCTGGGTCTCAGGATACTGGCTGAGAGAATTCCTATGTTCCTCTGGGTTCCTGGATCAGGAGATAAATCTCAAGAGTGGCACTGAAGGAGGAGAAAGAGCCTTTAAAGCCTTGGCACTAATCTCTGGCTGGCACCAGGGCTCATTGTCTCAATGTGTTTGTGTGTATGTGTATATTGTACTTGCACAAAACCGATGCACTGAAAGTCCATGAGTTAGGGCAGGAGACTTGCTTGAGTGCAGGTACCTGGGTCCATTGTGCCAGTTGGGGTGAGGCAGGGAGTGCAGCACCAGCATCAGAACTCATGAAGCTTATTTTTTTCATGAGGCCGGACAACAACATTGTACATCCTAGGACTAAACTCCTTGTGAGTTGGTAGCAAACTTCCACAAATCCCAGCAGTAGTACAGGAACTGGAAAAAACCGTACATGTGTCACGTGCCCTGTAGGTAAGGCTGCATGGGATGGAAGTCCTAGTAGGAACAGTAGGAAATGGCGCAACTGCTGGGTGCATTTCGCAGCCTGCCTGACCACTAGTGATAAAATGCTTTTCCCTGGATTTGAGAGCCATTTATGTGGATTCCCCTCCTGACTGTTTCCACACTTGGCTAGCTTAGAAGCACTCCTAATCTGCCATTCAGCTTTTGCCTGAACTGCCTGTGAACTCACAGGGTTTACACCGTGGTTTGGGGCTTTAGTCCTGAATCTCAGGAAATGGGATGCTCCTGACCTATTGACTCTAACTGAAACTCATCTTCCAGTAACAGAATCTGGGAATGGAATGCAGAACAGACCCATTTGGGTTGGACCACAAGGTTACATCCTTGAGGCTTTGCTTATTAGCTTATTGACAGTGCTGCAATCTTATTTCTGGACTAGCTGGCTAGCTCAGTACCTGGCTGCGGAGCCAGAGACTGAAAGTTTGATTCCCCACTGTGCTTCTCCGGAGAAGAGTCAGCTTATGTAGCCTTGGGCAAGCTGCGCAGTCCAGAGCAGCTCTGGAAGAAGGGAATGGCGAACCACTTCAGAGTACTCTCGACCTAGGAAAACCCTGAAGAGTGTTGCCATAAGTTGGAATCAACTGGGCAGCATGTAAATTATTTCAGTAATCTTTATTTCTATTCAGAACTAGGTTCCATCAAGTTCAACGGAACTTATTCCTGGTAAGTATCTATAGGATTACAGTCTAAAAGTCTCCCTTTATTTCTCCAGCCATCTTTTTCTGTTTGCTAATGCTCACACTTTCCCAAGGCTGAAAGACATCTTAAATGTGTATTTTCCATTTCCATCTATCTAAAGTATCACCACACAAACATATACATGTATTACTTCAATTTAATTGTATCAAAGGATCGACACAAATGGGAGAGCTTCTCAGTTCCCTCCTCCACCAATACCAGGAGGAATTCTGGATACAAGTAAGGGAGTGAATTAAGGATAACTTTTGGAGTATATAGCAGTGAGTGACAAGAATTCAGCCAAGAAAGAAGGTCTCTGGAATCAAAATGACAAAAGGCAGGAAGTTTCAAGAGGAAAGGGAGGGTTCTGCTGCAAGTCCAATTCACACCATTGTTTTGTTTCTGCCCCACAATGGTGTGAGCCAGGGCTGGAGCATCAGTCCTCAGTTTTGAATTTCCTGCCTTTTTTGTTGTTGTTTCGTCTTCCCCACCCCTTGGAAAAGTTGGTTCTTGATTCCGAAGCATATTCAGAAAAGAGCATGCTTATAACCAGAAGCGTGTGGCCAGACTTTTGGGCTGGTTCCCACAGTTCAGCCGTTGAGGGCTGTAGAAAGCAAAAAGAGAGAGAGGCTCTCCTGCTATTGAGATGCAAAGAGTGCACCAACCACCCTCAGAATTCCTTGCCTTGATTGTCAAAGGCCAAAGAGGCTGTTCCCACAAAGCTGCTGCATATTAATTACTCTTTTGTCTTGAGAAGTAGTTGTTTTAACTGGGTGAGAAAAACTAGCTTGAAAATGTGTTAATGCATCTCACGTGCAAGGAGGCAGCTTTAAACAGCTCCCTGGGGCGGCACTCTCTTCTCTGAAAGCTATTGGTGTATGCATCAGCTCATTGCCTGGATTTGGGGATTTGCATCATGCAAACCTTCACACATGCCAAAAACAATCTGGGATGGTCCCCATAAATGATGTAACCCATATCATAAAGTTGCAGTTCATGAGCCATAGACATGTTAATACCCAAGCCAAGTACAGAACTTGAAAGTAATAAGACGACATTGTTTTCTTGTAGTTAGTTACTTTTTGGGTAATCTAGGCATGAAAAAGTTGCCTTTCAAAGGTAATATAGTGGATAGGAACAAAGCTACTTTTTAGTTACTTTCAAAAGTTATTTTAAAGGAGTATTTTAAAGCATTATAGAGGGTATTTTGACAGAATTGTTCAAGCTTCATAAGACTGAATATCAAACAGGGGTCTTAAATCATTCTTAGATGTGAAATACAACCAAACACTACTGTCCCTTTATCTTAGAGCCTTGAATGAATGTTTTACCATGTAGTCCCTGTATTCTAACTCTTATGTCTGAAGAAATGGACTATGTTCTTTGAAAACTTACATTAAAATATAACAGTTACTCTTTAAGGTGCCACATAATTTTTTTTTGTTCATTTTGTTTTCCTCATTAAAATGCTTGCGCAGACTAATACGGCTACAACTTCAAGAACTTCCAAGTTTTATTTTATTCTCTTATCTAAACTCCCCCAAAATTGGTGCAAAGCATTAAAAAAAAGCAGTGCAACAAGTAATTGAATGAGTTGTTGAATGTAGTCACAAGTAACTATTCGGCAATGGATCAGTTTTAATACACTGAAGGGGGAACAAGTACTACACGTTCAAAGTTGAAGTCTCAAGCTGTGGCCATGTACCAAGTGGAATGATTTAAAATGGCCTCCATAGAGTGACTATCTTATGTATACAAGCTCAGAGTTGAACGACATGGAGGACAGTGGCTAGTCAGCTGAATATGAGGGACTGAGCTGAAGATGTCTTTATCCTTGTTTTTGATCACTTTCGTTCAATTTGACAGAACAACTTTTTACTATTGTAAAAAAAAAACTCTAAGGAGAAAATTTTGGAGAAATTTCTATGAATGAGGTTTGGTGTTCTTGTGCTAAACATACTCAGGAAGTGGCTGAGGAGCTAGTTGTAGGTGTTCAATCTCCCTCCATCATCCTCCATCCTCTTCTCATGCTTCAGTTCCAGGCCAGGAAATCAGGGTTAGCAAAGAGGTATATAAGGTGATAAGGGATGTGGTGGGCACTGTGGGTTAAACCGCAAAGCCTCTGGGCTGCAAGGTCGAGAGATCAGCAGTTCGAATCCACGCGACAGAGTGAGTTCTTGTCACTTGTCCCAGCTCCTGCCAACCTAGCAGTTCGAACGCATGTAAAAATGCGAGTAGATAAATAGGTACCACCACGGTGGGAAGGTAATGGCGTTCCGTGTCTAGTCGCGCTGGCCATGTGACCATGGAAACTGTCTTCGGACAAACGCTGGCTCTACGGCTTGGAAAAGGGGATGAGCCCCCTAGAGTTGGACACGACTGGACAATTTGTCAAGGGGAACCTTTACCTTTTATAAGGTGATGCCTGACCCATGGAACTTTTTTAGATCAGGAAGTAAAGCAGACTGCAGACAGGTATGTAATTGAAAAGAAAAGACACATGGACCTTGACTAGCTTGTAACAATAAGAGAAGCTCAAAAACAGTCTCAGGAGAAATTCTAAAACCTCCTGAGAATGAAGCAGAACAACAGCAGCCTCCTCCATGAGGGAGGAAAAGATTCTGGAAACTGGGAGGGTAAATTTTGGCACAGCACTCATTTCACTTATTTCATGGAGCTGGACACAACGCTGCTCCCTCCCCACCTCATCCAGGTTTCGGAGGGACACAGCAATTTTATAAATATCTCAAGTCAAGATGTATCTACTATCATCACCCCCCGCCCCTGAATATTAATATTGGGGCAGATCTTGATCCCTAATGCTGAAACAAAAATGATCAAAAGACGTTTTTCAGAAGTTCTGCTACAACCACTAATAGTGCTGAGCTCTACCTTTGATAAACTCTTGAAGAATTTCTTCTCTCCCTGGAGAAATTCAATGAAACCATCCCCGGGGTTTCCCTACCCACAAACAGAGTGAGAAATGTTCGGTAGCCATTTGTGCAAAGCCTCTGGTACATCATCCCCATTAATGTAGAGATGTCCTGCACTTACTCATTTTTGCCTTAAGCAATAAAACAACTATTATTTCCTGTGAGTGGTCATTCCATTTTATAGTGATTATGGGACAATCTTTTGAAAATTATTAGGCTTTCATATAAAAATATGGCAGGGAGTAAAAGTTAAGAACTAAATGCCATTACTTACAAAATTACGTGCAATACGTCTGCATCTGCTGACTCAAGTGTGTCAGTGTGTGCGTAAGAAACTGAGAGACAGAGATTAAATAATTTAATGTTTGAGTTTCTTAGCAGGTAGCTTTCTGAAAAATACGTAGATGTAATATGAGAACAAATTTTAAGGAAGTGGAGACAAGCCGTATTCACTTTAGAAATAAAAGGAAAGCAAGAGGCATCTAGAATTTTCTTTTGACACCAAAATTCACAGCCAAGGCATTCAGTACGTTCTGTTAGCATCTGTAGACATATATATATATATAAAAATACTCTAACTTGTAATTTTGTAAATAACTTTTAATTTAAATATTTTCAGGATTAGCAAATCCTACCCTCCCTCATGGTAGCTTCAACATGCTAACTCCCACCCTCACCCCATTAACAACAAGGACAACGGCAACCACCAATCACCAAACCCATTCTTCCACCCTCTTTGCTGGCATTTTTCAGAAGAGCTGGCTACTCTCCAGCCAATGACACAATGTCTGGAGTCCCCAGAGCAGCTGGAATTCATTTTCTTCCTTCAGATCTATGCATTTTTCATATAAAGTTGCAGTGTGGTGTTGCTGAGGATATCTGGGAGTGTCCAGTGGAAGAGAAATAAATCTCCTATATTTCTTTCTTCCTCAGTGCTCATTGAGCAAGAAGTACTGACTCTCTACTTCTTCCCCACCCGCCCCCACACTGTACAAAATGGAACCATGTTTAGAAATAAGCCATACGTAGAAATGCTTGCACGTAGAATCATACCTCCCTCATTTCCCATTATAAAATAGAGATTGTTGAGATGGTTGATGATCTTAACACTCTGGTCCTAATTTGCTCCCTGCTTTTCAGGTGTTTGCATAAACCATTTGCCAAGCAGTCCTTTGGCTGAGCTCCCAGAAAGGCCCGAGGACTCGTCTCCTGCCAAATCCTTTCCTGCAAGGATCACTTTGCTTGAAATGTTACGTCACCATTAGGTGGGACAGTGTTTCAAGGGCTGACCTGTCTTCTTCTTTCAATTAAAATTGGATGCATGTTGGAATGGAAAAAGAGAAACATGGAAGCAGCAGTCACAAAATCACACACTGCAGTTTATGGGAACTGGTTGTTCTGTCTCCTCGCCACTTGGTCTTCTTCTTCTTCTGACTCTTCTCTGGGACTTGTTGCCTGTCAAAGAAAATAAATGAAGCACTGGTACTATTTTTAAGACAGAAAAGTATACACATATATCTGTTAGTAGTAATGAGCACTTGGATTGGAACTACTTTGGAAGAAGAAAAGGTAAGGAAATCTTTCTGCCCTCTCTTGAAACTGGTTTTGACTATTTATTTATTTTTTATTTAACTTATTTATTTATTTATTTAACTTATATGCCACCCACACTACCCAAAGGTCTCTGGGCGGCTTATAACAATTAAAATACAATAAAAAGACAAAACAATTAAAATGCAATTCAAATATATACTCTAAAAATTGCCATCAGGACCCACAATTGATAGTATTTCAATTAAAAGCCTTCTGGAACAGGAAGGTTTTGACCTGGCACCGAAATCTCATCAGTGTCGGCGCCAGACGAATCTCAGTCGGGAGGGCATTCCATAGTCTGGGGGCAGCTGCCGAAAAGGCCCTTTGTCTACAAGCCATCCCTCTTACCTCCTTGAGGGACAGCTCTTTCAAAAGGGCCCTCTGGCTAGATCTTAACTGCCGGGTAGGTTCATATGGAAGGAGGCGGTCCTTCAGGTATCCAGGGCCCAAGCCATTTAGGGCTTTATATGTCAAAACAAGCACTTTGAATTGGGCCCGGGCAGCAACTGATAGCCAATGTAATTTAAACAGAATCGGCTTGATGTGTTCCCTAGCGGCCCCACCACTCACCAGCCGCGCAGCTCGATTCTGGACCAGTTGCAGTCACCAGACCGTCTTCAAAGGCAGCCCCACATAGAGCGCATTGCAGTAATCTATGCGAGATGTTACCAGTGCGTGTGTAACTGTCATGAGACTCCGCTCGTCCAGGTAGGTCCGTAGCTGGTATAATTTCCGCAGCTGAAGGAAGGCGCCCCTGGCCACCGAGTCCACCTGGGCTTCCAGTGTTAGAGTGGGGTCCAGGAGCACCCCCCAAGCTGCGGACCCTGTCCCTTAGGGGGAGTGTAACCCCATTCTGGGCAGGGAAATGGCCCTCCAGTCTGTCTGGCGAAGCACCCACTAACAGCACTTCCGTCTTGTCTGGATTGAGTTTCAATTTATTAACCCTCATCCAGTCCATTATCAGGTCCAGACACGAGTTCAGCACAGAAACTGCCTCACCTGGATTGGTGGAAAACGAGAGGTAGAGCTGAGTGTCATCAGCATATTGCTGACTCCTCAGCCCAAACCTCCTGATGACCTCTCCCAGCGGTTTCATGTAGATGTTAAACAGCATGGGGGACAGTATCGAGCCCTGAGGAACCCCATGACATAAACGCCATGGGACAGAGCAACTATTTACAAAAGTAATTTCGGTACATACGTACAGTATGCATACATTTAGTGAGAACTTTAGCCTTTGTTCTTGGCAGTAACAAACCTTTGGGATTCAACCAACTTCCCCACTTAACTGCTAGTGCAAAGTTGTGCCTTGCAGGGATAGCATTTTAATATTTATACTACAGAGTCTAGTGATTAGAATGCAGCTGAACTGGAAACCTTGCTAGGGTTAATTTAGCTCACTGTAATGTTTCAAAGTTGGTTCTGGTGCTTAATAATAACAATCATGTGCCGTTAAGTCAATTCTGACTTATGGTGACCTTTCCAGAGTTTTTCAGGTAGCAAATACAGAGATGTTTTTTTTTACCGTTGTCTACTTCTGGGTTGCTCTGGGTCTGTGCAGTTTGCCCAAGGCCACACAGGCTGGCTCTACTCATAGGAGACAGAGTGGGGAAACCACTGAGCTATCTAGTGCTCAGTAATGTGAAAAATGCCTCTCTGATATCCTCTCCAAACCATTTGGATTTCAAAACCACTCTTCCTCAACTGCTGCTCTCTCTACAAAGGAATAAAAATGAGTACCCCCTCTTTTCCTCTAGGGAGAAAAAGAAGCTTGGAAATAACATTTTGAGCTGGAAAACAAGTAATAAGAAAAGAATTATGCCCCCAGGGTTCTTTCACTTACTCTTTGAACTAGTTTTTAAAATTAGAAATATCAATCAATCAATCAAGCATCCATCCAGTCATCCATCCAAGATGTAAAAAACAATGGAAAGATACGTGTGTGACTATAGGTCTAGTCTGGACCCATATATACCGGTTCCAAAGCCTGTGAAACCTGTCTAAGCAAAAGCTTCAGTAGAGCAAAAAGGAACATGTGAGTACACCAAGAGTAATGGTGGCTCTCTCGTGACACTTTCACTCTCCAGCCCCCCTTTGTATTTTTGTCAGCTTCTGAACATGGACAACGAATAAAGCCTCATCTTCAAAGATACGGTTCAGCAGCTTCTTGTGCAGTCACACCTAGCCAGCAGAACTAATGCTGAAGGATGATGCAGATTGCAGTGCACCAACCTCTGAAGGGTCGCCTGGAGAAGTTCAATGCTACACATATCTACTTAAAAACAAGTCACACTTGCTCAATGGGATTTACTTCTAGATCAGTATTTACAAGATTCTAGCCACAATAAATTATGATACATGAGCTGAGGCAGGCCATTTGCTGGCTCTAGTCTATATACCATTTAGTATGACTTTCTTCAGCAGTCCAAGACTCTTCTTCCCAGACCTACTTTCAAAAGCAGGGGTTCTGCACATTTACAGCATGCCTTCTATCCTTAACCTATAAGCCATCCTTATCTTCTTCAGGCTCAGCCTGTGCCACTGAGGATGGCCCTGAACCACGTCCTCCCTGAAAGACCTGGCCCAAATCAGTGACTTCAAGAAGCCAAAAGTGCCACATGTTCTGTTCACGTGCCACAGAGAAATTTTATTGCTACAGAATTCTGTTGAAGGGGCAGAAGCAGAATAAGAACATGCTATGGCACAGCTACATTGATGGCATGCAGTTTATGGGTCAAGACCAAGAAAAGTAGCATTTAGAAAACTTTTCTACCCTCAAAATCCCTCCTCTCTGTCATGCCTTCCCTGCCAGCTAGAAAAAACCGGAAGATTCAGCCATGACTGAAGAGTTTGTCTGCTGTAGACGTCAAGTTAACTCTGCCAGTTTTGTACAACTAACACTGGCAGCCAAACAGAGCCTCTATTCTAGCAAGGCTTCCTAGAGAACAGCAATGCAAGGCAAGGGCGTGTCTCTCTTTTCCTGACTTAGTGAATGATGTGGCATGAAACATCAATAAATAATGAACAGCCAAATCCAAAGTCATGTTGTTCCGGATGTCCCATTATAGAAAAGGGTCTGTAAGTTGGGAATGGAGAGCGGACGTTCATAGAAGATCGATGAGGAAAGGGTTGCAGCTCGGGATGCCTGAGTCAGACTCAAGAAAAATGTTTTTTTTTGGATTATAAATGCTAGAAACCTTGAGGCAGCAGGGTGATGATGAGGACGGTGATGACACTGATATTAATAAATACGCTTCTTGACTCTAGGCCAACCATGCAGCCACTTCAGGGCTTTAGGGCTGGAACAACCAGTGTTGGCCCAAGACATTTTGCCCCCTCAGGCAAAGAACAAGATGGTGCTTCTCATCCATTCGTAGACACAATATCACTAGGCCGGCAGCTGAATCTTAATGTGACTTTGGCAACTGGACAGCATCTTCCATCATGCCTGAGAGCAGATGGATAATTTAGGGGACAAGGACAGGACAGCTGTGGTACACACAGCTCTGTTCATGGAAAGAAATGGCCACATGTCTCAGGAAATAAAGGGTGGTGGTGGGGGACACTGCCAATGGTGCCCACCAGCATCCATCACATCAAGCACTTGCCTCACTCTGCCTAATGCTAGCCCTGAGGATAGCATACTGAAGGGAAGATTGCCTTTTGAAAACAAAGAGATGAAAACATGCTATTCTTTGCAAGAAAGCATATCACTTTTGCTAGTCATAGCCTCACAGAAAAGTGATATGAAGTTAATGAGACTGCCAGTTTCAGTAATTATTACCTTTTAACAGGTCTTGGTGAGGGAAATCTTTTTATCTATTTGGCCAAGTTTTTTTCCCTTTGCTTCTGTGAGAAGGAAGAGACCAGCACTGGGGTTCTGGTCATCTCCCCTTTCCCTTGAGGAAATGGTTACCACCAGCTCCCTGGTATACTGGGACACTGATCTCTGGGCAGAATGGGTGCCTGAGAAACCCAGGAACAGAGAACTTGAAACCCAGAAGTCCAGAACCCATACTGTAGTCCCTGAGGATGTGATGCCAGCAGAGAACCTGAGTGAAGGGGAACATCAGGCATATAGGAACTCAAAGAGGGAAAAACTATGGAGGCTGTACTGGGGATTAGAGTGCCCATTAACCTTCCTGCTGTGGTGCCCTCCTGGGAAGCTCCAGGTAGCATTATGTGGGTATACTCTGTGTTCCTCAATGTAACTCTGCAAGATAGGGTGGAAGGACCCAAGGATCAGAAAAAGCTGGAGATTTAATTCATTCCTCTCCAGACTCCTTTGAGCCCTACATCAGAGGCATCCTAGAAGCTGAAAGGCTGTTAGTCAATGGGATACCAAAACAGCACCATGTCTCCCTTTCTTTGCTGTAAGCTGGTAGAGCAGGCTGACAACTGATTTCCTTGGGCAGAACTGGAAAATACTCTGCATTTGCTGTGAATCGATTTGTGTTCCTTCAGCAGCTGACACAGGATGTGGAAAAACTTGGCTGCATCCTCTCAAATATGGTGTACTTCTTGGTGCCAAGATAACCAAATGGGGAAATGATTAAAAAAGTACTTGCATCCGTATTCCCCAAGTGGCTTCCCCTTCCTCCTGCTGCCATGTCTGGTGCCAAATGAAAGGATCTGAGTCCTAAATTCTAGGACATGTGGGTAGGTGCCACCTGCTCTGTCCAAGAAACAAGAAGACAGAACTGCAAAGAAGGAAGCATCGTTATTCCTGCTTCAATCATCACAGTCTGGATGACAAATTCTCCCCCCAACACACACACACACACACACACACACACACACACATGATGGGCAGTGTGCTGCAGTCTCATTGCTTTGGACTTCAGTTCCCAGAAGACCCGCCAGCATAGCCAAAGATAAGGAATTGTGGGATCTGTTGTCCAAAATACCTGCAAGACCAAAGGTTACTCACTGCTGCTTTAGACTATGTTCCTAGTTTGACAGAGCAAGCCATTGATCATCTAATTCAGGTGAAACAGAATAACAATGGGATATGGAAAGAGAGAAAAAAAATCACGAATTGAACAAACAGCAATGCTCTATTTTACGGAACAATAGTTTGTCCGATGGTCTATTATACAGAGAGTCAGCCTGATTTCCACTCTCTGAAGACCTTGTGTTACTATCAAATTACTTCCAGCTCCCACTTGAAAATGCATGTAGATATGCAGCTTGTCCATCTCTAAAGCTTCAGAGTGAATATCACTTTTTTTTTTCAAAGACAAAACCAAAACATTTCTAGGTTTCCTCCAAAGTCAGCAAGGGTGGCCGCTGTAGAAGAGCTATTATGATGCAAAAGAGCTGTGGAAGAACCAACCCACTTTTCAGGTGAGGACATTGTGAAATCTACTAAAAATGACCTCAGCGCATATCAAAACTTCTCAGGGGTACAGAGTCCAACATCTACTGCAGGATGCATAAGCAAGATGTGGAACAATTCTGGGAGGTTAAAAACCCCTTGAAAGAAAACCTGCAGCCAAGGTGGGAAGCACCCTAACATAGGAAGAAAAGATACAGAATTCCTTTATTTCACCACAGTGGTTTTGCAAAGGAATTTGCCAGGCTTTCTCTGCTCAGTGGATAATAAAACTTTATGTTTCAAATGGCTAAAGACATCCTGTACCCATGGACTGCTGCCAAAAAGGAGAAGAAAACCAGACACTGCAGTACAAGTAAGAGTAATGGAAACTTAATCACCAAGGTACACTTCCAGGCATGTTAAGAGCCCAGCTGGAAGTTGGTAAGAGCAGGCAGGTCAAATCCAGCTTTCACATTTTTCTTTACACACGGTTCAGTTGCTTGAAGGTTAATATTTTACTACTCGTTGGCAAAATGGGATACCCAGTGTGGTATAGTGGGTAGAGTGGCAGACTAGGATTCAGGAGGCTTGGGTTCAAATCCCTGCGTGTGTAAAACAGGTAAAGCCACTCCTTAAATATCTCACTTATCTTGAAAGCCCTATTAGGGTTGCTATAAGTCAGTTCTGACTTGATGGCACAGAATAACGATAATTTGGCAAAATATGCTCAGCTACATCAGCTGAAACCCAGCAGTAAGTTGCAACTAGAGCAGGCCCATTGAGCCCATGGGGATTTCTTGAGTCAATTTCTCCATAAGCTCCACTGATTCAATAAGCCTACTGTAGTTGCAATTTACTACTGGATTCCTGCCCCTGGGCCATCACTGCACCTAGCATAAAATGCTTTAAAACACGGAAAAGGTGGGTATACCAAAACAATATTCAACAAACATTTTCAGAGATAACTCCTAGAGGACTGTCTCACCCATCCAATTTTCCTTGGTCTCCTCTTTCCACTGCCAGGACAAGGGTCTATCAGACTGGACTGGCATCCAGCACCACTCCTCTTAACTGTATGTTTGGGAAACATGGAGTTTCTATGGAACTTATCAGAGGACTGTAGATAGGAATATTTGTAAGAGGGCAATAAGGTCACCTTGTCTGGAAGATTATCTTACCTTCCACTACTTGTGCAGGCATTTGGTAGTGTTGGGCATGGTCCAGTGCACCCTCTGAGGCATCAGTAGTACCTAAGTATCTCTACACACCACTTGAGGAGGCATTAGTCTTGTACATTAAATCATACTGTGTCCAGAGCTGTAATATGTGTGTTGGGCTGACCTGAGAACTGATCATCCTATGAAGCCAGGTGACTTAATCTCAGTTGACCAAGCTCTTATGGAGATGGCCATGTGGACCATCTATGATGGAGAGATAAAGGGATGTATTTCTGATCCAGATAAAAGTCTGCATTGGTACTTTACCAATATATGAAGATGACAATTTGTCTGGTGAGATCTCCAACTAAGTAGATGATCTCCGTAGTTAGTGTTATGTTAAAACTGATGCTCAGCTAGATATGAACAAGCTCTTCCTTTTGCACATGTTTGATAATTGATGAACATCTTCTAGATCATGCCAGTATTGGATGGAACCAGAAGAACAATAGCTCACCTGATTACTCGAACAAGGTCGTGGAAGGCTTTGTCAACATTAAGCGGGGGATCCTTTGCACTGGTTTCTATATAAGGAATCTGGAAAGCAAAAGTCCAGTGTTTCTTCAATATATGTTACCAAAAAGGAGATGCCTTAAGAGAAGGTTCACAAGAAAGGAAATATGAGAGTACACAGCAGAGTTCCCAATATAACAACAAAAAAGGGTGGGTGGGTGGGAGGAGGTGATCTATACTATATTTATGATATCCTGCCTTTTGTCTAACCAGGCCTGTAGACAGGAAGTTAGATAACTGGAAATTAAGAGAAATGAGAGGATTGTTCAGAAAGAGTTATACTGATACAGAAAATAAACAATAATAACAAGTGAGTATTGCTAATATGTTCAAAGTTTCTTCTGCTGTAAGCCCTTTTTTATTAGTGGCATAGCTATGCAATTATCTTGCATCAGTTTGATAACAGTTTAACAAGAATGCCTTCTTTCAAAGAATCCTGCAAATCGTAGTTCATGGAAGGTGGTATTATGGCCTGGGGAGTGAAATGGCTGTTAAACCACATTAAGTCTGTAGTGCATATTTATGTGCACAAGGAGAGCCATTTTACTGGGGAAAAGGGTATCATGCAAATGCTTTCATTTGAAACAAGCAAAATAACTAACTACATGCCCAAAAGAATGACTGAAAAGAAATTTTTTTTGTTTTGTTAGGGTGAATAATTGTGTAATTAGACTCACATGTATGCAGTCAATCTGTTCACCAGGAATGCTTTTTTAATTGCAACCACATGATTGGATTGTTAAGTGAAAAAGTACCAGTACTAGTCCATTTAACTGGATGACCCCTAATTCTTGTAAACTGAGATCAAGAAAGTCATGTTTCTCTGTTTCTTAATACAGCCTTCTCTCTCCCATGCCCCCCATGTGTTCCACTGCCTAATCTATCTAAGCCTTTTTCAATCCTATCAAGGCACTGGGAGTTTGAAGCCCTGTCTAGCTAGCCCTAAACCCAAGAAAGGTGTAGTTGTAAAAATGCAATCTTTGTGGAACAGTTTCAGTCTACTCCATAAAAGCCAAGACAGCATGTTTCACTTTTGTCATTTAACTACACTAATCCATGCATTGTTGCTTTTGCAATTTGATCTCACTGAATTCCTCTTTCAGATGACCTCATGTTCACCTCTTGACTGATGTCTTTGGATACTATGAAACAGTTAGTTCCTGCCAGTTCAAATAGATCAGCATGATACTTAAAGACTTGAGAAGAATTTCTCTCTCTCTTCTTTGAATCCACAAATTAGTGTGGAAACAGGGTGGAATTACGGGAAAAAAACACATGCAAAACAGTTTGGAAGACAAACTCACCCATAAACCTGTGCCATTGCTAAGCAGCCACATGCACCCCTTCCTATTTGATCTCTCCCTAATAGTCTGTACTGTACTGCAGGGCTGGAGAAGGTGTGGCCTTTCAGATTTGGGGGTTGCAACTCCCACATCTCTCACCCTTGGCTAGCACACCAGGGTACAGTCCAATAAGATCTGGAGGGTCATAAAACCTTTGCCCCCGCCATCATGACCCACTAAGATGCTTGGTGATGTCTGTGACAATCATACAATGCACGACAGGGACAACATGGCCATCCCAAGTATGATAGCGATAAACTGTCCTCTTACAATCCTGTCAACTAGTTGACTGAATGTCATCCTCCTGCATAAAGAACTAAAGCTGGTCTGCTTTAGTACTTTATCAGAACTATCATCAACAAGTATGCTAAAAGAAAATGCCAGGGACTTTTTGAACCAGGGACTGTAGCCATGCAGATGTCCTCTAAACCCTGGCTGCTCTGCTTGGTCATAGAAAGGCCAAAGAAATGTGAACACAGAAATCTATGAGAACAGACCAACAGGACATACATTGTGCTTTGCTGCCATTTCCTTTCCTTGTTCCCGGGTAATCTTTCGCAAATGCATTAGATCCACTTTGTTGGCCACCAAAATCATTGGAAAAGATTCTCTGGAATATGAGAAGAATAGGAAGGCATCAACACAACATTCTCGCCATTTACTGTGTGCAATTTTAATTCTAGCACTTCAGTAAAAACCTGCCACTGGAAAAAAGAATATCACACACGGTGGAACAAAAAGTCTCGAACAAAGTTTTGCAGGAATTTCCAGATGATAGATTGTTTCTTGTGTGCAGCTGACAGGCAGCCAAAGAACCATATCAGACTGATGTTATTTAACTTGTTCTAGAGGTAGGGGTGAACAGTGAAATAGCCAGGTTATTGGAATGTACCATGTATTATTCAGAATGACAAAAATCTGCGTATGCAGAGTGCCAAAATGCTCTGCCCACAAAACAAAGTAATAAATATAAGGAGGTTAATTGTGATTCACATTGGAACACCCCCCACCTCCAAACTTTAAATGGGACTTGAGTGAGTGCCATTTAGCCAGGTACTATTTTGAGGTCATGGACAACAACTGGGTGGTGGTGGTTTAAATGGTAAATTCCACATTGGGCATTATTGGGGAAATGGTTATAAGTAAAAAAGAGTTGCTATCTTAACACCTTCATAGAAACCTGTAGTGCACCTGAGTTTGGATTATAATGTACACTTCTTACTCCATCTCAAAAATGTATTGCAATGCTGGGAATGGTGCAAAAATGGTAATGAAATATTCAGTCTGAAAGGTCTAAGCATTTGGGACTTTTAGTTTTCAGAAAGATAACTTAATTAATTAATTCTCCAACTTTCCACTAAAAGATAGCACTCAAAGTGGCTTGCAAACAGTTTAAAAGAATAAATCATGTTTAGTTAAAAGATAATAAAATCATATAAACCAGTTCCACTGAAAAAAAAACATTAAAATTAAGCATATACATAGACTAAAACTGGCAAGATCAGCAATACAGATTAGACAGGTCATACAGGTCACATATCATAACTCACTATAGAAGGATATGTTTTTACCTCTTTCTTAAAATCAATTAGAGTGGAAACAGATCACAACTTGGAAGGGAGTATATTCACACAAGGAAAGACCCTTTCCCACAGGCTTGTTAGGCAGGCCTAGTGCTGACATTTTTCAGAGGGTCTCCCCTGATGCTCTTAATGTCCAGATGGGCTCATAATGAGACAGATGGTCCCTTAGATGACCAGAACCTAAGTTGTTTAGAGCTTTAAAGGTTAAGACCAACACCTTGAATTGGGCCTGGTAGACAATGGGCAACCAGTGCAGGTCTTTCAATGTCAGGGTCATGTGATCACAATACTATACACGTTAGTGGCCGAGCTGCCACATGTTGCACCAGCTGAAGATCCTGGACCCTCTTCAAGGGTAGCCCCAAAATGCAACCATTGAAAAAGTCAAGGCATAACCAAACCATGGATGACTATGGTCAACTCAGGAAAGGTCATAGCTGGCACACTAAGCAGAGTTGTACACAGGCATTCCTCATTACCGCTGTCACTTGGGAGTCCAGTGACAGTGAAGGGTCAAGGAGCACTCCTAGACTATGAACCTGCAACTGTCAAGGGAATCTCAACCCCTTCTAGAACAGGCTGCATCCCAATTCCTGAATCTGATTCTCTACTGACCACCAGGACCTCTACCTTTTCAGGATTTAGTTTCAGCTTGTTCAGTCTCATGCAACCTCATTAACGATGATAAAATCATGAATGCAGCCTGGAAAGTGTGAGCTATCATGGTGTTTCTTATCTGATGTTTGTTCATTAAAATGAACCATTCATAGCATATTAGGTATGGTGAAAAAGAAGCTAAAATCTTTAACTTTAGTTTGGTTCATGCTTGTAAGCACGTTACTTGATTTTTCTGATGATTAGACATGGCTGGCAGCTGACTGTACTGCAACTGACTCCACTGGAAAGCTATACATTTTTAACTAATATGATCCAGAATGGTTCATATACATGTAGAAGTTCTAGTTTAGAGAACTCATTGGTCCAGGGCACCCACCTGTCTTTGACTCGGAGGATGAGTTGATGGAACCTATCCACATGCTCAAAGCTAGCTTTATCTGTGACCGAATAGACTATAAGGAACCCATCTCCTGTCCTCATGTACTGTTCTCTCATTGCGCTGAATTCTTCTTGGCCTGCAGTATCTAGAACTAGTAATAGCAAGGAAAGAGAAAGGACAGGCTGTTCAGTCATCCTGCCCAAAACATCATATTTACCAAACAACATCTCTTAGCCTAAGCATTTATGGGGGAAAAATCCTAGTATATATCACCATGTATACACCAAAGTGCTTGGGGAGGTTGGACTCTTACTTGTACCACCTCCAACGTGCATGTATTGAGCAGAGTAAGTGAAAAGGACAGCCTAAGCATGCGTACTTATATGCACACAGACACTCCTTATCACACATGCCACCCAACAGGCTAAATCCAACATTTGCTCCCAGTGAATTAAAGGAACGTGTTACATGAAAACTGATGCAAGTCTTGTTGATTCAATGGTTCAATGCTAATGAGGACAAACAATTGGACTTTTCCCAATGCACAGATGTTGGGCTTGGGAGATTCTGCCTCAACTTCTCTCTGCACTGGAAGTGTACAGAAGGCATGAATGAAGAGGTCTTTGTTGGCGTCTCAAGTCTCAGTCTCTGAAATCATTAGCTCCCCTCTTTTTCTTTTTCTTTTTTTTAAAAAAAGAACATTTGTGAGAATGAGTATAATTCAGCATACCAGACTCAAATTGGTTGGGCTTTGCAACAGGAATATTTCCCTTGAGTGTGGTAATGCTTTTTGATTACAGCTATTCATTCAACTTAGCCCTTAACATGTACCTGAAGAAATCATTTTATTGCAAAACATCTGTAAGCTGCAACAATGCAATGAGACAGAGAGCTAGTGCCAGTCCCTCTTTCTGCCATGCTAGGAACGGAGACTTGGTGCTTTTATAGTCCAATGAAAGGATCAGATGCATAGAGGCTGGGTCCATCTGAAATGGTAGATCATGAATGGAAGATCTGCACTCACAGCATTTTCTCACTAGAAGTAAAGGACAAAATGGTGTTCTCTTCACAGCTCTTGTACAAACAGGCAGCTCAAGACTGGCTGTTCAGGACTGGCAATTCAATCACACGTTGCCATACTGGAGGCAGCAAGGCTCCCTTGATGCCCAGGACAGGGCTGCATGGCATACATAACTTTGTTCTCCAGTAGAAGGATACAGTTGAAGAGTTCTGGAGAAACCGGGGAGCTGCCACTGCTGGTCATCCCCCCTGCAACCTCCAGCAGCTGCTATTTGAGCCAGCTGTCTCATTGTGCCCAGAGACGGGAAGTGTTGTTTTTGTGTTATTGGACTACACTACCAAACTCAGTCCAACTCTCAATTCTGAGTGGTAGTCCAAAACAGGAACCTTTCCTAGCCCCGAGCTAGGGTAGCACTCAGGAACAGTAATTCAGGGACACAAAGACAAGGCACAAGTGGAGGGACTTTCCACCAGCACATGGTGAAAGCACAAGGATGGGACAGGGAGGGAGAATGAGAATGAGGAGTTCAGTGGAAGCAAGGACTTTGGGTTATATAACTTCTGCCTAAGAGTAGAGCCGGCTCTGCTTTGGCAGAGGTATGCCAGGTGCTGCTGGAGACAATTCAGGGAAGACTACTATCTTAGGGGGCAATTCAACTGCTGCAAAGGTGTGTGCTTGATTGCACTTGAAAGGGCCACTTTAATGAGAATGATCTCCCTTAAAATGAGCCTTATGTCTCAAGGAACTGCTCCACCTTGGTCCTCAAAGAAGAAAAAGCCCTGCAGCTGGACCAAAAAAAGGCGAGGCTTGGGGTTGGACTGGAGCACATTTCCCCATGTGTTGTGTGACTGCCAGGAAATAAATCGAACTGGATCATTCCAGAAGCAGTCCAAATCACAATCTATTTGCCCATGTGATCACACCTTTAATCTGTCTGTGTGCTTCCCGGGGGCATTGATCTGTCCACCATTAAAAGCAGCACCTTGATCTAGAAATGAACTTAATCCAAACAGGGCTGTTCTTATCTTCCAGTTCTATGTCTCTTTGAATTCTATATGTGGGGATCTAAATGTCTACTATTAATATGACCGATTTTTAAAATATTTTCCACCTTTTTCCCACTGGAGCAGCAGCTTTTCTCCTTGCAGAAATGGTTAGGAGAGAAGACAAATACTGCTCCCACGCCTTAGCAGCCTGTGTGGGTCTGACTCTGCGGCATGCTTTAAGAGAACATTCTTTTCTTTATACAAAAAACAGCAAAGGGCTTTCTTTAACTCTTCATCATCAGACTGAGAAGCGGCAACCTCAAGGCCACTTCTAAATATCTGCTTTGAACAAAGCAAAGGCAAAGTAAAGCTCAGGAGGAGGGGGAAAAAAAGGATTTATACTGTAATTGTTTTTCTTTTATATCATGTCCATGTTTCGCAAGCAGGCCTTGTCAATGGATTTAAGTCTCAAGGGGTAGCACGAGGTACAGCTTTTGCATGGATCATCCCTGAGTATGTCCCAGTAATTGTTTGAAAATATTTCATTGTCAAGCCATCTATATACTTGGAAAAGGTACCTCATTGTCAAATGAGCTATACACTGAAAGGTGCCCTAGAGGTAAGGCATTCGGAGCCTTGTCCCTGTAAGCCTTTCCCAGGAAGTCTCAGGTGAACGATCTGCCTCCTACAGCCTTGGATGGCATAGACATTTAAAGGATGATTTTTTTCTCCTGAATGTCTAAAGAGGCTCTAGTTAGAGCCAGAGCTAGGTTA
Source organism: Intellagama lesueurii (assembly GCA_037013535.1). Classification (NCBI taxonomy): domain Eukaryota; kingdom Metazoa; phylum Chordata; class Lepidosauria; order Squamata; family Agamidae; genus Intellagama; species Intellagama lesueurii. The sequence continues at coordinate 120,905,870 of JBAJHW010000001.1, read as the reverse complement.
CCTTCCTGGAATTTCATCTCAAGGCTAAGATTCAGTTTTTAGAAAATGCAAAAACCAAGAATTCCTCTGAATATGTGCCAAGTATGTTTCTCGTCACCCCTGAGTGGCCATTGTTACAGGGGTTCCCAACCTTCGACCCCAGATGTTCTTGGATGAAAACTCCCTGAAGCCTTCACCATTAACTGTGCTGGCCAGGATTTCTAGGAGTTGTAGTAGAAGAACATCTGGGGACCCATGGTTGAGAACTGCATTGTTAGCTTTTTGCACAGCAAAAAATGTGGCTTCCATGCACATTTGCCTCTGTTGGGGGGGGGGGGGAATTAATTTCTCTGGTCTCTAGATTCAGCCAGCATGTTTCTCATATTGTATCTCCAACTGACTCGCTAATCCTCCTGGGGAACAGCCAATTCTAGATATCAATTATAGCATGGGGATTAAGCTGGGCTATAATCACTCCTCTCTTAGTTCAATCCTCCATGTAGCAGTCTAGGCCAGCCATTCTCAGTGGGAGCCATGTGGCCCCCCCGGGTGTGTGTGGTTCATTTGAAGTGGGCTACAGACTGAAAATAATTCTTCACACAACACCTTATAAGGTTGTTATGTGACTTATACATCCTGATCCAGCATTTATTTCTTTCATATTGTATTTATGGCCTTGCCCCCAAAAAGGTTGAGAATGGCTGGTCTAGACACTGATCCTATGGCCTCCATAGTTGATAGCAGAGATGCAAAGTATCCTACCTTCACAGAGTATGAAATCAACCACATAACAGCAACACCGAAGGAAAAATAACACAGCAACACACACACACACACACTTTTTCATGTTAATGAAATAAACAGCCATTGATGGCACCTGTCCATGGTACAGAAACATTACAAGTATACAGCTTTTAGCATTGGGCCCATTCCTAACCAGGGAACTAACTTTTCAGAACATGGATGGCGTGGGTAGAGGGATATACAACAGCACCCTTATGCCAGTTCCCACACAAGCATTCATACAAATTTCTTGAAAAATTTACAACCTGCCCCCCAAATAAATAAAAATATATGCCTTGCTTGACAAAAGCAAATTCTCTGAAATTCTGAGATTTTGTGGGTGTGTGCATGTGCACTCATGACAAACATCTGAGCAACAAGGTTTCTTTCTAATGCCATTACATGAAAGACATTCCTGAAATACTGATTCACTTTGGGTCCAATCTGCAAGGTGTTATGGCAATCCCTCTCTTTCCACAAAGTGACATGCCACAAGGTACAACAAAGCCCCTAAAGATTTAAATGAAAAAATCACTCAAGACTGGAATGGGCTGAGTAAGAGAGAAGGAAGCTTCTCCACCTCCTTTAATTTTATTTATTTATTCAATTTATACCCCGCCCATCTAGACCGAAGTCTACTCTACTTTAAAGAGAGAAAAGGGCTCTGTTCTGGAGAACGGGAGAAAATTATATTCTTTCTAATACCTCAGTAAACCTGAGTATTCAAGATGGTTGAGTTCCTTTATGGGCTTGGAAAGAATTTCATCTCTGGTGCAGTGGCACCCTTAACTACAAAGCAAGATAGTGGGTTTGGGGAGCTTGAAAGATGCTCCCAGCCTAGTAGGTAAAAAGCACTGCAATGTACTTTTCCCTGAAATGAACAGGAGCTGCACAACAGCATGCACACTGCATTTTAAACTTTAGGTATATCATGCTCCGTGTTAATTAGAGAAAGTGTGCATTGGTGGAAGAGTTACCTCTGGGATTTTTTAAAGCAAATGTCTTATCTTGGCATGTTTTTGGAACAGAGCAACTTTTCTGCAGTTCTAAGATGATGGTGTTGTTGTTGATGATTTACTCCCTTTTTTTTTTTAAAAAAAAGAAACAGACAAAATTCTTCTTGCAACAATCATAAAGTGCTAGTATTCCTTTTCTAAAGAACTGTATTATTAAGGTCTGGATTAGAAATTCAGCTTACTGAGGAAACTGAGTTTTTAAAAATACCAAAGGAAAAAAAGAAAAAACAAATTCCTTAACAATGAAAGAAATTAGGCAAGAGTGAAATGATCTTTGAACTTTTACCTTCTGGACAGTTCATTCACAAACTGGGCCCCCGCCCCCCTTCTCCTAACTGTGCAGAAGCAGACAGCCAAGACATCACAACTTTACTGTGAAGCAACAGCACATAAAGAGGTGGGCCAAGCAAAACAGAGTAAGAAATGCTGACACAGCTTATGGGAAGAATTTAGGCTGCAACCTTATGTACTCATTTGGAACTGTGCTCCACTCAACAAGAAGTACTTTTAAGCAAACAGAGATAAATCGTCTGGACTCCATGATCCTGTGTTTAGTAGAAATGCATGAAACATCGGGTGAATGACATTCTGTGTATCCCAGATGATTATGGTTTCAAGACATAATAACCTGGTCTCTAACCAAATTTCTCAGAGTGAAGTCAGAAGAATATAAGAGGCTCATTCCATTGTAAAGACTCTTAGCCCATCTAGCCCACCACTGGAAACACGGACAGCAGTTCTCTAGAGTTTCAGGTAGGATTCCTTCCTAGTCCTAGCTAGAGATGCTGAAGGGACCTAATGCCTGCTCCTCTGTTTTCAGTGAAATTCATTTCTAGTTAGGTTTAGGAGCTCTGTCCAAAAATCGTAAGTCTGTGTATATGGTTGTTGTGGGTTTTTCAGGCTCTTTGGCCGTGTTCTGAAGGTTGTTCTTCCTAACGTTTCGCCAGTCTCTGTGGCCGGCAACTTCAGAGGACAGGAGCCAGAGCACAGACAGAGTTCTGACTCCTGTCCTCTGAAGATGCCGGCCACAGAGACTGGTGAACCGTTAGGAAGAACAACCTTCAGAACACGGCCAAAGAGCCCGAAAAACCCACAACAACCATCAGATCCCGGCCGTGAAAGCCTTCGAGAATACGCTGTGAATATGCTCAGTGGATAATCTTGTAGCACAAGCCATCCTACAACTAAAGTTTCTATAAGTCTTTCCTCACTTTTTAAAAAATGCAACTTCCCTCTCCTTCTTTACTTACACTGCTAAATTGGCTTTTCCTCTCAGGAAGACAGGTAGCCTAAAAGTCTTTAACTCTTCTTTGTTGAATCCTTTCCCTTGGTTCCAGGCTGAGAACAACTCCAGAACACTGTCTGTCTACCAATGTTGGTATCATCAGATTCAAAGATAGTGGTCATGACAGTGTTTTCTATTCAACTGAACTCAAAACGGTTTTTAAAAAAGTGAACGAAACTGGTCTAGCAAGAACAACAACAGGATTTCGTCTCAGTATGCATCTACATGGCATGTGCATAAATGCACTTAGCTCATTAGCAAGTAGATATCCTGACCTTAGGAGAGAAATCATGAAAATAACTGTAGGCTGAGAAAGTCATGGTAGTGACCTTAAAACATGCTTTACACAATGACTTGTAGCTTATAGATTGGATATGCCTTGATTATAATAAAATCCTATGCAGTTCTCTGGAAAATGATAAATGTATTTCTTTTCACAGTTAAAAGAATTCCTTCCAAATTCAAGCCTTCTAGACAGACACACGCCCCTCCCTGAATGTAAGCCGACACAGGTGAGTTGATTCCAGCAAAAACTTCAAATTTTATTTTGTGTGTGCATGTGAGAGGGAGAGAACAGTTTGCTTGGAAGTATGGTGCAATGGGTTGAGGAAACACAGGTTCAGATTTTTGCTCTGCATGGTGCTAATGTAATAGTCTTGAACAAGTCACATTGTCTCTGACCTGTTCACAGCCTATCTGTGATAATATCTATCCCATGCTTGCCACTCAGTGCTCCTTGGAGAAAAGCCAGTGTGTAATCTCAGTCTAGCAAACAGATAAATATTATCCTTTACCTCTTCACACTACTCAGTCCCAGGATCAACATAAAGGCATCCTTCAGTATAGTGTACTGAAACTCCTTCATGGAACAAAGCAGGAGGTTTTGAAATGTTCTAGGTTAAGCTATACAGGGTATAGCAACCCATCATTGGGTTTTGTCCCAGTAAAATTGTGTAGCTATAAGGAGTGCTGGCCAGAATTGTTGGTGAATGGTGAGTGTAGGCCGTCATGTTACTTGCAGTAGTAATAATAACAATCTTAGAACTGCAGAGCTGGAAGGGAGCCTATGGAGCATTGAGTCCAGCCCCTATCAAGGAGGCACAGTGGGGAATCGAACTCCCAACCTCTGGCTCCACAGTTGCTGGACAGCTCAGTGGTTTGGGCTTCTGCTCCACAGCCAGAGATGCAAACCATTGAGCTATCCAGCAGCTACAGTCAGTCTATAACATCAGCTGTGTACTTCCTTGGTGTCTCCAGTATTAAATTATTACTGGAGTGACCAGCATTAAATGGGTTTTAGTCTGGAGAGTAATACTAGACATTACGGGAAATGTTCCCACCTAATGTGGTCTGCCATCATCTTCTCACTTTCTGTAGGCAAGGTACAGCAAAACAAAATGTGCAATATGACATTTTCCCGCCTCTGCAAGTACCAGCCAACAGAGGAAGAACTGAATGTACCTGCTTTTCTTATCAGTTAATTTCCTCTTCCACCAACCACTTCTGGTAATGCCTTATTCTCTTTCTCTCTGTGTCTCTCTTTCATGCATAAAATCCACACATCCAACTGCTGGGTTTAGGCTGCAGGCACTGGAAAAACAGCCCAGAAATGTGCATTAAAGGTGAAATACATTATTGTGAGATCATTACAACCCCCCAGTAAGTTAGGTATTAACACTGTGCTTTGTTGCTTGCTTAAGTATTGCTGCATGTTTAAGGAAGCAACCATGCTCTTAAACTAGTCAGTGGAAACCAATAGCCCATTCTTATCCTTTGACTTTCCCAGTTCGCACCTGCTGAGATTGCAACCCAGTATCTTCCTTTTGGTTTGGGTCTCAAAAGCAGAGAAGAAATCTTTCAGTTATGCCTCGAGGATGATCCAAAGGTTTTTAAGATCTGCTTCTTTACTCCCCTTCTTTCAACAGATTTTCTCAGCTTCTGCCTTCTGCTCTGTCATCCTGCTTGCTACCACTCCCATCTTTCACAGCTCAGTTCTATTTCTCCTGCAGATTCTTTTTTACAGGCTACACTGCCATCATCTTCTTTCTTCCACCTCTCTTCTGCCTTGCTTCAGTACTGGATTGATGACAACTGTCACTGACTCTTACAAAGTAGCTCTTGGATCTCCCTCAAAACCAGCTAAGAAATCAGATTTTACTGTGTGGTAGCCAAACTGCCCCTCTCAGTTGACCTACTGAGAAAAGCTAAAATGTTTTCTCATGGCTCTGTACTTTTTAAATTCCATTATCCAGTATGAATGCTACTAGCTGTAAACTACAAACCTAAACTACAAACTTGCTCAATAATTGTATCAGTCCTGCTCTTTTGGGTTCTTTTTTCTTTTTTGCCACATTGCCAACTGTGGGCCACATATACAACATGTCTTTTAGACCTCAGGTAGAAGTAACCTTCAGCCTTTTCACCTCATGTTAGTTAACTATTTACAATTCAAATAACCAACCCCCCCCCATTCATGCTTTTAAATATTCTTCATTGTTCATCTAAAAACACTTAGACATACTTTATCCTGACCATTAAACATTCACCAATTCTGCACAATCTCCAAAACTAGTTAAGCTCAACAAGTCTCCAGCAGTCCATATGACCTGCCTTGTATTTAACCACTATTCTGACAGACATACATGACAAGAATGTGAGCAGGTGGGAAGGGTGGACTCAGAGCATTCTGACACTTCTGTGATCACCAGAAAAGCTGCCAAAGACCCATCCCCTGCACCCAGCAGAGAAATGTGGCAGGCAGCTATATGAAGACCAGAGCTCTTTGTCCCACTGCTGTTAGCCAACATCAGCTAAAATAATTCTGTATTGGAGAATAATTTCTTTTTGGTTTTATTGACAAAGCTACTGAGGAGGGAATAAGGGCAAGCCACAACTAACTCAGCTGATGTTGCACTATGTTTACCTGTTCCAAAAGGCAACCTCTATGGAGGCAGCAAGTTAAAGGAAAGCTATGCACATACAAGATTAAAAACCATTCAAATCAGAAGCGGTGGCTCACCATCCAGAATTGCCCATTGGCCATCGATTTCTGTATGCTTCAGATAGGAATCTTCGATGGTTGGGTCATAGTCTGGCACAAAGATCTTCTGGAAAAATTGAATGGTGAGGGCGCTTTTCCCCACACCCCCATCCCCGACCACCACTAGCTTGTAGGTGGGAAGGTTTTCGCTTGGAACGGCACTTGTAGCCATGGTGCTAACACTTCAGACCTGGAAAGGAAAGAGAATTCTTTTTAGGATACATATCAAGAACAGTGACACACTGAATTATATAATATCCCTTTTCAGTCAAAGAAACAACAAACTGGTCTGCAGAAAAGGAAAAAAAAAAGCAGGCAAGATAGTAGGACCAATATGGCATTTTAAGTATTGGTCTGTGAGCTAATCTACTGTTTTAATTACTGTGATTTTTTCCCTCCCTTCAAATTGGTCTTCATTGTATTATTGGATTTTCTTCTAGTCACAACTCTTTATATAGTGCTCTGGTATCTGTAGGGATGAAGGAGGGTTTCAAAAGTGTCTGAAATCCTGTTGCTTCGCATAGTAAGTCACACTAGAATAGGCTCGTTGACTCAGTGGGGACTTGGGTGAGTCATCTCTTCCATAAACTCCATTGATTCAAATGGGCCTCTTTCAGTTGCAACTAGAGATGGGCATGCCGATTTGTTTCTCGCAGCCCCATCTCCTCTGGTGGGCACCCACTCAGAGGCAGTGCCCTGGCCTCCCTGCCCAGCCTCCTTTGGGCGTTGCCTCTTAGTGGGCACCCGCCGGAGGAGGCGGGGCCAGGAATTGCCGAACACCTATTCGGCCGAGAAACAAACTGACACAAACCACTGGTTTGACAGTATGTACCCATCTCTAGTTGCAACTTGCTTTAGCACTTACTTACTTATGGAGGAGCTGACTCACCAAATCCCCACTGATTCAATGGGTCCACTCTAGTGCGTCCTAGGGCACGTCTGCTGTGGCAGAATAGTTTGCTATTTGGGTTGCTGTTGCTGCTGTTTGGTTTCCTGCATCCACACGTAGAGTGATCCATCCCACTCCTTTTCAGAACTGTCCTGCTCCTTTTTTGGCATAGAGGCTGGGCTACAGGGTTCTTTGGAGCAATTCAGAGTGCTCCTGATTAGCTCATTCTGTAGCCTGTGCGGTCCACACCAAAATAGAGCTGTGGCAGTGTTATCTGAGGTGACAATCCTGTAACGTATTTTGTAAGTTGTGGCATTGAAAGGGATGACGGAGAACCCCTCCCCTCTATTTTCACCTATTTTACCATTTTATTTTTTATATATGTTTTCCTATCGATGTAGCACTATTCTAGATAAGATACTGTACATCGGTGGCGTTACATATACCATATTAGGTAGATGCATTGCTATTTCACTATGTCACTTACTTTACTTAAGAACAAAAAAAAGGAAAGTTGCAGTGGCCCACATCTGTGGGAAAAGGCAGGAGAGAGGGTGGGAGGGGAAGTGTCATTAATCAAAAGGGGGACAAATAGGGGCAATTCAAAGATCTGTCTGGACCCTTCTCATGGGAGAAAAATCAGTGTGAATGGCAGGACCACTCAAGTGAGAGATAAAACATATCATACTAAAGATAAGAACCTTTTAAGCATGAATCAGACCACTCCCAATTTCCTGCGTCTGGATATGCTCTTACTGCACTAAGCAAGAGGGCTTCAGCCAGTTTTTAATAAATATCTGATGTTCTTTTACTGAGTGGCACATAATTAGCAACTTTATGCTGCCTTATGACTGCAACTAGAAAAAATTATGAATCTTCAAAACCAATGAGAACTCCTTTCTTTAAAAACTAAGCCTTCGGGGCTAGGAATTGTGGAAATGGAAGTCATGGCGGAGGAGAAAAAGGATAAACATCTCCTTGTGCTGTGACTGCAGCAATAATTCCACCAGTGGTTGCAATTAAAAAACCCAAGAAACTTGACTGTTCACAACTCAGTAAGTGTAACCTGTAGCTTAACCTAAAGTTAAGTGGGTATAAATGCAGTTAAACAAACAAACAAACAAACAAACAATCCAATTGCAACACGTAGGGGAGGAGAAATCTCAAAAAGGTGTACAATGTGTGTACCCATATTTTCTCATTTGTGTTCTTCTGTGATTTTCAGCTTAGCATTAACTTACTGCCATGTTACCCTCTGTAAAACAAAGTCCCAACACAGCAGTGCCCCTGTGCAGGTGGAGAGCTCAGATGCAGAGGCTGTGGAAAAATCCAAAGCCCTGCCAGCCTCAGACAGGTAGGGCAAAGGTACCGTGTTTCCCCGAAAATAAGACAGGATCTTATATTAATTTTTGCTCCAAAAAACGCATTAGGGCTTATTTTCAGGGGATGTTTTATTTTACAGTAATGTCATCTTCTTATGCACAATGCTGCACAATGGTGGAGGGCGGGGTTTCACTTAACTAGGGCTTATTTTTGGGGTAGGGCTTATATTTCGAGCATCCTGAAAAAATCATACTAGGGCTTATTTTCAGGTTAGGTCTTATTTTCGGGGAAACAGGGTAATACTTCCTTCTCCTCAAGTGGTTCTGCTCTTGGTCTTTTCTTGAAACTGCCTCACATCCATTGACCCCAATGGAAAGAAAATTAATGACACAAGATCCAAGGTTGGGATAATTCTCCTTCTGTCCTGGGAATGTGTCAGACGCACACGAGTGCTCTGGATCCTCTTCCAGTCCACCCAGGAACTTGTCCCCGGGTCACAGTAGCCGCATGTGTATCTCTTTTTTTTGTTCTCTGCTGGAGTCATGATGTTTGTATGTGCTCAAAGTCTTGACACATCGGTCCTACAGAGCTTTGGCACTGCAGTCTGAAAAATCAGGCAGATTTTACAGCAGGCACCTGAACTGGCATTGAGCATTAGAAGAAGGGCCTCATCCCAATCTGGAGACACACATGAGAAAGGAGGGTGTTTCAGTCCTCCTGCTCCTAGACTGTGAAGGGCTAGAAAATGTCAACACCAGCAGCCAGAAAAGGGCCCAAATATAGATGGGAAGCCAATGAAGACGTCTAAGCAGTGGAATAATATTTTGGGATCATTTTGACTGACTGAGCCATCCACGGCTGCTGGACTATGTTTCTGGACCATTTCCAAAGGCAGTGTCATATATATTACACTGCAGGAAACAAGGGAAAAGCTGAACCAAGGCTGCCTCTTTCTGTAGAACCATAGTGAGTGCTTTACCACTGGCCAGCTTGCTAGAACTGAGGGGAACTGGTCTTCAACAGTACCTGGATGGCCATACATTCTCCAGCTCTGCAGTACATGTTCCTTTGTCTCATCTGATCTGAGCTTCAAGTTTTGAGCCATTCCCTTTTTTGTCCTTGTTTAAGCATTTAAGCTCTTCCCTTAACATTTCACACTCCATTCAAGGTTCGGATCAGTTTGCCCTTTTGAAGCCCACTAAAAGTTGCTAGAGGAAATTGGCCAGAGTCAAATGCGCACATTTTAAAATGCTTCCTCTTTCTGGTTCAAGTTATCTAGTAAGCCGCACATTTTACAGGGGATTACGGAAGTTCAGAATCAAAACATCTTGCCGTGCCAAAGGCGAGAGAAAAAGTTATCTGGTAATAAGAAGCTTTCCTGGTTACAAACGCCTTGACTGAGAAACTGTGCATGATAATGATTTACAGTCTCCATGGTAACACATGTGACGTTGAAATTGCTTAATCCTGTTATGAAACCCTCAAGAAGAAAACACACGGCTCATACACAACAGCAGCAGCTGGGGCTATTTTGTTGTTTCTGTGGCTACTCTTTCCCAGCTAGCTTACCCAGACGGTTGCCTCCATGAAACAACCACTGCAGAACACACTGTCCTAATCTTTGGCTATAAACCTGGCCCTTAACAGCAAAATCCAAAACATGTTTCCTCAAAAGTAAGCCCCTGCCTGGGGGAAGTCTGCAAAGATGACATGAGCACCTTCCTGCTTAGGTTGCACCAGGAACTGGTATGCAAATGCCCTTATACTGGAGGTAATATATACCCACTATGACAACTGGCCATATATAGCCCTCAGTTTGCATGGAGAACCTGCCTTGGACAGCTTTACGTGAAAAGAGTGCCTGAAAGAAATAAGGTTTGAAAACTATTGTTCTAAACCTTTCAGGTGCATAAGTTTGAGTCCAACCCACTTTGACACCCAATTCTAAAAATCCCATAGTAAACCTGGTAGTTAAAATGAAGACCCTAGTCTAAACATTCCTGTGATGAGTAAACAGCCGTTTGAAGTCACTTAAATGATGAATCCCTTACTTTTATTTTATGATAAGCAGGTTTTAATTTTTTTTAACCTCAAATGAAGAACTACATAACTGTTGTTCCCCATCTTTTCTGAAATAGGAACAACAGTTTCACATATATGCACACACAGATACACGCAATGCAATTGTTTCACATACATACATGCATACGTACATACACACAAAGCAACACTTGAGCTGCACAAAAGGATAGCTAAAGGCATTTACTCCTCAGTGAACGTGGAGCAAGTTATTTTAGGAAACACAAAATTATAGCCTTGGCCAATAAAACCCACATCACGGAAAATTACCTTGGTAGGCAGGATCAGACTGCTGTTGGGCTTCAAGATTTCTGGAAGAACAGGCAGCCCACGAGCAGAGATGCCCTGCTCCCACTCATGTTCATAGGTTAATTAGCAAGGCTAAGACTGTCAGTATATTTCCCAGGACCTGCAGTGTGTGGGGAAATATAATCATGCTATGGGAAGGGAACAAGTAAAAATAAAATCTTCTCTAAGGCATTATGTATAACCAACCCAAACCAACAAGTAAACATACAAAGTCTTATAACAAGAGTAACAGGTTTATTTCAGTACAAATGTTTGTGGATAGCAATCCATTTCTCCCATTTCTTCTGTTACAAGTCACTTGTTTATTTCTGTTCACGTTTTATGCTTCTGTCACACACGGCTACTGCTTTTGGAAAAAATTAAGGGACAAAGTTCTTTGCATTGCTAGCCAGCTTAACAGAAATTTAGACTTAAACTGGAATGCATATTAAGAACACAGGACTCTAAGGTGACGTTGTTCAATGTCAAGGAAGATGAGCCTTGGAGATCACCTTAATACATGTAGCACAGGTTGTGATCCCTTGCAGAAGGGTGAACCTTCCCTCCACTAGGCATATCTGAAGTAGGAAAAGGCTTGTGCTAAAAAAGCCAGCCGCTGCATAACAACATGCACATCTGTTGAGCTGGAGGAGTATATTGTGGAGTCCCCACCACCACCAGTTTGGGGAGTTCTTCATCTTGCTGCAGAACTACTGAAGAAGTTAAAACTAGCTAGGATCCAATAGTGGACCTCTGCAGGATTCCATGCTTCTACCAGAATGGGAAATCACTCTTCCATTTGCATCTTCCATGTGCATCTTAACAGTCTTGTTACAGAGGGTGAAGAAATCCTCTGGGGTAGGTTACTGGCTTCAGGGCAGGTTGTGGCACAGGGAAAAGTCCCACTTCCATTGGTATATTAGATACAGAAGTCCACCATTGGACTCAAAAGTTTAACACTTCTACTAGCTCATGTTGCTTCTGTTAAATTTTTAAAATCCCTATACCTCTCAATAACAGAGACAAAAGGTCTTATGCTTATACTCTCCAATGGAAACAAATGACATTCAAAAAGTACTTAACTTTAGCTGAATCTTGCCTTTTAAAAATAATAATAATAATAATAATAATAATAAGCATTGAAATTTATTCCATCACTGAGCATTTGTCTCTATGGAGAATATTTTTCAATCCCTGTATTCATCAGTCTTGATATTTTATGTATATATGTATTTTTTTATTTTCACTGCTGAAGAATAATCAAGTTAAATGGGGCCACTTGGATGCAGGACAAATATTCTGTGACTATGGAGAAATTCAATCAATGTAGCATGTACTGTATATGCATGCAATTTATGCCCCACCACATCTACAAAAGATCTAGTAAATGGCTGAGATAACGTTATTGTAGTAGTACATTTCTGGTCAAAAATAGTCTAATTACTTTAACATTTTAATTTGTTTCTAATTTTACCTATATTTGATATATGTCCATAATTGTAAGTTGTGCAGCACTCAGAAAGAAAGAAAGAAAGAAAGAAAGAAAGAAAGAAAGAAAGAAAGAAAGAAAGAGAAAGACTGCTGAAATGAGAAATACTTCTCTCATGCAATAATCGGAACAATGCATTTGAATTAGGTATGCAGCAGGAAAAAAAATCAGATACTCAAGAAGTTCATTGCCTGCCTTTGTAGATATGATAGAAAAAGGACTAATACAAACAAGAATGAAATGGCTAGGAATTAAAAAATAAAATAAAATATCCTCTCTTTCCTTTCAGCACAATCCCTGGAAATGGGCAAGTTCCCTCCCCTCTCAGAAATCATGACTCCCTAGTTCGCCAATTAATAACCCTGTTGAGTTCAGTGCTCTTGGCTGTTCCAGATCAAACATCTTCACAGTACAGAGAAATGAAGGGGAAACTTCTTAATTATCTTTGATCATTGATAAGACTGCCATTTAATATTTATTTGGAATGTAATGAAAAGATGTCCAGAATTGCTCCATGCCAGAATATGTCACATTTTAAAAAGAGTTTTAGCTTACTCTTCCACAGAAAGCAACCCTGGGCTTGAATGGATAGCTAGAGAAACAACAATACAAACACTGGTTAGTCCCCCCCACCCCCCCGGGCCTCTTATAGTTCAGGCAGGCTGTTCACCCTTTTATTATTATTTTTAAATGCTACATAAATGTTTGTCTATGAATTTGTCATTTATTAATTAAACAATGCCTTTCTTTCTGCCCAAGTCAAAACAAACAGATACCAGAAAACACCTGCTCCCAGGATGGAGAAGCTTCTCTGTGAACTGAAAGTGACTAGCCCATCAGCACCCTGCAGAGCCAGCTTCTTCAAACTTGCTCAACCATGTTCCTCACACAGTATTCTGGGGTGTAAGGTGTGTTTGAAGTTAATATGAGGGGGACCGTAATACCTTTGACACTAAATCTGTTATGTTAGCCTTAATGGCTTATCTGTGGTGGGGAATACCTTGATCTTTGGGCCTAATAAGACTGGTGAATCTCTCCTTAGTTGCTGTTGTCTTTCTGCAAGGCAGACAGGTAAAAAAACCTGACTACAATGCAGGGGAAAATGAGACTGGATCTGCTGTGAAGCTGCACCAGGGAAGTCAGATTTCCCAGGTTAATTCACTTTGGCCAACCACACAAAAGTCAGAAGAGAGAGGGGAGGAAATCAGCCTTGTTTGCAGCTTGTTAGCAATTTGAATCCTCTCCTCCCCATAACTGGTACATGTGTCTGCTTTCATTTTCCCTTCCCTTTCCCCTTCTGTTTCTTTCTTTCATTTTTTTCTATTAAAAGCTTGCTATCCTAGCCCTAGGGAAGCTGGCTGAACAAAGGAGGAGGGAAGAGTCAGGAGTCAGCTGAGAGACAGGAGGAAGTTTTAAGGTACCTCTGCCTTAATTGTGCTTCCAGCCAATTTGGACAGCCAGAGCAGAGCTACCTTAAAACTTCTCTCTCTCTCTCTCTCCAATTCCTTGCTAGTTTTTTTTCCTTTGGTCGGCCAGCTACCTTAAAGCTAGGAAAGCAAGCCTTTAAAAGAAAGAAATAAGGGGAAGGGAAGATGAATGCAGACCCAGGCACCATGTATGAGGAAGAGAGGATTCAAACAGTGGCCAGTTTCCAGCTGATTTTCATTGCCTTTTGTCATGCAGTCAACAGAAAAATAATGAGAATCAGACTGTCCCAATCCTGAAGCATTTCTCACATTATTTGTCAATGTAGTCACACCCCGTTCTATGGCCTCTGCTCAGCTGCTTTATTCCTTCACTGAAGAAACAAGACTATAGATGGGCACAAAAAGCTGGTTTGGCAGTGCATGCTGGTTTGTCCTTTGGATGAACAGATGTTGGGCAGTTTTCAGCCCTGCCTCCTCTGGCAGGCTCCCCTCAGAGGCAGAGCATGGAGGAGGCAGTGCGGGGAAGCCTGCTGGAGGAGGCGGGGCTGGGAACCGACAAGCATCTGTTCATCTGAAGGACAAACTGTTGAACTGGTGGTTTGCACCCATCTCTAAACAAGACTCACGCAGCAGGCATATTTTGGGAGTGCAGCTGCCCAGCTGTAAAAAAAGAAAGAAAGAGAAACCTAAACCCTGCCTGCATGGTTTAAGTTTAATTTGTGACAATCCAGATAAAAGTTCATTATTATTAATCAGCATTCCTATCTGAAAGGTGAAGAATCACAGTGCTCCTGGCTTACACAGCACAGAAATGAGGTGATAGATTCAAAATCATGAAGTGGGTGGTAACCATTCAGGTTATAAATGAATGGACTGCATATTCATTGAACATTTTGTTAGAAGTCTAGGCCATCTTAGAGGAAACGGGAGGCTAGATCTTTTCCTGGAGTGCTACTGTACTTCACAGCATTCAGGATGACTCTTAGATGATTTGACCTTCCTTCTAGCCCTTCATTCTCCATAATGTAGGCAATGGCTTTAAGTCTTGCCAAATCCAACCAAAGGTTTTATGACCAGCCTGGTAATTGAGCTCAAGCTCTTAACTGTGCATCTCTTCAACTTTCATTAGACTTCTGTGGTCTGGCACAGACTTCCCTGTTAAGAATTCTAACATGGTTGGAGAGCATATTTAGAAACGAGTTCAGGATGAAGCACTTTCAGGCAGAATAATTTTGAATACAATAAAGCTCTTTGTATACATGTACCCGGAGCTTGGAAATTTTGCATTGTGCTTAGAAGGTTTCAGGGCCTTGCAACACCCTTGCTTATTATGTAGCAGAGAAAATGGCCTTTAGCTTAGAAAAAAATAATTCTTATTAAAACCCAACCCTCCCTATCTCCAACTGTTCCCAGGACTTACAGACACCTCTTATTAGATATATTTTAACCTCAGTTAGGTATCTATATATTAATAAATAAAAAGAAAATACAGCATTTCCAGATAGAACTGTCTGAACCTGCCTAGGCCATTACAGATTCTGCAATTATTTAAAAATAAGTTCATATTTTGTCATGCTGGGTTGACATGGGCTCTGCTGGGCTGCCAGCAACATTGGTGTAAGGAAAGATCTCTTACTCTGAAGGCAGGTGGAAAAGTTACACATGCTTTGGATTGCAGGAGTAAGAGAAGCTAGAGGGGTGCACTTTTCAGCAGGAAACCAGACTGAAGTAAAAGAGTAGGGAAGCCCCCTGCTCTTCCTCCTGGTTCCCCCTCAGTTGCAAAAGTTGTGTTCAGAAAACACATGCTGCTTGTAAACACAATGCTGCACAAATGCACAACACAGATGTAAGTGCCAATGTTTCCTTGTAAACTCACTACTGGTTGCCCATTCCTACCTCTCAGAATGTGCCACATAATCTACTGTGTACAGTCAAGTTCTCTGATACAACGAAATCTGCCCATAACCACAAGACAGAGATTCAGAACTCACAGGGTTGTATTAAGTATTTCTTATGCCAAATACCCATTTAGGTGAAAGAAATTGCCAAATTGCCAAAACAAGACTGGTACCCATCAATGAGATACTACGAGACAGATTCAAAAGAAAAAAAATGACAGAAGACAACTGATTGTCACCTACAACTCTCAGCTGAAACCCTTAATTGGCAATGCACTTCTCCCTTCAACAATGCTGGGCTTACAGGATTCTGTGTAGTTCAAAATCTGTGCATAACTCTTACGTCCCCCCCCCCAACATAACTACAAAGCATAGACAATTGATTTGCACACATATACAGAACAGTTCTCTCTGTCGGGGTTTTCTTTCATAGCGTTGACAATCCTTTCCATACATTACTGTGTGTAATGAGCCTTAAAGGTCCTTACGACCCCCTGATCTAGAGGCTGAATTAGAGATGTTGTGTTTGGGGGTGAGTAGACCACATGCCCCTGATTCTAGATGAGACACAGCATTTATTGAATATCTATTTATTTATTGAAATATTTATTTAGTTGTTTATTGAAAAAAATCCATGTATATCCAAAACCACGCTGCTCAGACACATGCAGTCCAAGGGAGAAGTGTATTTCTCTCCTCAGGCCTGGGGCGACTGGCCTGTGCTTGCTTCTACAGCATCCCCAAACCTTAAAGAACTAGTGACACATAACAGGGTGTGCAGCATGGACACATAAACAGGTACAAGATTCTGCTAGAAACCTAAAACTCAGTGATGTCCTCACATCTATTCTGGCAGCACCATTAGAGGTTCCAGCAATGTCAACCATAACATCAGGGGCTCATTTACTTGCTCATCTTCTAATGTGATATATGCCATCCTCTGCCAGAACGAACCCCTTGCATTCTTCCCAGGACACAAGAGAATAGAAGGAAATAAATCCAACACCAGAAGTGGCAACACACAAATGCCAGTTTCACAACATTTCAACCTCCCAGGGCATGCTGCCGTTGATTTTCAAGTGACTGTTACAGAAAGAAGACATTTTGAAGGGAGAGTTGTGAAGGTGACAGCTGAAGTGGGTTATTTCCACTGATTTCAAAGTGCATCTGGAGTTTTAAATAAAGACAGAGGCTTTTTAACATGCTGTATGTATTAATGTGCTGGTTTCCTCCACAGCTTTGTGTACAAACCACAAATAATTTTATTTGGCAAAAGTACAACCAACTGCTTCCTGAAAGCAAAATTAATTGCAACATATCTGAGACAACAGCTGAACCACGAGTACACAAGCCAACAAGACACTTTATATTATCTCATTATCTCCTACCACCCAGAAGTTTATGTAATGGACATTTAGGAAGCTCTTTATGTGTGTGAATAATGCTACTATCACTTTGAAAGTTCATTGCTTATGCATTTCCTGATTTACTTGGTTTTACTATGTGTACAAAACTGTGGCCTAAGTACTGTAGTGTACTCCATGTGTCTGGGCAAGTGGATTGTAATCCAGAACAGCTCACATTCTGTCTGTTTGTCTTAAAGGTGCTACTAGGCATTTGTTTTTTGTTTTCTTATTTCATTATACTGTACATCCAGAACCACAGGGTTCCTGTAGTTCTATCCTCATACGATCACCACAAATGGATAGATTGTGTAACAGAAAGTTGCATTGTTCCTACAGAGGTTGTTTCACAAAACAAGAACCCAAATGATCTCCACTTACATGTCACAAGAGAAATATGTTTGATATTTAAACCTATCTTTAAAAGGAAAAAGAATGGTAGACCAAATGTGGGCTTCCACAATCTGTGACTCACAAGTCACCTCTCATTTCTATTTGTCTGATTCCCGGGGTTGCCAAAATTGTGTGTGTGTGTGTGTGTTTAAGGGGGGGGGGAAAGTGAAGGAGACCACAAGATATGGGTGAAGTAGATAGACAGCACCATTGCTTAATGGCTTTCAGCACTAAAAGGCTGCCTCTTTCTCCAGGAATACAGACATGCTGTCATCCCACTCCTTGATTACTGTTCACATAAAAAGGCTCCAATCTTAGGTCCCATCAGGATCAGCACATGGAATTCTGTCAACAACAGCACGGGTATATATGCACGTGCACACAGGCAGGCATGAGAGAAATCCACTTTTCTTCCCACTCTCCAAGCACACACGTCCCTCTTTTTGTGTGCTTTCTGTATCTTAGCTTCACAAACGTCGCCAAGATTTGTTTCAAGAGATTTGTTTCCTTTTGCCCGTAATGGAGGTAGACAGCATAATATCTTTCACCTTGACCACCAGCCCAGAATGGCCTGCTCTGACATAATTCCTGACAAGATTTTGGACAGAAGATTCTCCCTGCTGAAAAGCACCCACGCCAACAGGGATGCCTGCCACAGTTTTTAAAACCAAGAGTCCTTAAAAGCAAGCAAATGAAATTATACAAAGCCTCTTGAAGCAATGGTTAGGGAAGAAATGATTCTTGGCTTACCCCAACATGTTTCTGCTTGTTGTTGTTGTTTAGTCGTTTAGTCGTGTCCGATTCTTCGTGACCCCATGGACCAGAGCACGCCAGTTTCTGCTTGACCACTATTCAAATTCAGCATTTCTAGGATGGACCCTTGTCCATCAAGTATATTCATGGGTCAAGTCCATCCACACAGCCTACCAATGTATTCATTTATTTTAACTTCCGTCCCACTGCAATCTAGCGGTGTAGGGAAAGAGGCACAATTTGTCTAGGAAGAATTCGGCAAAGTTTCTGACAATTTACAGCCTCATTCCTCCAGTAACTATTGTTGCAGCCAAGTTAACAGCAGAGGATCAAGCAGCTCCTAATGCACAGGGTCCATTTATTAAAAATGAACTATCAGAGGTTGCTGTAGCGTCGCCTTCTTGTAGACACTTTCCCACAGAAATAGTAGTATTTGTAACTCAGTTATCTTAAAAGAACTAGTGATTTAAAAAAAAAAAGTCCTCAGAAATATTTCTGAGAAGGTTTTCAGCAACCAAAAGTACTCCTTTGTTTGCATTCCTTTGTCTAATAGCCATGATGAACACACACAAGTCACATGCAATGTTTTATGAGCAGGAATAGGACAGTCTTAAATGCTCTGCCACTTATTGGTAATAAATTTGCATTTTACTTCCATTATCCATTCCCTTAAAAAATAGGTCAGTAATGGTCTGGCAAGCATATTAGCTAGGGAGTAAGAGCAGACGGAAACAACATTGTTATTTAATAATTCAGATCCCAAATGCTTAATTAAAAACGGTTTTGCTAGATAGGAAAAAACCATTTTTTTAAAAAAAGAATCACATATTGCTTCGTAGATTCCACAAAGTGACATCAAGGCTTCCCTCTCTCTCTCTTTTTAACACAATGCAGAACATTATTTGGAGAAATCTCTGAGTAAATTTGAGGGGAGCAGAGTACCTGTTGTGATTATGAGCTGTCAAGTCACTTCCAACCTATGATGACCCTATTTATTAATGATCTCCAGAAAGTCCTGTCATCAACAGCCCTGCTCGGGTCTTGCAGATTCAAGGCCATGGTTTCCTTTACTGAGTCAATCCACCATTTTTCCTACTGCTTTCCAGTTTCCTAGCATTTTTGCCTTTTTCAGTGAGTCTTGTTGTCTCATGATTTGTCCAAAGTATGATGGGTTCAGATTAGTCATTTCAGCATTTAGTGAGAGTTCAGGCTTGATCAGATCTAGGACCCTTTCAGTTATCTTTCTTGTGGCCCAGTAAAGCTGTCCTCCCAACATTTTGAATGGAACATTTTTTTTCTCGTCAGGTTTCTTCTTTGTCCAACTTTCACATCCATACATAGAGATATTCAAAATTAGAATGGGTCAGGCTTGTAAGAGCTTTGGTAGAGGTCATGAATAAAATTATTTGTCCTCTGCTCCCTAATCCATTTACTCCATGCTAAATGTAAATCTGAACAAGATGATTGTTGCTCATGTGTAGGCAGCAGCTGTCAATAAGGATTTGCATGTTTCCTTCTACAAAATTTGCTGTCTGATAAATGCATTGGCTGAGATTAGGCATGGTACTGAACACTGAATAGAGAATTTGTAGAAAACTCTTTCTCTGATGTGCGAGAGAGTGACTCTTTCTCTGCCTTCCTTCCTGCCTTGAAGCTCCTCTTCACTAATATTTTGAACCCAAATCTACCTTGAAAATAAAGATCTATAACCCCACCATAAATTCCTATCTTTTTTTGCAGCTCAGCCATGCAACTGGAACATCTGGCACCCTGCCAGATACTCTAAATGGATTGGATCTCCTCCTTCCCCCACAACATTATGCATCCAAACCATAACCTTTCTTGGGCACTGTTTTGACAAGCTAGGAGTGACCTGCTCCTTTATCTTTAAAGTCCTACACCACAAAGATGATATAGGGCTGTTCCACGGCTATAGAATTTTCTGATTTACAGGCTAGACTTCTGCCATCAGAAACAGATGATACTGAATGACTAGACAAGATAATAACCAGTACCCACAACAGGTCCAGTATCTACTGAGCTTTTACTGGATTTCAACAAAAACAAGAGTGTATTCATGCCTCAAAGAAAAAAAAAAGTGTTCTGCTTATATACTGCCCCACAGTGCTTAAAGCCCTCTCTGGGTGCTTTACAAGTTAATTATGCAGGCTACACATTGACACCCCCCCCCCCCCCCGAGAGCTGGGTACTCAAAGTTTTTCCTGATAACGTCTAACTGAAGCCTAAGATCCTCTTTCACAGACCATCCTTTCTGCAGTGAGCCCTGTGTGCATTCTCATACCCAAGACATTCTTCATGGGAGCAATAGCTAAGGAGATGCCTGTTCACTTATGCTTGAACGTGTGGGGAGCACATGTGCCTGAAGAGGAGTGTGCTAGCCCTGCCCCCTCTCATCTTTTTAGTCACAGAGACATGACTGTCTGAGGAGAGGAAGGGTAGCCTCTTTGTGAGAGCCAGAATCCTGATTTTAGGATGGTTGCATCTTATATGGAGAGGCAACCTGGGCACAGCAGCAGCCTCTTCTTCAGACAGTCACAGTTCTTCAAAGAAATGGCAAAAGGATGCAGGGCTAGTGCAGTCCTCTCAGCATGCATGGGCTCCGTTATAAGGTAACTGAAACCTTATAAAACTTAATAAGGTTTCAGTTACACTTACTTTCTTGGTTTTATCTGGAAGTCTGTGAGAGAGACTGTTGACTTTCCTTGCTTAAACAAAGTTTCTGTATTTGGACAATTGGCTCTATTGGAAGAACCCTCAGTTAAGTTCTACGTTATTAGGCTTTGCCCAAGAAAATCTAAAGCACTTATATTTTTAATATTTTCATAGAAACTGGCCAATAGATCTTTGGCAACTGGATAGCTCAGTGGTTTAGATATCTGGCTGTGGAGCCTGAGGTTGAGAGTTCAATATTCTATTGTGTCTCCTTGACAGGGGCTGGACTCGATGATTTATAGGGTCTCTTCCAGCTCTGCACTTCTAAGAAACTGGGATTTCCAAGCAGCTGGTTATACTAGGGTGTTTCAGGAGGTTCATCTTGACTGGTGGTTACCTATCAGTAATTCTTTTGTATGGGGAACTGTTGTAAAGAATTGCAGCAGAAGATAAAGTCCCTTCTGCTTCAAGCTCTAACTTACTCTATGGGGTAAGAGCAGCTGGTGGCTGCATTGTGGGTTAAATATCAATGGAAAGCAAAAAATTTTATGTCGCAGCTGGGCTCCTGATGCACCTCGTTAATAGGTCTTGACATCCATCCATACAAATTTCCTGATTCAAATATCAATATTAAGGTAATACATTTGAATCAGTGAATTTGTATGTGTGTGTGTGTGTGTGTTTATATTTATATTTATATTATTTATTACATTTATACCCCGCCCATCTAGTCAATCGACTACTCTGGGCGGCTTCCAACATATATCATAACAATTTAAAATATAGCAAGATTTTAAACATCAATAAACAAGTTGTTCAAGATGGAAAAATAAGGAAAAAAGAGGAAGAAAAAAAATCAAGTGTTGACTGGAGTGTTTATATATGTTAAATTTGTATACCACACCAATTGGTGCTGGGCAGTAATATGGCTTCCTTTGCTTTTTGACTAATTTTAGTAGTGGCAAAATCCAGAGTACAGATCCCCAAAGCATTAACTAGGAAGCTTTGAATGGAACCAGTGAATCTGCTTTCCTGGACCTGAGAGACCTAAGAGGGCACAATGGATATATAACTGTACTGCTTTTGGAGGAAAGCATTCTAGGCAGATTCTCACAACACTATTCCCCAGCTATCACAGATACAGGCAGCGTGATGGACATCAGTGATCCCATCTTTGTTCTTCAAATGGATGTTGACAATTGTCAGAACAAGGAGACTAGCAGCTGATTCAGCCATTTGAAACAAGGTTGACCCATGGGATCTGACAGCATTCTTTGGAGCTAGAAGCAAGAAGAGTAAGAGATAAGACCTCCTTGATACCACTCTTTTGCCTATATCTCCATTCCCAGCCCTACCAAAAACGTCTGGGTTCACCATCCTGACTCTAACCTGAACCTCAAAGAGATCAGAGGACAAATGCCGTGGAGCCAAATTTTCAAATTCATGAATTTCCTACTAAAGTTTCCACATCTTCCAAAGCCATAAGAAAAGTCTCAGTTGCACTGTGAACAGAATGACATGGAAGGCATCCATCAGGAAGGGATATCTCTTAAAAGTGTCAAGTTGCACAAAGTTGCACAAATGGGGATGTCCTCCCATTTGTGAAGGCTGCTGGTGGGAGGGAGGCCATACTTGTATTCATGAGTCAGTTTTCCTCCCTCCATAGTATAGAATCCATGGAGCCACTTAACCCTCTGAGGGAAGCAACATCTGAGAACATCTGAACTGTCCAAGATAATTTCTGAGCAAATCTGATGATGACATATGTAGTCTTTTGGAATGGCTATAAGATACATTGGTGTCTGGATAGCTCAGTGGTTTAGGTATCTGGCTGCAAAGCTAGAGATTGGGAGTTTGATCCCCCACTATGCCTTCTGCGAGTAGAGCCAGCCTGTGTGGCCTTGGGCAAGCTGCACAGCCCCAGGATGCCCCCCAAAGAAAGGAATGGTAAACCACTTCTGAGTACGATCTACCTTGAAAACTGGGAAAATGGTCATCGTAGGTCAGAATTGACTTCATGGCACATAATTATTATAAGATACACTATACTTAACCAGAGAAGGAAGGAAGGAAGGAAGGAGGAAGGAAGGAAGGAAGGAAGGAAGGAAGGAAGGAAGGAAGGAAGGAAGGAAGGAAGGAAGGAAGGAAGGAGGAAGGAAGGAAGGAAGGAAGGAAGGAAGGAAGGAAGGAAGGAAGGAAGGAAGGAAGGAAGGAAGGAAGGAAGGAAGGAAGGAAGGAAGGAGAGTTTGTGATTTTAACCAAAACATGGAGGGAAAAAAGAAGCAGCTTTTTCTTTTTTGTAAAATATATTTTCTAAAGGGAATAAACCATCTCCACATATATCTTCTTCTTCTTTTTTTAAAGCCCTCACTCCACGGCATGGAACATGAACATATTTGGAAGTCTACGTCCTCCTACACAATGCCATCTGTGCAGAATCTACAGCAACCCCCGCTCCCATCCAGCTACAGTTTGAGGGGAAAAATTGTATTACATCCGTGTATCGAGTTACACCTCAAATATTAGGAAAGAATTTTTAAGAGAGACCTCTCAGTGTTTCAGGCATGGAAGACTAGTGGCAGAAGGAAGGTTTTTAATTCTCTAAAGATGGAGGGGGAGAGGTTGGCTAAAATCATGGGCATGCCAGCAATGGCTGAAATCTCAGGGCAAACTGAGGCAGAGCTTTTCTTCCTTTGGATAAGCAGAAGGGAAACGAATAAGCTGCATACTCAACAAGCCGAGCAGGAGAAGCAATTCTGCCCATTTTGAATAGATACATCTAGTCATTCAGGAACACAGGATTGAAATGCCTGCCACAGATCAACCTTGAGAATGTTTCTCCTCACTTCTTCCTGGCTAGACACAGGCTAGCGGGCATCTCCTTGGTTTGCTGCTTTTCATTGTTGCAAATGGAAACCTATATGAAGAATTTTCATGCTATGGCAGGATCATGATACCGGGATGAGGGAGTCAATTTAGGACTGGAGAGAACCAATATAAACCCATCTTGATCTTGAAGCTTGCGTGGGTCACTTTATTTCAGTCTAATCTACTTCACAGATAAAGTTAACACAAAATAATAATAAAAAAATTATGCTCTCTCAACCTTTTTTTTGTTTCAGCTCAACCTAAATCTTATCTCTCCTATTTATTTGCAAAAATACCATCCTTCCTTTTTTTCTTTTCTTTTCGAAGTAATGTAGAAGAGAATTTTGCCAGGAAGTTCCCATTTTTTAATTTATATATTGCCTGTTTGCCTTTGCTCAAAATGCACCTTCGTGGCTATGAGGCAGATGGTGATAGCTGTCTTTATAGATGCATATTTATTTTTACTAAAGCTCTCACCTGCACACTTTTTGGCCAGTATCCTCCTGAGACTTCAGTGAGGGGAAAGTCCTGTCAGCATAGCAGCCAAGGTGATGCCCTGTGGTGTAATGGTAAATTTGGAAGTAGAGCTCCTCACTGTGAGGTTCTCCGTAGTCATCCTATTTCATAGGGAGAATTCAAACATCCAGGCAGCTGGACCAGTGCAGATCAACAAACAGGAAGCAGGTCTTTTGTATAGTTAATACGTCTTTATTGTCCATTCAAGACTAAGCAACCTTCAAATACTTTGCATTACATGAAGGATATTTTGTAATAATATGCTATTCCTGGGGAAATCCATTTCTGTCCCAGCAGTGTAAAGACTGAGCCCCACCGTGAAGACTGCAGGTAAACTGAGATGGAACAGCATCGTATATGATGTCTAAGTCTCTGCTATCCAGAAAGTCCCAAATGAACTACTCTCTAAGGCCACTGCCCTGGGCACATGTAGACTTTGACCATGCAAGACCTGGCTCTAAGGTGCTACTAATGATGCCATTTGCACTAGTACTGCTGTCGCACAAGTGGTGATCTATGAAAAAAAGCCCATGAAGCATGAACCCGCTCTACTATGCTGTCAGAAAGTTCTGCTCCATAGAAGCTCAGTAGGATACTTGCTCCTTCTGCAGAGGAATCTATCCATTCTTGAGTACCTGCAGGAAGCTTAGATGGTACACTGAGCCTCAATAATCAATATTCTCATAAAAGGAAGAATGACCAATGCCATTAAGTAGGGTGGCAACATTAATGATCATGGCCAGTATCCTGTTGGGTAATCACATTGTGAAATTACATGTGTGTGGAGTTATGCAGAAGTCACATTAGATCACACTGCTGTGCAATCGGTCGTGCAGCAGAACCCTCAAGCCTGCCACATGTGCTGTGAAACAGGGCAGAGTTCCTTAGAAAGCACTTGCTGCTTCTGCAATGCACGGCACTACCTAGTTGCTGAGTTTTGAATTTTTAGTTAAATTCCTCTAACCGTGTAGCAAAAGCGCAGGGATTCACAAAGCAGAATAGCCTCAAGTTCCCCAGTGTAGTCCACCTCTTTTCTCATCAACTGGCACTTACAGTCTCAATAACTCACTCTGAGACATTAGTAAGAGAAAGAATAAAAAACCATTTTCTTTACTTACATTTGTGAATAGATCAAACAGCAAACTGATGAACAGAACTGCCTTCAACAACAGACCTTAACAGATTCTAGAGAGAGAAAAAGCTCTCAGCAGAGAGGCTGGGCTCTCTTTGAAATCAGAGGCAGGAGGGAACTATTTGTTAATGCTGGATAGATTGACAGTCATCCCAGACCAGAAAAGGTCCCTCCCAGCCACACCTTCTCCAGGCAGAATGCAAGGTTGTAAGAAATCCAACAGTTTCCAGGGGAGATCTTGTGCTTGACTATGGTGTGTGGGTCTTTCAGCTGCTTGGAAAGGTAGATTACAAAATTCCCTATCACTCAGTTAAATCATTGCTGTTGATTCCACTTTTCAGGTTCACAGAAGAAATTCTACCTTCAAAGACCACTCATGCCATTTCTCATATGGATGGCTGAGAACTGCTCATCACATGCTGCTCAGCCCATTGGCATAAAGCTATGAGATAGCCTGTGTATCTTTAAGAATAAAGCAAATAGGAGATTGGGGAAAAGGGGAATTTTCATTAGGAAAACAATACAGGAGCACTGATAGGTAAAGCAGTTTTCATTGAAAATTTTTTTTGCAGGGGAAGCCCATAAGAACCAACTTTCCCTGCCACCCAGATCTGGATAAGTCTCTACAACTACTATCTGCAAAATGGCAGAGACAAAGGTATTCACACATCACCCCTGCAGAACATAACTTGATCCTTATTCCTCTCAGCTAACTCCTTGTACAACCTTTTCTCGTATCCCCTGAGCAAAGAACACCTTCTAATTTTTAGTATGGTAGTGTTTCTTGAACAACCGTGAAACAGAGCTTTCCCCCTTCTTGCTTCAATCCCATGATTTGGCTGTCCCTCAAGTCTTGTTCCTTATCAACATTCCTTCCCGGTTTCAACTCAGGCTAGTGCCTCCTCTTCACCCTTCCTCCATATGTTCTGCACCTTTATGTGCCTTGTCTTCCCTATATCCTGCTGGAACCTCTTCCTAGCCTTACTCTCCCATTGTGTGAGATTTAATCTCAGCCCACCGTTCCCTCTCCTCTCACGGAAACGGGACTGCAAACTGCTGTTTCCCTTAAAGGGCAGGGCATGATGAGGTACCAAATCAACCCAGGCGATCAGTATCTAAGGCTCCCTACCACATGTTTTAAAACCATATAGTAAATGTAGCTATTCAGTTCTGTCCCTTGGCTCATCTATGCTCAGGTAAGATACAACAACATGCTGTGACCACAGTAATGTCACAATGACACTGTGCTGGGAGAGCTGGCAGTCTCTATCTCCTTTTCTGTATTTAGGTAGTGGGACAGCCACACGGAGGAGGGCTCTTTCTGGCACTCTGACCTCTCTTTTGTTTTGTTTTTCTGCTGTAGAAGGGGCCTGATTTTTGTTATTGCTGTTGTGTAATTTTTCCCCCCTTCAATATTGCTGCTGTTGAATGGATTTTATGAGATTGTTTTATTGCTTTAATATAATTTTATGTTTTAAGATATATTGTCAGCTGCTACAGGGGCACTCTGCAGGAGGAAGATGTGGGATATAAATGAACCTGTAAATAACACTGTGCCAGCGCTGCTACTGTATAGGGCTCAGGTTGCAACCACGACAAGATGCTCAGACCATAAGGAAAGATCCTCATCTCGATTTTCCCCCCAGAACTTTTCATCACATAAAGATGATATAAAACTTTCACAGTAAGAAGTCAAAAATGAGGCCAGACTCAATGGCTCATGCAGTCGGATGATCAAGAAAGCAAAATGGAGTTTTAGTGGTAGAAACAGAGGTGACAAATGTTAGATGTATTGCAACGTGCATATGATGCCTTTTAAGAGGTTTTGGCTGGGAGGGACTTTTCTGGCTTGGAGTGGATGTCAGTCAACTCAGTAGCAGTCAATAGTTCCTTCTCTACCTCAGATTCTTTCCCCCACCTTTTGTAGTCAGGGTTCTGTCAGTTCTGTTAGAGTATTAGCAATGGACTCTTTCAGAACTGGACAGTTACGAGTTAAGTGTTTTGTAAGCTATGTAACCAGTCAGTCAGTCATGATGCTAATTAGCCAGTTACGCACAGTGATGTAACCAGCTTATAATTTTACATGATACAATGTTTGTTTTTATCTATGAAGAACTGTTAGTAAACAGAAACATTTTATTCTTTCTCATTAACAGTGTCTTTGAGTGAATATATCTAGGAAGTAAGTGCCAGTAGAGGTAAACTAATAAGGGATGTTCTGCTGAGGGAGACATAGCTGAACCTGCTCTCTGGGTCCCTGCCTGAATACTTTTACCTGCTGTGTAATTAGAGGAAGTTTATTTATTTCTAAGCTACACTCTATTCCTCACATACTCTGCCCCCACCACAAAGGTGCTTTGCTTCAATGAAGGCTTCATACAACTATAGTTTTGTATCTGGTGTAGGAATACCTGGGAGAAATGCTACTGCCATGGGAAAAGGCTCTTCCATGAGACTGTACTACAGTGATGATTCTGTCTCTTTTGACCACTAGCAGGACTACCAATTTGGCTGTAACTGACCTTCTAAAGTAGTGCAACACTAAATTTGTCCTCCTATATTACAGCTATAAAGACGGACACTAGCCTCACATTTTTCTGCTACAAGCCTACCAGAGAGGTCTGTGGCCTCTGGCAATTGGCAGATGTTGTGGGGGGAGACCCTGTCAGTGAGAACGACAGCCTACACCTTGACACCTTTGTCACTTCTGTCTCGTGTAGAATCTAAAAATTCTGTTTGCCTTCCTGTGAGTCTGACAGCATGAGCCAAGGGCATCACATCTGGGACTTTCTGCTTGAACCCCAGGTTTTATAACATCTTGCCTGATGAAATGCTCTGGGGAACTCAAAAACTCACCCTATGTGTAAGTCTTAGCGATGCAATCAAGGTGCTGCCTAACCCAGGGCTTTGGTATTGTGAATGAATCTCTTGGCTGTTTTCTGAATCATGAATGAAAGAATGAAATGGACATAGACTGTAGTCTCGTACCAGGTCAGAGTGTTTCCCCTCTACCCCAGCACTGTCAGTTCTGACTAGCATCAGTTTCCAAAAACATTGGGAAAAACATTTTTCATCACTGGCCACCTGATCTTTTCAGTGGGAAACACCGGGATTTGATACAGCAAAGTATGTGCTCAATATAGCTGAGCTATAGATATCCTGAAGGATCCTTTATAATGGCCCAAATCCTCTCACCCAAGTTATGCTGGCACAGCTCAAACAGTGTAACTTTTGGAGACGAATTGCCCTAAATTAAGAAATCCATGCAGACGTTACCAGTTGTACACTGAGTTGTATGACTCAACATGCAACAGATAATATCGATGGTGGTTTCTTCACCAGGGGCAGTTAGTTTCCAAAAGTTATGTCATTAACCTAGCTATGCAAGAGGATTTTTTTTGCCAATGAATGTTTCCATGATTCATTTGACTGAACGGATGCCTCCTATACCATGGGAGTAGCATCTCACTGCTCCTTTTCGGTTCATATTGGGATTCTCCTAAAGACTGCCACATGATGTTGGGCTCTTTCTGCAAGAGTCAGTATCAGGCGTTTCAGAAATATCCTCCAGTTCAATCTCCATTATTTCAACAAACAACATGGTGGTAGTCCATGCCCCTCCTCCCCCTACTTTTCTTCCATATTGTGCTCTGTCACCAGTTATGTTTCCAAGTTGAACTAAATCTCTCACATTCATTACAAGTGAAACCTCTTTGATCTTTAAAGCAGTATTTGCAGTAGTTTGAGAGCTGTAACCTCCCAAACTTCCAAGTTATTTCCCTCTTTCTCAGTTTTGTGAATAAAATCCCCCTTTTGTAGCCTTGAAAGTGATTTCCTTACCATTTTTGCTTTTCCTGTGGAAGGCCAATTCGAGAGTGACAATCCCTTCCACACTGAAGACAAATACAATCTGGTTTTCATAACAATTAAATAAAATCCGGTCAACCTCAACTCTCAAGTCCCCTACTAATCCCTTGCTTCTCAAAGGTTGTCTGTGGCTTTCTCACATGCCAGTTGTAACTTTGGACACTTGGGCCAGAATCTTATAGGCCTACACAAGCAATATGAGCTGTCTTCCAGGCCACCTGTCACATACCTGGTTGTGAAACCTATTGTGTGACTTGTCACACAACTGTAAGCCTCGAAACTGTGAAAACCACTTCTGCAATTGCAGTGCGGGCAGTTTTTCACAGCTGGATTCTGGTCATGGTATTCTTCCCAATCCCTTGTTAGCCATGCCCGCCCACCTACTATATGTGAGAAAATAACAGAGCACCTGTAGACATTTCCCGGAAAAAGTGGAGGTATCATGGTGGGACTCAGGGGGACAAAAGACTGCAAAACACTGTTCTATCTAGTCCATTACTGCCTTGTTAGGAAGCTAATTCCCATTAACTTCTACAAGAATAATCCAATGAAGCCAAAGTAGGAGAGATTCAAGAGAAACAAAAGGAGATTGTTACTGAGAA
The DNA here is from genome assembly GCA_037013535.1 of Intellagama lesueurii. Lineage (NCBI taxonomy): Eukaryota > Metazoa > Chordata > Lepidosauria > Squamata > Agamidae > Intellagama > Intellagama lesueurii. Next base: position 120,876,167 of record JBAJHW010000001.1, on the reverse strand, counting down.
GCTCAAGTGAACAGGATCCTGTTCAGTTAAACTACTCACATAATGGACCATGCTGTGAGCCATTTGACATTTATTTGTACTACTTTCACAAAGAAGCTTTCAGTATGTTTTTTCCCCTCTTTTCTTTTCTTTTCTTTTGCACACGACTAAGTAAGGCTTTTGCAATGAGAAGCCCTGCTTGCCTGGCACCATTTGTACAAGGAATGAGATTCCATATTGCTCCACTGGCAGAGACTTCTACTCACTGAAGTCCCAAGAGGAGTCTGGCCATTATTTTTTTGCATGCATCAGCCTTGTCTTATAAAAATATAAAGGTGCTATAAATCTGGACGGTTGTTTGACCAGACATTTCAGCAGACATAGAAGCAAAAGTACCTGGCCGAAATAATAATACTGTTCCCTCAAGTTGGAGCTCTCTGTATCAATAAACAAGGAGCGGATGTTTGCAAAGTTAATGTCTCTTAATTACCCTTTCAAGACCAAACCACCCTCAAATACTTTGCATCAGAAGGGGGATAACTTGCAACAGTGTGTTGTTCCAGGAAAAACCAACTTCTCTATCAGCCAAATTTAAATGGAAAAGGAAGGCTGAGAGAAATCACAGATGATTTCTTACTCCCCACTACTCAGAAAGGCCTAGGGCTTTGACCTGTGGAGCCCTGGCTACACTATACTACTAGTCTTCACACACCTTTGGGTCCAAGTGGGTTTTCTTCTGGTCGGGGCACACCTTCACCACTTTCAAGGCAGCAGACTGACACAGTGAGGTGTCTCTCACTTGGACTATCCAGACAATCTGTCTCTGCTGGACCTTATCAACCAAGAAGGGCAAGGATCAAGTTTCTATGCAACAGAGCAGACTAATTCAAGTGCCTTGTTCATATCACGAACCAACACCGCGAATGATCTTTAAAAGTCTAACCAAATGGTACTCTGGGCCGTGCTCCAGATGCTACCTCAGCTGTGACATCAGGTTCCAAAAGAATATGAATGGCTTTCTCCTCAAAGTGCCTAGCAATTGTATGACAGCATGTGCCTGAGGGTTCCACTGCCAATCCTTCCATGTTTGATCTCAGTGAACTCTTTGCTACCTGTTGAACCATGCAGCTGGACAACAGCTTGAAGGTGCAGTGGAGGAGGTAAAAAATTAGACTTTTTTCATTTCCCTAACTCCTGCAATATAATAATACTTGTGTATTAAGTTGATTCGGACTTGTGGGAACCCGTTACAGGGTTTTCTAGGTACAGAGTACTCAGAAGTGATTTATCAATCCCTTCTGCCAGGGGCATTGTAGGACTGTGCTGTTACCCAAGGCGACACAGGCTGGGAGGCACACCAGGAACTTGAACTGCTTAACCTGTAGCTCAACAGCCAGGTATTACAACTCACTCCAGCAAGGTGAATATAGGCACAAGGAAATGTGGTTAACTTGTGTTTGGTCATATTCACCTCATAACTTACATCACCTACATTCTAGCTGTCACCTAGCCTGTTTCTTTTACAGACCAGTAAACCAGGGAGCATGACAGGATCCACAGTGTTGGAATGGAAAACAATTGTGTCAACAAACCATCTCATCATTCCATAGTGAGACCAAGACTTCAAAACAACCATAAGCACTTTCTGCAGAAATTCTCCCCCCAAATGGACTTGTATATGATACACACTTAAAGTTTACGTCCCACTTATACTGTATTCTGATAGAATGAATAAGCTTTGCCCCCATGGAAAGAGGCAAAGCACGGGAACTCCAGAAATACGCTGATGCATTCCAAACTGCCAAGTCATCGCCCCGTTAACCTTGTTCAAAGGGTAACCTGAAAGGGTCATGCCCAAGCCCTGGTTCAAAATATTCTCCAGTCCTGAGGTGTCTTCATACTGTGATGGGCCCTGCGGCACGGCCTGTTTGTCTCTCAGAAGCATGCCTTTCAGGATGCTAAGTGACCAGTCCAAATTCTTTAATAGAGCCAGGGGTCTAGGAATGTTTTCTATTGTCCCTATAAGCTAAGCTACTGAATGTTTGTTTAGTCTCAGCCTAGGCATACCCAACATTAATTCCTTTGTTTTCCTCACCTGTAGTTCAAAACCACCCTTGACTTCAAATATTCAGTGTGCCCATGAACTCAGTGGACATAAACACTCTAATGCCTGACTTGTGATTCTCATGGTGTCTGCCCTGTGTACTGTCCATACTTTTGGCCTACTGTGAGCACGCTCCCTCCCTCCTCCCATGACTGAAACTCTTGTTTTCAGGCCCAGAACTTTCTTCTTCCCTTCTTCTATAGCACTTTTTTTGGGGTGTGTGTGTTTGTTTATATTTATATCCTGCCTTTCCTCCAGTGAACTTACATCAGCGTACATGGCTCTCCTCCCTAACAAATTCTTATGACCACCCTGCGAGGTAGGTAAGGCTCTGAGAGCATGACTGGCTCAAGGTTGCCCAATGACTTAAATGGCCAAGTGGGGATCTGAGCTCAGATCCAATGTTCTAACCCTCACATCACATTGGTACTACTTTGTTGCCTTGCTGCCCCTTGTGAAGCCTCCATTGTCACACCCAGACAACATCCATTTTTATGACGGTATCCATGTTCACACTGTGGCTGGGTATCTGTCACTGGTACTTGAGGAGGCTTTCACTCTTGCTGAGTAGAATATTGGTCAATGATGCCTCGTAGCTGTTATTCCACTTGAGATCCAGGGTGGGGAAAAAGTAATAAGTAATAGGGTTGTTGTGAGTTGCTGGCTTTAAGCTCAGGAGTGTACCTTTCCTGTACCCAAATGAAGACCAAAGGACACTTTTTTTATTTTTTTGCTGCACTTTTCCTGACTCTCAAAGTAGAAGCCAATGAAGTGTCTATCAACTCAACCTCTCCTCCATTTAGCAACGACCTCTTCCTTACCATCTACCTCTTGTTTCCAGTGGAGTTCAGGCCATTAAGCAAATAAGACATGGCTTTTTCACAAGCTCAACCAATTCCTGCCTGCTACTTTTCCCTCTAGTGTACATGAATGTTTGCCTGCCTGTGGGTCTGTCTTGCTCTGCTCTGCCTATCATGGGCTGCAATGCCTTCTGTACCACCAACTACAAGTGGTACCTGCCACCATGGATGGTGTCCTTGCCTTTTCTTTGTGTTTCTTAACTTCTTCAGGCTAGTTAGGATTTCAGGGGAGGCACTCTTTGCTTTCACAGATGGGCTTCGACAAATTAAAAGGAGCAGAAGGCCTCTGCAGACTGGTTGCTAGAGAACGCAAGCAGGAGGACATTGCCCTTATGCCCCACTGGTGGGCTTCCCACAGGCATCACTCTGGCCACTGAAGAAAAGCAGACAAACGTATCTCCTTATTTTAATATGTACTGTTAGAATTTGTAACCCATGTTCATTAGAAAAAAAACCCTGCTTGTCCTTGGAAAGAAGATTCTTCTTGAGATTCTCTATAAAAAGGAGAAAGGAATAGAAGAACACAGGGTTACTTCTTATTTCTCCATTGCGCTTTCTATCCCACCTGAAGCTCCTAAGAATGATTATTTACACTACACAGAATACTACGAAGGTCCAAATAAACATGCAGCACTTCTTGCTCTATAGTATTCTACTCTCCCCTGTTGCCAGCTTTTTTGCTAGGAAATGCACAAGGCATAAAGCCAGCTATGAGAATGATTCATCAGCTCCATGGTCCTTGCTTATATCACAATGAATACTGCCAATTAAAAATCCAAATCTGTGTATGGTGGGGCATGCATCCAGCTGCTTAGGCAGATGGAACCCATCAGGTTTGAGGTTTAAATGTCTCTCATGTTTCTCTGGCTGCTCCACCCATTTCTAGATTGAGAAAGAAAGAAAGAAAGAAAGAAAGAAAGAAAGAAAGAAAGAAAGAAAGAAAGAAAGAAAGAAAGAAAGAAAGAAAGAAAGAAAGAAAGAAAGAAAGAACTGTCATCCACACCCTCCCCCTGCCCAATGAAAATGAACATACCAGAGGTCAGAATTTTTACCCAGTCGCTCACTTTGGGGAATTTCCATCCAGTTTGAAATGCATACACACACACACAAACTCTTTTTTAAAAGTGAAAGGAGCCTCATTTATGCAATGTTCATTTCCCTTCTAAAGTCTTGAGTAAGGGAAATCAACCCACAAGCCTCCTAGTAAACAGAAGCTAAGTTTCACATCCTTGAAGGGTGGGATGGTAATGTATAGGGCATGGGTGGGCAAAAGATAGCTAGGTATCAACTAGATTTTATTAGAACCTCAATTTCTAGTTACTAGAAGATCTAGAAGTTACTAGAAGATCTTCTAGTAACTAGAACCTCAATTTCTAGTTACTAGAAGATCTTTGAACTATTTGCAATAAACCACCAGCAAAGATGTCTCCGCTGTCAATGGACTAACAGTAGCAGCTACTAAATCACCTTCTTCTGAAGCACAGAGAAAGCAGGGTGGTGGTGGAATAAGAAATGGATTTATGCATGAAGACTGAGCGCTCAGGTCTGGCAATGAAAACAAATTCCTGAGATGAACATTTTGAGGCTATGCTTGTCCCCATATGTCATTATGCGAAAGCCTGAATGCAGCTGGTATATTCTTAGGGGGCACAACACAAAGGAGCTAAATTAATTACACAAGCTTATATGTTAAGTTTGCATGGTATTGCTGCTGAATGGCATGTTGGTTTGCAATAAGACCTTACTCATCCATGATTTAAGCATGTGTTGGGCAATGGGGACCTACTGAGGTAGCATTCATTCATTCATCTTGTACACTGCCCCACTCTATGGGTGGTTCACAACACAATAAATCACACATAATGAACAGTACAAAATACCATACAACAAATGCCATACAATCCATAGATAAAATCCTATCACGAGCTAAAACCTATCCTTAAATAGAATTAAACAGATTCAAACAGATTTGAACATCTCAGGTAGTCAAAGCACTAATAAAAGGTGGATCTAAATAATGAATCCTGCTACACTTTGGCTTACCTGAGCAATTTGGTTGTCAACATGGTGTTGCAGAACCTCAATTTCTACACTGAAGCTATAACTGGATTGGTTCAACATGGCATGCCCCTCCCCCCGAGGTCATGGCCCCTATGGCTACTCCTCTGACCCTTTCCAAGGAATTTCAGTTGAGGAGCACACAGTATAGAGGTCTGTTGATGATGGGAGACACTCAGTGAATATTCGTTTCTTTGTTTCCATTTCCCCCCCTTCCATATAAAACTTCAAAATAATTATACACTAACAAGCCAACTTATGGCCAATTTATGGTGATCCTTGCCAGGGCTTCCTAAGTATAAAATACTCAGAAGTGGTTTGCCATTCCCACCTTCCTGGGTTGCCCTGGGAATGTACAGCTTGCCCATGACTACAAAGGCTGGCTTTTCTCCTGGGAGGCACAATGGGGAATTGAGCTCCCGTTACTCCATTGAGCTATCCAGCCAGCTGTATAAAATTTACTTTAACACAGTACACATGGGATTGGCAGTAAAGCAAACATAATAAATTCCTATCTTCACTTTATAAACTGTATTATCTCAGACTCCAAGATTATAGTATGAGTAACAGGAAGATTAACAAGGGCCCTTAAATCAGAGTGAGTGAATTTCCTTCAATTCCTCTCAGTTATTATGCTTATAATAATGCAGCTCCGCCAACATCAGTCAAGCTGTGCCAAAGATTAAACACAAACCCATTTGTCTATATATGGCAAACTGGCACTTGACAACTTTGTGTATTATCATAACTTTTCAAAAATACAATACATAAGAGTAAAGGCAAATGAGTAATATCTAAAGAATTTGGAATTGAGAAGACCCTCAAATCCTGGCATTTTATAAGCTCCTACACATATCAGACAGATTTTAAGATTTAATATGTAAGAATAGTTGGCAGACTAGTCATGGAACAGAGTATTCCACAGGCCAATTTTTTTGAAATGCCTTTTCTCCATAAATCAGTATGTATGCAAGAGCCATGAGAAAGAGAGAGAGAAAGAGAGAGGGAGGAAGGGAAGGAGAGGGCAAGAAGATTAGGTATGAAAAAGGAGCATTCTCCTGTTCTAACAAAATCCACTGGGCTTTTGAATCCTCCTCTATTAGTGTGATGTTCATATTTTTTCTCCATGCAGGAAGAGCCCCTGAATTTCATATCCCTATTTTTCAATAGCAGAGCCATGAACTGAATGCAGAAGGTTAAATCACTGGCATCCATCTGAAGGACCTCAAGTACCAAGGTTAGGAAAGACTTCTTCCCAAAGTCTTGGAAACAGGGCAATACTCACATTGAATACTAAAATTCTGACTCAATATACAAAAGTGTCCTGGTCTAAATCCAATGTTAGTCCCACCTCGTCAATGGCCAGAATCCAAGCAAATATTTATGCCTGTTTAAGCGCCTTGACATAACTCGGAGTGGCAAACAGCTACTAATTAACAAGTCCCTGACTGAATTCCTAGTAGTGTATGAGTTGCACAACTCGACATGTGAGTAAGAATTTGATATGTATAGTTTACTTTTTGGACCAACAGCATCCTCTTAAAGCTGAATTGAATTGACCTGTTAATTTGCAGCTACTATCACGCCAAGTTACATCAATGCACTTACATGGGACTTTAGTTGAAACTAAGAAGTCCTATTCATTTCACAGGGTCTCATTCAGGTAGGGCTGATTATGGGTCTACATGCAACCTTATTTGATTTGGATATTTTGTATCAGAAGTAATGCTAATGTTTTTCTTTTTCTTTTAAAATTATTATTATTTCACACACACACACACACTTACATGTAGCACAGGGTCCATGTGCATGAACCCTCCAATAGTTTGGCAAAGTTTTTTGTGTATGCATCCATGTAGGCTGCTTCTGGTTAACAGGTTATCTCATTTACAAGCATCATCGAAAAGCATGAGAAGGCAACTGTGACTGCTGTTCAGATATTGTTGGACTATAAATCTCATCAGCCCTAGTCAACAAGATGATGATGATGATAATGACGATAATGATTAACATGACCAATGATGAAAGATACTTGGTGTTGCAGTAAAAAGAAATCTGCAGAGTGACAGCAACCCATCCCTGTCTTAACCCATACTAAAGGTTGTGGCAATGAGAAGCATGTCAGCCTCAGAAGGTCAACTGCAGTCAAGCTGGGCTTACTCAAAAATAAGGACCAAGACCAATGACTATAAACTAAGCATTCACACAGCAATAATAATAATAATAATAATAATAATAATAATAATAATAATAATAATAATAATAATAATTTATTTATTTATTTATTTATTTGATTTATATACTGCCCATCTGGCAGCCAGGGCCACTCTGGGCGGTTAACGACTGCTCCATTTCCTCATCATTAATCCTTCTCAGTCGTACCCATTCTTAATCCCCAATGGATTTTTTGTAGCCATTAAAATTTTGTGTATTGATTTGATTTGAATGTAGTGGGAAGATTCAGTTTCAGGGTCAGGACCTTACATGTTGTTTGTACACATCTTATATGTATAGTTTAATTTCTGGATCAGCAGCGTCCCCTTAAAGCCAAACTGAAACCTTACATTAACCTCAAAATAAGCAGAACAGAGTTTATAACAATATGAAAATATACTTTACTCATTTTTAAGCAAGTAAACTATTTTTGTAATACGTTCCCACAAGTAGTCCTTTACACTAGCAACAAAATCTGCAATACTAGATTTTGAAAACTGGAACTGTTATGGAAAACTGGTTATTTAATTCACAGCCAAATGGATGAACTAGGTCTTGCAACACCTCCAGAAAGCTATCGTTGCTCTTTGCCACTTTGAGCATGATTCATGGGAAGGCAGAATACAAATATTTATATTAAGCTCTTCTTTGGTTCTGGGAAGTTTCACGATTTGTGGGTAACTGGTGAGAAGCAAAGCCAGGGTGATCTTTTTTTTTTTTTTTTTTTTTTTTTGGTCTGAATCAATTGAAATTCCAGCTTGGTGCCCTTTCATTCTGGTGTGAGAATATGGGACTGGTAACCCTCCACACATATGGAAGGCACCAGGCTGACAAAGGCTGGAAGAGCCCTATGAGTCCTCTATTCCTTTGACCTCTATGTGTAAGTTCAACTTGTTTTATTTTTAATTGTCTAAGTGGTTTTGTGGACACCATAATGCTAAATCTTAAAAGAGCTACGTGCCTCCTTTCTGAATAAATTACCTGTTTACAATATAAATGACAATCCAAGCTAAGCAAAGGAACACACACAGAGACCCCACTAGATTATGATTCTAAAGTCATAAAGCCTATGAGAATAAGATTGCTAAAACACACTCAACCATGAGTGTTAGTGTTAGTGATCTTACATTATTCCTCCTTTCTCAGCCTAAGCTATCTCACAGAACCGTCAGGAAGATAAAATGGGGGGGTGGGGGAATAGTGGTAAGCAAGCTACCCTAAGTTCCTTGGAGGACTATTAGGCTAAAATGCAATCAACACAGACACTGATCAGCCCATTCAGAAATTCAGCAGTGAGCTGATATGGTGGGCCTCTTTGGGAAGACTATTCCATAACAAAGGTGTCATCACTGAGAAGTCCCTGCCCAAAGTTATATTGGATATCTTTCTAGGGAGAGAAGCACCAAGAGCAAAATATTATTGTTGTTTTAAATGGAGGAAGGCAGGAAAAAATAACAACAGATGTACAAATATAAGATGAGTGACCCCTGGCTTGGCAGTACTAAAAGTGAAAAGGATCTAGAGGTTCTAATAGACTACAAGCTAAACATGAGTCAACAGTGTGATGTGGTAGCAAGAAAAGAAAATGCCATATTCAGTTGCATCAATAGAAGTATAGTGTCCACATCAAGGGAGTAGTGGTAACACTCTATCCTGTTTTGGTCAGAACCTCACCTGAATACTTGTTCAGTTCTGGGCATCACATTTTGATTTCGACAAGATGGAAGTGCCTACAAGAAGATGACCAGGATAGCAAAAGGTCTGGAAACCAAGCTTTATGAGGGCAGCTGTTATGCTTAGCCTGGAGAAGTGAAGACAGAGAGGCAATATGAGGGCCACCTTCAAATATTTGAAGAGCTGTCACATCAAGATGCAGCAAGTTTGTTTTCTATAGCTTAAGAGGGTAAAACCTGAAGAAATAGCTTCCCATTACAAGAAATGAGATTTTGCCTGAACATTATGGAGAAGCTCTTGACAATAAGAGTTGTTTAACAGCAGAATAGATTGTGCCAGGGCTGTTTTTCAACAAATGTGAATGGTAGTGAGCACAAGAGGGTATCCTTTAGAGTGTAGACCATCTTGACCGCTCCCATTGGTGTTTTCAACATTCACATACATGGCAAAATGTCCATTTCCAGAGGACTGCCACTCTATTACTTTGGAATGCTCTTGCTGGTAAGCCTGTTCCACTCATGCTCAGTCTTATAACAAAGTCGTTGTTTAGCCTTTTGAAAGGCCTTTTTTGAGGATCAATATTTCAGCCCCTGAAGCCTGGATTCCTTCCAAATAAGGGGGTGGAAGGAGATGGGGGCCAACCATTCTCTTTCAAGATAAGCAAGGTTGGTCTTTTCAATTTATTTGATATGTTTTAAATCTGGGGGTGTTAAAGGTTGCTTGTTTTTGCATAAGGGGTAAATTGGTTTTACTTATATATATATGCCTTGTGGAATGGTGATTTGCTTTGCTGCACAATAGCACAGTTGCACTCTTATGCACTGATAATGAAAAATTCACTACAAGATGATTGCCCTTCATTGATTTCATATTATGAACTTTCAGAGGGACAGCCATATCAGTTGATTCATCGCAGCAAACAGAAAAGAGAGTCATGTGGCAATTTAGACTGATTTATTGAAACATACACTTCTGAAGATGAGGATGCACATAGAAGCTTATCAATCGCGGACCTAGTTAAATAGCATGGCACTTGACAGGGACCAGTACCAACTGCCTCATGAAACTCAGGGAAAGATGTAGGCAATTGTGAAACAGTCCTTTTTCTTTTGTCAGTTCCATTGCTTCTGACTATTAATGGCTTGTGGACAGAAAGGAGGAGAGGCACCCCACCCATCTATACCCCCCCCCCCCCCCGAATTTCAGCACTCCTACCTTAATAAGGAACCACGGATACATCTGACTGCTGACTTTCTCCCTTTCACTGTGCAGAATCTACAGTACCAGACTCTGGACAAAATTGATTCCACACATAAGTCATAATCCAGTGGATTAGATTTATATTGGCCATGTGAATTAGCTTTTGAGAAATCAGTTGCATATTCTTGCCACCTCAACCATTTGTCACATACTGAAATTCTTCTCATAAATTTGCCATCTTCTGGTTTACTTTTCATGCCTGATTCTTTGTGTGCTTTTCAGGACACCACACAAGTTGTGGACTGTGTGAAGATGTGCTTCATAAAACTTAGCACTCATTAACTCCAATAGACTCTCTTCATCTCTGACCCATTGTTTTTAGCTTTTGATTATGCAACTTTCAGACCAACCCCACGGAAGCGAAGATTTCCACCCTTAAGACAACAATCTTTTCAGGACACCCAGAGAGATGCCTTTGCAGATTTTGAAAAAGCAATTTCTTATGAGGACTCTGCAAAGCACCTTCTGCAAAAGAAGTCCAAGCATAAAGCTCTGATATGTACAGTGCCCTGCAAGCCACCAGGGCTGAAATACACTTATTTGTGAGCAAGGGACATTTAGCACAGCAGGACTTAACTCTGAACAAATAGAGAAAGGATTGTGCTGCAGAATAATGAGAAAGTTCTTCAAATGACACACTACAGTACCTCTCTTTAATGGAACCGAATTTTAATGCTGGCTAGATCAGTAAGAGGAGAAACTGACATTTCTTCAACGGCTTTCAGGAAGGTGAACAGCAAAACTAAGAAGAGCCTTGAGGCATCCTTGCATAGAGTCTTTTACAGGGAATAACTTTCCAGGTGTTGCAGGACAGAAGGCCGGCTCTCCAGGTGAGGATGCCTGAGTTTTCCCAAATATTGTTTGTTAATGCTCACAATTCGGATGATCCCAGGCTTTCTCCCTCCCTCCCTCCCATTCATTCCCCCAATCATGTGTACAACAAATCTCCCAAACTCTTCCTGATGGATCGGGATCGCAGCCGGGAAAGCTTGTGTCATTAACAAACAAACAAAAATGTGTCAGCCTCCGAAGTGCCACAAGGCTCTTTGCTGGTTTGGGGTTTCTTCCCCACCCCCCCAAAAAATCATCGTCATTATTATTATTATTATTATTATTATTATTATTATTATTATTATTATTATTATTATTATTATTATTATTATTATTATTTAAGAGCAACAAGTACACAGTGTACCATCAACCGCACTGGACGGATCCCAGCTTCGAGCACGAACTTTGGGCAAGATTCAAAGCCATCCTTCCACAGAAACCGCTCAGCTTTCCGAACGGGGTATAGTAAAAGTCACTCACCCCCCAAACCACCCGGCTCGGCCGAGCTTCCGCGCCCGTTGGAGGACAAGCTCCTCCGGATCGGCTCCAGTTGGCGCTTCTTTCTCTTGAAAAGTACATCCACCCCTCGGAGAAGCAGTCAGGGAAAGGCTGGTCATTGACGCCCCGTCGTCCCCCAGGCATCCCTCCTCCTCCTCCTCCTCCCCCCCCCCCCGCTCGCTGAGGGCCAATCAGCCGAGCTCTGCCCTCTTAAAGCGACAGGAGCCCTTCGGGGAGGGCAGAGGCGCTCCAAGCAGCCTTTCCATCCCACTCCCCCCGGGCTGGTATTAACAGAATCGATCCAAACTGGAGATCGGGAAGGGGGAGATCCAGGGAGAGTTTAGTCTTTCGGAGGACGCGTCTTTTCCGCCAAGGAGACGAACGGCCCGGCGCCTGCTCTCCTCGCCCTGGGTTCTGATGAGCAGAACACGGGGAGCCTGCCTGGCCAACCCGCTTGTGCCTCGGCATTCACACGAGCGGATCGATCTCAAAAGGGCCCGCTCCGGTTCCCCTGGACAAGGATTTTTTCTTTTTTTAAAGGTGGACTCCCAAGGGCCGGAAGGTTTCGTTGGCGGCTACCCGGGCAGGGCGTCGGGCTCCTTGTTCTCCTTGGTCGCCTGGGCCCGTGGGCTGGTGGCTGGAGGCGCTGGTCCAGCCGCGGCGACGGCGACGGCAGGCAGGGCTTTGCTGGGCTTCTCTGAACGAAAGAAAGCCGGAGGCGTTGCCGGGTCTGTGCTGTGGCTGACTGGCTGTGGCTCCAAACGACGACGCAGTACAGTATTCCTCTCAGGCCATTTTCTCGGTGCCGGAGACTGGCATCGGCTCCCGAATCATGTTCGAGGCTTGCAAATCCAGACCGCCCTTGGCTCTGCTGAGCCTCTGCTTCGTGATTTCTCCTCCTTGACTTCTTCCAAACTCTGGGCTCAGAGTGACCTGGGTGAGGCCGCCCGCGGGTTTTTGCTGCCTGAAATAAAGCGGCAAAGGGCGCACCCTCCATCCACCCCGCCCCACCCCGTCGAGGTCCATAATATTTAGCTAACCAAATTATTTTAACACTCTGACCTAAACAAACCCCAAAAGCACCTCGGCCTCCCCCCCATCCCTGGCAGTTCAATTAAATAACCACGAAGTAAGTGATCAACCATTTTTTTTTTTTTTTGCCCTTTTCACGATATTCAGAATCTGCCTGGGGCAGCCACGTCGTTTTGCCAGATAGCTAGACTGGACTTTGTGTTATAAAATAACTACATCCCTTAAATGCTGGGGGCTTTTGAAAACTTTAAGCAGGAGGTATCCACGGAAATCTAGGACAGAATGGATGTAAGAGGCAAATGCCCCTGTGTTCCCTTTCCTCCTTGGATAGCGGGTCAGGTCATTATGACTCCAGATGACCAAACATCTTACCCTCATTCTTAGAAGCCAGTATCTATCTATCTATCTATCTATCTATCTATCTATCTATCTATCTATCTATCTATCTATCTATCTATCTATCTATCTATCTATCTGTCTCCTCTAAGATTTCAGTAACTGAAACTTATTCAATAAAAGGACCATACAGTAAACTTCTATGTATTTGTCACCTTGGATCCTTTAGATGAGGAGAAAGGTAGCATGTAAATGTTCTAAGCAAGCAAGCAAGCAAGCAAGCAAACAAACATGTTGCAGAGTGTGGTGAGGGAAACAAGGGCTCATTTCCTCCACATGTGTTCAGTTAGGCCTTGGTGGAGATGAACTGGATCTGCCCATTGTACTACTTTGGTGAATGGTTTGTGAGTAGGAGAAACTAGGCAAGGGATTTCAATCATGCTTCTGCCTGGTGTATAGATGGGAAGGCCTGGGGGTGGGGTGGGGGAACAGAAAGCTGTTTTGTTTTGTTTTTTTTCCTAGAAAAATTGAAAAAAAATTGGAGTGTGGAATATGTTCTTTTACAATGATAAATGCCATGTCTGTGACATGATATTCAAACTATATAACATGAAGACCTTAATGAAAAACTTCTGAGACTTTATGTATTTAAGCTCTCTCTAGAGATGTAAAATTTCTGAAAATTTCATTTTTTTCCAGAAAAAAGGGAAAATGTGATTCTTTTTCAATTTTTTTTAAATTGACATCTCTAGCCTGGTGTACAGAGATGGAATGTACTACTAGATGTTTCCACATCTCAATGATGCACACCCTCCCCTGACATAACACCCATGAAAATTCCTGAGGAAGTGGTGGTTGTCTGTCCTGCAAATCCCCTAGCAACACTAAAAAGAAACATGGGTTCTTCTGCAGGCCTTTTGAAACACTTAGGTGTCATTCATTGAATGTTGCAGGGCAGCAGTGGACATAGTTTATTTTGGGTCTGACCAGGGCAGGGATTTTGCTACAAAGAGATTTTTCCTGCCTTTTTGTTTGGGTTTCCAAGACCCTTTGGAGCGCCAAGGCAAGAAAGGAGGGATTGCTGATAAGTTTGGAAGCGACAGGTGAGAAGGTGAAGCCCAAAGTGTAATTATAAAGAAGACTCACAATGAAGGTCAATGGACAATAATGGGATAAAGAGCACTGTCTGGATTCCCCCCAGAATTAAGGCTGATGTAACTTTACTATATTTAAAGCTTAGCAAATTGCTATTAAGAGGTTAGCTGTATTAGTCTGTTGCAGAGTCTTCTGGTATCTTAAAGACTTAACACATTTTATTTGGAAAGAGCTATTGAGGACTATAGCCCGTGAAGGCTTATACAAAAAAAAAAGCTTGTTAGTTTTTAAGGTGCCACAAGACTTATCATTTTTGCAATATAATTAGTAGTGTTCCAAAAGGTAGCTAGCTCCTATTATAGTTACTCGTTTTGAAACTCTTTTGTTTTCTCATGATTCAAAGGTATACTTCAGTTACTTTTAAAACATCACTGCTGAGTTGTGTCCCAAAATACTGTTAAGAGGTCGGGTCAGAGACCCACTATGATGGATAAAGTAACTAAAACAGTTATAGTTACAGACAAAAAAGAACAAATGTTATTCCTTAACAATTGTGATGTAACTCAGTTGAAATAAAATAATCACAGGTAAGTTGTAATTTGCAACAAATTACTTCCAATATTTTGGTTTTACACCTTTGTTTGAAGCTTAATTTATCCTCTACATTGTGTTCCTTCCTAGGCAGACTGAGAGGAACATGTGTAAAAAGCAACATCATGGTTATTTCAGGGAAACATCTCCAATCCCAGAAAAAAAAAAACAAGCATGCACTAAAATTTATTTTGCTTGTACAGTTTGAGTAGGTACGTTGCTAGACAACTAGATGTGGCATGACCACTTTGACCATGGCATAAGACATGTAATCGGAAATGTAAACTGAGAAATTATAACCAAGGTAAAAGCCAACATTTCTTTTGGTTTGAAAGCCAGCTGGAAGAAAGAGAAGACACCTAGTGGCATTTGCATGGAACTGCAAGTACAGTACCTCAAAAGACAATTTTGGTGTGAAAAATGAAATGGAGTACGTATGTGTCAAAAACAATGTAGTGAGTATAGTATTTGCTTCTCATCTGTGGGCACTGAAGAGAATATTCATTTTGTGAGTATCCTTCTTTGATGTACAATAAAGCAGGTCCTGAGCAGGAACAGAAGAGCTGGGAGATGCTACAGAAATAAACTGAATTCCTACAAGCGGTTCTAATCTGATCTAGCTAGAGGGCATGTCTTTTAAAGAGGCACATCCTGTATACTACAGTAGGAAGCATGTAACCCTTAACGGAGATTAGGCCACCAGAGGCAGAACTCCTTGGTATGAAAATAGGGGCAGTCCATGTAAACAACATTATTTGCCTGCTTTCAGCTGTGAAATCATGGAAGATACAGATCACTCTCCTTTCTGTAGTCAATGGCAGGGTTACTATTCCCCGCCTGTTGTTCCTCCTCTGTTGGCTCTATAAGGAGAGGCACTTGGCATGTCATCCTCTTTTCGCTGCCCTGATGATGGGTGGTGGTGGGGTGTCTGTTGTATTGTCCTGTAGCTCTCCATCTCTTGCGGCTCCCTCACCTTAGCAAGATTGGTTTAGATACTGAATCAGACAATGTTTGAGGACCCAGCATGAAGGAAGTGTGATACGGGAGATGCTGCCACTGCAGTGTGGCAGATGACGATGCTCCTCTTCCCACCTCAGGCAGTGGAACAGCTTGAGGCATTTGGAGGATGAAAAAACTACTGGGAACTTACAGTAAATTCCATGACCACGAATTTCTGGCATATACACAATAAAGCCATCCTAAGCTGATTTGCTACCTGAGGTGGTGCATCCTAGCCAAGGAGATCCATATTTATTTGAACACATGAGGCCACATGCCTTTCTTCTCCCCTCTGGCACTAAAAACGACAACCACATTAAATTGTTAAGAATTGGGTGCCCTTTAATGATGCACACAGTTGCTAAGGTGGCTGCACTGAAGTTTCATTTAGAAAAAAAATGCCAAGTAAGACACAGCATAAAGGTGTACAAAAGAGGTGTGTGTGAGAAAGTAGATGGGGAAAACTTTTCTTGTTCTTTTCTAATGCCAGAACTTTTAGTCAGACAGAGAAGCTGGCTATAAGAATTTTAGGATAGATGGAAATACTTATATCATGTAGTTAATCTTTGAAATCCACAGATGCAGTGATGGCTGTTAACTTGGATATTTTTAAAAGAATGTTGGCTTAGATAGGCTTTCAGTTTTATCCAGCTCTTCTTATATTCTTCTGAAGTGGCTGTTCCCCATACCCTGTGGTAGGACACTGCAGTACCAAATATCAGGCACTCATGTGGACTGCTTGTATGCGAGAGGATAATGTCAGAAAGTAGTGTGTGAACCAATTCCCTTTCTAGTCCTTGACTCACCTCAGCCTCACCAGCTGACTTTCAACTTCTTTTCAGCCAAGTATGTAGTGGGTTGGCTAAACAAGAAAAATGTGACTAAGCCAGCTCCCAAGAGGTTCTTAATAGCAATAATACATTTGATTTGCCACAATCTTCTGCTATTAAGCTCTGAAAGTCCCATTTAGATTGGCACATACTTTGTGCTGTCGAAGGAATCGTATTAGTCTGTGATGGGAGAAGCAAGACAAAGGAGATGTGGAAATTAATGATCCAGAGAGAGAAGAAGAGATCTCTAATGTAGCAACACACTGATGAAATTTCCAAGCACTTTACTCCCACTCTGTTCAGTAAACCCCATGGGTTGAGAAAGAAATTTGTTTGGGAGTATGATGCTCTGATATACATTTGGACACAGCCTCCATGGTTATGCTCCCAGTACTATGTCAGTAGCTTAATATCTGATTGACTTTAGCTAACTTTAAGAATTATGATGGCCAGTGTGATGTTAGGGATAGAGTTGTTGTTGTTTAGTCGTTAAGTCGTGTCCGACTCTTCGTGACCCCATGGACCAGAGCATGCCAGGCCCTCCTGTCTTCCACTGCCTCCCGGAGTTTGGTCAAATTCATGTTGGTAGCTTCGATGACACTGTTCAGCCATCTCGTCCTCTGTCGTCCCCTTCTCCTCTTGCCCTCACACTTTCCCAACATCAGGGTCTTTTCCAGGGAGTCTTCTCGTCTCATGAGATGGCCAAAGGATTGGAGCCTCAGCTTCAGGATCTGTCCTTCCAGTGAGCACTCAGGGCTGATTTCCTTCAAAATGGATAGGTTTGTTCTCTTTGCAGTCCAGGGGACTCTCAAGAGTCTCCTCCAGCACCACAATTCAAAAGCATCAATTCTTCGGCGGTCGGCCTTCTTTATGGTCCAGCTCTCACTTCCATACATCACTACTAGAAAAACCATAGCTTTGACTATGCGGACCTTTGTCGGCAAGGTGATGTCTCTGCTTTTTAAGATGCTGTCTAGGTTCGTCATCGCTTTCCTCCCAAGAAGCAGGTGTCTTTTAATTTCGTGGCTGCTGTCACCATCTGCAGTGATCATGGAGCCCAAGAAAGTAAAATCTGTCACTGCCTCCATATCTTCCCCTTCTATTTGCCAGGAGGTGATGGGACCAGTGGCCATGATCTTCGTTTTTTTGATGTTGAGCTTCAGACCATTTTTGGCGCTCTCCTCTTTCACCCTCATTAAGAGGTTCTTTAATTCCTCCTCACTTTCTGCCATCAGAGTGGTATCATCTGCATTTCTGAGGTTGTTGATATTTCAGGAGATGTGGTTTCAAACCTTGGTGAGCATTGGAAACTCATTGGGGAATAGCACTGGCAAAACCCTTCCTTTAAATAACTGACTTAGCTTAAAAACCCTATTAGGATGCCCATGAGTCCAGGTGCAATTTGCTGACACATAACAATAACAGTTTTAGGAATTAGCTAACCCAAGTGCTAAAGTTTTTTTGAATAAGTTGTTTGCTTTTGCTTCAGGAACATATACTGAGGATGGTGACCTTGATAGAAGAATAATTTTGAGGGGAAATGATGAATAATAACACATTTTGGAGGTACTTTGTGAATTGACTGAAATCGTACAGCAGATTGACAAATCTGGTTGAATGTGATCTATATTCTGCCCAAACAGAAGAAACAAGTGTAAACATGAAACAACAGAGGAACTGCCAATCCCACATCACTGAGCAACCTACGTGTCATAGTCATTTTATGGTTGCCCTCCCTATCTGAGGGAATGGCCTTCTTTGTTGTGATACCCTATTTGTGTTTCTTCCTTCTCTAGCATCAGGGTTGTGTATTTTTTTTAGCACCAGCCAAATTCATGTTTATTCTTCCAGACATTTAAAATGGTTTCCATTCTGCATTGAAATGTGGTTTCAACTAGTGTTTATTATTGAATTGTATTTTTATGATGCTGTAATTTTATTGTAGAAGCTGTCTTGAAGATCAGTATAGAAGGTTAGTAAATAATTGAATAGATAGTGGAATTACTGATGCTAAGTAGTGTGAACCCAATAGATGGGCTCCTCCTGAAAGGTTTCCCTGAGTTCATTTTATGTCCTTCTTTTCTTTAGATTAATGAGCATTCTGCTTATCTTTAAACATTTCCTCCCTGTATGAAGAAAGGCAGTTGGGTTGAAAATATAATAGAATCAGCATTTCTTTCTCTTCTGTCTTTGTGTAGCAAATTTCAGTGCCCAGTTTCTCTTCAATCTCTCTCTCTCTCTCTGTCATTCATTCATTCTCAATTTATTCAATTTTAATGAAAATTGATTCACACACTGCCCTGGTTACATATCCAGTGTGATGGTTGCCTTCTTGGACTGTGTGTAAAGTATGTCATGAAACTGAGTATATGACATCGGCACAATTTGTTTGCATCACTCACCCTAAAAAGATAGCAAATGCGTTGTGATATTTTTCCCATTGGAATAGCCATCTGACTAGACCTGCATCACTCCTTGGCGTCTTGTTCAGAGTGCCACCAATAAAATGCATAGTGAAGCCCTTACATCTTTTTTTGCATTAGGAGATGTTTTGTGGAAAGAATTGTGATAGAAATGATAGTGAAACACAGGAGGGCTACAAGTGGAAGATGGCATTGTGTCTGCTCCAGTAAAATTACAACAATTAGGCAGCATGGCAGTACAATAAAAGCCAATATATGTTGTATATTAAATCTAATATTATGGGTTTCATTGCTCAATGGAAGGAACATCTCCCAATTATCCATCCATTCAAGGAGGAATAGGGAGCACTATCGTGATAATACATAGTATACATGTTGGTACGTTTGGCTGTTTTTCCACAGCTGTTTTGGAACAGCGCTTAAATACATGTGCAGGTTGCTGTCCTCATTATGGTCACCACTGGTTCTCTGTGTTTGGGGCCCATTCATTTCTGACTGAATTATGCTGATGTGTGGTTTGACAGTCCCACAGTGGAAGAGCCTGGTTTGAATTTCACAGCATGTGGAATACCAGAAATCAAGCCAAAGTGACGGATTACGTTGGTTACTGCTCCTGGCGTTTACAGTGTATGCAGCTCTCCCTGGCTGTTGTGGATGGTTGAAAAGATGGAATGCTATGGGTCTAGATGTTCTTCATCTGATGAGAGAGAGAGAGAGAGAGAGGGAGGGAGGGAGAGAAGGAGGAGGATGGGAGGAAGAGGAAAAATGTCTCTTGACAGCTTCTCTGATGCTGGAATGAGGCCATTATTAAGCTCTGCTAGACTGGATGAGCTGAGTGAGATGTAGAATCACAGGAAAGAAAAGACAGATAGTATGACCTCCTCCATTGTGTCCTTGTGACTACTTGTGACATGAAAAAGACTTGTAGAGTCCCTAGCTTGAGCATACCTATTGCTTGAGTATGGACAATCAGGGAAAAGGAAAAGAGGCACATGCATTTTTTTCCAGACCAAAAGACCTGTTAAGGTACATATGCAGGCAAGCCATTTCTCTTCCTCTGTGTTCCATGATAGAAATTGGTCTTTAAGACTTCCATGCAAGTACAGCTGATGAAACTATCAGGGGTGCACAACTTGTAGCCCTGGAGAGATACGTGGCTCTTGGCTGCTCCACTTAGTATGGCTATTTTTTACAGTAGCCCACATGGATTAGCAGCAAAACAGCTGCTAAAGAGAAGACACCATGTTTCTTCACATGTTTTAGCACTAGTGCTCTGAACAAAATGACAGTGAAGAACATTCTGGTCCATGGTGCTAGAGGTTTCTGTTTATCCACAGCTGGATAGTAGTGCATGAACAACTAACTTAAGTGGAGATTTCTGGGGAATGAGAGTGTGCACTGAGATGTGTGTGAGTGTGCACGTGGATATTCATGTACATGTATGTGGGTGTGCAGGCATGTCTACAGCCCCCACTCCCAAGGGACATCAGAGGTAGTCCTTGGGGCAGAAGAGGTTGGGCTGCCCTGGGTTATATAGCAGATGATTTTACCAAAAATGAGGCATGCAATTGTTTGTCACTTATGACTTGAACCAAGATTAAAAGCAGCGATACCCTTCTGTGCCAGCTCAGTGTAGTACAGTATATACAGAAGGACTTCCTGCTTGCTTGGGATAGTTCCTCCAACCTTATGTACCAAAGCAAGATGGGTGAATGAGGGGAGGCATAGCGGAATTGTGTGCAGATTCCTTGGACTTACAATGGGCCGGGATCATATCCTGTTTATCACCCATCTGTCCTACACACTTGATCCAATGGAATGATGTCTACAAAGCAGTAAGCACACATGAAATGTGTGCACAGCAGAGAAATGTCAGAAAAATAATGCATGGATTTTCTTCTCCCTTCAAAATGTTCTGCTCTTTTTTTTTTTTTTTAAACTAACGTTTTGATCTTCACAGTTCAAATGAAAGCACTGACCTTGTCACATTGGCTTGGCTCATCTTTTCCAGCAGATGATGAACGTTTGAGTCAAAAGCCATACTGGTTACATAAATTGTCATCTTGCTGCAGAGTGCTTGCCTGCTAGAATAGATACATGCAGAAAACAGTTTCTTTGGATTTGACGACATCAGGCATGGGAAATCCCTGTTGGCCCAAACTGGCTTTGACCCAGAACATTTGGGGCTGCCTGCTTAGTAGCAGATGGAGAGGGTGTCATCTCTTGAGTAGCTTTTTACTGTGGCACGACTTTCTGTTCTGCTCATTGTGCAGCAGAACATTTTGATCCTTCTTGTACAAAATCAAAGGGAAAAAAGTCCATTTTAATTTCTTGCCCTTGAGCATCTTGTTACAAATAATGTTTTGAACAGCTTCTCACTAAATGGCCTTCTCCCTCCTCCCTTCAGGGGAAAGAAATCATTACATGCCTACTTTCTTGATTAAAAAATCAATGCAATCTATAGTGAAGGGGCAATATTGCATAAGAGCAGAATAATGGAAGTGAGCCGTGGCAGGAGAGAGCACCGGGAGTTTGACATCTCATAGAGCTTTCAAAATAATTATATTAGCCATACATAATTTAGATCTATGTGTCTTTTCCTGAATTCCAAATTAAATCCAAACAACAGGCCAATGTACTTATAAAAAATAGTGCTGTCTTTATGCTGAAAACAAAAGCTGTGTTACATCTGCTGGGAGATGTCCTGCCATAAAGATATACTGAGTTCTGCACTGGCAGATTGTTCGGGCGCATGTTAAAATTGGCAGTAAATTAAAGTAGTGCACACACTGACACCCTCTTAACATGGAGAATAAAACATGGATCTGTATGCAACTACAGTATTGCCATAGGAATGTGCTTTGTTACAAGAGGAAGGGGGAAAAATATGAAAACAAGACCTAATGTTCCACAAACACATATGGAATCACATGCCGTACGTACCTCCTATAGTGCATAAGTGACGAGTCAGTGCTATTGCTCAATTTGTGTGAAAATGCACACATCCTCAAAATGGGCAAAATCCTGTTGCCTAAACTGGATCCAGGCACCGGAAATAATTGATTTAAGTTAATTGGAAGTTTCCTATGCCCCCTCTGCCCCCATTTCAGATTCTGAGCCTCTCCAAGGCTTCCTTTTGTCCTGGGGAAACCACTGGGAGCCTCAGAACAGGGGTGGGGGTGCCGCTGGAATTGGGACTGTTGGTAGCAATCCAGCAGCCATTTTTGACCCTTAAAGGCCCCCCTTCTAATTCTGAGGCTCCCAAAGGCTTCCCCAGGGCAAAAAGGAGCTCTAAGGAGACTTGGAACCTAGAACAATGGGTAGGAAGTTTTCAGTTCACTTAAATTTATTATTTCTTGTGCTCATATCTGGTTTTTGATGGCATGACTTTACACTGCAGGATTCTGCCATTGTCAGATAGGCCTAGGTTCAGGTCTTGAACCCTGTGATGTTCATGATGAGGCATGGGACTATTTTGTCTATCTGTTGCCTTGATACCCTGCCTTACCTCCAATGAACTCAGGAGGGTGTCCATGTCTATCCTCCTCCTCATTTTATTCTTACAGTATCTTGAGTTCAGATAAAGTGACTGACCAAGGCCACCCAGCTTCTTGGCCAAATGGGGATTTGAAAACTGATCTCCCAGGTCCTTCCTAGTCTGACACTTTAATCATACTAGCCTTGTGAAGGTGCAGTTCTGCCAGCTCATGAACGTACTGTATATCTCATTCCAATTTGCTTGATAGGCATGATTCTTCAACAGCTTTGGGCAAGGGAAGAACTCTGTATATTGGACAGAACACAGATGCTAGGCACTATTGCCGGGCTCATGAAAAATGTTATTTGTATGATATGCCATGCATTTGTGTTCACAATGCCTGTAGCGTTCTCCTTTAAATGTGGTCATGGCTCAGGTTTACTTAGAGTGAGTCATGCATATTTATGTTGCTGAGAGGCGGAGCCAAGAGGCAGAGTATAAGAGGCAGAGCCTGAGGGGGAGAAGAAGATCAGATCAGAGTTTTGGAAGGAGTTTGATTAGCAGAGTTCAGAGATTTATGTGATTGTGATTAGACTGATGAAAATATAGTAGGAGATCTGAGAAGTGATTGACCAGTGACTGGAAGGGAGAAGGAATAGAACTGAATATTAAAATACTGAACCAAATAAGCAAATAAACTAAAGATCTTTCTATTTCATTAAAGAGTGGACCTGATTCTTTCTAAAGGAGTTATGGGGATCTAGGGATCTCCTGGTGGCAGCAGTGGAAGAAAGGAAAGAGTTTAGTTTTGCCCTGGTGTGCTCTGAGGTCTGAGTCTAGGTGGACAGACCAAGGCACGAGTGGGTCCAACGCCACATAGGTGCCAGAGGTGTGGGATCTAAAAAGGGTCAAATCGCGACATTGGTGTCCAGCGGCGGGATACGAAGTAATCCAGTGAAGCCTATTGAAATAATCCAGTGAAACCTATTGAAGTAATCCAGTGAAGCCTTTATAAAAGAGTTTCTTGAGTCAAGGGTACCTTTTAGACAGGATCTGTGGCAATGAGGTTTGGTTCCTGCTAGAGCCTTTGGGAAAAGCTTAGTAGCGGGGCCTCAGAACCCAGATCAGGGGGGTCTAAGATAGGGAACGACTCTGTGAGGAAAATTCTGAGTTTTACCTCAGGATCTGAGGATCAGAGGGCTTGCTGTGAAATCCCAGGCTCTGAGATAGGAGAGCGCTGTGGATAAGGCAGAAGCCAGGTCATAGCAGATCTGAGGGAGAGAACCTAAGGAAAAGGCTTGAATTCTCTGAGAGGGAATTTCTGAGTTTACCTCAGGATCTGAGGATCAGAGGGCTTACTGTAAGTAAAATCCCAGGCTCTGAGATAGGAGAGCGCTGTGGATAGGGCAGAAGCCAGGTCATAGCAGATCTGAGGGAAAGTACTAAAAGAAAAGGCTTGAAAAATTTATATCAGTAACTGGAAGTAAGTTAAGAAAAAAACAGGTCCTTTTAAAAAATTTGTGAACGCTGCTCTAATCACCTCAGAGAAAGAAAAAACAAAAAGGAAAAGATGCCTCCCAAACACGTCACAAGGGGGAGTCCTGAGTCTGAAGAGTTACCTCAGGAATTGGAGGGAAATAAGGAATTAAGCCCTCAAGAATTTGAGAAATGGAAACTGGAAAGGGAATTTAAATTTAAGGAACTACAGCTCAGAGCTGAGCAGGAGGCCAGACAATTTGAGCAGGAAGAGAGAAGGAGGGAACTGGAAATCAAAGAAAGAGCTGAGAAGGAAGCTAGACAAATGGCATTTGAGCAGGAAGCCAGACAGGCTGAGCAGGAAGAGAGAAGAAGAGAAAAGGAAATGGATTTTCAACTAGCTTTTTGTCTAGCTAGAGATTTCTACTTTAAACAATAACAACAGTGGGGGAGGTGGAATCCTGTCAAAGATAGATTTGAAGAAGTTTCCCCAGTACAAAAGAGGGGACTGTCCTGAATCCTTCCTCATTGCTTTTGAACGCACCTGCAATGACTTTGAAATCAGAAATGAAGATAGAATGATGGTTTTAAGAGCGCAGGTTAGCGGAGATCTGGCAGAAATATATGCCCAGATGAATCCCGAGAAGGCAAGAGATTTTGAGGCATATAAAAAGATGGTTTATTCAAGATTTTGTCTGAACTCTGAACACCTGAGCCGGAAATTTCGCTCTCTCTCTAAAAAGCAGGATGAATCGTACTCTCATTTGGGAGCTAGATTGGCGCAGACTCTGGAAAAGTGGATTGAAAGAGAGGAGATCACTTCTTTAGAACAGTTGAAGGATTTAATTGGGCTATAACAGTTTTACTCCCTATTACCTGGAGAACTACGGTATTTAGTAAGGGACAAGAATCCTAAAAATTTATGGGAAGCGGGAGAACAAACTGATTTGATTAATGCTTACAGGAACCCTAGATTTTCAGAGCTGAGAGTAAATAAACCAAACTGGGACAATAACTATAAAAAGCCTTTTAATAAAAATTACCTCAGCAGGAATCCTGAGAGAGAAGGTCAGGGCGGGACTTCCCCAAAGTTGCCAAGGGCTAGCCCGCCAAAAACATCAAACCCTGAGGCACGGTTCGCCAAAGTACCTCAGAATGACAAAAGGAATTTTAAATGTTTTAACTGTGGGCAACCAGGCCACTTACAATTCCAGTGTAGGCAACCATACCCCAACTTGCAGAGAAATGATTCTCTAACCAAAAAGGTGTATTGTGTCAAGCAAGTGGAATCAGGGGAGGAAAATAGTAGACAGAGACCTGATCCCATAACCACCACCACTTCTACTGACCATGAGGAGGAAGATATTCCTATAGCCCAAGTAGTCCATTGTTTCTATATCAGCAATGACCAGACCCTTCTCAGAAACGCAGGTGAAGAGATAGTTGTGAAAGGAAAGAAGTACATTGCAATAAGAGATACAGGATCTCAAATCTCCATTGTCCATTCCGATTTAGTAGCCCAGGATGACATTATTCCTGGCAAAGAAATGTCTTTAAAGGGAATTGGGAAGGAAACCGTGGTTTTAAAAGTGGCTGAGATACCAGTAGAATACCAGAATTGGTCTGGAAAGTGGCAAGTAGCTGTGTCAGATGAAATACCAGCAGCTTTTCTCCTTGGTTGGGATTTAATAGAGCATGTCAAGAGTGCGTTAGTGCTTACCCGCTCAAAGGGGGGTCAAAACTCACCCTCTGCAGCTCAAACCGATACTGTAGCAGGTGGAGCGGTTACCGTGGCAACCCAGCTTGATAGGGCTGAGGCAGAACTCATGCTACTACAGAATCCCAAAACAAATAACAATTTTGCCCAGGAGCAGAAGGAGGACATTAGCTTGGGAGTTTGCTTTGAAGCTGCCAGGACTCCCACTGTACTGTCTCCTGAGTGCCCTGAGAGCTTTAGCTTAACCAAAGACCTGCTGTACAGGGAAACGTTAGCTACTCCATACCGAGGAAAAGGGGAACCCCGAAAGCAATTAGTGGTCCCTAGTAAATACAGGGAGAAAATCATTAATCAAGCTCACAGCAGTTTATTTGGAGCTCACATGGGGATCACCAGAACCAAAAGACGGGTTGGCCAGAACTTCTTTTGGCCAGGTATGGGCAAACAGATTACTAGTTTCTGTAAAACGCGTGATGTCTGTCAGAGACGAGGGACTGGGCAGGACAGGACCAAAGCCAAATTATGTCCTCTGCCAGTCATCTCTACACCGTTCCAAAGGCTGGGAATCGATCTAGTGGGTCCCTTACCTAATGCCACCCATAGGGGAAATAAATACATCTTGACCATAATGGATTTTGCCACTAGATATCCCGAGGCAATTCCTTTGCGCAACATGGAAACTGACACCGTGGCAGATGCCCTAATCAGTTACATGAGCCGATTGGGATTTGCCAGCGAGATAGTCAGCAATTTGGGAATGAGTTTCACATCCAAACTGATCAAAAGGTTATGGAAGGCTTGTGGAATTACCCAAATCAACTCGACTCCATATCATCCAGAGACCAACGGGCTAGTTGAGAAATTCAATGGCACTTTAGTGTGCATGATTAAGGCGTATGTAGCAGAGAACCCAAATGATTGGGACTGCAAAATACAACCCTTACTATATGCTTATAGGAGCATCCCTCAAGAGAGCACGGGATTTAGTCCTTTTGAGTTACTGCTAGGACGAAAGGCGCGCGGACCTTTAGATTTGCTCCGCATGAACTGGGAAGACCATAGAGAAAGTGACCCAGAGTCAGTGGTAGAATATATGCACAGGTTGCAAAACACCCTGCAAAGGTCTCTAGAGATAGCCGGAAAGAACTTAAGGGCTGCCCAGACTAAGCAGAAGACCTGGTATGACAAGAAAACCCTTGAAAGAACTTTTGGGCCTGAGGATGAAGTTCTCTTGCTTAGGCCAATCAGAGGACACAAGCTACAATTAGCTTGGGAGGATCCCTATAAAGTAGTGACAAAATTGAACAATGTCAATTATGTGATACAGAAGGAGGAAGGCCCTGATGCCTTAAAGAGGGATGCATCTAAAGATGTTCGGGAGGAGATGAGGGAACTGCCTACCCTTTCCCTAGCTGAGCAAGTGAAGCCCCGAGCCAGACTTAAAGATGACGTCACTATAAAACGATCAGCAGATGACATCCTGTGGACAACCGAGTGGCCGATGACCGCCAGTCGACGGAAAAGGGTGCGGAGGAAGGAGCCAGTGGTCAACAGAGGGACTCCTGAGTACCAGCAGAGGTGTGTCCAGCTGAAGGAGATGACCACAACCGGACCAGTCCATGGTGCGCCAGACTACGATGGAAAAGTGAGAGACTTGGACTTTGGAAATTTTGCCTTTGCAACAGAGACTCAGTTCTTGCCTCGAAAGCCCACAACGTTGTCGCAAATGTGCTTTCC
Source organism: Intellagama lesueurii (assembly GCA_037013535.1). Taxonomy (NCBI): domain Eukaryota; kingdom Metazoa; phylum Chordata; class Lepidosauria; order Squamata; family Agamidae; genus Intellagama; species Intellagama lesueurii. Next base: position 120,848,975 of record JBAJHW010000001.1, on the reverse strand, counting down.
AGGAGGCTAGATGAATGATACCAGGACTTTTATTATAAACTGAAATGGACTATAATTCACAGTTAATTATTTATGTAAAAGTTCATGATCGTGATTTCTGTATGGTTGTAAATTCTGTAAAATGATAAGGTAAGGTATATTATTGATTAGTAGATGAGAAGGTAAAGTATTGTATTAATTATTAAATGATAAGGTAAGGTATTTGGTTGATATTTAGTAAAAATGTGAAAGGTAAAATGTTATGAGAAAAAAAAAAGTTTGAGCTATTGCAGCTGTTTGTTCAGGAGGAAAAACGTGTTTCCCCTCCCAAACAAACCTAAGTAAGGGGGGAGGTCTGTAGCGTTCTCCTTTAAATGTGGTCATGGCTCAGGTTTACTTAGAGTGAGTCATGCATATTTATGTTGCTGAGAGGTGGAGCCAAGAGGCAGAGTATAAGAGGCAGAGCCTGAGGGGGAGAAGAAGATCAGATCAGAGTTTTGGAAGGAGTTTGATTAGAGAGTTCAGAGATTTATGTGATTGTGATTAGACTGATGAAAATATAGTAGGAGATCTGAGAAGTGATTGACCAGTGACTGGAAGGGAGAAGGAATAGAACTGAATATTAAAATACTGAACCAAATAAGCAAATAAACTAAAGATCTTTCTATTTCATTAAAGAGTGGACCTGATTCTTTCTAAAGGAGTTATGGGGATCTAGGGATCTCCTGGTGGCAGCAGTGGAAGAAAGGAAAGAGTTTAGTTTTGCCCTGGTGTGCTCTGAGGTCTGAGTCTAGGTGGACAGACCAAGGCACGAGTGGGTCCAACGCCACATAGGTGCCAGAGGTGTGGGATCTAAAAAGGGTCAAATCGCGACAATGCCTAGTCTTTGTGTCTCCACTGAACAAACAAGATTACTGCAAACTCAAGGTCACTCTGAACTTCATTGGTTAAGTGTCATTCTTATTAAGTAATCAAACTCTTAATAGTTGCATTGGTCTCAGAGACCTGGAAAACCGAGCTGTCTGTGTCTCCTTTTGACTAATTAGTATTAAGTAAAATCCAGGCAGGCTACTTTTGAGCAACACAGGATTCAATGATTAGGTTTGAGCTCATGAAACAAATTGAAGTTTCTTTGCCAGGATATGATGTCCCTTCACATTTGACAGGCTGCTTTCTGTCTAGGCGTGGCTGCAGTCCTTCACCATCAAGATAGAGCAAGCGAGCTGAAGCATTCATTTAATTACTAAAATGCCCTGCTGATGTTTGTTCCGTTTTGATTTGTTTTAAGCCATGCAGCCCCCTGGGGTCTGATCTCCTGATGGGTTCACCTGACTGTACTGTAATCCAATTAGTTTTGGTCAGCTTGCTAAAGAATTTACATTCCTTTAGTTCAGACATATGACGAGATAGCAGGGCCAGCCAAATACCTTTTTTCTGCCTGAGGTGAAGCATCCTTTCTTTCCAGATTCAGAAGCTGACTGGACTGCTAGCTGACTGATACTTCAGTACTGGTGGTCATAGAATTATCGAGCTGGAAAGGACCCTAAAGGTCACAGAGTCCAATCTCCTGCTGAAGCAAGAAATCTACAACTAAAGTATCTCCCACAAACAGGCATCTAACCTCTGTATAAAAAGCTCCAATGTCAAAGAGCTCCTCACCTCCCTTGTGAAGTGCTCTTACTGTCAAGAATATATTTCTATTGTTTATGCAAAATGTCCTTTCTTTTCATTTGAATCCATTATTTATAGTCTTACCCTGTGGGCCTTTAGAAAACAAGTTTGCTCCCTATTCCACATGATGGTCCTTCTGACGCTTGAAGATAGCTATGTGCCAGTATCATCCATTATGCTGGGGGGGGGGGGGAGGGGAACAAGCCAGTTTAAAGGATGCAGAACAGGCAATGTGGTATACATTTTGGAGTGGCAGTGATGGGATGCTCAGGGAAAATTGCTAGGATGCTCAACTGACCCCTTGAAGCAGTTACCTCACTTTGCCAAATGGGTGGGCTGGCCCTGCAAAGCAGCAACTATGGATAAGGAATTTAAAAACATATCTGGGTGTTTTTGTGTGTGAATGTTTCTTTTTGATGCTGGTATTTAAAATTAGGCACATAATTAAAAAAATTAAGTGGCAGTTGGACGCATTGTTGGGAGTACAATCAAAACTTCTTTTTTTAAAAAAACCCATTAAAAATATTATTCTACACTCTTAAAAAAAAACTAGCATAAGTAAGTTGAATCACAAACAACTAAGGTTGTAATCCTGTACCCAGTTACCTAGAAGTCATGTTTTAATAGATGTGTGCAAGATTGCACAGTAAAACATTTTTACAAAGTTCCTTAAGGTAAACAAAAGATATTCTGCACTTGTGATTTCCTCATTTCAAAAGAGAGTAAATGAGGACACCAAGTGGAGCAGCACAGCAATGACATACCAGCGGCCAGGAAGGTCTTCCACAGCATCTTACAAAGAAAACGGCAATGGTTTGAAATAGAGAAAGGCATCGCAGTATCTAATGTCATAAACTACTGCAGTGACTTATTTCAGTAGTTCCTAGAATATATCACATTGCCGTATTTCTTCTTAGTGCAGAAATGTCCTGTGTTTATCAGAAGCACTGGCTCTATTGTTAGGTTGAATGAGGCATCCGCTAGATTTTGGGCTGTCATGGTGAGCAATGACATGTTGGTTATTGAAAGTATTATCGCTTTTTTCCCCATTGCTAAGGAGGGCCACAGTGCCGCAGATATGTCACTTGTGTTACAAAACAACCTGGCTGGCCTTGTGTACTGAGTACTTTGAAGTAGCAGTGGGAATGGTGAGTTGTCATTGGCTGCTCTCCCTCAGGTGCCCCAAATGGGCTGGCCCTATATAACATCTACTCAAAGTGTTGTATTCAGTGAAGACTTAGAGCAGCCTAGTGGCATCAATGGGCCTTGCTTTTATCCCACTAATTTCAGGGAGTCTATTTCAAGCTTGTCTACAGCTGATTCCAATCCCACATCATTTGTTTAAGAAGTTATATTATTCATTTTCATCCTTATTTCAATTTTTCCTTAAGCAAATTTCAAGTGGAAGGGGGGGGGGGGGAAAGAGGATTATAAAAAACAAACAAACACACAGGTGGAAAATGCATAATCAACCAGGCTGTGATTTTCAGTCTTTGACTTCAATTCCCAGAATCCCTAACCCTGGGCTTGTCTGAGTCTTCTGGGAGTTGAAGACCAAAACATTTTGGAAGACCAAAGATCGATTAGAAGAACATTGAGGTATGAAAACAAATTAATGAATGGCCTTAAGGAAAAAAAAAATTGAGAATTAGTTTAAATGTAAAATATGCTCGTAAAATGTGTTTAAGAGAAAGTCAAAATTCTTACACCAATCTTCACAATCAAATTGTTTGTTTAAGTATATGTGATATCATCAGAATACTTTAGTCAGTTATATGCCATCAAGTCAGAACTGATTTATAGCTACCCTAATAGGACTTCCAAGGTAAATGAGATATTTAAGGAGTGGTTCACCAGTTCCAGTCCCACCGTGAGTTTCTTTGGCTAAGTGGGGATTTGAACACTGGCCTTTAGAGTCCTAGTCTGTCACTCTCTCTGCTATGAATAGCTCAGAGGCCTAACTCTGGCTGCAGAACCGGAGGTTGAGAGTTCGATTCCTAACTATGCCTTCTTGACGGGCTGGACACGATGATCTATGCAGTGGTTCCCAGTCTTGGGTAACCCAGGTGTTCTTGGACTGCAACTCCCAGAAGCCTTCACCATTACCTGTGCCGACCGGGATTTCTGGAGAATGAAGTGTTATAGGAAAAGGAGCTAACATGCTCAAATAAGGAAACATTACCATGGATCATAATGGAATGTGAAAGAAATTGGTGGCAAACTGTCCCTCCCATCACTAAGTTCTTGGTTATGCCTCCCCACTCCTGCCATAAGCTATAAGTGGCTGGGGGCAGTCGATCCCTTTACTGTTTAGGACATGTACTTCTTGTCTCATCTTAAGTCTGCCTCCAATCATTTAATGGTGTGATGGTATATGGCCTCAGAGCATAGCTGAGGAGACAAATGAGCAGTGACAGCCCTTTCTTTCCCTCTAAGTGAGCAGTTTGCACCGAAGGCTGCCGGCTCTGGTTATCTGTGTCACCAGCTGGAGGACTGACAAGAGCACTTGCACTGACATGTTGAGGGAACCCCAGCAGATCTGATGGGTGTCCTTTGTGCTGCCGTGAGTCCCTCTCTGGCTTTCAGCAGAAACAATATTCTGCCTTCAAATTCATCATTATTTTCCCCCAGAGCATGCATAAGAAACTGCTTTTCTTTTCTCTGTGCAACCGACATGAGCCAGATACACACGGTCCTTCACAAAAGTTGAAAAAGTTCCTTTTTGGGACAACAGAATTGCCATGCTAGTCTGGGGTTCTTGAGCATTTTAGTCCCAAAGGTTTCCAAGATCTACTCCTTCATGCTGGCTTTGATAAACATCATAAATAGGAAGTGTTGGGAAGGCACTGCTAAGAAACAAATGAGTAGGCTCAGAAATTCACTCCAAATAAGGTTCAAATGAATCCCCTCATGAATCAAAACTGTGCATTAGGGAGTGGTTAAACCCCACCCCCTTGTGCAGCACAAACCATACTCGTTGCCAATTGCAAGTTCAATTGTGACAATCAGAAGCAGGAAAAATACTTTTTGGACTCATTTCTAGAATTGCACATCCAATATGGCCACTGATTGTACAGACTGTGGAATTCTGGGAGTTGCAGCCACCCCACCCCCCTTTAAACTGGCATACCATATGTGCACAGATAGAGTTCCCTCATGAAGTAGGTGGGTGGGAGGGAATTGTGGGCTGATCTAAGTCAATTCTTCCATATGGATAAAATATAAGCATATTTACTAGCCTGCACATAGGACCTTTCTCATGGTTGCCATGGTGAGTGGGTACATTGGTTAAGAGCTTGTCAACACCTTCGTGATTGTAAGACATGAAGTTAACTGGCATGCTTAAGCACACTTAACTCAATGCAGGATAATATTGTCACTTAGTGGTTTTTTAGACAGCCAGGGTGGTGCAGTAGGTAGAGTGTCAGACCAGGGGTTAGGAAGAGAGAGAGAGAGAGAGAGAGAGAGAATGGGAATAACAAACATTCTTTGAGCATCTCATGTAATTAAAAGGCCCTGTTAGGTCACAGAGATGGACATAGAATGAAACAAAAAACCCCTATGAACTGGGCTGGTTCGTGGTTCATTTTGTGGGCAGTTCAGGGAACTGCGCTCTCATGAAGCAAAGCAAAAGGTTGAACTTTTTCATCATTGGCATTTCGTTTCGTTTCACTTTATTCCCCCCCCCCTCTCAGAAGACCCCTTCATGGGCCCCAGCACCTACCTTCTTCATCTGGGCCTCTTCATCCTCCTCGCCGCTGCCACCACTGCTGCCCAGCTGAGTAGGACAGCAGGATGTCTGGGGTCTTTCCTGCTCATCATGAACCACTATCGTGCCAGTTCATGCCCATCTCTAGTCACAATCAATTGGAAATGACACATGGCACATAACAATAACAGTGACTTTATAGTGTAGAACATTTTGCAATGTGTAAGAGCCCATCCTCAATTACAATTTTAATAACACATTTATGAATGGTAAATAACATCGCCTGCAGAAAGCTAATTATGTTTTGAAGAAAATCTCTGCTGGGAACCATTGATGTTATTGCATTTTGGCCCACATGGAATACCTGAAGAACCTCTAATCCACCAAGTCACACAACCCACACATTATGAATGACTAAAGGTCAAACTAGACATTAAAAGGAATGCATATTTTCTTTAGGGATGTGCTTTTTTGTTTTGTTTTGTCTTCCAGTGCCAGCATTTTTCAAGAATTCCACAGGCAGAATTCTGGGAGTTCTAGCCCATAGACCATTAGCTGCATACACCTTCATTTCACTCATCTGCATGTGACTGAGGCCTCAGGGGCTGTACAGCATTTCTAATGCTGCAGTGCTTCCTGCTGCAGTGCTTCCTGAGTATAGTAGTGTTGCTGCCCTTTTGTGCCTCTCCAAGAGTTGTCACACCCAGGAAGTATTGCAGCAACTTTCCTCTCATTAAATTCGTCTCAAATGCTATACAGCCTTGGAGGTCTTGGCCTTGTGCAGGTGAGTGAAATGATTGTGTCTTCAGGTATGGAACTGTGGGCTAGAACTCTGCTGGAGTTTTGTTTGCAACCCCGCATGCTGTCTGTAGCTTGTGTGACTGGGAGGGACTTTTCTGTGTTGAGATGATTCTCTATCTAGTACTAACCAATCGTTCTTCCCAGTCTATGAATTCAAAGAGAGCCCTGCCTCTGATGCATGTTCTTTTTCCTCTCTTTCATCAGTTGGAAGAAGTTGCTTGTTTGCTGTTTATCTGTTTGGTTGGTTGCCAGTATTTGTGCAGTAAAGAAAGCCTGTAATTTCATGCAGCTGTAAGTGAGAGTGAGTTATTGGGACTTTAAGTGCCAGTTAATGAGAAAGGGATGGGCTCTGAGGAATTTGTAATTACTGTCCTCTGTGGATCTCTCTATTTCTACTGTGTAGCAAAAGGAATTTTACCAGAAATTGAAAACTCTGTAACAAATTCTGCCTCAGGAATTCTTGTAGAATGCTGGGAGTTGAAATGCCAGGAAAAAGAAAAGGCACACTTCCCAATTCCCCTGAAGAATACAATTTTCCTCCCACATTGGGATTTTCTGAGAGATTTGTGCCTCAACTCTCAAAACCTCAGGATTAAGCCTGTATTTACTTCAAATGACCAATCACAAAGCAGAGTGCATTAAATGCAAGATAGTTGAGGAAATTCATCTGCTATGACAAACGGTGATCTTTCAACACTCGAGAAGCACCACTTCTAAAAATGTGGTGAATAGAGATGGGCAAGAACCTTTGAACCGAGGTTCGTGCCCCTTTGTATGCATGGCACCACAGGTGCCCCATGTTCCCTTCCCCAGTGAGTTGACATAAGTGTCCTTTAAAACTTTGAGTAATTAAGAGTCCAGTTGCAACGTAGAAACATTTATTTTATTTATTTAATTTATACCCCGCCCATCTACTCTGGGCGGCTAACAGCAATCCAAATAATAACAACTATAACATAAAACAACAGCATTAATAGAATTGAAGATGGCAATAAATAAATTAGGTATTGACAGGAGGGAAGGCCTACCTAAAGAGCCAGGGCTTGGGTTTGCTCTTAAAAACACCCAGTGAGGGAGCCAGACAAATTTCTGAGGGAAGATTGTTCCAGAGGTGAGGGGCCACTGCTGAGAAGGCCCGATTTCTTGTTCTTTCTCTCTGGGCCTCCCTCGGCGTTAGGCCCCTCAGCCGCCTGTCCTGGCTAAAGTGAGTGATTCAGGTAGATCTAGATGGGAGAAAGCGTTCCACTAGATATTGAGGTGCTAAACCATTTAGGACTTTATATGTCATCATTAATACTTTGAAATCAATGCAGAAACGAACGGGCAGCCAATGCAGGGCAGCCAGAGTGGGGGAGATATGTTGATGTTTTCTCACCCCAGTAAGAAATCTGGCCGCCATGTTCTGCACCATTTGAAGCTTCCTCATCAATCTCAAAGGTAGCTCCACGTAGAATGCATTACAGTAGTCTAATCTCGGGACTACAAGCGCATGGACCAGAGTGGTGAGCTCCCCAACATCAAGATAGGAACGCAGCTGGGCAATCCGCCAGAGATGGAAGTAGACAGTGCAGAACACTGACGCTACCTGGGTTTCCATGGTAAGCGCCGAATCCAGATGGACCCCCAAGCTGCAAACCTCACTCTTTGTGGTGAGAGTCACCCCCCCAAAACAGAGGGAGTTTCCCAAACCACCAATGGCGGGACCAACCACCCTCAGGACCTCTGTCTTGTCCAGGTTCAGCCTCAGTCCATTCACCTGCATCCATTGCAATACAGCCTCCAGACAGCGCTGAAGGGACAAAACGACATCCACTGTTGTTGGGGAAAAGGAGATGTAGAGCTGGGTGTCATCAGCATACCGATGACATGAAGCCCCGCACCCCCTGATGACCTGACCCAGCGGCCTTGTATAGATATCAAATAGCATTGGGGAGATAGAGCCCTGCGGAACCCCACAATTGAGATTCCACAGAGCCGATACACTCTCCCCAAGCTGTACTCTCTGAGGACGGTCCTCCAAGAAGGACCGGAGCCAGGCAAGCACCAGACCACCAATTCCGAACTAGGAGAGCCTCCCCAGGAGGATACCGTATCGATGGTATCGAAGGCGGCTGAGATATCGAGAAGGATCAACAGAGACATGTAGAACAGTTGTTCACTTATGTACATGACAAAGTAATTTGTACTTATTTAGATTGTACTAAGAAGAGGAACTTTAAAGTGCTCTCTTAGATTGATGTAATTCATTGACACTCCCACCTCCCTGGTTGGATCCCCCGCTCAACAGCTGGCACGTGCTCCTCTCCTCCTTCTCTTTGGCTGTTCAACCAGTCTCTGGCAGGAGCATGGGCTTCCCTACCCTGCCTCCTTGACAGATTGCCCACTCAGACATGGAGGCAGGACAAGCAAATCTGTACTTCTGCCAGGGACTGGTCAAACAGCTGAAAAGGAAGAGGAGAGGAGTGTGTTCCAACTGGTGAGTGGGTCATTGACTGGGAGGTGGGGGAAAGGAAACCAAGCTTTGTGCTCATCTCTAGTGGTGAATAGTATAATCTATTCACATTTCATCAGAAATCGGACATATCTCTTGCTGCTTCTTTGAACTGTATAGAATCTAAGAAATGCATTCAGTTGAATGGGCTACAATATGTACACTTGAGAAATATGGCATTTCCTTCTTCGCTTTCTCTACAGGGTTCACCTCAAGCAACCTACATAATGTATACAAGGAAAAGAAAAGAAAAAGTATACTTAGTCAAACAAGCTAAATGGTGGTTTATTGTGGTCTGTGGTTTGTTGAGGTCCACAAACCATGAACATCCTGAGCTTTTCAAAAAATGTATTACAAATTGGTTTGTTTTGGATCGGGAACATTAGAATGGTCTTCAGCCAGCTAGAGACACCAAAATCACAGAGCAACTTCCCCTGACTCTCCTTTACACCCCCTCCAAGTTTGGCAAAGTTTGGATTTCAGACATCTCGAGTTATATACCCTCAAAACAGGTGCCCCTGATAAAGTGTCCTTCGGTTGCTGGCTTGGGGGAAATTCCAGCAGTGGTTCATGCTAGTGAATCTGATTCAGGGTGTTGCTCACAGGGTGGACTGAGGAGGGACAACACCCCTTCCCCAAACCCTGGACAAGGGAAGCAATGTGATGGTGGAAATCTGAGCTAACCTGGTTCTGAGGTAAAAGGATTCCTCTGACAAGCAAAAGTGGCTCTGAGATGAAACTGGCTCCTGTGAATTGGTCTTATAAATAAGAACAAACATTTCCCCCCGGAGCCCTTTGAGCCATGGGTTTGGCTGCCTGACCTGTCAATCCAGTAGTCTCTAGGTCCCTCCCAGGGTAGCCTTGAAACCTCTGGACAGGTTGTTCAGAGTTTGGGGGTTTGTGCCTTCAGTAACGTCATCTTTCCTCTCCATGTGATTCCAAGGAAGCTGTTTTTGTGCCTAGACCAGTGCCTGTTGTTAGTAATAGACTGGATGAGCGCTAAAAAACTGGAACTTAACCCAGACAAGATGGAAGTGTTCCAGTCAAAAGGCAAATCAGGGGATAGGAATTCAGCCTATACTGGATGGGGTTACACTCCTCGTGAAAATTCAGGTTCCCAGCTTGGGAGTGCTCCTGGATTCAACCCTGAATGCACAGGTTTCAGTGGTGCTCAGGAGTGCATTTGCACAGTTAAACTTGTGCACCAGTTGCACCCTTTCCTTGGCCACAATGACACTTGCCTTAGTTCCATCTAATGTGGATTACTGTAACGCGCTCTATGTGGGGCTGCCTTTGAAGAGTGTTTGGAAACTTCAGCTGTTTCAAAATGCTGCAGCCAGACTGCTGACTGGTGCTAGGGAACATATGTTACAGCAGCTTCACTGGCTACCAGTCTGTTTCTGGGCTCATTTCAAAGTGCTGATTATTACCTGTAAAACACTAGACAAGTGGAATCAGCACAGCTTCTCTGAAACTTTAGAGGTCACCTATGCGACAGTCTCCCTGGTGTTGCAAGTCAAGCTTTTACATATATGATTTTATTTTCAAAAAGCTATGCCCAAGAACAACAGACTAATGATTAACTGCCTATTTATTTCATAAGAAATCACTGGCACTAACAGTAAAGGCAGTGGTGTTGTAGATGGTGGAGGGAGACATGAATGCAAAATACATATAAATATGTGTTTCTCCTTACAGTTAAAAAAAAAACATACATGGGCTTTACAGATCCTAGAAACTGGATTTAGTACATTTGCCCTCAAAATAGTCTTGTCTTCTGGTTGTAGTCACTAGCACAGTTAACAGAATCCTTGCTTATCTAATAACCCTGTACAGTGGTGCCTCGCTAGACGATGTTAATCCGTTCCGCGAAGATCGCTGTCTTGCGAAAACATCGTCTAGCGAAGCGCGTTTCCCCATTGGAATGCATTGAAATCTCTTCAATGCGTTCCAACGGAAAACTCGTCGTCTTGCGAAGATCGTCCATAGGGAAACATCGTCTAGCGAGCGCGGGTCCCCATTGGAATGCACTGACAGCTATTGACCGCTAGTCAATGCATTCCAATGGGGAAAACTTGTCGTCTAGCGAAAATCGCCCATAGGAGACCATCGTTTTGCGAAGCGCATTAGCGATCGCAAAAAGCCATCGTCTAGCGAATTCCTCGTCCTGCGAGGCAATCGTCTAGTGAGGCACCACTGTATATATAGGATATAAGGTACAGTGGTGCCTCGACTTACAAAATTCCTGACATACGACCATTTCGAGTTGCGACCAGCTCCGGCCGCAAAATTTTGCTTCGACTTGCTGCCAGAGCTTCGAGTTGCAAACAAAAGAGGCAGGGAAAAAAGGCGGGGAATTCAAATTAGAGGGCTAACCGTTGGTCGGCGAAGAGCTTCTTTCTAGCTCTTTCGCCCCAACAGTTAGTGTGCACGCGTTTGCAGAGAGGCTTCGGACTGCCTGGTGCTGCTTTCTGCTTCTGGGTGAGTACATTTACAGGGTTTTGCAGGGTGGGTTTGGGTTTGGGGGGGGGGGTTATGTTTCTGTGCTGTGATGTTTTTTTTTGTTTTTTGGTGTGTGTTTTTCCCCAGCCCCATCGCGTTCCGATGGAGCTGGCTGGGTGTGTGTGTGTGTTTTTGATTTTTCCCCCCAGCCCATGGCATTCCGATGGGTCTGGCTGTGTGTGTGTGTGTGTGTGTGTGTGTGTGTGTGGTTTTTGATTTTTTTCCCCAGCCCCATCGCATTCCGATGGAGCTGGCTGTGGGGTGTGTGTGTGTGTTTGATTTTTCCCCCCAGCCCCATCGCCTTCCGATGGGGCTTGGAGTGGGTTTTTTTTTTTTTGTGATTATTTTTTTCGGCCGGAACGGATTAATGGGGTTTCAATACATTCCTATGGGAAATGGTGCTTCGACTTACGACCATTTCGAGTTACGCCCATTTTCTGGAACGGATTATGGTCGAGGCACCACTGTATAAGGTATAAAATGTACATAAACTGTATAAAATGTTTTGCTTTCTTTCTTTCCCTACCAAACTTTACATCTGCCTCTTTTTCCTACTGGAAACCGTCACAGTCTCCTAGTGAAGGGGAAGATGACTAAAGGCACGTTCAAAAAATCTCAGCTAAATTCCCTTTACGTTTTCTACATCAGGTTCAGGGTTCCTCTGATCTCTGATCAGAGGCTGATATCTTTCCTGATGTTCTTCCAACAACTATAAGGCCATGTTCCCAGCAGACTCAATTGAGAAGCAGTACATCTTACTGTTGAGCTATGACTGCCTCGTCTTTGTGGTTCCCCCTGAATTCTCAATCACTTTTCAACTTCCTCCTTTCAAATCTCCAGCTCATCAGAACACTGATAACTCTCATTCAAAGCAGCCAAGCTTCCGAGTATTTGTTAGGTTTACTGAGTCTAATTCATTACTGATCTGCCAAATAACCGCCCCAAGATTAATTAAGCTAACGCCTGTGAGATGTCTAAAAAATTCATCAGTCAATAATGAATCCGCTTACCCTTCCTAGACCTTTCCATGAGGCTTACTTTGCCATTGGATGGTATGCAAATTGGCTTGCAAGTTTTCTTATACCTTGCATTTCCTTGGTATCCTCCACATTCTGCTTATGATTTAGTAGCTCATCACAAATACAGATTGCAGCCCCTTCTTGCTCTGATGCCTGTGGAAGCCCTAGTGTGTGCCCACATGCCTTTACATGCTTCCACATGAAACGTTATAAATCTAACGTTGCATCGCTAAACCCAGGGCACTTGGATTGAATGTATTGTTGCAGTTGTTCTGCCTTTGAAGAAAATTTTGTATCAAAATGAAATCTATTAGAAATCTTTTTCTACCGTAATAATGTTAGATGTCTACTTTTTCAATATGCTTAATAATGTTACACCACTGTATTTATCATAAGATGTACATTAAGCACATGTTTGCACCATAGTTATTATGTATGTGTATGTTATGTGCCATCAAGTTGATTCTGATTTATGGTGACCATAGTAGGGTTTCTGAGGTGGATGAGTGTGCGCCTTGCCGACCCCACCAAGTGTGGGGCTGGTGGGCAATCTCTCCTCCATTCCAGTATCCATAGACTCCAGATGGTCTTGCACTTCAGTGATGAGGTTTATTGAGACAATTGGATGAGGTACAACAATCCTTGGGCTGGACAATAATCTCTCCACCTCTGGGAGTGTCTTAAAGGACAGAGTTGTCAGCATTTGTCCCTGGTATGACTCAGTCTTGTCAAGGCCATGAGTCAAGTTAATGTTGAAATGTGTTGCCCCAAGAAGCAAGCTTGGCCCCTCCTTCTTGTCCTTTTGTCATGAGGCCCATGAGTATTTAGTTATTGTTGAGTAGGGCTTTCAAGGTGTGACTGATGGAGCCAGCGCTGATGCTCCTTTGCCTTTTCCACCTCCAGCATCGCCTCTGGGTGGGTTTAGGGCCCAGCTTGCCCTCCATGGGTTGTGGGTGCTGGCGGCAGTTGTGGGGTAGTGGTGTGAAGCAGAAGACAGGGTCAAACAACCCAAGCTGTATGCTTCGTCCATGAGGGAGATAGAACTGCATGAGTACCCATGTCCCAGGACTCCTTTGTACTCTGGCTCTTCTTGGGCATCTCCCCAGGTGCCTTCCTCATCTGTTCCCAAGGTGTCTGTTTCCTGTGGCTTTAATGGGCCAGATGCCCCTCATTTCCCCCTGGCCCTTCCCTGGTCTCCTCCACAGCCCCTTTTATGTCCCCCAGTTGATAGATTGCACCCCTTCCATCCTTCTTCTCCAGGTGCCTTCTATCTACTGCAGCCTTCTCCCTCTTCTGAACCGGTCAACCCTGCTCAGCAAAATCTTTGGACCCAGCTCAGTTCAAGGACTATGACCATGCATATTGGGCAGTGGCCATTGGCTTACCAGGGATGCTAAGAGTGACCTTCTCATAATAAAATATTTAAACAGTGGTTTTAGCAGTGCAACTGTTTCACTAATTTCTTATTCAATACCTACTAACGATCACTCCCCACTTTTAAATGCTTCCAACTCAAATTGAGAAGGATTTAAACCATTAGAAGAATATGATGGGGGTGACAAAAGATAATGACCAGAGGCTGGAGTCAGACACAAAATGTAACACAGGGGTACAAGGTGGGTACAAGCGCATAAAAGCAGGATAAGAATAACTAAAACAATAGCTAAAATCAATACATAATGCACCCAGGAGAGATCCGGAATCCAAGAAGTAAGCCATGACCAGTCCCAATTACGTGAGTTCAAATCAGCAATAGTTTGTTCTTGATTTTCCCTGTGCAATGAACATGGTCTACCAAGTCATCATGATCAAGGACCAGGCCTTTAGAGGAGTCATGGAAAACACAGCAAGTCTGGTTAATGTAAACACAGAGACCATCATTATGGAGGAGCATCATGGAAAGAGCCAATCAATGTTGAAGTACCATATCCTTAAGGGATACAATCTCGGCTTGTAGCCCGGATTCGATGTCTGTGGTGACATTAACCAGTTCTTCCAATGTGACAGAAGCATTAAAAACAAAAGAAACAAGGGAATAGATGTCCCTGTAATTCTCAGGTACCCCATAGGCTGGGAAGATACGCGTCTAGGGTTGCCAGATACATGGGTACCAAAAGGAGGACATAGAAAGACAAAAAAGAGGACAGAGGAGGACGTATTGAATGTTTCATTTGAATTGTTCTGGATTAAACCTGCAATCAATACAGTTTTATTACAATAGCTGCCAATAAATGTCTCTTAGTGAACCGACCAAGAAACAGTCATGTTAAAAAATAAGAATAAATATTATATCACCAACAAAGTTAAAATAGAGCAACTGGTATTATTAGGCTGCCAGCTTGCACAAAAATATATTTCTTTAAAAATGCAATCTCCCTGCTTAGACACTCCAGCAGTTTCTCTACAGTCCCTCATTATGAGATTTTGAAAAAAAACTTTATTTATTTACTTTCATGTTGGCATAGTGGGTGTTGGATTTCAACACCATCCGGAAGGCCACAGGTTCCCAAGCTCTGAAAGACACCCTTCTCTTCAGAACCACTCCTTTGGTTCACAACAGCTGCTGCTGAAGGAGGAAGCCCAACTCTAAAGAGTGCTGCTGCCCCTCCCCATTTTTTACCTGACCTCAGCAACTGGTATCAGCCTCCATCCTAGCAACCAGGGAGACGACGAACGAAACAGGCGCTCTGTGATCACAGGACCTCCGCCCGTATAAAAAAAAAAAAAAAAAGACTACGGCGTGATTCCATGATGGGTTCACTTCTGCCCTTACAAAATAATTCTTCGTTATGGTGTCCCCTTAGTTCCAAACCATCTGTTTTTCCTCGGGTAAGACGAAGAGGAGAAGGAGGAGGAGGAGGAAGGCCACGTAGACAAATGCCTGACAATTTAAAGGTTTTTAGCTTTGCCTGCCAGATGGAGGACATTAGGCTAAAAAGGAGGACATATCCTCCTTTTGCCGGAAGTCTGGCAACCCTATACGCGTCCAACCTGGTTGCTGGTGGACCATTGCCATTCATCTGGAACGACTCACTGTACAGTATGGAAAGATTTAGTGGAGAACCTAATGGCAGACACAGGCCTAGGGTGTGTCCCTTCAGGCCACAAGCATCCAACCTTACAGATCCCTGACCAGGAGGGAGGGAGGACCTTGAAGGCCTGCAGGCCACAAAGCTACCAGAGGCAACATCAACATATAGATAAGGAACACACATCAGGATGTCTGGAAATTAGGAGAATGAGAGGGGTGCTTCCATCTCTTTCCATTCCCTGTCAAGAACCAATAGGTCACCGGATCACAGCCCGAACACCAATTAGGGCAAGGATCCAAACTTGTTGCAGATTAGGCCCAATCACAGTTTTGGGCTTTATGACTCCCTATTTCAAAACAGTATATATATATCTGACCAATGTATTTTCGATGTCTTCTCACTCTTTATGTGAGGAGCCCCAGCTGTCTGTTTTCGCATACTTTGTTTCCTAAAAAACAAAAAACAAAATGTGTTGTATCACAGCTGGCTCGTCTGTGTCCAATCCTCTGCCAGAGAGTAGCTCAAATTTTGAAAAAGCCTTAAAATCAAGGCTAACACAACCATCTCACCCACTGAGTTTGCAAGACTGAAGGAGGATTTGCCCCTAGGTTTCTTGAGTCCCAGTCTGACACTGTATCCCCAACACAACACAACACAACACAACACAACACAACACAACCTATCTATCTATCTATCTATCTATCTATCTATCTATCTATCTATCTATCTATCTATCTATCTATCTATCTATCTATCTATCTGTCTGTCTGTCTGTCTGTCTGTCTGTCTATCGATCTATCTTATGCATAGGCTGTCTTTCTCCTGATAAGGGGACTCAAGGAGACTCACAGTACTAAAAAGAATAGAATTTAAAACACAGTAAGTTATACATTAAAAACAATTAAACTATAAAACTGATAAACATATATTGGATAGTTAAAAACTATCTTAATTTAAAAATGGCATTCAGGGACTCAGTCATGATTGTTAAAAGCCTGCCTGAAAAGACAGGGCTTCAGCTGTTGGCAGAGGGATAAAAGGGAGGGGGTTTTTCAAGGTAAGTCAGATATTTAAGGAGTGGGTTTACCAGTTCTATTTCCCCAGTGAGTTTCCATGGCCAAGTGGGAATTTGAACCCTGTTCACCAGAGTCCATCACTCTATCCACTATATTACACTGGGAATCCTATGTATATGAATGTGCTATAGAGGTATTTTGTGTTATGCAGACACAAATGTATTCTTGGTTAGCCTGCAGCGCAGCCTGGATTTTTAATGTGTGTTAATTGTTCCCAATTGTTTAGACCATTTCTAAAGTGCATAATGTAGAAGGATGAATGTACACGAATGTGAAATTGAAGCTGCCTGTATCTTTCTCTGTTGTATTTGTCAGGGCATGCCTCATAGCCTTTCTCAATTTATTTTGAAATTCATTATAGAAAAAGAGGGGTGGGGGATGCTATAAAAATGACAAAGGGACTGCAAGGATAACTGCAAACACACACATTGGCTTTTAAGAGGCTCCCAGACAGAAATTAACAGGTAGGAAATGTCTTGCGCTTCATTAATAGCTTGGGTTATTGGGAAATAAATTCTTTTTAATGTAAACAGTTTGAGTGAGGATGCTGGGGGAAAGGACCTTATGGATTTATAAACATGTTTTCCTCTATTTCTGAACAAGAGAATTATGTTTAGCTTACCTGGTCATGAAATGCCTGGGCAGTTAACCAAGCATTTCAACCGTGTGGTTGGGTATGGGGAAGTTCGACTATTGCAGCCTAAGAGACCTCATGGGATACTAAACCTTAATTGGAAGCTGGGTGTGATATAAATGTCTCAGATTGCAGACAAAATAGCTAGCAAAAATCTGTGAAACAGACAAAACAGGCAAGGGCTAACATTGTACCAAACCATGGAAGTTAATATGGACGGGTTGTCTGGAAGAGATGGGCATGAATCTCAGTTTGGAGGTTTGTGCTGGTTCATATGCATGGCGCCATAGGTGCTGCATGTTCCCTTTCCCCACCTCCCTGGCCAATGACCCACTCACCAGTCAGAGCATGCTCCTCTCCTCTTTTTCCTTGGCTGTTCAACCAATCCTCAGCAGGAGCACGGGGTTGCCTGTCCTGCCTCCTTGTCTGAGTGGGCAGTCAGCCAAGGATGTGGGGCAAAAAAGCCCATACCTCTGCTGAAGACTAGCTGAACAGCCAAAGAGGAGGAGAGAAGTGTGTGCTGGCTGGTGTGTGTGAGATCTAGCCAGGAAGGGAGGGAAAGGGAACACATGGCACTGTGGTGCCATGCGTATGAACTGGCATGAACTTCCAAGCCAAGATTCATGCCCATCTCAAGCCATCTTACATCACTAGTTCTTCCAAAGTATCGAATCCAGAC
The DNA here is from genome assembly GCA_037013535.1 of Intellagama lesueurii. Classification (NCBI taxonomy): domain Eukaryota; kingdom Metazoa; phylum Chordata; class Lepidosauria; order Squamata; family Agamidae; genus Intellagama; species Intellagama lesueurii. Next base: position 120,831,382 of record JBAJHW010000001.1, on the reverse strand, counting down.
TTTTACAACTGAAACAACAACCACGTACTTATGGTGCACTGTTTGGCAAAGTTTTATATCTTAGAATGAGGGTTACTTTAGCAACCCTCAGCATACTCAAATCCACTTCTTCTAAATGCCACAAGTGCTCACTGCAAGATACAAGTTCCATGATAATCAGGGATGAATCTGCTATTAAATTAATGAAGCTTAAGCTTCAAGGCCCCTAATCCTGGAGCAGGCCCAGAAGTGACTTTAGTTCATTTTTTTCTTTCTTTTTTTTAATGGAACAACCCTACTGAAGAAGCTAACAGTGGTTGCTCAGACCTCGTTATTGGTTGCAAAGGGCCCTCCATAACAGTTCAATCTTCAGGGTCCAAAAAATGTAGGTCCACCATTGATGATAATATCAAAGAGTAAGGGATCGCTCTGAGATCAGGCTAAAAGTAATTTGTTTACTGTAAACTATCTTGCAGAATAAAACAATATTCAAAAAGACAAAAATATACACATGATTTTTATCTATGTATATTTATTTGTTGTATTTATATGTTTCCTTTCTCCCAGAATTGGGACTTATGAAACTGTTCAAAACCATAGAAAATGAACATACAAAAGATTACAAACGTAAAAACAGGATTAAATTCATTGTTCATGAAAATCAAAATCAAAACATTCATATAGGAAAATATATTTTCATGCAATTTTAACATTCCCGTTTCAACCACATCTACCATATTGGACTCTGTGAGGCACTCATGAGATGGCATGTGTTGTCTTTGTCTCTGGAGGTTTATGTGCCCTTTCACCAACGTAAAAATATGCCCAGTTAGTCACCTAGCATTCATGTGTCCTTAACCAGGCGATACAGTCCCCTAAATTTAATTATTTATTTTATTAAGTCCTAAGCTGTAATTACATCTCATAGCCATCAGAAATGACAAGGGCAGAAACCAGATAGAGGGCCTTTTTAGTGGTGGCACCGGAGCTTTGGCATTCTTTCTCCAGAGAGGCTCACATGAGACTAAGCCCTTGCTCTTCTTGGCATGAGGCGAAACCTTCCTGTTTCCCCAGGTTTTGTGTAATTTACTCATGGTTAGACGCTGTGCTTATTTGCAGGTTGTGCTCCTTAATGGTGTTTTGCTGCTATTGGTTTTTGGCTTTATTTGAATTTGAACATATATCATAAAATATTAGAATCCTAGTGATGAATAAGTGCAGTATTGAATCACATGGCTGAGCAATCCTAGTGGGCAACTTCCTGGTGACAGTTTTAGAAGGGGTAGCCATGTTAGTCTGTGCTGGCATATGAGGCAAAAACAAGAGGATAAAAACAAAAACATTAAAAAACACATAAAAAACAAAGAAGACAAAAATATTGTGACACCTAAAAACCTGCTATATTAATCTTTCAGGTGCCACCACATTTTTGTCTTCGTTATTTTTATTTCACATGATCTTGATTTAATGTTAATTTTATTAAATATTTTCTTTTATTTTTCTTTTGTTTTTGCCTGATATCCCTGGTGAAAGAACCATAACTTCTTAAGCATTGGCGTTGTTCATGGCCCTTGTTCTGGCTACTTACACACTAAAAGTCTTACTCCTGTGACAATAATGGTGACCTCTACTCGCCGAGAAGGAGACTCAACCACAGTGGCATATGGCCCTTCAACTTTCCTCCTAGGATGCAGGGAGGGACACACACACACATCGTCGTCGTCGTCGTCGTCATCATCATCATCATCATGACCTGGCAAGCAGGTAGGCTCTCTTTGTACCTCTTAGCATTCAGTACTCAATTTTGGCAGTGCAGTGTTAAGAGCTAATCAATTACCTCTCCCCTGCTTTAGTATCTGGGGTTCCTAAAGAGACTACAACATTTTACGATCAAAATGCCTGACTTCCTATAATTTTTTGGGATTTTTTTTTTAAAAGAACAATTCCACTAATAACATTTGCTTTGGCTGTGGTGAATTATAACACCAGGTTTTAGAGACAAGGAAGGCAAATAGTCATTAGAAAGTGGGCTGCTTTAATTTAATCTTATGCCAAGAGCTTCATGAGAGAATTGACTGCAAGAGACATCATGTCTACCAAACAGTGCCTTCTCTTCCTATAAAGGTAATTCTAAAATTACAATCAGCAGAAGCCCATATATAAAACTCAAACTTCTGAAAGAAAGATGGCTTGCCATTTTCAAAAAATACTTTAAAAAAAATCTAACTAGCCCAAAGCGTATTTGTTTTTTGATCAGTAAATAAGAACATAAAAGAGCTAAGATGAATCAGAGCACAGGTTCATCTAATCCGCAGTCAATCAAGTGTGCTTGGGAATCCCACAGGTAGAGCATAAAGACATTTCTTCTTCTCCTCCTCCTGCTGCTCCAACAAATCTTAATACTTCTAAATCTGGAGCTTTTTATAGATGTCAAGATCTGATTCAGTTCTAATTTGATCCACTCCACAGTGGAGGTGGTGAGTCTAAAACCTACCAGGTGCTGCTGGACTCTTGATCGATAGGATTATGAGAAGTGGAGTTCAAAACATCTGGAAAGTACCAGGTTGGCATGAAGGAGGAAAACCCACATCTGTTACCTAGGAGTGAAACCACAGTGCTCCTACTCTATAAGCATACTTCCTAACTGACAGTTGGTGGTTTTAACTTTGACAGTAAGGACTTATCTCAAGGATGAGGACTCTCTGACCTTCCATATCCTATTGCATGCTAACCCCCATCAGTCACAGTCAATGGTCAGAGACCAAGAAAGAAGTTGAAGCATTCTGTGATGGTTGTTACTCAACTCCTACACAATGACCTGTTCTCCTCCTATGGAGTGAAGAACTGCTCTTCCATGATATGCTGCAATGTTCTGTCACTATATCTGGTTTTTGTTGTTAGCCTGCCACTTATTACTGATACAGATGGCCATTCTATCAAAGAATCAATTTAAAGAAACTTTACCATTTAATATGACCTTCTTCTTTATTACACATTGAAATATGTGGCAGAAAACGATACCTGCCCCAAATGTTCCTTGATAGAGTTGACCAAGCAAAAACATGAATGTATTCTCAAAGGCTTGAAATAAAAAATTACCATCTGACAAGTTTGTTGCCTGTATTGGATCACAAATGTCTGGTACCAAAAGGAAGAACCCTCCCATGCTTGCTGCTTCAATTACAACATTAGAATGTGTAAATTGCTCTGCCTTATCCCCTGTATTATTTAACATGTGTATGAAATTGCTGGGAGAGGTCATTTGAAGCTTTGATGTAAGGTGCCACCAATATGCAGATGACACCCAGCTCTATTGCTTCTTGTCACCCAATACAAAAAACAAAAACAAAACAACAACAACAACAGTCAGGACCCCTATATGCTGCCTGAGTTTGATACTGGGCTGGATGAGGGTGAACAAGCCGAGACTAAATTGTGACATGTTAGAGGTGCTGCTGGTCAGTAGAAGGTCAGGTTCAGGAAGGGGGATCCAGGTGGAGAATTCCATGGTCGAGAGTACAGTATGCAGTTTCTGAATGTTTGTAAGTGGCCAATCCCTCAGTTAAAGGCACAGTCCTGCATCCTCTTCATACCTGCCTTTTGTATTTATATGAAAACAGTTGCACAGGTGTGCAGGTAAGATAAGGAAAGCACCCAGAATGATCTATTGTGTTTAAATCAGATGCTCCATCCAATGGACCACATTGTCTGTTGTGCTTCTGGAAACAGACATGATGGCTGCTGCTTTAGGAGTAGTATGACTACATATAAAGAAGAACAGGGCTGCACTTCTAATAGGCGCACAAAAGATAAGAGTTTAAGCAAGTGTATCTTTCTAACCCTTGCAGGACAGTGACATAATAAGAAGAACCTGCCAAAATATTTTCCTATATAATTATGAAAGGTTACAGGAACCTTGTCAACCTGTCTGACAGGCTAATCAAATTGCAAACCCCTGGATTGAATGCAAGCAAACAAAGGATGCTATGTTGTCCAAGACCACACATTGCAGAAATACCCGATACCTTGACAGGCTGTTTTAATGGTAAATATCAGCCCCTTTAGAGGTTCACTTCAATATGTTGAGAGAAAGCATTGAGGAAAACATGCTGTTTGGTTTTACTCCAGACTTTAATGAACTCTCTATCAGCTCTACCCTACATATATCCATGCATTCAATGAAGATGTGAAATAAGACCCTACATGTGCCTAGTTATATGCATGTTTAGGTAACCGGCTCAGGGTTGACTCAGCGTTCCATCCTTCTGAGTCAGTAAAATGAGTACTCAACTCACTGGACGGCAAAAATTTGTTTGCATAATTATGTTGTAAACTGTCCATAGAGTGCTCCAACATTATGGGGTGGTTTATAAGTCAACAACAACAACAATTTCACACAGGAATCCTGTATGTTTGGAGCTTTCACTCAATACCATCAGTAGATGGCTTTGGGTAGAACCTTCTTTTATGGGTGTAGAGTACTGCTGAAAATGGCTCATATGTCTGCAAAAATGAATATTAACAAATGATCAACAATATTTTCCACTGCAAATGGCCCAGGATTTAAGTTCATTTGAGACAGAATATTTCGAGACAAAAATTACAATTCTTCTATGCCATTTTACGACTGAATGTACTGCTGGCAACTTCATTATCTCAGCCTATAATTAAACCATAATCTGAAACTATTCCCCATGGATGGTATGAAACCATTACCCCATGAAATATGATTACCTACCACAGCATGTTGCTGAAGCAGGCTGTGAATTCTGGCTTCTTCTGAGGTATAGTTCTAAGCAATTGGTGTAATAACAGTAATCTTTCATAGGAGTTAGTTACTTTCATTTTGGGATGCATCAAAGGGAGTTGTAATAGGTGAATATACAAAAAAAGAGATGTTCTTGGTTTACCAAAGAATGAAGATGGGGCTGCATGTAGAAAAATTATGCTTGGAAGAAATCAGTACTTTTCCAAAATGGGATGATAATTGTACTTAAGCTGTGTCTTTAGTGGATACAACTGAGTCCAGACAGTGCTTTTGTCTAAAGAGAAGAGTTTATAATTTCATTTCACGGAGAGAGGGGCAAAATGTTTGAACAGACTAAAAGATAGTTTAAAACATCTAAAATTTCCATGCAAATTCTTATATCTTAGAGAGGTGTCTGCCTTCTCTGTGGCTCAGTTTGCCATAGTCTTTGGAATGCTGTGAAGGGGGTGTTAAGAAGGGGAGAGACAGAGAGGCTGTGTTTGGAGGGGTAGAAAGTGGTTGGAGACTGTGGTGAGCTGTGAGCAAGGAGAAAAGTGTTTTGCCTCAAAATTTCAAGGTGAAACAACCCTGCCTGGCCCACAAATGACCTATGAATGAAAGGACAGGCAGGCAGGTAGATAGAAAGAAACAGATCAATAAAGCATTGGTACCTTGAACTAGGATGACTTTTGCTGTTTTGTTTTGTGGGCATTTGTCACAGGAGAGAAAACTCTGATGTCACAGGATTGGCCAGGGACTTCTAGACCAGGCGATTACAGACAAGTCACAAGGGTAATTGAGGTAGCCAGCCCAGAATCTGGGTGAAACCCGGCTAACTAGAGATTATGACAACCTAGAGCTGGAGGAAAACCCCCATTTTTGTGTGGTTGGGCAGGTTCAAAATCTTTGTGGCTGCAGCATTTACTGCCATCTCTGCTAGCGCTCATATGCCACATGGCCCTACCTGGAGCACACACAGTTGTTTTCAGGCCCTATCCTGTTGCTAGACCTTGATCAAGGCTCACTGCCAGCCAGCAGGGATTCCCCCCCCCCCCCAGACAATATACCAGTGCTTCCGGTGCTTGTGCAATAAGAGGGCTCAGAAGTCACAAAGCTGGCAGAACATTCCTTGCCTTGCTCCAGATGACATGATGGATCCAAGTCCATGCTTGGAGTGGCTCTTGCCACAGTTCTCTCCCATTGCTTCTGACATTTTGGTGTGCCAACATTGCACAGGCACAGCACATGTGCAACACACCTTCACACTGATCCAGTGAGCTATGGTATCAACTGGAAATGGTTGGAGATGGGCACCTAGGCTTTAAAACCACCTCTAACACAAAATTAAACTCCATTCCTTTTCCTGTGCAACTGACCTGGAGATTTGTCTCCCAGCCTGGAGATCCACAGAAGCATAACAATTATTTGAGAGTTCAGTCTCACCCTTAGACCTGGTAACCATACTTCTTGTTGATAGGAATGGCTTGCAGCATGAGCCTGGTGTTACTGAATTTCTAGGCTCTAGTGGAGTCTTCCTGTTTCTCCTTGATCCAGCCCTTATGGTTATGTTACTCCATTTTTATAAACTGTGGAGAACAACATCTCAAAATTTGTAAGAGGTCCCAGAACACCTCATGTCTCTTTTCTCTTTCTATTGGTCTCTTATTTTTGAAGACATACACTTATACAGTGTCTTCTGACACCTGAAAGATCAACAAATTTCTTACAGCATGGATTTGTGTGGTCTAGCCATACCATCAAGTGCATGAACTGCTATCCTCAACTGGGAGGTTTACAGTTATTGCAACATGAAAGGTCCAACAGAGGGTGGACCACAAGTCCATAAAACACAGGAGGTGCAGTCTGTGACGTTTCTGTGGAAAGCATCAATACACCTTTGAAGAGAACCTGAAAGTTGAGTCATGGCAACTGGACTTCTTCTTAGATTGAAACATTTCGCTACTCATCCAAGCAGCTTCTTCAGTCCGAGGAGAGTTGGTAGGAGATCCCTGATATATCCTCCATGTTGGTTTCACTTCCCCCTGGCTTGAATAGGCTCATTAGAAGGACAAAGGACTGGGGCTGAGGGATAATCCCACTTCTGCAGTCTTTCTCTATGGCTGTGCCATGAGTCCCCCGGTGTCGCCCATTGTTGCCAACTTATACATGGAAGAAGTGGAAAAGCCGCCACTAAACACCTTCTAGGAGATGACTCCGACTAGACATGGGGACGAATAAAAAATGGATCGTGATTCATTAAATATTCATCCCTTCATATTTGTGGGTTCCAGAGACCCCGACAAATATGAAGGGATGAATATTGCCCCATTTTTATTCGTCCCCCATACAAAGAGAGGGAAGGCTAGCCTTCCCTCTCTTCCTATGGCCTTCCCATTCTGCCTACCGGCCCGCCGATCAGCTGATTGGCGAGCCAATAGGCAGCCACCCATCCCCACAGCCTATCCCCCGCCCCCTTCCTCTCCCTACCTTAGCTGCCAGTGCTTTAGACATTAATGGCCGTGTGTTGCGTTATTTTGAGGGGACAGCACATTTACACTGTTATACAAGCTGTATACCAACTGCTTTACATTGTAGCCAAGTGTCATTTCTTCAGTGTTGTCACATGAAAAGATATACTAAAATATTTATGAAATGTGAGGGGTGTACTTGCTTCTGTGGTACACTGTATCAGGGATCTCCTACCAACTCTCCTCAGACTGAAGAAGTTGCTTGGATGAGTAGCAAAATGTTTCAACCTAACAAGAAAGAAGTCCAGTTGCCATGACTCAACTTCCAGATAACCGCACCTGGATGACTCAGAATCTTCACAGATACTTTGAAGAGAACCTTTCTATTACATATGGGCATTTTTTCTAGCCTTTTGTCACAAGTGTAATAGAAGGTCATCTTCCTTCTATTATCCTAGATAATGAAAAAAACCAACTGTTTCACCTTCACATGTCAACAAAGGACACTTCCTCTGGAGTACTGCTTTCTTGCAATCCCAAGTGGACATATGGTGTCAGTCCTGAAGGCTTTTGGAACAGAACAGTTAACAACTGAGGATATATCAGGTACAAACACTTTATCATTACACATCCTAATTAGTGGGATTAGCCATTGCTTGGAGATGTGACAAACAATGTTGAATCTGTTCAGTCCTCATCCATATTCATCTCCATTTAAATGGCTTAAATTCTCATGGACAACCATCTGCCCCCCCTTCCCCCAAACCATTGAAAAGCTGTTTGTTTTTGTGCTGAATGTGGTAGAAGTTCAAAGATTCCCTTTTAAAATATGCATAATTCCGTTAAAGCAAAATTTGCATGTCATAATGGATGTTTGCCTTCATTTCCTCTTTTTGTGGAAAATCCTTTTTTTAAAAAAGAATACTCAGACTTCTTAGCATGCAACACCCTCATAAAGCCACAATGGAGCCCTGTGAATTCTGCTGACTTGTTTGCTTGCCCTGAAGTTCCCTTAAAACATTCCCACCCTTTTCTGTCTAATGAATGTTCTCTGGGTCTGGCATTTTAATTCCCCACAATTCCTCACAGAGATGCTGTCAGGAGCACTGTGAAAATTAAAATGGTAGTTCCACTAAATCCAGCTGTGTGCTTATGAGAGAACTTTTGCATTCTACTACCAAGGTCCATAGTCTACCATAAAGGAAAGCCCAACTCACTGTGGTGGGTAAGAGCCCACATCTAGGACTTTTTCCTTTCTAAGGAATCTTTTCAAGCCTGGTGTGGATCCTGCTTTTAAGAATTATCCAGGAGGCTTTAGATCAGAGTGGAAAGCTTTTCAGGTCTCCATCTGGTTTGGATGAAGAACATTCCAGGCTTCTGGGAGCCGGAGTCTCAAAATGCTACCAGAAGAATATCAAGAGATTGAGAAAATAAGGGATCATGGTTTCAGTTACTCTTCTGGAAAATCAGGCTTTGTAGTTTGTGCTTAAGACAAGCTGACTGAGAGAAGGGGGGAAACTGCCCACTGGTAATTGGAAGATAGTAATACCTGCAGTTGATCTCTGTGAGAAACAAAACTTTAAGGCTAAGATGACCTACCTCTTTGGTACTGAGTTAATTAGGAGAATGGTTCAGCTGAGTAAGGGAATGGGGAAGAAGTTGCTCTTTTCTTCTGGAAAGTTCAGGGAAATTCAACACCCGATTAGCAGATCTTCTGGAAGAGTCGGAAAATGGGAACTTTGGGTATGAAAATAAGGACAGAAGTTACTTTGCTTAGTTTAGTTATGTCTTAGGAGAATGTTATGTTGATTTGCTTCTACTACAAGATATGCCACATTCACGGATTGCTGCCTTGTTGTGGCGAAGGGGCTTGATTAATTCAGAGAAGCTATGGGCTATGCCGTGCAGGGACACCCAAGACGGACAGGTCATAGTGGAAAGTTCTGTCAAAACGCGATCCACCTGGAGCAGGAACTGGCAAGCCACTCCAGTATCTTTGCCAAGAAAACTCCATGGACAAAAACAAAAGGCTAAAAGATATGACGCTGGAAGATGAGTCCCTCAGGTCGGAAGGCATCCAACATGCTACTGAGGAAGAGCGGAGGACAAGTACAAGTAGCTCCAGAGCTAATGAAGTGGTTGGGCCAAAGCCGAAAGGACGCTCAACTGTGGACGCGTCTGGAAGTGAAAGGAAAGTTTGATGCTGCAAAGAAGAATACTGCATAGGAACCTGGAATGTAAGATCTATGAACCTTGGTAAGCTGGATGTGGTCAAACAGGAGATGTCAAGAATAAACATTGACATCCTGGGTGTCAGTGAACTAAAATGGACGGGAATGGGCGAATTCAATTCAGACGATTATCATATCTACTATTGTGGGCAAGAATCCCATAGAAGACATGGAGTAGCCCTCATAGTCAACAAAAGAGTGGGAAAAGCTGTACTGGGATGCAATCTCAAAAATGATAGAATGATTTCAATATGAATCCAAGGCAGACCTTTCAACATCACAGTCATCCAAGTTTATGCATCAACCACTGATGCTGAAGAGGCTGAAATAGACCATTTCTATGAAGACTTACAACACCTTCTAGAACTGACACCAAAGAAAGATGTTCTTCTCATTCTAGGGGACTGGAATGCTAAAGTAGGGAGTCAAGAGATAAAAGGAACAACAGGTAAGTTTGGCCTTGGAGTTCAAAACGAAGCAGGGCAAAGGCTAATAGAGTTTTGTCAAGAGAACAAGCTGGTCATCACAAACACTCTTTTCCAACAACACAAGAGGCGACTCTACACATGGACATCACCAGATGGGCAATACCGAAATCAGATTGATTATATTCTCTGCAGCCAAAGATTGAGAAGCTCTACACAGTCAGCAAAAACAAGACCTGGAGCTGATTGTGGCTCTGATCATCAGCTTCTTATAGCAAAATTCAAGCTTAAACTGAAGAAAGTAGGAAAAACCACTGGGCTAGTCAGGTATAATCTAAACCAAATCCCTTATGAATACACAGTGGAAGTGAAGAACAGATTTAAGGAACTAGATTTGGTGGACAGAGTGCCTGAAGAACTCTGGATGGAGGCTCGTGACATTGTACAGGAGGCAGCAACAAAAACCATCCCAAAGAAAAGGAAAGGCAAGAAAGCAAAGTGGCTGTCCAACGAGGCCTTACAAATAGCAGAGAAGAGAAGGGAAACAAAATGCAAGGGAGATAGGGAAAGTTACAGAAAATTGAATGCTGACTTCCAAAGAATAGCAAGGAGAGACAAGAGGGCCTTCTTAAACGAACAGTGCAAAGATAAAGAGGAAAATAATAGAAACGGAAAAACCAGAGATCTGTTCAAGAAAATTGGAGCTATTAAAGGAACCTTTTGTGCAAAGATGGACATGATAAAGGACAAAAATGGTAGGGACCTAACAGAAGCAGAAGACCTCAAGAAGAGGTGGCAAGAATACACAGAGGAATTATACCAGAAAGATCTGGATGTCCCGGACAACCCAGATAGTGTGGTTGCTGACCTTGAGCCAGATATCCTGGAGAGCGAAGTCAAGTGGGCCTTAGAAAGCATGGCTAACAACAAGGCCAGTGGAGGTGATGGCATTCCAGTTGAACTATTTAAAATCTTAAAAGATGATGCTGTTAAGGTGCTACACTCAATATGCCAGCAAGTTTGGAAAACTCAGCAGTGGCCAGAGGATTGGAAAAGATCAGTCTACATCCCAATTCCAAAGAAGGGCAGTGCCAAAGAATGCTCCAACTACCGTACAATTGCACTCAGTTCACACGCTAGCAAGGTTATGCTGAAAATCCTACAAGGTAGGCTTCAGCAGTATGTGGACTGAGAACTCGCAGAAGTACAAGCTGGATTTCGAAGGGGCAGAGGAACTAGAGACCAAATTGCTAACATGCGCCGGATTATGGAGAAAGCCAGAGAGTTCCAGAAAAACATCTACTTCTGCTTCATTGACTACGCAAAAGCCTTTGACTGTGTGGACCACAGCAAACTATGGCAAGTCCTTAAAGAAATGGGAGTTTCTGACCACCTTATCTATCTCCTGAGAAATCTATACGTGGGACAGGAAGCAACAGTTAGAACTGGATATGGAACAACTGATTGGTTCAAAATTGGGAAAGGAGTACGACAAGGCTGTATATTGTCTCCCTGCTTATTTAACTTATATGCAGAATACATCATGCGAAATGCTGGACTGGATGAATCCGAAGACGGAATTAAGATTGCTGGAAGAAATATCAACAACCTCAGATATGCAGATGATACCACTCTGATGGCAAAAAGTGAGGAGAAATTAAAGAACCTCTTAATGAGGGTGAAAGAGGAGAGTGCCAAAAACGGTCTGAAGCTCAACATCAAAAAAACTAAGATCATGGCCACTGGTCCCATCACCTCCTGGCAAATAGAAGGGGAAGATATGGAGGCAGTGACAGATTTTACTTTCTTGGGCTCCATGATCACTGCAGATGGTGACAGCAGCCACGAAATTAAAAGACACCCGCTTCTTGGGAGGAAAGCGATGACAAACCTAGACAGCATCTTAAAAAGCAGAGCCATCACCTTGCCGACAAAGGTCCGCATAGTCAAAGCGATGGTTTTTCCAGTAGCGATGTATGGAAGTGAGAGCTGGACCATAAAGAAGGCTGACTGCCAAAGAATTGATGCTTTTGAATTGTGGTGCTGGAGGAGACTCTTGAGAGTCCCCTGGACTGCAAGGAGATCAAACATATCCATTCTGAAGGAAATCAACCCGGAGTGCTCACTGGAAGGACAGATCTTGAAGCTGAGGCTCCAATACTTTGGCCATCTCATGAGAAGAGAAGACTCCCTGGAAAAGACCCTGATGCTGGGAAAGTGTGAAGGCAAGAGGAGAAGGGGACGACAGAGGACAAGATGGTTGGACAGTGTCATCGAAGCTACCAACATGAATTTGACCAAACTCTGGGAGGCAGTAGAAGACAGGAGGACCTGGCATGCTCTGGTCCATGGGGTCACAAAGTGTCAGACACGAGTTAATGAATAAACAACAACAAGATATGCACTTCATACATGCTCTGAGGCTATGCTGAAGCTGTTCTAGGATGTAAGTAGTAGCATAGGTTACCTAGTTTTCTTATTTTATTATGTGCTTGTTCTGTGATTGCGCTTCCCTCATCTTTTTGATTGCTTACTTGCTCCATGGCTGTTTGACTAGTCCTGTAACTGTTAAAAATCATTTTTGAAGTTTTTGCTCTTTTTAACTTTTTCCAAGACCTTTAAGAAAATATAACATTTTAATAATTGTTTCATTCTTTTGGAGTGAGAGGGTTGTCGGTACTTAAAACTAGGCCTTACCTTGACCATCTACCAAGACCTTGTGTATTTGTGGGTGCACTGGTGTTTCCACCTTGCAGGGTTGGTGTAAGAGTCAAAGTGCTGAACCTTGTGGATGTTTGGTAACTCTCTGGAAGCATTGTTTATTCAGGGTGGACTAAGATCTTGGGAGGGTGCCAGGCAGGAAGATTTTCCCCAGCCATCAGTACATCTGGCTCTCTTAGACTTCACCCACACCAGGAAAATTAGTGTAGTGTGGCTAAGTGGTTAGTGTGGGTCTCTCTGGCCAGGGTAACCGTGACAAAGACCTTGGGCTCCTGGCAAAAGCTGAAAAAGTGCACATCAGATCAATTAAAAGCCCCACGTATTGTCTCCTGTAAAAAGAAAACCAGTCTTGGAGTTTTCCTCCAACCATGGGATTTCCCAACAATCAGGGCAATTGTGATCTCCAAGTAGTATACCCGTTGTAGAAATAGGCTAGCCATTCATTCGGTAACTCAAAACTGGGGATATTATTTCCTTCCAGACACTTCAGCTTACAGCTCCTGTCACACCTACACAACATGACCTGGGCTGTGACAGGTCCAGTTTAGAACTTCTGGACGCCAAAGGTTCTCCAGGCTTGCTTTAGCTGGAAAACATGCTTAAATAATGCTTGAATAAAACACGGAAACATGGGATTTGTGTTCTTACACTCTTTTAGCTAACATAGTACCATCCGACTCTAATTGGTTTCAAATAAGGTTAACATCCATTGGCTTTCAAGTACTTGTAGATGTGCATTAAAGATGACTTGCCTTGCTCTAATCACTGGGATATGGTAAGCTGTAACTGTGATGTATTCTCAAAGGCTTTCACGGCTGGGATCCAATGGCTGTTGTAGTTTTTTCGGGCTGTCTGGCCATGTTCTTGAGGTTTTTCTTCCTAACGTTTTGCCAGTGTCTGGCTGGCATCTTCAGAGGACACGAGTCAGAACTCTGTCTGTGCTCTGGTGCAGTTTGTGGGATAGTAATGTGGGTAACTGTGATGTTTGCCTGTGGAAAGATTTGGAAGGGGAAAGTTGTATCCCGGTTGTTTGCTCTATACGCCCCACCTAAGGGTGTAAGTGGACAGTTAAATAGCTCCCATTTTGGACTGCTAATAGCACTGTCTGGTGCAAATTATTTCCCAGCAATCACATGGCAGATGGGCAAAAGTGCTCCAGCTTGACCTTGCTCTGTGTCTAAGGTGAACTTTTTTTTTGGTCCAGCAGCAAAGCTAATTTTTGCAGGGCTGGGCTGGAGCAATTCCCAGATGGACAGAAGTGTCACCTTAAGGGAAAACAATCCTTTCCAGTGCAATCATATGCAATCATTTCTTGTGAGGTGATTGCACCCTAAATATAGAATGATTTAGGATGACCTGAGTGAGAACAAAACATTTTTTTGGAGGTTGGAAACAATAGAACACAGGAACTCATCAAACATTGTAGGGGTTTGCTAACTTTTTGTAACTCATCATAAAAAACATCTGAACCTTTTTTTGGTTCATTTGTCTCCATCTAACATTTGGACATTTTAAAGAATATCCACTTCAAGCTTCTGGAGCTTCTGTTTGATTCTTCTTTTACATCAACAGGAATGTGAGCATTAATTTCAGATTGTCTTCTTGCAGCCCTGCAGATTTTGGATTTCCCCACAAGATGGCACAAAACACAAGTTAGCATGCACTAAAGAAGAAGAAAATGTGGGATAAAACCACTGTAAACTGAATGTGTCTCTATAGTCCCACAAGCACACAGACAAAAACAAAAGTATACTGGAGAAAAGTGGAAATATCAGGATAAGAAAAGAACACAACTGGCAGATACAGAATGGGCAAAAATGGGTAAACTAGAATGTTAAACTTTCCAAATTGCAACGAGGCATGAAAAAAAAGAAAAAAAGATTTTAAAATTGGACACATTATGAGAATTTACATGATCTCTTTTATTGTGCTTGCTCCCCTCTGCAAGGTTTACTATTTTGACTAATTTATGATGATGCTTTTTGTGAAGGCCAAGAAGCTATAAACTATAACTTACACTATAGCTTTGTATTGATGATTTAAACTTTTATGTACTGCACATTGCCCTGAAATATATATCTTTTTTAAAATTAAGACATGGTCTTATTTTTTTAAAAAAATAAATAGAATTATGCAAGTTGAAAAATATATATTATAATAATGAACAACAAAGATAAATATATTACTAACATTTACCCAAAACAAATTTGTTTTGCACAAAATCTCAGAGATGGTTGTTCAGCAGAAACCCTGTTGAGATGGAATCCTCCAGCCAGGCTCAGAGAACATTCATTGGAACTTGCTTCTTTGTGTCTCTCTTGTTGGAGACACACTGGCTGAAATTTTGTTCATGTAAATTCTGCAGTGTAAGGCTGGTGATGTCATCAACTGAGACTTTTTTTAAAGAAATTAATCAAACCCTTTTATTGTCTGGGACCTCTGGTGGCCCCAGGACAGGAGAAGGAAATGTTTAACGTCAAAAAAATTGCCCTGGCTAATGATATCATCATCTCTACACTGTAGGACCTACACAAATTCATGAGCAGGTGCCTTTCGGCAGGTGGTACTAGTATGACATAGCCATTTATTTATTTTTTATTTAATTACATTTAATTAATTTATATGCTACCTTTCCCCCAGAACTGGGACACAAGCTTGCAATATAGTTAAAAATCAAATAGGTTATACATATTGGAATATTATTAAACTTGTTATAGTATTTAAGTATGTACCATACTTCAAGAAACAAGAGATGATCTGTAAGATAAAGAGATCTCAAGACCTTGCACTCTTTTAGTTCATCAATATGAATTCTGGAATTTGGAATGTGGCTACCTTGAAATATTATGGGACTCCAGCTGCTTTGAACTTTATGTCATACCCAGAACATGGAATGGTGGTCAGAAAGCTATGAGAATGACTTCTGAAGCCTGAAGTGTATGTCCCTAAAGGTCTTTGCTAAGAACTGGTACAGAATTTTTAAGCAGCCTTTCTCCTGTTTCCTGCTCCTGAGGGATTTTGATTATTTAAAATAGCCTTCACCAACCTGGTACTCTTCCAGTAAAGTTGATCATATTGAGTATATTGCCTCCATGGACCAGGGACATGTTGTCCCTGGTCCATGGAGGCAATATACTCAATACAGCAGTGGTTGGGAAAGGTTTTTGTAAAAGAAGTGGCTTTATGAGTGCCAGTGCAGTGTAGTAAACAGAGTGGTGGACTGGGACTCAAGATATTTGGTTTCAAATCCCTGCTTGGTCATGGAAACGTAACAGGGATGTTTGTAGTGGTAATTACTCCTCCGGAAAGCCCTATTAGGATTATCATAAATTGGAAATAACTTGATGACACATAACAACAAAGTATGGGATTAACAGGAGCACAGGGACCTGCAAAGCTTTCCATTTTCCATATTTCTAATTTTTATTTTCTGTTGTTTGTTTTGTCAAGAACATATTTCTATCTAATCCACCAAAAAACAAACAAACAAACAAAAACCCACCCCATAACGGAACAAAACATAAACATACTGTCTGTTGTTGTGATGAACCCAGATGTGCTTTGATTGCTTGTTCATTAGGTTCTTCATATTGAGAGGGAACTGTAGCAATGTTAGGTCTCTGAAGTAAATCACAACTTTTTAAACAAAAGCCACAACATGCCTCACCATCTGATGTTCCTGCTTCAAAGAGTTGATAGTACCCCTTTCATTCCTATGCGTTGTCCTCTCCATAGCTAAATATTGGTCAAATTTGATGCAGATCTCTTGTGGAAGCATCATCATCATCTTTCACTGGAGAAACAGAATCGCAAAGTTTACAGGATGTTCTATCAGTGCTGCCACTATCTTTCTAGGAGAATCCCATGTATTTCTTCTAGTGTGTGTTTGTGTATGTAACTTACTCCCAAAACATGACTGAGTCTTGCTCCTTGCACTCATCAAACACATCAGCATCCTTGATTTCACATTGAAGATCATGGCAGCCTGTGATTCTTGTTCCACAGATGAGCTTGCCAATCGGTCCTTTAAATTTTTTTTAATTCTCTCCCTACTGAAATAAATACAGTCAGCTGGAAGATTAAATTGGGAACACTCATCAAGACACAGTTTAAATATATCATCTTTACTCATGGTTGAGATGTGTGTTTTTGATATTAAAAAAGGAAATGAATGAATTACTGCTTATCACAATAATTTGCACTAATTGGGAAGAGCTGGCATTTTCATGCTTGCAAACTTGCCTCAAAATCATGCAGCTGCTTTTACCTCAGAATCAGTACAATCCTAGCTCAAAGATGCACCAGCTGAAGGAGGGTTAGGATCAGGCACATGCCTCTATGGCTAGACAAACTCTCCTTATACTGTAGAAACAAAAGACTCTTTTGCTGGATAAACTCAGGGTCCAGCTGTGTGTTAGATGTTGACCCACAGATAGAAGAAGTTATTTCTTAAGAGCTGGTTGTGATGGTTACAGCTTTTATCACTTCCTATAATTTGCAAATCAGCTTTCTTTGTGTTGTGGTTGGTCTTTGGGTCACAAGCCTGTTCATCTTTGGTTAAGTCTGATTTCTCAAACACAAAGGACTGTTTTGGCCATATCTCTTGAGCAGTAATCTGATTTCAGTTCTAATGGGAAGTTTTATCTAACCTATAAATGGTTTGACCATCAGTGTTCTGTTGACAGAGCAATCTGCTAGTATAACTGTGCTGCTGGCTAAGATCTGCTGGCAGATGAGCAGGAAAAAAGAAAGAGAAGTATGAGTTACTCTACAGTGAAATTTCATCCACCTCAGGTCCAGAGTTGTAAGGCTGGTACAAAATTACGCTAGGGTGAGGACAGTCCTAGAAATTCCAAACATCTGTAATCTTTAGGAAGGAGGAGGAACATTTAATATAGTACAACTTCACCTATTCTACTGGAAGCTTAGCTGGTCCTTACCTTAGCTGTCCTGACCAGTTAGAATTGCATTCATAGTTAACTGTAGACTATAAAAGCTTCTGTTGCCACCATGCTATTATTAGTCTTGAAAGGACTAAGATGGCGGCAGCACTGAGAAGCTGCAGTCGTTCGTCTCCCAAAAAATCGGCAGTTTAAGGAGTTTAAAGGAGTTCAAAGGAGTTCCAAACAGTTTCAAACAGTTTATCTTCAACCTACCGCCTCAGTCTTGAAAGGATTGTGGGAAGTTTTGTTGTTTCACCTGAACTTTGGCAAACCTGTAATAAAAAATTAGTTGCTATGCTGCTCTGAAGATTTTATCTGTTTATTTTACTAATAGGAATTAGCCATTCATGCAATGCTTCCTGTGTTCTAGCATTAGTATTAAGTGGCAAATGCTTGGAAGTCTTGTTTTGCATATTACTTATCATCACACAAGGAATGATTTACATGGAATATCCAGCTCTATGCATTGTAGTTATGGTGCAAAGTCACATGTATTCAAACAAATTCAATGGTCCGTTTAAATCCACATGGACAGGATGATTTCTCCTGTGCTGGTTTCCAGAGCTTTTAACTCAACTGTGTTATAATATTTTCATTTGTTTAATTGTGTTTTATATTATATATTTTTTTGCAATGTAACAACAAACTTGGCTTTTACAAGAATTCTTTTTGTAGGAGTTCCACAGTAGCCCAAATGAATGCACGTTGGAAGCTCTGAGATGAGACATACTCATATTTTCAATACATATTCCTGCCTTCAGCTACTGTTGCAGTAGAGGTCAACCCAAAGAGCTTCTTAGTTACTTCTCAGATAGCAAGACACATGGCTAAAATAATGACGTTGTTCTCATTTGTGCTCAAGTGATGAAGTTGTTCTCTCAGGACTGCATGCCATTTTGAACCACCATGACAGAAATTGCTCTGTTCCTTAGCACAGTTGATCAGCTCCCATGTCAGACAGTTAGAGCAGAGGTGTTTTTATTGACAGTCAACCTTCATTTGTGGTTTTAAAATTTCCTCACAGGCAATTTCTTCTGACACCTATCAATTCCTAATAGATTCTCAAAACAGAGGAAGAAATCAGAAATACCTGAAGGAGCACCTCTTTGCATAGCTCATATCAACCCGCCTGTATTTTATTTTTACCAAGCCTTTTCTTCATCTCCCTCTTTATCAGAGTTCTGTAAGGAGGAGAAGAGCCTTAATGGCAGTAGCCCCTAGGCTATGGAATGCCCTCCTCAGAGGAGTTCACCTGGCCTCTAAATTTGGCTTTCTTTGATGGCAGGCAAAAAGGCATTCTTATTATGCCAGGCAATTTAATGTGTTGTAAAGCTTTTCGTTGATTCTTACCCATTTTTTTATGGCTTAATTGATTGTATACCACCTTTATTACAATTAGAGATTTATAAAAAGTTTTAAAAATGTTTTAACAGTTGTCTTTAATTTTGGTTTTAACATTGGCCAATGTTTAATTGTTTTTAATATAGTTTTTTCTTAGTATTGTAAACCTGTTAGCATCGTACAGGTTTAATTGTTGTGAACTGCCTTGGGTCTGGTTCCCTATGGGGAAAAAGTTTTCATATAAATGATATGCATAATTAAGTAAGCAAATAAATTCAGTTTCCTTACTAGTTGCAACTAGAGTAGGCTCACTGAGCTGGTGGAGATTTGGTGAGCCAACACTTACTGTATGTCAGTTCCACTGAGTAGCTACAATGTACTACTGGATTTAAGCCATTGTAGTGTTTTCAAAATGGCTACACAGCTGACCACATACATTCTTTCTGGATGCCCCATACAAAGAATTTTGCAAGGTCATGATCATTTAAAAGCAATGACCTCGTTCAAAATGTTAGTAGACCTGCAAGCCTATGGCATGACCCATTCTGAGTGCTCATGTGTAATCCCCAGTGAGGACCTGTGG
The DNA here is from genome assembly GCA_037013535.1 of Intellagama lesueurii. NCBI lineage: Eukaryota > Metazoa > Chordata > Lepidosauria > Squamata > Agamidae > Intellagama > Intellagama lesueurii. Next base: position 120,811,944 of record JBAJHW010000001.1, on the reverse strand, counting down.
AAGAGCAGAGACCAAATTCAGTTTTGTGCTTTCCTGTCTGCTTCTTATTTCTAAAATGGTTAGATGGTTAACATAAGAATAAAAGGAGTTACATTGGAAAGCATCAAAGCCAGTGACGACTTTATGCTTTACTACTTACTGAAGTTAACTGCCACACTGAAGAGATACTTCAGGATCTCTTTATCTCCCTTTATCATAGGAAGACTCAGAGGAATTGCTCTCAGGATCTAAAACTGGAGGCACCAATATTTCTAATAAACAAGAGCATTTACTGAGTCACTGACATTGCAATCCTGTAACTTTCTATTGAGTCGTAAACCACTCTCAGTCTAGTGACCATTTGAGTGGGGACAGGATTGCAGTGTGATATGGTTTGTTTATCCTAATAAAGGTGTTTTGTTTGCTGAACAGAAGCTTATGACATGGCAAAATTGGCATTTCTGCCTGAAATATTTGTATCAGTTAAAACAATGGCCCCCTGAAAGTCATTAAAAAGTCTGATGATAGTTGGTCCTTTGTTAGTTGCATTTGCATTGTTTTTCAGAAGTTCTTGAGTTTATTTGATGCCAGTTTAGGAGGTCATATCTTGGTATGTTTTGATTCCCCTCCACCCCCAAAAAATGGCAGTATGGATGAGCAATTATTATTTCTTCTGAAACTTCCACTGGCATATTTCACACTGGGATGGGTGGGCATATTTTAGGTCTGAAGTTTGACCTTTCTGTTTTACTAGAACTGTGAGGGGACCAAGTGGATCGAGGTGCAAAATGGTGGCATGTGTTTATTGTGAAAAGCAAACAGAACTAAGCAACTGGGTGCTCATATCAAGTCAAGGAATTTGCTTTCATTCTCAGAACTCAGCTCATACAAAAATCCACTTATGGCAGTCCCTGGACTTTTTCTGATTTTACTAGTTTAATTGTAGAAATGTGGGGAGAAGGAGGAGGATTTCTGTTGTTGCTACACTATTGTTGAGCAGTTGAGAATCAGACACTTTTTATCTCTACCATTAAGCAGAGTGAGTTGACTGCCTTGGACAGCTGATTTAGGGCATCACAAAAGAAGTTAGGGTTAGGGCCAAAAAAATTAATCGGTTCAAATTATTGTTACTATATTGTACTCCCAGAAAGATGTTCTTGTGGGATTTTGTGCCTTGAGTGACCAATCCTGGGTTATATGCATCTTGATTTGAGATGATGTTGTTCTACCTCAGGCAGCAAAATATTATGGACCAGACCTGAGGAGGTGCTGCAGCAAGGATGGACAGTAACAGGCCTGCACTAGATCCTCTATGGCAGTAGTCCCCAACCTTGGGCCTCCATATGTTCTTGGACTTCAACACCCAGAAATCCTGGCCAGCAGAGGTGGTGGTGAAGGCTTCTGGGAGTTGTAGTCCAAGAACATCTGGAGGCCCAAGGTTGGGGACCACTGCTCTATGGGAAAGAGCTTGTACGTACAAATAGGTTTTCTCATCACCTGATGATCCATCACTTACAACTAGTTCAGATTATGGGCCCACGGTGGGGAAGATGTGTGTGCCTGTGATTCAGCAACTAGAGATGGGCAGGGACTGCCAATTCAACGGTACAAGCCAGTTAGTTTAGTGGCCGAACAGGTGTTCAGTGCTTCAAAGCTCCACCTCTAGTGGGTGCCCACTCAGAGGCAGCGGCCTGGCTTCCCTGCCCCACCTCCTTTGGGTGCTGCCTCTGAGTGGGCACCTGCTGGAGGAGGTAGGACTTTGAAGCACTGAACACCTGTTTGGCCTCTAAATGAAGCAGCACAAATTGCCGAACTAGTTTGGCAGTTTGTGCCCATCTCTAAGCAATACTTATCCTTGACAGTATATGGATAGTACTAAATGTGATCCAAATATTGTCAAGGTGGGAGTGCAATTGCACCAGATATTTCACTTTCTTTTTCAGAACCATTACTGAGTATTCAAAGAAAATTATTTGTGAAGACTGCATCAGGGGAAAAAATGCAGGCTCACTTAAAAAAAACACAGATTCAAGGAACAGTGGATAGTGACCCTTTCAAGAGATAAAAATCAAGTGTTTTTTTAAAGCCCACAAAAGAGCTCCCTTTTAAAATGATGCATAGTGTTCTAATGAAGAAGAAGAGGTTTCATTTCATCCAGAAAAGAGAATGAAAATAGATTGATTGGCTTCTCTTTCAGCTTCTAGTTGGCTTCATTTCCCAGTTCCTATTCGCTTAGCCCTATGCTCTAGGGGATGGATTGTCAGCACTGCTACAAAGTGTTTAAATGCCCCCTAAAACCTCTTTCCATTTAATTTAGCTTTTAAACATGCTTGAAATATACTCCACTCATATTGGGTTTGACAGCTGCAGGTGATAAATTCATGGCTGATGTAACTCCATTGAAGCCAGTAATGGCATTCCACATGAGACATATTTGGCCCGAAATGTCTGTTGGCTGCGTTGAAGTGTTGTTGGGTGTATCTTTGTGGATGATTCTGATGTTATTGACTCTACAATTGTCAGCAATAATGACACTAATGAGGTTTATTTACTTTCCTATATGCTACAACGTTCCACTGGCTTCTCAAGCGGCGGTGATGCCTAATGGCACTTGATATACACACAAAGCAATTAGAAAAACATTGGAAATGTCTCCCTTAAGGGAGTCGAGGAAAAAAGACAAATGATTTGGTTTAATTTTTTTCCCCTCTGGGGAAAATGGGTAGTACGTAAAACCAAACAAGCAGAATTGCAAATATAAAGCACAATGAATAATTCATCCCCTTAACAGCACCTCTTCTTACTGCTCATGGAATATTCACAAAGTAAAGGGAGACATCATTGGGTGTACTCGCTATTTGAACCTGGCACCTCTGTTCAAAGTGGTTTCATTTTAAAGAGTTGAACTAGAAAATGGCGTTCTAGAAAATGGCGTGTGGTTGCTTAGTTATACATGTAACTGTGATTTTATTATGCTTGTTCAGATAGTGACCGCAAAGGCTGTATGTGTCTGGGATTCCATTCAGCTGTGTGTTAATGCAAACCTTTTAAGATCTGCCTTAGTCACTGACTGAACCTCTCCAACAACAGGGATAAAATCTGAGTCTGTTCAAATCCATGAGAATTCTGCCATTGACTCATTTGCGGGATGACGGTTACATTCATTGCGCCTTGAGTGCTGAACGTTTGGCACTGTTCTTTGTGTTATATTTGTTACTGGCCTAGAAAAGAGAGTGGCACAAGTGACAGATGATGCCACTTAAAAAGGGGAGAGCAAGGGAGGGGAAAAGAGAGAATGGGAGAGGGATGGGGGAGGGGAAGGAAAAGAGAAGCCACTGCAGCTGTGAAGGGGACTATTAGCCAAACTGTGGAATGGGCAGCAGAAGGTGGCCAGAAAGCTATGGTATGTCACTTGTCTGGAGAGAAAAAAAAGATCACCTAGGAAGTCTGGGCCCCACAGAAAGATCTGGGAAAGTTCTGCACTCTTGCTACGTTCCCCCATTCCCAATGCTGCAATGCTGTGTGATCCCTTTTTTAGTATGCTACAAGCACAACCATCCCAAAGCATGATGGACTGTATGTGCATGACAGTGTGCTCTGGAATGGCAGGTTTCATCTCAGTGGTTAAATTAAGAAGAGTAGAGGAAATCAGAAGTAGAGTGAACAAATATTCTAGAAAAACAGAACTGAGCAAAGAAACCTGCCACAACTTTATTGGCTATGGCTGGTAATGTTAGGCAGAGCCTAGAGCAAAGATTCGGTCATTGACAAATCTATCTACCTTCCCATGTTTCTTCCCCCAGTCATCTGGATAAAGGAGGAGCCCTACAACAAGAGCCCACTGGTGAATGGAGCTGGCCTTCTCAGGGCCAAACAAAAAATGATGTTAATCAGGTGGCTTAGCTCTCTGTGATTAAGGTTTGCTTTTATTATTATTATTATTTTTGAAGCAATAGCTTGGCTCAGACTTGATCAGGACCATGGTATAAGAGGAAAGGGGGCTCAGACTTTTGGTCCCACTGGGATCACAAACTGGGATCACAAACCCTGGAACTGCAATATTATTTGGGATGGGAGAAAAAGAGCAAATAGCCCATCCTCTATTTCAAATAGCAGATCTGATGGTGCTGATCAAGGACAAAAGGAAAGTTAAATCCCCCTTCCTTGGTTTCAGTCTCCATTAAAACATCTACCACCACCACATTCCAGCCCTTTACCCCAAACAAAAATCAAACAGCCAGAGAATATGACTATTTTATAAATTTTAAACATTTGCCAAAAAAGAGAGGAGAGGGTGCACTTGCTAAACAGACTGGCTGCTACAGTTTGTAGGTTAGAGGCCTTTTTGTTTGTTTGTTTTGAGGAATACTGGATGATGTACATGGGGGATATGTCAAATAATCTATAGTTCCAATATTCTCTTTTAAAAAAAAGAATAATGGGTCATTCTCTGGGGGAAAATAGGAATAGTCTGCTGTCCAGTGAGAATACAAACAGGGTGTCAGGCTTTATTGGGAAGCTGACAGATCATGGACAATTCTAATAGTCTGATCTCACAAGGAATAGAATAGACTTAGAAAAAAGAAAAGCATTCCAATTGTTCTCAACAAGCTACAGAGTTTGGAAGTTTGCTTAAGATTATACAGTGAGCAGATGATATAGAGGGCAGCAGACGATACTAGTGAGCGCCACTGCTCTTGCTCAGTGCAAGGCTACAAGTAAGGGTGCCAGGATTGGCTATACTTGTCATGGCGCAGATATGGAGACTATATTAACACTACAGAGGTGCAGCAGTTTGATACCAGTTTAACTGCCATGGTTCCATCCTCTGGTATTCTAGAATGTGTAGTTGGTGAGGTACCTAGAAATCTCTTTGAGTGCTAGTAATTCAAGAAAATGCACTAGAGCTCTCATTCTAAGTAAAGATCTATGCCATACTGCAAATCCTAGGATACCATAGGATGTAACATTGGCAAATGAACTGGTATCAAACTGCTGTAACTGTGTAATATGGAGATAATTGGAGTTAGCGGAATACCCCCCCCCATGCACAGTATTTGGCCTCTGAAGCTGACTTCAGGTCCAGCAACCTGGGGTTGGCAGAATCTCTTGAACCTAAAAAACCTGGATCTTGGGTACTATACACCTTGATTTGAGGTAATGCCTGAGATGGATCCCAGTGAGAAAGCAGAATCATTGCCTACCCCCACAGTGCCTGCTATAGCAAATCTGCTCTCCAGTAGGAGTGAAGTGCCTGCCTTGAGGCTGTGGAGAGATAATGGGCTGTTCAGCACCTTCGTGAATCCCTGTTCTTCAGGAAGCAAGCAGAGCTTAGGAAGACTCATGGTGCTGAAGATCAGTCAGCAACACTGCTCAGTGAATTTGCTGCTTGCCTTGGAGCTGTCCGAGGTTCTTAAAGGACTTGTTTTCTGACCTCTCATGTTTGTTTGGCCTCTTAAATATCAGGACTGAATATGTGGTGGGAATGTGAAAAAGTACAAAGATTTTGGAAACTGATCTTTAAAGAATTAAATGACATATGTGGAAAAGATATAGAATTTAATTCCGAGAAAGCTCTGTTATCAATATTTGAGAGTGTGGAATATGATATGATGACTAGAGAGTTGATTACCAATTTATTAACAGCAGCCAGATTAATAATAGCTAGGAATTGGAAATCAAAATTGGAATTTCAAATGGAAGAATGGTATAATGAAATATGGAACATTGCTATAAATGATAAGCTAACTTGTAATTTAAAGGTTAAGAAAGGAGAGATGAAAAAGAATAAATTCTATGATATATAGGGCAGATTTCTTGAATATGTGCTAACAAGAGGAAAAGGGAAAGCTCCAAATCAGGAATCAATGCAGTTCTGGAGAAGAGGACAATAAAGGAAGAAGAAGAACAAAGATAAAGGAAGAAGAAGACTACTGCAAGAGGTCCCGATTATGGTGGTGGGGAACACAGTTGATTTGTATTTTGGTTTGTGTATTTTATGTTTATGTTTATGTTGTAGTTTATTTAATTAAAAAAATAAAAAAATATCAGGACTGAAATACCTTTTGGTGTAATGAGGTTGCAACTTCAGACAGCTGATTTTGGGTATCATGGAAAGGTGGCACATTTTTAATTTTTTTATTATCATCATTATTAGCACCACCACCATCACCTTGACCACTACCACCACCATCCTTTTTACACCAGGGAAGGGGAGGTGAGCTTGTGGATTTTCTGTCTCAGATATCAAAATATGTGGATGACACAAAGCTCTATATCTCCTTCTCTTCATCCGCAGGTGATGCTGTGTGCGTCTTGAGTGCTACATCACATTGATAATGGATTGGATGAAACTGAATCCAGATAAGACAAAGATCCTACTGTTGGGAGGATCATTGGACTGGTTAGAGGGATATTTACCTGGCTTTGATGACTACCTGACTTCCCCATAAGCATCAGGTTTGCAGCTTGGGAGTACTCAACTCTCTGTGTAGAGGTGCAAATATCTGCTATGGCTCTTAGCAGTTTAGGACCTTGATATTTGGTGAACGTTTCTCCCACAAAATAACTACCCATCCCACACACTCCACTCTTTACAGTCCATGTTGTTAAAAAAGTGACCCTATATCTATGGACTCTTCCAACAGAGAAAGAACAAGTCTTCATTGATATAGCTTTGTTAATTTGCAGTGCCATCTCACTGCTCTCTTAACCACCCAGGATTACAGCCTGGCCAATGTGCTCCTGAAACTAGTTTGGCCCCACTGCCATTCGGGCAGCAACGTTTCTGTCAGCAGACCTAGATTTGACTCCTAAATTGCTCTGCAGCAATGCTTGCCACCACAGATTTCCAGAAGGAGCATTCCACAGACAGCCATTTCAGGCCTCCCATAGTTTGCACTGAGGATTGTCAGTGTGGCGTAGTGGATTAGAGTAAAGGACTCGGACTCTAGAGAACAGGATTCAAATTCCCACTTGGGCATGGAAACTCATTGGAGGAGTAGAACTAGTAAAACCATTCCTTAAATATCTCACTTACTTTGAAAGCCCTATTAGAGGCACTATAAATTGGTTCTGACTTGATGCCACAGAAGAACAACAACATAGCTTGCACAAGTACTAGAACTGCATGTCAAGGTAGTAGCATGAAGCTCTTTTAAATGCCTTCCTTTCTGTCTGCACCTTATGGGAGCCTATGCACAGCTACCACAATATGCAAATATTTTATAGACAAGGCAGGCATTTAGTTCCTACAGCCTCTTTCAGATTATATATAGATACACATGTATGGGAAGGAGGGATATGAAGAGAGATCATGTGTGGCTGATTTTCCTATGTATGTTATATGATCGAAAGGGCTTAGGTTTAGAGCTATAGGAATGAAGGGACCCCTTTCTACATGAAAAAAGGAAATTCATGAAAGTAGGGGGGGGGGAGAGAGAAATCTTTACAACAGTAAAGCCATTGCATACTTTATTGAGCTCATGTTCACATATAATGAGAAACTCCAGCTCTGACATTTCTTTTAACTTAAGAAATATAAAAGAATAAGCATATTGCTGTCTATAGACAGTAAGCATAGTTTTGTTTCCTTTCCCCCAGAGAATACAAAAATAATGCATTACTAGGTAAGAGGACTTATCATCTTCAGTACCTATCTCTGGGCCCTCATTTACTTCTTCTGCATCCAAAGGGTGAACATCAGTCACCAACATAACAGAAGTGGACACATATACTGCAGATGGATTATGTGGAAGATCAGACTTCCAAGAAGCTTACAGTATTGGGGTATATGTGAGAGACGACAATAAATCCAATTTCTATTCAATCTCAAGTGAACCAATTACCACATGGAGATTTATTGAGAATTGGAAAGGAGACACAAAGAGTTGATGCAAAGTCACAAGTCTGGATCTTTGCTCAGTCTCTGTACAATTGTGCTCCTAGATAATTTGCCTGAGATATTGTTAGATGGTACACTTGTTAGTAGTCCAGATGATGACCTCATTCATTCTTGTGTACTTTCAAATGTCAGAAACAATTTGTTTAACATAATCCTGGGATATAACATATTCTGGTTTTAATACTGTTGCACAGCATATGATACTGCTGATGTCTACTGTTAAAAAATTGGATGGTGTTCAATCGTAGACATTCTGACCACAAGAACACCAGGACAAATTTTGGGACATTCTTCCTTCTACTTCTCTAATATTTTACAGCACTTAGCTCGACTAAGAGCCCTGGAGAACTTCAAAATGAACGCTTTTGTGGATTGAAAAAAAGAATTTGTCATGAAATTTGTGTAACGAACACGGCAAATCTCAAGTTTTTAGAGAGAAATGAAAATTGCCTTTTGGACATGATGTCACACAAATCTCTCTGAAGAAACATAAAAAGGGAGCATTGCAAGCAGATTTTAGCATTACAGCGTTACTTGTTTTAAACTGTAAAAGCCTAAAAACCCTACAGCTTTCTTTTAGATTTCATCTGATTAAATGAAACCAATGTGGTTAAAGCTGCCCTAGGCCATGGCGTCTTGTAGGGCTGCAGATATTTTTTACTTTCTTTTTACTTTTTAAATCCTCTTGCAGCTCTAATGGGCTTTAAATTTCACCCCTGGTAACCATTAAATCCATCACTTTGGAACAATCAAGATAATTTAAAAGTTGCCTCAATTGTTTCTTTTATTTATAAGACATTTTTAGTATTGAATTTAATCACAGAGATTAAATGCCAAGCCACCTATTACCTCTATGTTAGGATATTAATGCTGCAGCAAGATGTATCAAACTTTGAATTAATTGAAAAAGGAAAGCAGTACTAGGCTATGAGCACTGGGGGGAAAAACCCACCTGCCCCTTCAGTCTGATGAACTCTCCACCTGTTTTGGAGTGAGAGTTGGCAGAATGAATCTCAGTTACATCACCTGATACTAAGATTATGTTAAATGTAAGGAATGAAAATGAGTTTAGAAAAACATAGCCTAATGTTAACCCCTACATTGAACGTGACATTTAAGATTTTCATTTGAGCTAGAGCTCTGCCTTGAAATCTATTTTGTTGTTGCTGCTTTGGTAATACAGCTCTAAGTATGTAAAAATAAGAGAGTGCCTCAAAATATGCACAGAGTTCATCTTCTTCAGTTGTTATGATGCAAGCCTATATGCACCCAGTAGAAGGTACATCCCACTGAGATCAATAGGGCTTGCTTCTGGATAGCTAGCAGAAGATAGCACACTTAATAACCGCGGCCCACCTCCACACAGGCTGGCTGGATAGCTCAGTCAGCTAGGTATCTGGTTGCGAGTTCAATTCTCCATTGTGCCTCCTGTGAGTACAGCCAGCATGTGTGACCTTGGGCAAGCTGCATAGTCCCAGGGCAACCCAGAAGGGAATGGCAAACCACTTCTGAATACGCTTTACCAAGAAAACCCTGAAATGGGTCACCATAAATCAGAACTGACTTGACGGTACACAATTATTATTATTATTATTATTACTGACACACAAGTAGACTGAGGATAGGGCCTCCTGTTCATATTATTTTCAGTTTCAGATTTGGTGCAAAATAGACATTACCAGAATAAAACTCCTGAAACCTCACAGTAATATTGTTTGCAGAGTTTGGTAATGTTACTTTCTTGTGCTTTTTGTTGTTGTTGTTGTTTAGTCGTTAAGTCGTGTCCGACTCTTCGTGACCCCATGGATCAGAGCATGCCAGGCCCTCCTGTCTTCCACTGCCTCCCGAAGTTGGGTCAAATTCATGTTGGTCGCTTCGATGACACTGTCCAACCATCTCGTCCTCTGTTGTCCCCTTCTCCTCTTGCCATCACACTTTCCCAACATCAGGGTCTTTTCCAGGGAGTCTTCTCTTCTCATGAGATGGCCAAAGTATTGGAGCCTCAGCTTCAGGATCTGTCCTTCCAGTGAGCACTCAGGGTTGATTTCCTTCAAAATTGATAGGTTTGTTCTCTTTGCAGTCCAGGGGACTCTCAAGAGTCTCCTCCAGCACCACCTCCTCTTGTGCTACAACTCCTGAAATCTCTCAATCAGCGTGTCTGGGGGTATTCTGGGAACTGTAGATCAAAAAAGAGACTTTTCAAAAAGGGGACTTTTCCAAGCTCTGGTCTTTGATCTTATGGATTAATCTATTAAATAATTGAACTGAAAACAGTTCATGGACACAGCCTTAATTCACATCCAGCCAGAATTAGTATCTGGGACACACACGTGTGTGTGTGTATGTGTGTGTGTGTGTGTGTGTGTGTGTGTGTGTGAGAGAGACTGGGGGGAGTTGACATAGTTCAAATGACATCCAGGGAAATGCTTACAGGTTTAGAGAAAGTGATGCATCTGATGCCCAGCTCAGTCATGGGAAAACATGCTCTTAGTGACCTCATTGTGTTTCTTTGTATGTCTTAACCTTCCCATCAATATAAACCCAAGTGCAAATATGCCTTTTCAAATATGGACAATAATGCCAGTCACTTTGATTACATGCTTGGTTTTTTTTAAAGCTATGGCTGATCTAAGACTTATGGGTTTAAAGCCAGCGGATCATCACTTTACCTGTGCACACATGTCATTCGTCTAGGCAACAAAGTTCTAATGTTCTGTCTCATTTTAGTTTAAATTCTAATGAGGTCTTACCAGAAAAATGAAATGTTTACAACCAGAACCAGCCCTACTATTAGGCAGTATGAGGCAACCATCTCAGGTGGAAGATTTTGGGTCCGCAGGAGTCCCCTGACTATTCTTCCTAAGCCTGCTAGCCATTCTCTACTATGTACGAAAACAAAGCCCTCCTCCTCTAAACTTGTGTGCTGCCCACAGGTATCATTAATATTAAGATTCAGCTACCAGTGTAGTCAGCTTTTGTATGTAGACTGAGAAAGGAGGAAGTCCATCTGGTCTTCCTCCTCAGGTAGCAAAATGTCTTGGGGAGGCCCTGCCTCCGAATATCTTAAGTACACAAAGAAGTCCTTTGCTTAAAGGGCCATCTTAAGATAGAGTGTAGTTATTTCCAAAGAGATGTGGAAAATCTTAATCCAGCTTTCTATCCAGAATTTATCTCCCAGGACATTACACGCCAAGAACTGCAATTTGCAAAACTGAGGATGTTACTGGCTTATCAGTCAGCCCATTAATTCTCAGAATGACACTGACAAATTTGCATTTTAAGATGTTATTCAGAGTGAGAGACCTTTGCCTATTTATGTTCTCCTTTTAGACAAAATGGCACTTGTGAAAAATGTTCTTCATTATATGTGGATTGCACCAAGTCACAGGTTTCACAAAATGAAATTGACATGATAGGTCAATCCTTCCGTCTCCGTTTGAATGGTGGATGATGTCGTAGGAATCCCAAGACATTTGATGTCCCGTCTACAGTACCCCAGCTTGCACAGCACAGTGCATGTGCAGACTGGTGTCTGTCTGATGAGCCACTATGCACTAAGTCACATGTAGCATCTCACACCTGTAGTGGACACTGGCAATTCTCAGGTAGAGTCACACAAAGTACACCAGATATTGCAAAATATAATTAAAATAACACAAGTGATCCCTTTTCAGCTGGCCTGGTGATATTATGAACCAAACACTGAAGAAGGGATGTGGAGCAGCATGGCCTTGATACAGGAATTTCTCTTGCATGGTAGTGAATTACATGCCCCATCTGCATGTGATTAATTTTCCAACCTGAGACTGGCATGATCAGTCCTGATGGTGTTAATAACTCTTTTGTACAGAGGATGGGGTGGTAGAAGTAACAGAATATTTCAATTTATTCCCCTCCATTCCATGGTTCAGGAATAGACAACTTGTAGTCATCTGGATATTTCTGAACCACATGTCCCACTATTTCTGACCATCGGACATGGTGGCTGGGGATAATGGAAGTTGGGATCTAACAACATTTGCCGGCCCTCAGATTTGTCACATATGTTTATGCCAACAAAGCTGACACTACAAGCCATAAGTTATGGTATAAAATGTCCTTCTCTATAAGCTGTCATGTACCCCAGGCTTCTCTAACTTCAAGCCTTCTAGGTGTTTTGGGCTTTGGCTCTGATATGCCTCAAGTCATATGGTTAATGCAGAGGTAGATGGATTGCAGTTCATAATCTCTAGCGGAAACCAGCCTGGGGAAGGCTAGTATACTCAGAGGCAGATTCAGAAAAGCAATTTCTGGTTTTCATTAGGAGCTCATATTGCACAGGAAAAAGCAGCTGCCAATATTCTCTGATCCTTAGCAAATAAGAGGACCAACTGAATCATGTTGTGTGGAAATTGTCAGAAACTGACTGCTATTCAATAAGCGCCTCATTACTGACCCACAATGGGCTTTTTGTTGTCGCTGTTCACATTATACATGCTGTGAAACATTAACAAACAGTTTGTTTGCAGGAAGTATTAAGAAAAGAAGAAAAGAAGAAGAGACTAATGCAGGCTGAAATTGTTCTCCGCCAGCTTCAGTGTGTGTTACTGATTTGTGTTTATTGTTTATCCTATTACTACAGCTCAGTTCTGGTTGTATGGCTCAGGAGTGAGTATTATTAAGAGGAACTGGAACTGAATGGTGAGAGATTCAAGACTAATAACAAGGAAATATTTCTTCAGACAGCACACACCTAAACTGTGAAATTCACTATCATAAGATATAGGGAGGGATGTCAACTGGATCAGGTTTGAAAAGTGATTGGAAAATTCATGGAGAATGAGGGTCTTGGTGGTTATGACTCATAATGGAGGCATATATCTCTTCGTGTATCAGAGGACTCTCGAGCCAGTGTGGTGTAGTGGATAGAGTGTCAGACCAGGATTCAGAAGACCTGGGTTTAAATCTTTGTTTGGTCATAGAAATTCACTGGGGAAGGGCAAGTGTAAACCATTCCTTGCACAAATCATGTACTTTAAAAACCTGATGAGGGTTGTCATAAGTTGAAAGCCACTTTATGAAAATAACATCAGACAACTTGGAGTGCAGGAAAGAGAAGAGCTTATTGGCTGAAGCTATAGGCAGTACCTTGTATGTTGCTGGGATGCATGGGTGAGAAGAAGCTGTTATGTGCATGTCCTGCTTATGGGTGTCTGTTTGGCTACTGTGCGAACAGAATGCTGGATTAGAGAGGCCTTCAGTTTGATCAGGCAAAGTTCTACTTAAGCTACCTCAACCCTTCACATTTAGTTTGTACTTGTTAGCATTGAACAGCTTTACATATTGGGCACAATCTGTACAAATTTCTCTGTTTGTTGGCCCCATTTATTTCACTAGGAAAGTCAAATATATGCTTAGTCTGCTGTGACCAGAATTAATGGGCCAGCTTTGTATACTTGCTCAAGCGATGTATCCTTTCCATCCTTCCCACATATCTACAGGGATATTGTGAGGAAGGTCCTCCACAGCAACTGAAAGGGTTACTTTTTTTGAGACCACAGCTTCCAGAGAGACCATTCTGATCAACTCTGGGAGTCCCACAAAAGTAACTGTTTTTGCATCCTTGATATAGAGGCTCACACGTGTGACAAGTTGGTTCAATGTATGACAAGCTTGCTGGACCTGGTGCTTTCTCCTGCTGATTAGGAAAATGGGTGCAGTGGGAAGAGGCTTGACTGTTTTAACCACTGCAGAGCCCACATCTGAATTGACACCATCTGCTGAGCAGCAATGCCCGCCAGAGAACCACCAGGCAGAAGAGGCCATGTTGACAGAGGATGGAAGAAATTGTAGTCTAACCCATCTGGAGGGCACCAGGTTTGGGAAAGCTACATTTTTGCCTGCGTTTTGGGGGACTGTCTGAACCATTTCTTTTTCTTAGAACCAGGATCATAACTAAGGTGGGGCAATAGGGACTTTGCTTCAGAGTGTCAAATTTAAAAGGTCTGTAGACCAGGATCTGGAGCTGACTGGATTTTGTCTCTGTCTCTCAATTCTGACTTGTTTAGTTTTTGTAGTTCTGACAGTGCTGCTTATCTCCTCTGGAGGAGAGGAGTTGCTGACAAAGTTTTCAGTGCTATACTTATTTCTTGTGTTATTTTCATGTCATGAATTTGTGAATTTTCTTCTGCTTGGTCCAAGTGCCAAAATTGCTAGTTATGGCTTTGCTTAGAACTCTTTGAAATAATCAGTACCTCAAATCTTGTCATCTGTTTTTGAGTCCTCTCCTCAAAACAGATCTGGTTACTAAACTTGAGCATAGGAAATCTGGAGAGAACTGCTCTCCTACAAAATTGTGCAGCCCAGTCTTGTCTGCTTACCAAATCAGTTAATTTGTTAAATAACCCTCTAGTTTCATTACCCTTCCATTCCTAATATCAACACAAATACTTTCATATTGTTAATGACATTGGCTAATGTGAAATACAAAACAAAACAGAAACCAATACCTACCTTGGCTACCAGTATTTATCAAAAGAAACGCCTTTGCTACAGTCATGTTTTCAACCTTTATTTGTATTTGCTGATGAGAATGTCTTAAAATGTCCCTGTTGGCTGTGGGAAATGCACACACAGGGAAAGTGACAAAAATATACACATTGGCAAAAATCAAGAAGTTTAGCTCAACCGTTAAGAGTATGAACAGAATATTCCCAATAAAAATCTCAGCTGAGCCATGAACCCTGCACTGGGAAATCATTCCCCAGCTATAAATTGGAGAACTTATGATTTACTCTTGATACAAATCTCAGCTCAGCCATGCACTGAGGACTGCCAACATCTCTCAGTCTTTGCCCCCAGGTCACATTTGTTATTTAGTAATATTTATGCCCAACTTCATAAGATGGCTTTAAGGATTCTCAAGGTAGTAAACTTATCAGGGTGGACAGAGTGCGTGTGGTCTACAAGAACTGCTGTTGTAGTCCTCCAGGTATTCTGGTCCTGTGGAATAACACAGTCCTCTATTTCCCCCTCCCTCCAAAACAGCCAGTTGTGCTCTCTGGGGGCATGCTTGACTGTTTCACCACATGTTCCCCTGTGGTTTCAGTCCCAGGGATGCCTATTTCAAAACAGTCCAGATTTGGAAAAAAGAGGAGGCTCAGTGAGACTAAAAGAGAGAGAGAGAGTATGTGATGACCAGTTTTACCTATGTTGGAACTGAAAGGTAGTGGATGCAGGGTAGGATTGGATCCTGTACTCTCTAGACCCACACAATCCAAAAAATTGACAGAGCTATACTCATAGTTCCTAAGATAACAGGAATCAGATATAGAGTCCTGAAAGATGAAGGTACTTTGGGAACACATATAAAACAACCATTTGCAGTTTCTTGGCCACTAAAGGACACACATACAATAGTTGCCTCCAGGTATAAACTGCTGTGGCAGTACAGTAGGTTCTGACATCAGACTGCAGATTATCATCTATTCCTGAGTTGTTCAGATGATCACAGGTACCACACTAATTGGAATTTTCAAAGTATTTCACTTGAAATCATGCTGGACTATGGTTCCTGACTGATGGTGAGTCAACCAACAATTTGATAATGTTGTCTCTCCCCTATTGAACTCCTTCCAATCAGCGGCACATGATTTTCTCCATCCACAGTCCTTGTGTGCCAACAGGGTGCTTGTAGCTCTGAGCAACTAGAATTTTCATGAACAATCCGTTATACCTTAGGGTGAAACGAGACGTTAAGAGAGATTTAATTATCTGTTTTCCCTGCATAACTGAGTTTCTCCAGAGATTTGCACCTCAGCCGTTTCAGTTGCAAATTAAACTTCTGTAAGCCAATATTTACCATTCAACGACCAATCACAAAACAAAACATATTAAATGCAAAATACACTGATGAATTAAAAGCACATGAAATCGTTAAGCACATGAGGGAATTGTTGTTATGTGCCATCAAGGTGCCTCCTGCTTGAAAGAGTGCCTCATAAGGGCTCTGAATTTGATCACCAGTATTGAAGGCTGGCTTAAGTTTTACAGTTTTAAGTCTCCTAGCCAATTATGGTTCAGAGGTATTGAAACATTAAGTTTTACAGTTAAGTGTACATTTCCTGTTACTTGGTGTTCATAATCAGTTTATGTTTCAGTTTATTATTATACAGTAGCCAATCATGCTTTTTGAGTTCAGCAAAAACACACACCAAAAGAATGGAAGCAGAGTAATAAGAAAAGTAAATCAATACATGAGATAAAACAAATATACAAAACATATTAAATTGCTACAGCAAATCGTGAATTAAGTAGTTACTGATTAAAATAATTTCAAAACATGTTTTATCACTGAAGGAATAAAAATGTTCTTCCTCCCTAAGGCTAATGCAGCATATTTAGCCACACTCTGTGGCACATAATAACCCTTTCCTGCCTCTGAAAATACCATTTTATTTAAGAAAGTATTATCTCTAGTATCAGCAAACAGGGGGTCAATATTCTGGCTTCTTTAGGTGAAACGTAATGGGCTTTCTAAAAGGGAATGAACCAGGTCCCTTACCTTCTGGGCTATATCTATTCATCTCAGATTGGCTATTATACTGTCCCTTGACCTCCAGGAACTGCTGCAGGGCATACAATCTGCATTTCATTAGAAACCCCTCAAGGCCATATTGACAGATGAAAGCCAGATATGGAGGCAGATTCATTGGGTGCACCGATGGAATAAGATTTTTGTACAGTTTTGTTACAATTGCAAGTAACCACTTGTGCGAAGTCAGCCTGAAAATCAACATTGAATAGGCATCACAAGACTTCCAAATGAGCACTGTTACTCTTTGTAGGGAGGCAGCTGCTGGTCTGCAGGAACTTTAGTCCAGAGAGCAGCCATCTGCTGCTGGCTTAAAATAAATTTCCAACAGTCATTGCTCTTAATCCTAATAGCATTTGAAGATACGGACCAAAAACATTGTCCACTAAAATCTGCCAAACCATGTCTTTGTATTGCCATTGTTTAGAATCATGTCAGCAAAATCTCCCTATTAGTCGTTTTTCAGTACTGAAGATGAAATTTCCAATTCATCCTAACTATTTCACCATTAGCAGTTTCTCATATTGTGATGACGATGACAACAACAATGACAACAATGACTTCCCAGCATGCCTGGTGCATGGGGGGCGCAGACCAATGGGTTCAGTCTAAAAATTAGGAGTCAAGTCCTAAAAATTTGCAGGAGAGATGACATATATGGGCGAAAT
The DNA here is from genome assembly GCA_037013535.1 of Intellagama lesueurii. Lineage (NCBI taxonomy): Eukaryota > Metazoa > Chordata > Lepidosauria > Squamata > Agamidae > Intellagama > Intellagama lesueurii. The sequence goes on along the minus strand of JBAJHW010000001.1, from coordinate 120,794,822 downwards.
TGCTGATTTTTGAATTCTGAGAAGCAAATTAGCGGCTATTGGCAATTGTTTAAAATTGATAGCCAAAGAATTCGGAACAATGCCAAGGTGTATTCTCGAAGGCTTTCATGGATGGGATCCGATGGTTGTTGTACGTTTTTCGGGCTGTTTGGCCGTGTTCTTCAGTTTTTTCTTCCTAACGTTTTGCCAGTCTCTGTGGCCGGCATCTTCAGAGGACAGGAGCTAGAGTTCTGTCTGTGTTCTGGTGTAGTGCATGGGATTGTTGAGTATTTGTAGCTGTGGGATCAGGTTTTTGTTCTTTCAGGAGATTGGGTGGTTCCTGTAATCAGGTTATTTTTTTGTTATGGGTGTATTGTTGTGATAAGGGGGGAGATGATCTGTCACTGTGATTGATGGGTGTCGTTAGCTAGTCTTTTGTGTGCAGTGATCACCGGTCCTTGTGGCTGGGTAGAGTTCATTGACCTTTTTGCAGGCTGTATTTTTTGGTGCTGGGAGCCAGGCTTTGTTGAGTTTTAGACTTTCTTCTTTTTTGTTGAAGCTGTGCTGATGTTTGTGGATTTCAATGGCTTCCCTGTGTAGTCTAACATAATGATTGCTGGTGTTGTCCAGTACTTCTGTGTCTTGAAATAGGATTTCATGTCCAGCTTGTTTCAGGGCATGTTCAGCTACTGCCGATTTTTCGGCAGTAACAATGGCAACAATGCCAAGTTGCCTTGGACAAGGATGACCTGATCTTGCTTCCATGTTCTTTGAATTTTTCACCTTCACCATTTGTGTACTTTCTGTACTTTTGAGGTTGCTTGTTGATGGAACTCCAACTTTTATAAGCTATGCTTTTCTTTGTTGCTGGTCTGCAGGAATTTATATCTGGCTTATTAAATAATATCCAGCTTATTGAAATCAACTGTTTTTTTTAAATTTTCCTAAGTGCCCAAGCAAAACTCTGTTCCAGAGCTAATTTGAATTTTTTTAAAAAAGGATACTGTGTGGAGACTAGAGGTGCTCAGTTGAGGGGAACTGACATCTCTACAAATGCCTCTTTGCACTGGATCAGGCGATCACACTGGCAGAAAAAGGACAGAAATGCTGTCAACATGATTCGGACAAATTTAAACCACTCCTGTTGGCTGAAAGAAAGATGATTTCCCACTCAGAAAACATTATTCTACAACAGGCTTTCCCCATTGAGCTTTAGGTCACGGAGTCACTGGGTTTTAATTTGAATTCATCTGTGCTATATCTGACATAAATTGTGTGGAAAATGGTCCATGTAGTCACTCCCTAATTCTGGTTTTGTTCACTTTTCCCCCCAGTTCAATGAGGCTGAAGTACAATCCTTTAGTTTCTCACTGAACTGAAGAATAGTCTCTTATATTGGTTCACAAGGTTTCTACACTATCATATTTATTTTTTGCTGGGGTGGGAAGTATTCTTTCTGGCTTTCCTTCCAGCCATCAGATGCAAAACAGTGTCCCACTTGCCTAAGTTGTTTATTGTACTTTCTGTGCATTTAAACATCTTAAAACACTCATTTCCATGTTAAAGGTGTCCCATGATCCCTTTGTAAAATGTGCATCATATTGCTTGTGCACATGCTCTGTGCCCTCTGCCCCCTCCCCCACCTTCTTAGAAACAGCCTTCTAATATTGGACTTTGTGAGAGATCATTATTGTAGGAACTTCAAAGCAAAGGCAGCTGTAAATTGTATAATAGCATTGCTCCAACTGATCCCATAGATACACTGCGGTTTTCCATTATAAACCATCTCTATTCAGAAGTTTATATCTTGGCCATAAAAGTTTCCCCTGAGCTAAAAGTTGGCATAAAAGATCTTATCCCTGAAGTGAATCATTTTAGAAAACTAGATAACAGCTTGCAGCACATTTATGGGGCCTTTTTTTCATCCCAAGAGACTGGCGTTCTCCCCCAGCAATACACTGGGATTACATTATCCATAAGGGAAAGGCAGCATCTGTTTAATACCCCACACTAACTAATAGGTCAAAAGATCTCATTACATTTGGAAGAAGTGAAATTCAGGCTTGCAAAAATGTGCAAAAGATGAGCGAGAGTTTGTCCTGCCTGGCTCAGCGAGGTTGATGAAGAAGTCTTTTCTTTCTTTTTCTTCTTCTTCTTCTTTTTAAAAGCCACATCTGATTGAGAACCAAATGATAAGAAAGAATCTCACCTTCCAGTAAAAGAGAACAAACCAAAACATTTTTTCAAAGGAAACTTGTGGGAGAATGAGAGGGGAAGAAAAAATCTGGATATATGGAGACTTGCTTGTGATGTAGGAACTTGATGAGTGTTAGAAACTGAAAAGAAAAATTAAAAATTATGACTGACCACTTTTCTCCTTTTTATATTTTCTGTACTTGTTGATGCTGGGGTTTTTTTTGGGGGGGGGGGGCTTCACCCGAGAATTACAGTACTGAAGAAGCATGATTTTACACATACGGTTTTTCCACATGTTAGGATGTGAACAAATTTACTGGTCTGAAGACGATCTTGGATTAGGATATGGGCACAGTAGGATGCCAGTTATGCTTGGAATGGCCCAAATGCAGGGGTTTGGATCCACATTTAGTCATACTTTGAAAATGTTAGGTTAATCATGACTAATGTGGGTCTCATTTGATTGCAGTGTGTTGATTGGGCCTCTAGCCCTTTTTATTAGAAGACTGACAGTCTGAAGAGGATAGTGTTCTTTACACATGTATCCTATCCACACAGCCAAACTCCTGATTTTCCAGGGCTACACATTGTGTGGAGAACCCCACAGGCTCCCCTTTGTAGACTATTACTCTCTGTGTGAAGTGAGTAATGTTGAGGGAGGCAGGGATACCTGCTGTCTTTCCCCATGCAGGTAGGTTAACACTATAATGAATACCTGGAATGTTGCAACAGCTGGAAACAGTCCGGATTGCAGAAATAGCACACCATCTATTTTTTACCTCTTCCTCAGCAGTTTGCCCCCACCCCCCCGGGACCTCTTCTTTGGAGAAATAGCTCTTTGGGAGCTGGGGCAGCCATCACCACTTCTCTGTTGTAAATACCATAGAACGGTTTGTTGAAAACCCTCCCAGCACCATTAGCAGGGGCACACAGAAGCCCCCTCAGAGAAGCAAGTCCATGGCAAGGATCCTGAAGTGACTGCAAGCTTGCCCAGCACATCAAAGTCAATTTGTAATGTACATGAACACTTTTGACAGGCATAAAACCCTGTTAACCTTGTGATATATTTTCATGCACAGAAGATGTTCATAAATCTGAGGAAAAAGCCATTTAAGATGAAACTTAGTGTATTAAGCTCAGGGGGCAGGTTTGGGGCATTTTACTGTGTCGGGTGAATGGGCCTGGATTTCAGGTGTGAATTTGCAGTCAGATGGACTAACCCAGTCAATTTAAAGTCCTTGATTCTGGGAGGCAGGTGTGTCATATAGCATGTCTATAATGAAGAGGAGAGGGAAGAGAGAGAGAAATAGAGAAGAGCGATGTACCCAATTTTGCATGTTTTAATCATTTTTCATTCCTTTGTCAGAAGGAGATTTATAGATTACATTGTCAGTTTTAAAAATCTTGGTCATTATGATAAATCCCATGTCTGCTTTCTAAGAATCCAGCTATTCAGCATTTTTGTCTGTAACATTTATGAAAAGAGTAAGATCCAGAGATGAAACAGTTGCACAGAGGGTATATTTTAAAAAAGAAGGAAATTTGTGTGTCCTTGCTCAGGTAGGCCACCCAGGAAATTCTGAAGTAATCAAAAAGAAAGGGGAAAAAATTTCATTTCTCAAGTGGGTTCTGGCATACTTTCACCAAAAATGCATGCATTTTGAGGTTCTTTCTCAGATGAAACTATGAAAGGATTTCAGGGAAATTAAAATAATTTTAAAAAAGACAAGAGTAACATTCTGGGGCATTTTGCACATCTTTGATTTACAGGCTAATGCTGTGTCTCATGTTCTGGTTTTGTTCTCAAACCAAGCTTAGCAGTGCAAGTGGCTGCTATGTTTCTTTCATTGTCTGGAGAAAGATCCTGAATAACTTGAGTGTTGGATTCTGCTCTGTAAATTTAATCTTTATTTTTTTCCAATAGCGAATGTGCTTCCTGACTTCTGTGAGACTAAGACTTGGGTAGATGGCTAAATTGGATCAGGCTGGATTGGGCAAAATAGGATCATTTAAGGTCGTGCAGAGGTGCACTATGCACCTTTGCATCCACATGCCATACATGCCTTGAACAACCATATTTGACCCACCTTTGTTTAAAAGGAAAGAAAGAAAATAAAACAAACACAAATTCACTCTCCTTGCACACCTGTTTTCTGCTTTCCTTTTTATTTCTTTTTCCTAAAAGGAAAAGCACTGCCCTAATTGGCTTTTTTTTAAAAAAAACCAAATTTGCATCCTCCCTCTTCATGGAGGAGCAGAGGAAGTTTTTAATTTCCCAATATCATTTAGTGGCTAAGCTGTTTGCTTAAGCCACTTAATGATACTGGGAAATTGAAACCAGATGGGGAATTGAAAGCAGCACATTCCACTTTGCTTCAATCCCAGCAATCACATGTACTGGAATCAAACCAAAACAGAGAGATCCCACCTGCAGGTGAAAAGAGAAGCCCCAAAAGAGAGCCAAAGAAATGTGGGTAGAAACACTCTGGGAATGAGCTGGTTCATAGTGGCACTTGCATTGCATTGTCACTGGGAAAAGGAGTGAACTAGCCCTTTCCCAGAGCAGGCCAAGCTGTGGCACAAGTGCATATGTAGTTGCACCCTAACATTGCAACCATGACTGAACACACATGACTGTTTCTTTTCAGCTCAGTTCATTTGTAATAAGAATTTACCAAAATGTGTAAATATCATTATATTCAGGATGGAAAGAATCTGAGATCCAAAAAATGGGATGTGAGAGAACCATACATTGGCTGAAATATAGTAGTAAGTAACTAGTGATTTATTACTGGATTTCAGCCATGGAAATATTTGCCAATTTTAGCCCATATGTTTCAACTCTTTAAAAGGCTGGGTTTAATTCCTGTATGCTCAGCCATGTCACTGATGAATTAGATTTGCCACTTCTTTTTCCCCTAAGAGGCAGCCACATGGCAGGTTGCTACCACATAGTTCTCTGCATGCCTGGGATGACTGTACATATTGAATATGGTTGGTGCCAATGCATGCGGATTTTGTTTCAATTCATTTTTGAAGAGTTTATAAAAGTTTGCCACTTTCTTCCTGTCTGGGATGGAAGAAGTTACAGTTCAAGGAGTTAAATGTAGGAAACAGGTTTTCCCACTTCTACCATGGGCCCCTACAGCTATATGGTGAATGATGGTGTTAACATGGGGTGGATGACGTGTGATGCTGACACGGCTTGCATTCATAGAATCATAGAATAATTAAGTTGGAAGGGGCCTATAAGGCCATTGAGTCTAACCCCTTGCTCAAAGCAGGAACAGACAAGGCTTTCCCTGCCAGTTTTTTCTAGGCAAAAAAAAAAAAGGTATATTGTTGTTCTTGAAAGCCTTCAAGAGCAGCAGTTTATCTTTTAAATGCACCACAGGCACACCCCTCCAACCGTTTAATGCCTCAGACCACCCATAGCTGAAAATGGACTGCCAGACTCTTTCTTTTTTTCTTTTTGGGTAGTTTGCCATTTTGTGTGACACTGAAAGGCCCTAGGGGCAGAACACTGGCTTCCAGACCCACCAAAGTTGGCCACCCCTGCTTTAATATGAAGAAATCATGTCCTCTGCTTTCTTTGATTCTTGATTAGATCTAGAAAGTGTGGTGAAAGCCTACTCGTTGTTTGGCAGGTGATCCAGTAAATACGCCTGTTCTGCCATCAGTTGCTGCTGGGTAAATAGCCCTTTCTATTCAGCCGCCTAGTGATATTCTATTATGTACCTGCTAGAACTGCCATTCACTTCCAGTATGGACCTATATTCAAAGGCACTTAAATTCTTTCTCCTAAATCTCCATTTTTAAAAAAGAGCTTCTTGGGCAAAGCTGTGCTTATATCATCACAGCATCCTTCTTTTCTGCCCTGTGGACTACCGGTTAGTGCTTTCCGTTACCATTATTACAATTTTCAGTCCCTTCACCTAATCAATTCAAGGTGAGACTAAGTGGTCCCTGCTTTACTGTGAAAAATATGAGGTAAATGTTTTAAATACAAAGATCACTTCATAATAGGTGCATATTCCATGTGTGGTTCATTTTTTAAAATATTCCTTGAGTGGATCCCAGGGCCCCAAAACACCCTACGTTCTCTATCTGATGATTCATTCTAATTGTAGATCCACTTTGAACAGAGATTTATGAATATGTGTGTGTGTCAGTCTGATTAACTCCTCAAAGTCCCCAGTCAACAGGTCCAGTTTCCATAGCTAATACTCCTCACTAATCTCTGGAGGAACCAGATTATATTGGTCATGGCCTGTATTTGACCCATGGCCTTCAGTTGCCGAGCCTTATTCCAGAGTGGTAGATTTTTACCATACTACTTCATGATTCTGTTCTAAGTACCATCTGAATATCATGCAGTTCAGAAGGAAAGCCCATGCTACGAAGTTATATCTATTTTTCGTACTTGTTTCTTTCTTAAATCAAGGAACCGATAGATATTTGTTGCCTCAAGCAAATTCCTCAAAACATGGCTATATTAATAGTTTAATCCAGACATGCTACGTCTGTTTTCTTTTCCCCTCCAGTAAATAATTTCACATTGCTAAATTGCAATGTGAAAAAGGAGGCTGCAGGGGGCGCTCCAGCATGAAATTTAGCTCTGCGCAATCCACCTCACACCTCACGCTTTGAAAATTAAAATGAAATTAAAACAAATTAACATGTAAGCATGAAGGGTCTGCTTACATTTGAAAATATTTATTTATAGCATAAAATATCTATCTAGCTGGGCAAAAAAGAAAAAAAAAGGAAAAAGAAAAATGAGAGTAAAACTGTAATCTCTTAACACTTGTTCAGATTTTGTTTCCCCTGCTGATTAATTTAGCGGCACTTGTATTCTGGTAACAATTATTCACCAGACCTGGGTGGCTTATAGATAAGGTTCCCCTTGCACATTTCCCCCCTCATCCCTCTCTTTGAAGGTGTCTGGCAGATTTAGGTCAGACATTTTCCTCCAGACACCCTGCAAGGAGGAATGGAGGAAAGGAACAGAAGAATTCCCAGTTCCAATCTTTTCCTAATATTTCCACATTACCTCAAACCAGTAGAGGTTTACTCTGCCTCAAGCTGAAAAAAAAATCTGTTACGCGTTTTAAGGAAGAAAGTCAAGAAGAGGGGAAAGCATCCTGAATAAGGTCAGGCAAAGAGCAGCACAGCAGAGAATGGCAGCGGCTTAATAGCTTGAGTCCGGCTGTCAGGGAGAGTTTTATCTCCTGGGATGGCAGGTCTGGTTGTGTTCATGTCCTTCACTTTCTCCACTTTTACCTGTTGCATTTTCTGGTGAGTAATCACATCCAGTTAAGATAAGGAAGGGTCATGATTCTGTCCTTCCCTGACCAGCCATGCCAAGTCAAGTCTTCCTTGGAGGAATAAGTACAGCAAAAATAAAAGAAACAAGAAGTTGGGGCACCTTAATGACAAACAGACTTATTTCAGCATGACCTACCATGGATTACAACCCACTTCTTCAGATACAAGTAAAGTAGAGGGACTCCAAGCCACTGGCAATAATGTCTCTTCGAACTGATACTCACTAGCCTTTGCTATCCCTCTGTGGCTTAGACAACCAGGCATCCTTCTTGCAGGCATCCAGGCGAGACTATGCAGACCACAATAAAAATCTATAGCAGTGGCAGCCCTTAAACAAGTCAGATCCATTAGCTCAGCATTGCCAGCAAAGACAAGCCACAGTAGATCTCCAAGATTTGGAGCACTAAGGAACCTTAGATGTCAGGAATGGAATCTGGGATCTTTGGCATGAACATGGAAGCTATGGCTCCTCTCCCTCCACCACCTTCATGGGAATTCAAGAGCATCCCTGGCCGAGGCTGCATTAGATCCACGGAGCTGACAAGGGTCCCACATCCTGCCTCTGATAGGGGTAAGGCTGCAGGAAAGTGAAATGGTTGTCTCAGATTGATTGTGGCAATTGTTGATTGTTACGGTCAGTACAAGAGGACACAAAAGTATCATGGAGTCTCTTGAGGCAAGGAACTGGGGATTTCTCCTGCCCAATTTCTTGTGAGAATAACAGGAATAGCACAAAACACAAGCATCAGTGAGTGCATCACATAGATGGCTGGAAGAAGAGGACTTCCTGTCATGGTCACTTCCCAGCATTTCCTTTTTGGTGCTGTGAGCCTTCTCAGTAGGAGAAGTATAGGAGCTGAATGAGTTACACTAGCCTAAAACCCCTCAGAAAGGTTCTTAGGTTGAGCTGCTGTGGCTCCTTTGAGAGCAGTAAGGCTCATGTTAGCAGTAGGTGTTGATGCTGTTCCTTTTTTCTTTTTCTTCTTTCGTTCCTTTTGGTTTTGTTCTGTATTTATGTATGGAGACGGCAGCCCCACTCCCTCTTGTCCTTCTGCTGGTAGGCAAAGTCTTTCTTGTTTCAGGTGAGTTTTTAAGTGACTTAGAAAGGTTGGGGCAGAATGGAATGCTTTGTTTACTGAATTTGGGGTTTATGAGTGTCTATGCTTTTAGGATTTCTAAATGATTTTTTTGTTTCATTGTTTCTTAATATTTTATTTTATGGCATTTTAAATTGTGTATACTATTATGAGTCCCTTCATAGCTATGATGGCATCCAACCGTACTCCCCGATCTGAATGAATGAATGAATGAATGAATGAATAGGGCTTTGGTTGTCTCATTGGAATATTTAATTTATCTTATGTATGTTTGCTCTTTTTAATATGAATTTATTAGTACAGTTTTGCCCTTCCTATTCTTCAGGTGTGGCACGTTTTGATATCTTTATTGTGAGTTGCCTTCTGCTAATTAACTAATCAACTAATTTGAACTTCAACTAGACATGGGACAAGTTACCTTGGTAGACTACAGCTCCCAGAATACTGCAGCCACTGCCGTGTCCCTGCTAGCTAGAATATGCTGAGAGTAGTAGTCTTAAAAATAAACTTTTCACATCCTGAACTGCAGCTGTCGTTTGCACGAGCCAACATGGCAAACAGAAAGGGGCAATGAGAGCTTCAGTCCAACAATATCTGGCCATGTAGTCTCACTTTTTGTAACTTCTCTGGCTTCCTGAGCTGTCTCCAAAAATCTTGTGATATCAGATTTTTATAGAGGACTGTACAATTTAAGTTGTGATATTCTTTTGTTCATTTGTTTTATTTTTGGAAGATCTTGATCTTCCTTCCTTCCTTCCTTCCTCCCTTCCGCATTTTGGTCAGTGACACTCAATCCTGAGTATAAGAGTGCATCAGGACATCGTCTCCCAGTCATTGACGCCACTACCTTGCTCCAAAACATTAATGTCCCAAATTGTCCTCTGAAGGAACTCTAGTGACCAAATGCACATGCTTTACTAAAATAACTGCACCTACGCAAGGGAGGCTGACACGACAAGCCTATTAATCCTCAAGCTTCAGGGCACAACATCTGCGGTCAGTGAGTAAAGCCACACAAAATATTATTTACAAAGCCATGCGAGGCTTCTTTCTAATTCCCTGTAAACCTTTTACTCAGGAGTGGGCAAAAATATCTGCATGCCTGATCACCAGCAGTAAGAATTGTGGCACCCTCTGCGTTGCACAGCGGGCACTGGCAGAAATGTTGGGCTGGAAGACGTAGATCCCACTTCTAAGGCTGTCAAAGATCAAGGGGCTGACATTTTCATGAAGCCATGTAAGAGTGTCACAGGGAAACAAGCAGGAGATGATAAACTGTAGTCTCTACCCCACAGCCACTGGCTGCTGGGTGTCCGCAGAGCCACTGACTGTTTTGTTCCACACCCATCCGCTGCTCACTCTGTATAGGAGAGAAAGAAAAGGCTCGGGGGGGGGGGTCTGAATATGCTTGAGGTTGCTTTCCATTGCTGCCTAGGAGAAGGAGATCCACCACTGTTTTGTCACAATGGTGAAAATAATGTTTAACCATTTGTATGCTGTCAAACTATGGACAGAATGGCAGGTCTTAGGGTTGTTGGGGGGGGGGGGGAACACGCATCTGAGGAATTGCTCTGCTTCCCCCAGTCTCCAGATGCGGAAACAAATCTTGAGTGATGCTGGTAAAAGAGATGGTTGATATATATGTGTGTGTGTGTGTGTGGGGGGGGGACTAAAAGGCCTAAGGCACCCATCTCTGCCCATTGCAGCTGGTGCCAGGTCTTCCTTGCTTACTCGGAGGGTGTTTGCATAATGTGTTTCTGTAAGATTGGCAGACTAAAACCCTAGGAGCAGGGGGAGTAGACTGGGGAGAGTGATGGTGGCCCCATGCATTTGGGCCTACTGTGAGCCTTTCACAAACTCCACCAGCAGCACACCTGGGGAAACTCCTGTGTGTCTTGTGTGTTGCCTGGGACATGGAGCTTGAGAAGGAATGGCAGCAACTGCTACAGCTGCTGGGTTCATTTTGCCAGCTGCCTGGTGTGAGCCAGCTACAGGTAGCTGGGGGGAAGGAGCTAAGTGCCAGTGTGGGCAGGCCCCCTCAGCAATGGCAGAAGGGTTGTTAGCCTTGAAGGAAACACCTGAGGCAGATGAGGGTGGAGGCCCTAAACCCACCCCCAGAGAAACAGCTGTAGCTGTAGCTGAGGTAGATATAGAGGCGAGTGAGCAAGGAAGGGGGGAGGAGGAACCAGACATTTGGGAGGACGCCTGGGAGTTTCCATCACCTTTGGAGAAGAGAGAAAATAGTCTGCCGGGGGAGATGCTGGAAGGAGCTTCTAAGAGGCCTGCATCTCCGGAGGACGGCTGGCTTATCTGAAGGCAAGTTGAAAGCTGAAAGATAGAAGCTCCCAGGGACAGCCGGTGCTGCACAGCCTCCTCTGCTTGCTGGATGCTGTGCTGGGGGACTCGGCTGGCAAAGACTGTCTAACAGCCTGGACCTTTCAGCCAAGACGAGCTGCCATGGGAGTGAACTAACTACCTCGGAGCTGGGGGCTGGGACAGAATATTCTCTCAGCCCTGGAAAGACTGGAAGGATAGAAAGCTACCAATTCCATCCCTGCTGCTTGGGGCTAGAGGCCCCATCCTGCAAAGGACTACAGAGACACTGTTTTTCTTTTCTTTTCTTTGTATGCTGAGTCCAATAAAGCTTAACTGATCACCAGTACCTGCTGCCTCATCATGGATACAGCGGCTGGGGCCGCTCACACCTGGGCACACACACAAAAAATCTTTTCTGACTCTGAGTTGCACATTACCTGGTTAACTCGCTTTTCTCCAGATTCTGGACCCCACATGCCTATTTCAGAAACAGCTGGTGGCCTGGTAGCAGTCCCAGACCCTTCCTAACCCTTGTCTGTCCTCCTCTGTGATATCACAAAAACATACCCCATGGTGTCATAAGGATCTACTCCCAGGCCAGGATTTGGCCCTGAAATTCCAATGCTGATCTGGCCATTGTGAAGGGCAATGATGTGGCTGGTGGTGCTCCCATGGTTCTCCAGGGAAGGTTCTTTCCTCAGACGGAGATGCCAACACATCCGAAACTAGAGCCCTTTCTGTACCTTGTGAGGCAAGATGCCTTAAATTGTGAATGAACATATTAGGAGATGAGGGCAATAGTGGCATTGGCTGGTCCACCTAAGGTCGTGGAATGTCTTGAGCTACAAATATATCGTTATAATACCTGGATGTGGTGGATAGTGTGATGAATTAGGACTCAGGAGACCTGGGTTCAAATCCCTACTCAGCCATGGAAACTTACTAGGGGTTGACAAAGGTAAAACCACTCCTTAAATATCTCACTTACTTGAAAGCCCTATTAGTGTCACCACAAATCAGATGCAACTGGAAAACAACTAAGAACTACAACAATGGTAGCAAACTCAAACAAACAATATGTCACGATCAGTGCTGACTTATGGTGCCCCTTTCCAGGCTTTTCTAGGTATAGAGTACTCAGAAGTGGTTTAACGTCCTGTTCTTCTGGGGGCACCCTAAGACTGTGTAGTTTGCCCAAGGCCACACAGGCTGGGTCTTTTCCTGGGAAGCCCAGCAGAGATTTACATTTGCAACTATTCAACTTACTGGCCTATTCAACCATACACAGATGCTTAGAACTGTTTGCTATAATTTAAACAGAATGTTCTCATCATAGTTGAGAAGAGGGTGACAAAGAAACCTCTGTATCTGCTTAGTCTATCAGTAAGGTGGTGAATCAATTCTATGTTTTAATCTGAACTTTGTAGGAGCTATCTCTGCAAAGGGTGTTGAACCCGATCCCCAAAATACTTTCAATGCCATGGCTAGTGTTCTAAAGTTTGTACTAAAACATGGAACAGATTCAACCCCCCACTGGTCCAGGTACTATTGATAGGCAATGTCAAAGCTCCTCTCTGTTTTCTGTTCTGGACAAGCTTTCAAATCAAGGGCACCCTCAAATAGGGGACAATCTTCTGACAGCTCTTCAGACCGAGGACCACTCTCTGTACAGAAACACACATGGCCACCTTTCCACATTTTCCACAGCAAGAGATATGTACAGTTGCACTTGCTGGTAAGCCAAAAGTCATTATCCATCTGTATCGGGACAGTGTAGATTTTTCTGTCCTTGTGTCCATGCTGCCTGCTGCGTTATTATTATTAAACACAGAGTTGCACAGCACTAATCAGCAAGATGGTGGAGTAGCTACCCGAGTGCCAGCATTTGGTCCTCCGTCTAATGGCAATGCGTCCTTAGACAATGTCAACCATGTGACTGTGTTACAAGAGGTCTGACATTAGCCGCTAGACTCCTTTTCTTCTTCTTCTTTGTCTGAACTCCTTGTTTTTATGAACAGGACAGGTCTTTATAAATGATGCCATATCCCTCCTTGCTGAGGGGAAGAAAAAAAGAAGATCTAAAAACAAACAGAATTTTTGTAGTTTTCACTGACAGATGTTTCATTTTAGGTTTTTTTTTTGCAAGGAAATGTCATACAACAGTCTCAATATACCTGCAGCATTAGCAGTAGAGGCCACTGTAATTAGGTAACACTGACTCCAGGTAACAGGTCTTTCAGAAGAGGAAATAACTGCATAGCAGGAGCCCAGAGCCTGAGGGGCAACCTGAGGACCCAAGCTAGTTATTAACCCATAGTAATTGCTCTGTGCCCGGTGGGATGTAAGGATAAAATGAGTTGCCATAAAAAGCATGTGACAATGGAGTCCTTTAGCTTTATTATTATTTTTTTAAAATAGTAGTGACTTTCTGTTACTCTGCTTCCTAGTATGAATGTTGGGATTCTCTCTCTCAACACTCAATTCCGTTTCTAATAGCCAGTATAAAAATTTTATCTGATTTTCTACTTTACTCTTTTGAAATATTGAAGGTTGATAAATTATTAAACCAAATGTAAAATGTTACAAATGCGTGTACATTTCATAAGGAACTCGGTGCAGGCAGGCTGCATAATGGGCCAGCTTCCACTGTGCAAATCAACTAAAAATCAAACTTTCCTTTCTTCGTCTGTCTCACGGTCTGACTACTTATTCATAAGATACATCTGAGAATGGTATATTTCCTTAACTTTCTACTCCACCTCATTTGATCTCTCTCTTCTGTCTCTCCGATGGGCATTATAAACTTTTATGAACTGTGATCTTCACTCCTGTTGCAGTGAAAACAGTCTCCAAGGGGCCATCTTGAGCTGATGGGGGAAGGGAGGGGGACCACACATGGACACACTTGAACACACACACACAATCTCTCTTCCTTGCCTACTGAGATCAAGGGATCACTCTGCAGTGGTGGAGGTAAAAGCCCCTCCTATCCCTCAGGGATCTCCACTGAGAACACAGTAATCTTGGAAGCACAAGAAACAGCATTTTTTTCTGACCTGCAGACCAGTGGATCAGCGGGCTGTGGGAAAGCAGGGAGGGTCCCTCTAGCTTGGGTATTTGTACAGGAAGTGCTCAACAGCTGCAATTAGCCACAGGTTGTGCAGCCTTGATATAAGCCAGCTGACTTCATGAGGACTACCATCATGTTCCCAGTTGTGTATTCAGCAGCGTTCTAGGAGAGTGAGGAGATGGGTAACATCACTTTTTGATACTGCACCTTCCAGAATCACCGAGCCATCAGGGCGACTGGAATTTTAGGAGTTGAACAGTAACATTTTCCCTGGTAAAACTAACAACAGCTTCAGGAGAAGTTAGATTGTGAAAATAGTTGGAGCTTTTTTGTTCTTTCAAGTGACCACATTGGCTTGGAGTTTCTGGGTGATGTCACTTTCCCAAAACTCTGAAAGTAAATTTTCCAACCTCCAAAAGTGGCATGCAGGAGGGTTTAAATGCAACCTCCCCTCCCTATAGCAATGATAAAATAACACTGCAGGCAGATACAAGTGCTTAGAGTAAGTGTCAACCAGATTGCACTGAATTTCGTCTTACCTAATGGGCATTTGAGGGGTTCCCAGTGTGGTGTAGTAGATAGAGTGCTGGGTTAGGACTCTGGAGACCCGGGTTCAAATCCCCACTTAGCCATGGAAACTGACTGGAGGAGTGGAAATGGTAAAACCACTTAAATATCTCACTTACCTTGAAAACATTATCTGTTGCATGTGAAGTTGCACGATTTATTGTGGAGTTTATATAAGGTAACCATGCTAGTAGTAATACTTTGGTAACTGTCACTTCTTTTGTGCCTTTCTCACCTTTTCTCTATCGCAACTACGTCTGTAACAAGAACACCAGAACAACGACTCAATGGAAGCAGATTAATGGCACTGTCTTGAACCCTCCCTCCCTGAATTCATTATGAAATAGTATCCACCAATATTGAAATTCTATAAGCTCATTCCTATTGCTATGGGGTACAGAGAATAACTCTCTGAGAACCTCAAGCCTGACATAAGTTATTTCTTTGAATCCTGGCCAATGGCAGTATGGGTTTTTAAAAAATAAAATAAACAAGTATGTGTATTTCTGAGGAAAGTAAGCTTAACAGGACCAGCAATGTTTAATGGTTTTTTTTTTTTTGTCACCAGTAAAAACCTCTATAGACTGCTTTTTGTCAGTGCCTGCTTGGGGAGAGAGAAGTAGCAAATATAAGTACCTGGAAAGGGTCATGGTTGGTTGCACCATCTGGAGCGAGGCAGGGAGCAAAGCATCAGAGAGTAACTTATGAGCTTCCTGGCTTTGGGTTCCCACCTGGACATCTGGTTTTCACTCTGATTCTGCACCTGCTTATCTGTATTCCTCCTGTGCCCATTTCCACAGCCATCTGACCCAAAATGAATCCCTTGTTTACCCTGCTTCTCTGACATCACAAAGAACCCCTGATGATGCAATAAGCGACCTAATGACGTCACAAGGACGTCATTCCCTGGTCTTGGTTTTGATACTGAAATTTCAGGGGATGAGATGCTGTTCATGTGGAAATCCTAGTCTTTTATATACATTGCTTTTCCCTTTAAGTGGGACCTCCAGCAGTCGTTGGGCACCAATTTCCAGCAGTCTTTGTCAGCAAAGCCACTAGGGAGGGATAAGAGAAGCATCCAACAACATCTGAAGGGCCATACTTTACCTACCTTTGCTTTACCTAAATAATTAAAAGGCAAGACTTTTTAACTACATGACCAGTGTTGTGAACAAACACAGAAGAATTAGGGAGATTTATATTGATTGTTGTAGATTTTTTGGGCTGTTTGGCCGTGTTCTTAAGGTTTTTCTTCCTAATGTTTCGCCAGTCTCTGTGGCCGGCATCTTCAGAGGACAGGAGTCAGAACTTATATTACTTATATTTGAGATTTATATTACTTATATTTGAGTAACCGGGGATCCTGTAATTTATGAAATCGTTCTCTGGAATGCACAAGTTTTAAAAAAATAATTAAACTCGGCATACGTTCTCTCTTTGTTCATCTTTCTCAGTTGTTTTGTTCATTCTAGGGAGATATTAATCTTTTGTGCATGGTTTTTGTAACCTCTCATGCTGCCTGGAGAAGATGTGGCTGAGAAGGACCTCCCTGGGCAGCCAATCTATCCAGCACTAACCAATCTTTTCCTCGTGCCTCTGAATTCAAAGAGAGTCCCGCCTCTCTGTTCAGAGCTTTTCTCCTCTTAAGAGTCAGTTGAAGTCTGTTGCTGAGAGCAGTCATGTTTTTCAGTTTGCTGTTTGATCTGTTCAATTGTAAATTAAACCTTTTATTCTTTCTCCTTGTAATGTCTCAGAGTGAGTTATTAACTGTAAGTGCCAGTTAATGAGAAAAAGGGTGGACTAATGTGGGGAATTTGAAGCTATTCTCTGTGAATATCTGCACTTCTGCTGCACAGCCAGAGGAATTTAACAAAAAAAAATTCAAAACTCTGCAACACCTTATTCTAGGATTACACAAGTAACCTAAAATGAGGATGGGCATTGCACAAGAGGACTAAAGAAGAATATCTTATTTGTGGCTGTCCCCACGTTGAACAGGACTTGTACCAGATGCCCCTCAAGCAGGACAGGGTTCCAGTGCTACCAATTCTACTTCTTCCCTTCTGGTCATTCCAGAGTGAATATGTCTCAGGGCAGACCTTTATAACTACATTAGGATGTAGGTTGTAGGGTTTTGTTTTGCTTTGGTTTTTAAAGAAAAACTACACCTACTAATGCTAAAGATGGTGTGGCAACAAGTGCGTTAGACCTTTCCTTTGATGTGGCATAGTAAACTGTTTTCCAAATGACTCTCTATATTGAAGAAATCAGCTGATAAAATGTTAACTTCTTTAAAGTCTGTAAGAAAAAGCCCCAGACAGTGTCTGTTAACTTCTGGAGGTTCAAACTCCTAGGTTCTACAAAGAAGTAATGTCTTATCTTTTGACTTCTAAATCAGCCTGGACCTCTCCTGCATTGCCAAGTTTCAGATCAGTCCATCGAACTACACCAAAGATTAATATGATTAAGCAACTGTTAAGTGTAAAGTGTTCTTAACAAAACGGAACACTGAAGTGTCCAGTGATCTAAGCATTACAGTTCCTGCAGTGGTGCTACGTACTGGATGAACTGCAGCTGTGCCTGGAGAAGGTAGATCAGACATGACTCCTATTATTCATCTACTTCCCCAGAGTATTCCCACCATTTGGCTGATTCTTATTGCTAGTACTATTTGTTGGGCTACTTTTATACAACGTGTTTCTCCGTTTATTTTCATGACACTGCTTGCACATTACATCAGCCTGGAGTATTGATTTCTTCTCCTGAAATAAGGCTACCAATATCTCCTGAAGATGGTGATGGGTGTGATGATGATAATGATCGTAAATAGTCAGACAGATGCCACATTCGTAAATCCCTTGGAAATAGGTTTCGTGGATTTCAAGAGATATTCTGTGCAAAGTGGTGTGAGCTGGAGCACAGAGAGAAAAGGGAGAAGTATGTAGCATTGCTTGTGTTTTGGGCTTCTGTTTTGTCTGTCTGCATGCTTAATATGAAGATGTATGGGTTACTCTTTCCTTTTCACTGGAACCTTCTTCCAGATAAGAGGAGGGTGGCCAGATGTAAAACAGGACACACTCCATTTGTGCACAAGAGGAAATGTCAGCAATGTGGCTTGAGTTCTGCTAAAGATGCTGGAGTTCTGTGCTCTCACCTATTTGGCCACCATACCATCATCACGACAGTTCAGAACAGAGTTTAGATCTGCGAACGTAGGAAGATTCTGAGTCAGACCCTTGGTGCAGTTAGCTCAGAATTGCTGATGCTGATGGACAGAGACTCTCCAGGGTTTCAGGCTGGACTTCTTCCAGTCTCACATCCTGGAGATGTGCAGGATGGAACCTTGGCTCTTCTGCACGCAAAGCATCTGCTGGGCTGCTGAGCTAACACCTCTGTCCTCTCACTTGTGCATGTGCTGAAAAAGATGGTGTGGTTTTCCTCAAAGGAAGTCAGGGGTTTTGTTATATTTAATAGCTGCATAGAGAGAAGGAATTTGAACAGCGTGCTATGAAAATGTGTGTATGTGTTGAAAATTTGGCTTTTTGCCAAATCTTCTGTTCTGCACAATACCAAAGGGCGTCGGAGTCATGCTCTTTGCCTTTGCTCCTCTTGTCCACACATTGGAAAAACGACCTTTTTGCTTTACAGATCCCAGCATTCGCTATGGCTGGGAGAATCCAAGAACTGTGATCTAAAAAGTAACTTTTCCAAACTATTTTCTACCCATGGGGCAGCTCCAGAAAGGCAAAGGCAGACAGCACTGGCAAAAAGGGGATGATTGGTTGAGCAGAAAAAGCTACAATAACACTCCACAACTCTTTTAAGAAAGCAAGATTTCTACCTGGATGAACATCTTGCAATATCAGGATACTCCCCCACCCGCCCCAGATTTCTACGATTCTTGTGCACAGAGGAGACGTTGTAGTGATTCAGCAGAACAGCCCCAGTTTACCTGTTCAAAACTTCAGGAAGGAGCTAGTTAGAAAGTTATATCATAAAACATTAACAAAGATAGTGTTTAAGTAGCTTTGGGTGCTTTTATACTTCAGATGGGCTTCTGTCTCAATTTTCCGCACAAAATGGCATTAATAAACTAAACTGAAAACTAGGATGACATTTTAGAGAAAGTTGGAGTGCAGCACAAGAGCCATAATGGAGTTCTTCCTCTTCAGACACTGTCTGAATTTTTTAAGAAGTAAAAGTAAAATCACATTTGATTTCTCTGGAGGGTGGTGTATAACCCTATTTCACAATCTAGTTCTATTTTTTGTATTTAAAGAAGAAGATACTTGGTAATGAAAAACCACAAAAACAATGTTTTCCTGTACTTCCTACAAATGAAAATCTGTAAGTCTGTTTTATCAATTGTTCATTGAAATTAAGGGTTTGGGATCTAAGCATTGTTTAATACAGCCTTAATAGGAATTCAGATGTATCTTAATAGGTTTTATGTTCATATAGCCTATTTATACCAAACCTCTTGACTAAGGTCTAATTGGAAATAAATAAAGTAACCGTGTGGATGTGATATAATGTCTGACTCAGCCATGCATGGAGAAGCATGGCCATATTGGTGGCAGCAAACCTCAGTGATATACCAGAGAAAATTAATGGGAAAGTTGATCTGAAAGGGTATTTTAATGAAGATTCATTCTACTGAGGGTGTGTATCTGTGCAATTTGCCCTCATGTGTATTGCATGAAGACAATTGGAGGTATGGGTAACCACATATGGAAGATAATTGTACCTACCAACCATCATATGTCAGACAAAAAATATGTAGTATCATTGTGGTGCATAATCTGAAGGCAAGAGTGAGAGAAAACTTTCTTAGACTTTTTTTTTAAAAAAACGCAAATATAAACTAGCTTTCAATCCCACATGCAGTCTTAATCAGGCTGGGAATCAAAGACCAAAGGCTGGTGTAGAAGAAGCACAAAAGTTTCAAAAATTACAACCTGATATGCAGGCCAGCCTCCTTTGCTGAAGACAAATTCCAGATTAGGGACTGCAGGGTCACATCAGTATATGTTTTGATGATGCCTCTAAAAGTAATTCTCAACTCCCTTGTTCTCAAAAGTAACCGACATTGTGCATTTATAGCTCCTTATAAATTCTGCTGGCTGATGGTACAAAACACACCTATATAGCCTAAGACAACATTAAAAATAAATTCAAACATAGGGTAGGAAAAAGTCCATAGGATTAATTTAAAAAAAAATACGTCAAGAACTGCTTTTGTTTCTCAGTAACAACACCCAGGAGCAATACATTAAAACATTTCTAAAACTTGACAAATGGCATTTAAAATGCTACCTTTACAATATAAACCTGTTCTGCAACAAAAAAGAACAAGTTGCTCAACAGGCTTGTTGTACAATGTACAGGATTGCCAAAAAGAGCAGTTTCTTTGTCTATATTCTTTGTTTGCCTGTATTCAAATGAAACAGAAAAGCAGGATGGTACAATTATCCAGTTTATTGGATGTGCCAAAGTAAAAAAAGACCACATTACTCAGGAATAAGCCTGGACAGCAAATTCTAATAGAATGCAATATCTGCTTGTTTCTGTGCAGTAGATTATGATTCTATGTTTCACAAAGTACCATAAAAACACCTTTTTGCAAGCATCGTCTCCACTTCCAGCTTGCCTTTCACAAGAAGAAAGTGAATCAAGTTGTGAGCATCATGAGTGCAAAATTGGGACGACTAGATAGATACAGCACAAAAATCCTTGTTTATAAGTACACTCTTCTCTTCCAGCAAAAATCTGTGCACTGCACAGTGAAGGAACGTGAAGCAAAACTGCATGAGGTGTAATGCAAACCAACACTTGAACTGCATTATATTCACTGCAACCAAAAAGTTAGAGTGACACTGCCAATTCATCCATTTATGATGTTATGATTGTAATGTGACTTATTTTGGCCTTCAATACTGGAAACAGGAATTACTAAAAATAGTTCATTTTTGTAATGAGTTACCTCTGAGCTGTGTCTGTCCACTTAAAGAGGAGCTGGCGGCAGGAATGAAAGTACAGAAGTGCTGAGCTAGGTGGCTGAGGGGCTTAGCATGGTACAAGACAACTGTACATTTTCATATACATGTTTAAGAGAGCAACCACATGGCTCCTTGAGTATCTTTTTTAAAAATTATGGGCAGAGCCGTCTTGTGATAGTGGCAATAGAATTCTACACTCAAACCCTCTCTGGTTCACTGCAACCAGATCAGGATGTTTATGAAACCACATGTCTCTATCCCAACATATTTCTCCCCTCTCACATTGATCACAGCATGAAATAATTAATTTCACTAGCTCCGTGACTGCCATAGTTCTGGGTCGCTTTAGGGGATCCTGTGGATTCAGGTATACTCATGTGAGATGAGTAAACATTGGGGGAGGGGAATGCTCTAGTTCTGCCATCCTTCATACTCACTCAGTTCACACAAATAATTATGAGTCTACAGCAGAGATTGTCATGTCAGCATGCAGGCTTTCCACACAAATCAGAATCCTGGTTCTGGCTTGTGTGGAAAACCTTCATGCTTAAAAGGATCATCTTGGTTTCAGACTTGTTGTCTGTCAGATAAGCAAAGCAACAACCAAAGAAGGCCGGGCAACAACCTTCTCTGCCTGGTATGTTTCAGATAAGAATGCATGACTCTCTGTAATGGTCCCTCCTGACTCTCCCCAGCTCCACCTCCAGCACACGCTCTTGCCTGCCAGTGCTGACAGAACACCACTGGCAGGTCAAAGCACTGCCACAGAAGTTTCTCTTTGCACACTGAGAGAACCTCCTGTTGCATGGAGACCTTCTGTTACATTTTATGCCCCCACAAGGGACTGCCCTCTTAATAAGCCAGATGTTGTTCAATACAGCACATCCAAAAAAAAAAAGGAAATAAGAAATTTGGTTTTGTTAGCTAATTCGTCCACTTCCATCACATGTTTAATTATTTATACTAGAGCAGAATTTAATAATGAAGTTCATGCTGATGAAAAGCATACCCTATAAAAGTTGGTGTTTTATCAACAGGCAATCCCAGAACCACAGAAAGTACAAAAATCATCACCATCACCATCTTAGAACTGCAGAGCTACAAGATCACAAAATATGGAATATTAAGAGAAAATAAAAGAATCTGGAAATAAGATCAGGATATCCTTGTCCCCATACTAATTCAGCATACTAATTCATATTGTTGTTGTGGTGGTGAGGATGATGATAGAACTCCTTCAGTCCTTAGAAGAATACCATTTGAAATACTAGTGTTATATCAAAATAAATATCTCAGATGAACAAACATCTTTCTCTGTGGAAGGAAATTAATGACGCTCAGCTCTGTTCTCTTTTTCAGAGAGGGAAAGTTACAGTCTTCATCATTGTCTCAGTTTGCTTCTCTCAGCCACCTTTTGTCGTGCAACTTTATAGAGCTGTATGAAACCATTCCAACAATTGAGAAGATAAAATTAGTTTATTAATTGTTAATGTACACCCTGAGATTAGAGAAAAGATTCTGAAAAAGATTCTGAAGGTCTGAATGGACGTTTCACTGAAGCTTGAAAGATTATTTCCCATTCTATTCATCTAAAATATTAATACATCCCAGGCCAGTGTAAAAAAGCAAAAAGAGAAAATCTTCATGCTCACAGGATAAAGACATTTCCATTAAAAAAAGGAAAAGAATATGGGGAAATTATGTAATTTCCCCCTGATACACCCCTGAAGCAAAGAACAAGATGAAAATGTTCCACTAGTGAATCTCAAACTGACAAGGTAATTTGAGGTTATATCAATTTGTGACTAGAAAGAGGATCCCAACGATCATTCTTTGTGATGCTGTTAAACCAATGTTTCCTAAACTTTTTGAACTTTCCACCCATTCCTTTAGACCTACTTTATCTTCAAAGCCCCTACTGTGTTGTCTGCTCCACCTTGCTTATTGAATCCACACAGATGTTGGTCACTTAATTGGTTGCATTAACAAGGCTTTATAGCTCTCCTTGGCAGGGTTCCTAATACTGGCCTGGAGGAGAGCTTCTTATGTTTTTGTCCTTTTGAAGTCTTGTCACTTCACAAGAATTTTTTTGTTGGAATTCATGGAGTTTGTTGTGTTCTACCATTAGTATTGTCAGATTCCATGATCTGAATATTTCTTTCCCACTGTTGGGTAGCAGGCTGCAGAGCCAAGGGTTGGGAGCTTGATTCCCCACTGTGCCTCCTAATGAAAAGAGCCAGCCTGTGTAGCCTTGGGCAATCTGCAAGAGTCCCAGAAGAAGGGGAGGGTACTTCTGAGTATGCTATACCTAGGAAACTTTGGAAAGAGTTGCCATAAGTCAGAATTGATTCAATGGCACATTAAAACAAATAGGGCAAGCTTGTGGATCAGAATAGGGGTTCTTTAACCCTAAATTCCGATTGGGGGCATCCCCTACCTTGGGTTGCCCTCAGTTCTAAATATCCTTGTATGTGATACTAAGCCTCAAAGCATGCATGCACACATGCAAGGGAAATGAACAGATATGTTGTAATGATTCAAATATTTTTGTTGTTAGGATTAACAACAAAACTGTCCTAACAAGACAGTTAGGATTGGGGTTGAACTAGAGTACTATTACCCATATGTCATGTGATCACTGAGAAATAACTTGCATCAGACCGCACCAAAGCAGTCCAAAATGAGAGATGTATGCCCGCGTGATCAGACCCTAAATTCAATTAATTTAATTCTTCTCTCTCTTTCTCTTTCTTTGCCTAATCTACTTCTTAGGATTGTTATGTGAATGAAAAGGTGAAAGGGCTGCAGGCCGTCTGTGTCACTATGAGTGTCGAGGAGGTGTAGAAAGGAGTGGGCGAAGTGCTACCCCTTAGCTGTTGTTGCATTACAACTGTCATGAGACCTAGTCAACATAGATAATGTCGAAGCATGTCAGGAGTTACAGTCCAACAGTGCAGACCTTTAGATAATTGTTATATTGTGTGAGAGACCAACAATACCCTTTAACATGTCTGGAATTATATACCCCTGCTGGGAAAGAAGATCACTGGTTTGTTCTCTAACAGGTTTTCAAAGTTGATTTTTTAAAAAAATAACAGCCTAATTAATCTAAACATATTAGGACTTTTAAAAATTTGGTGACAGTTCATACCGATTAGGGAAGTTGTTTGCTTTCTCTTCTGAGTAATTTCTGATTGGCTGAACAGATCAATTCCAACAAAGACAGTAAGTATTTCACCATTGGTTCAAACTCAGCTTCAGAAAGAACTGGTCTCCAATTTTGATACCTATGGTGCAATTATAGCCCCAGTACTTGGTCTTCTTTAGGAACCACATGGTCTAAATCCCAGACCTTGTGGCTAAATTTCATATTTACTTCCTCATGGTCAATCAGAAAGCAGAGCAAGCTAATCTGTAAAGCATGGGAGATGTGGAACACTTGTAGTGCCAGAAAAACAAGTAGACACTAGATCAAATCAAGACTTAACTTTCTTTAGAGGCAAAGATCTTAGAACTGCAGAACTGCAGAGTTGGAAGGGAACCTATGGATCACTGAGGCCAGCCCTTGTCAAGGAGGCACAGTGGGAAGTCAAACTCCCAACTTCTCGCTCTGCAGATGATGAATCTGAGACCGTCATACTTTGATCACATCATGATAAGATAAAACTCACTGAGAAAGACAATAAGGCTGTGAAAAGCTGAAGGCTGCAGGAAAAGAGGAAAGTTAAATAAGAGATGGATTGACTCTATGAAGGAAGCCATGACCTTGAGTTTTCAACAGCTGAGAAAGGCTGCTAATGACAGGAGATTCAAACAGTTGCCATAAGCTGTAGACAATATGATCGCACATAACAACAAGAAATACTTGTTTAAACTAGAATCCCAGATTCTTTTCAGTGATGGTTTGAGCCAAAATAGAATATAAAGGAAGAAAAATAATCCATTGAGCCTAGCTGTGGCTTCTGACTCAAGGTATAAAATGTAATTAATTCTTAAATCAGTTTTATTAAAACATGAGCAGATCTTGGGAGAAAAAATCTTGATAGTTATTTGCTGGGCTTCCATTATGATGTCCCTATGTTTAAGCATACTAACAAGTAAATTACAGTAATAATTTATAAAAAGAAATAATTTACTGTTGTTTAGATGAGAACTATAAGCTCAATGAGAGCCTTAGGTTTTGCTTTGGATTCACTGAAATAAGCCAAGATGTTATGACCAATGCCTCTTAGCCTATGAGCAGTTTCAATACGTGAAGTGCAGGAGAGGAAAGAATGATTATTTACTCAAGCTGGCATCCTTATTTATTGAAGAAAGGTCAGCCCTTTCAAGGAGACCTTATGTCATGTAAATCTGTCTTAAGACAACTTGTTACATATGATGCTTACATTGCTCAATTATGCCAACAATTACAGACCTATTAAATTTTTTAAACAAGCCTAGCAGCAAAAAACAAAACAAAAAAGGTTTGTTTGGGTTTTTTTAAACACCCTCCATTAATTATACATAATGCCTTAGTGGAGAATTAAGCTGGGAGTCTTAGCAAGAGAGAACTGGCTCTTTAATTACAAATATGTTAAACAACTGGACATGTTAGACGCCAGACTTGCTGCTGCTTCTTCAGGCCCCAGGTGCCTTGCATCAGTTGTCTCTGGCAAAGAAGAAGAACAAAGACAGGGACCATCTAGGAACATGATGACCCTCTTGCAAGTATCAGGCTATACGTAGCTGAAGCAGATCAATGCTGAGAGTATGCCAGGTAGTTCCTGAAGACCCTGCTCAGATGTTCAAGATGTCATGCCACCCAACCACCTTGAACAGACCCAGTCTTCTCTGATTTCAGAAGCTAAGCAGCATCAGATCTGCTTAGTACTTGGACCAAAGATACTTAAGAAATACCAACGGACTCCAGGTAGGGTGAGGAAAGACTCCTGCTTGAAATCCTGGAGAGCTCCTGCTGCCAATCAGAAGTGACAAAGACAAGGCCAAATGGACCAGTGAACTAACTCAGAATAGAGTACCTTCCTTTGTTTCTAAAAAACAACCCCAACACAGGACTTTAAAAATGAAGCTCCATTGCCATATGCTTGCTTCAATATTCTTTCTGATCCTGGAAGAATTACTTTTGGGTAATAAACCCTGAAGGTACCCAAAAGTTATCGTATGAAAAGCAACTCTCCCAAACCTTGTGTGCAGGCTGTTATTTCTTACTTCACATAAAATGGACTACAGGTGGACCATAGTTGTGGCTGGGAGAAGTTCCCTGGAAGTGAGTATGTGCCAGTATTATGTTGATCCATACAGCCCTTACTAGGAACCTGACAATTATTAGACCCTATCCTGGAAATGGTGGGATGGTAGGAATAATGTGCTCATTCAAGCTCCCAGTAGCATTCTGGGCCTTGTGAACATGTGTTGATTGCTAGATCTGGAATGGCCACTGCACCCTCATGTATTTTTAGATCTTACTATTGGATCCTTTGAGCTATGAGAGTCTCCTGGCCAAGTTCAAGATCCTTCTTAACTAAAACTGTATGCTGGCATTAGAAACAGCCAATGTATGGATGTGAACCTGTGCCTCCTGACAACAAGATAGACAGTGTAAGCCCTATGTGCATAACAGATCATATAGATGCATTCCTGCATAGATTTATACATGTACTTGTCTAACTTGTAGCTTAATCCATAGACTGGTAACAGAAATTGAACTATTTGGAATCAGGGCAGTCTAGGTCTATCAACATGATTGTAAAAGATTGAGTCTATCAACTTAGGTTTGCTTTATCTGTGTTGCAGAATCAGGTTTCAGAAAAGAATATGAGAATTGAGGCAGAGTTGAATTCTCTCTGGGAGTAAAACGAATCAGGAAGCAAAAAATATAATCCCTTTTATGTAGAAAATCAGCACATAAGGAACAAAGATTCTACTTGCCTTGCTACTTTTTCTTTCCAGAGATTATTTTTAATGTACCGGAGCATTCAGAAATCTGCTTGTTAGCTAGCAACGTGAAAGAGTACAGTCCATTCTGTCATCTTCAGCGCCCACCTCATTCAACTTCATGTGTAGATGAGACTGTAGTGGTAATTTTCCACTACAAATCCAGCTAATAAGATTCATAACCAGGTTAAACTAGTTATTATAGCTGATATCCTGTTCAATCTACCAAGTGTAGGAGATCAATGCAGAGAGACACACTTGACTTGTGCCACTGCCATGACCAGTCATGTGACTGTGCAAGTTGTCAGGCCACAGAGTATCTATAGCACAGCAACTTCTGTGTTTGCACTTATGTGCACGGTAAACTAAACCAGATATTGGCCAAATAAATTCAACTAATGTAAAGAGTGAGCTTTTATTGATTGGAATGGACCATTTCAAACAATTTTCCCCCATGTCGGATCTGCACCCCAATTAGCTAAGGGCATTTCCATCCGCTTGTTTTTATGAGTCCTGGGAGGGCCATGCTTTGATAGGACTATGTTATAATCTCTATGTGTTTTCCCTATGTTGTGGAAGACTTGAGTAAGATTTAGTGAAGTGCCACAATGCTACAGGTCAGCAAAAAAAGGCAGTGGAAGTAGGGATTTAAATCTTTGTTTATTTTGTTCTAGCAGGTGAGAACAAAACTTACAGAAGTTTTGCTTCACTGGTGGAATTCCAGACATTTTTGTACTTAAAAAAATATATCAGTACTTCCTGCTAAATAAATAAATAAATTTCAACATTTCAAAAATGCAAACATGCTTCTGTGCAAGAAACTTTAGTAAGAAAACCATGTAGCTTGAGCAAACTAGAAAACTGTGAGAACAAAATTCAAGCTCTTTGTACAAAAAGCACCACCTTTTTCTTTTTTAACTAATGCTGCTGCTGACAAAAAGGACTGGTAGGATTGAAAAGTCTTGCAGTTGATCATTTCTTGGTGAGGTGTCTCAGTGTGTTATGACACCTTTTTTTTCATCAAGCACAAGAAAGTCCATGAGTATTCATTCTGTCCTGAAATGGAAGTGATGCCCTAACTCTCCCTATCACTATGTGGCTGATGGTAATGCCTGTAGCACTGAAGCCTCTGGAGAAGTCCTACAGCTTCTGGAGAAGTCCTACATACCTACAGCTGTTGCCTGGTCATTCAAAAAATGTGCATGCACCATGTTCTTCTTTGTTTTGTGTTTAGATTGCTTGTTGGATGCAATTTCTTCCATTCTTGCCAGCAGTTCTACACAACACGTTTTCTATCAAGGCCAGAAATTTAAGTGAGAACCAGATACCAGCATTTGAAACAATGCAAAAGGACAAGATTTTATCTCATGATGCATATAGACAGGGCTTGCAAAAGGGTAAGGAAAGGACATAGTAGACTGAAAGATGAAATGTCATAAGCAATTTTCTTTGAAGAGGAAAAGACAAAAATGTAGAGTAACTGATGAGAAAGGAAGAAAAGAAGAAAGAGAGAGAGAAAAGAAGAGAAATCTGCCAATAATTCTACATATTCTGGAAGCAGGACAACACACTGTTATCAAATTGTCTAAAAGTAGACAAATGCCTGTATAAAAAAGAATTCTTACATACTCTTGCTGATATTCAGATGGTCAAGCACAGAGGTTTGATCTGCTGCCATGGGCTATGACAGTTTTACATCTTCTGCACTATATTCTCTTATGTCTCCATTACCTTAATAATGGATGTTGAAAAAGAATTCAAACAATGCATTTTATAGTTACTGTGGAGTGGCCTCGCTATATGGTGCACAAAAACGATTGTGTGGTTCAGATGCTGACCCATGCTGTGCCTCATAGTGCTGCCTCCTGCTTTGCTGTGGAAGTTGAGGTGAAGTTGAGTTACATGTGAGGAGTCTGTGTTTTGTACCACAACCCTGTGATTCTTTCAACTGACTCTTTCAGTTCCTTTTTGAAAATAGGAAAGTAAAGAGTTATTTTGAAACTATCAGTGAAACAGTAAGGTAAGTGGCAGTGGAACTATGATTTTTGCATCTTCTCTTTTTGCCTGCAGTTTTTGCCTGCAAATATGATGACAGTGTCAAACACAGCACATTTCTGTTGTATTCTCCTGGATCTGTTCTGCTGCTCTGCCCTGTTGGTCTTGTCTTTCATTCTTCATGATTGTTCCCTTCCTTTTATTGCTTTTGGTCTTTACTCCCAAAGTTTACACAGACACCTCCCTCGTATCAGGCACATAAATCTTCTTTCTCCCATTCAATTCCTTTCTTGCCCACTGGTGCATATTTCCAAAAAATCTATGGGTTGTCCAATCCTTTCCAGCAACCACTCTTCCTCTCTTGCACATTGCTTCACTTCTTCAGTCTCCATCCTTCCTATAGCTTTGTGTACTTCTTTACCCATAAGACTTTCTACTGGTAAACATCACCCTATTGTCTCTTGGCTCTGTCCTTTCCAGCCTTCCCAATCTGACTTGCTTTTCTGGATACAGACATGCCTGCATCTCTCTTGTCTCTTCATCTGCTTATTGACTTTCCGTGGCTTCCCTCCTGACAAGTCATGCTTTTAATCCTTGTGGCATTACAATGACCTCACAACCCTCTCGAGCAACAGTTGGTTTCAGTGGTGGCTGGTGGCTCCAGTTTTAGAGACACTGTGAATCTGTTGCAGGTATATGTCTGCCCTTTACAGAAGGTAGCCAAGATGCCATGAACTTATTTTGGGGTTAGGATCCAACAGCTTGGATACCTCTTGCAAAATGCAGACTAAAACCCAGAGTGGATTCACATCACCCCTGAAATTGGAGTCTAAAGCAGCCATTGGTTGGCTTCTAGGTTGGGCAGCAGTTCCTCTCAGAGGACAGCTTCATACTTCTGAAGCCACTGGGACTGGCTCCTCTTTCTGTTGTGGTATGCCACCATGGGATATCACTAATCCGGAACCCCCTGAACCTACAGGTAGGTGATATGGCTTTACACCATACACCTCAAGGTTGTTGTTGTTGTTTTTTGACAGCTTTTAAGGTACCCTATGAATATATTCTTCTTACCAGAAAGCATAGGCCCAATGTGGAAACCATTAAAGCTGTCTAATGATTAAGGACATTGCATGGTAAGGAAACATAGAGCTCTTGTTAATAAGAAACAAGGAGAAGTCAATAGTGATTAACAGAGGTCAAGGTGATCAGAATCTTGCTCAGAACAACACACTAGAAGGGACTGGCCAATGATTAACAGAGCACCCTGGCCCAGTTCCCTCTCCTCTTCCTCCCCTCTCCTCCTCCTTTATCTCTTCACCTGCTCTCTCTCCAAGCATTTGGTAAACAAAGTGTTGAGCTTAGACTTGGACTTTTACTCCACCTTTCAAAATGAATACCCTCCAGTTTAGATTGCATCTGCAATGAGTGGTGGTGGGCTTTGGGAAAGCCCATACCTTTAAACCTCAATTCCCATTTTGACAATGCAAGTAAAAGCAGCAATAATAAAGAATTGCCAATCTCCCAGGTAATTGCAAAAGTGACTGAGACAAACATTTGCATATTTAGAAGAGGCTATTTGAAAAATGACACACACCAAACAACCACCTTCACTTTAGACTATCTTGAGAGATTCCAAGCTATGCCAAGTCTCCTTCTCTCCACCATAAATATATTTATAAATTCATTTAATCCTGGTTTAAGGCGGTGTTGTCTCTATTTCACCTGGCCATGCTGTCCCATTTATTCACTTTTCAATTTTGTAGAGTGGCATTAGGTGCCATTTATCAACATCCTTCTCGTACATTTACTTATTAAGGCTCATGTGGAGAAACTGCATAAGCAGAGCTGGGTCCAACCAGCAGGCAGCTAATATACATAAACAATCCAATTAATCAAATGCAAACTTCAGAGAGTCTCGCAGATGGCCATTTTGTTGCATGTCTGCTGACAGGTGAAAAGCAGTAAAAGTTGAAGTAATAAAAGCCGGTAACCTTTCACTGTATTCTTCATTCAAATATTTATCTTTTTCAGAATAGTATTTTGTGTGTTCTGCCAAGGCAATTCTGACTTATGGCAACCTTTTCCAGAGTTTTTCAGGTAGAGAGTAGTCAAATGTGGTTGACTACTCTCTTCTTCTTCTGGGGTGCCCTGGGACTGTGAAGTTTGCCCAAGGCCACACAGGATGGCTCTACTCATAGGAGGCACAGTGTGGAATCAAGCTCCCAATTTCTGGCTCCACAGGCGGTTTGCTAAACCACTGAGCTCTTCAACCAGCTCGTGTAGTATTTTAGGCTTCAAATGTTATCACTGAACATTCTCAAAGAAGTGGCTTAACTAACCAAGATGGCAACTTTCCGCAACGTTTGTGGCTTGATGAAGCTTAAAATACTAATCTAGGCTTCACCTAGCCACGGACATTGTCGAAAGTTGCCTTCTTGTTTAGTTAAGCCACTTCTTTGAGAATATTCAATGATGACATTTACAATCACATTGCTTGGCTCTACCAGGCACAGCAAGGTGCATGAATAAATCATTCCAGTGTCACATTTCTCATCAGCACAGGTCACCTCAACATGTTGAGATACAGTGGAAGAATGACTAAGGGCCTTTTTCTGTTGAGTTTTTTGCATTTTCTGTACAACATGTAGTAATACAGAACTATTGCCTTTTCCTCCAACATGCACATGCAAACTCATGTGCACACACACACACACACACACACACACACAAACATGAACAAGCATGAAAAGACTCACAGAAAAAGACACAAGCAACCCATCCAGTGCCATGGTAGGGGTGTAAATCCTTGATTTTCTTGCCCTTGCGTGTGCAAACAAGGAATTGCAATATTCTTCCCATTGTAGATGAGGACAGGAAGGAGTTTCCTGGCAGTACTGGTAGAGGTCTGATGTTAGTGACAACTGATATACCTGCAAAATTGCCCTCTTTTGATGCTGCCTGATGCAGGATGGATTCAAGAGAGGCAGGAATTGGACAAGGTGTAGAGTGCATGGCTAGCATGGGAGAAGGAAGGAAAGAAGTTGGTTGAGGCTTTACTTACCCAGTGAAGGTCTACCACATTCCTAAAACTGAGAGTGTTGCAGTTTATAGTCCTTTGTTTTCCCTGTTTGCCATTCACCTCTGACTTGGCAACATAGAAATACCTGCATGAACTTGGGGGGAAGAAAGGTCAGATAATCTCCAAGCACCTCAAAGCAGGGCTAACTTGCTTTGTATAGCAAATATTCAGATACAAATAACATTGAATGACACTCAAACACCCCTAAACACAATATCAAGTTTTCATATTGTTAGGTTTACATACTTGTTCATATAGTTGATTGTACTAGGTGGATCTGATATCATGGTCTGATGTCATCTGCTTGTTACCAAAAACTTGTAAGCACATGTAATAACTGTACATATTAGATAAACAGAGGATTGTCTGTGGTATATGTTCCATCTAGCTAACTCATCCCATGTCTTGAATCTCTGTGTTCCACCTCTTGACCATTGCCAGGTACCAAATGGTCTTTGTTCAAACAGTTAGAAATCTCGCATGTGCAGGCTCAGCTAAAAATCATGCCCTACAGTCTTCTGTCCAGGAGAGCCTCTAGGAAAACAAGTACTGTGCAGATGTGACATTAAAATGCAAGCAATTTGCATTCATTACAGAATAGACAACCATGGTAGAGCAAAATGTCATATTATGAGTGTGTGCATTTAGATTTGATAAAACATGATTGCAATTTATATGCAAATGTGCTGTGGCTCTCGATCTCCTGGCACGTCATCAGTGTGGCTTTCAGTGTCACCCAGCTTGGAAGTCCCTTTCTTTCTTTCTTTCTTTCTTTCTTTCTTTCTTTCTTTCTTTCTTTCTTTCTTTCTTTCTTTCTTTCTTTCTTTCTTTCTTTCTTTCTTTCTTTCTTTCTTTCCTGCAGCTCATACATGCTAGATCTTTTCTGTGGGATCAAGTTCTTTTACCTAATCAGTAACAGCAGGTTTTCTCTAGAGTGGTGAATCAGGCATTAAGAATCTGGGCCTGCTCAGCTGTATTGTTGCTCTTGCACAGACTGAATAAGTGGGTTTTGCACCACCCCTCTTGCATGCAAAAGGTCTTTCATCAAGGCTCTCCCTCCATTGGATTGCAGCTCATTTCCTGGCTCAGAATAAGACCAAAAGCACACAACTTGGAAAGCGATGGAGGTCAAAGATAAACATTTCTTTTACTCTGTTGCAGTTTGATATAGAGTGCTAAAATAATTAAAGGGAATGTAGAAAATGCAACCCTGAAAAATGTACATTGTGCTTAAAAATGAGGTTTGAACAGCTGTGTGCAAAAAGTCACTACAAGGCAATTAGTTAACTCTCCATCCAAGCCATCACAGGGGAAAAAAGGTCAATATAAAATAACATTGCCTTGCAAAGGAATCTTTTTCCTAGCAAGCTAACACTTGAGTGTGAAAATGTGAGCAATGCTAAGGAAAATGAAAGCAACACATTGGGAAAGAAAAGAAAGAAAAAAGTCCTAGACCATGAAACTCTTGGAGTTCCAAAATGCAGGTATACCATATTGGTACCTCACCAAATGTGTTCACTAGCACTTTGCTCTCCTGGCACTTCACTGGTGTTGCAGGTGTTCAAGGGAGCAAGTCAAAATATCAACAATGTCTTGCTGCCATGGTGGTCTGCTGTTGTGGTAATTTGCTGGGAGGGCAGGTTGCTGGAGTAGCAAGGGTAATGTAAATTCTCATTGAAACTTTATGAGATGTATTACATGGAACAGCAGTTTACTGTTCCAGCAATTGCTGACGTTGAAAGGAAATGTAAACAAATGAAAGAAATATAAATATGGGGAAGCGAGATACAGACACACAACACACACCGGATATCAAAGACACGGATACCAGGCACCTGGCACCAGATGTCAAAGAACAGGAGGCAACAACGTATTGTATTCACGGCCCCTAATCCTGGAGGCACCCCAGAAGTGACTTTAGTCCACTTTTTTTAAAAATTGTGGTGATCTTTCATGGAACAACACAATTGAAAAAGATAACAGTGGTTACCCAGACCTCATTGCTGGTTCTGAAGATCCCCCAAAATGTAGGTCCACCACTGGTTGTATTGTCCCAAACTTGGCAACCAGCAGGCTTCCAGCCACTAAGAACTTACACCCCCCTCACACATTGCCTTACATGTTGTTGTTGTTTTTTGCTATGGACAGGGGTGGCACAGGGAAGTGGCAGCCCTCCTATCAGAAAATTTTGTTTGCCCTCTAGGTGAGTCCTCATTTTGAAGTTGGCATAGACATCTAGCCAGGATTTTTAGAGCTCCTCTATTTCCCCCCCACACCATTTAGAGATAGGTGGTGCCCCCTGATGAAAGCTAACATTTGTTTGTGATTTTTAGTGGTCTAAGAGAAGTATCACCTACCTTTGCATTTTGAGTGTATACAAGGATCACATGGTTTCCCTCCTATTTATTTCAGCAAACGAATTATCGCATAGGAGGTCCAACAACACACTGCCAGCAGAAGACTATCTCCTCACTATGTAATGGTGTGTATGTGTGTGTGGGAAAGTTTCCAGAAATAGGCAGAATGGCTAGGAATGGCTTCAGGTGTTTAAGAAAAACCCTAGGCCTCCGTGCCCTCAATTTTACTGTGCTTAAACTGCTTCTTCTCTGTCTTACAGAGGTGCTTCTCAGCAGTTTTCTCTGGAAGAGCTGTTGTCTCTGGAATTCCTCTTTTTTGTCATTCTAAACCTGTTCCTTCTGTCTCTGCGGACTCAGATCAATCACCTTGATTCACAATCATCAGCCAGAAGAAAAATAAGCATAAAAGGGTAGAAACTACCATTGTATTAATTAAAATGGGTGGCAGTTCGCTACGTTCTTAAGCCAGTATCTCCCAATTTTTATTTGATGAGTGGACAAACTTCTGAAGAAAATCAGGGAGTGCTGAAAACACCATCCATGTTCCTTTAAGGTGCTTCCAGCAGGTCATGCTATCAATCACTGCCCTTTCATTGTAAGCTTCAAGGGGAATTGCACTTGATTGTCCACACTTCAGTGTGTTGTGCCCTTGTGCTGATTGATGCATATATTTTACTACGCTGGGCATGTGTAAATTGACTTGGCAATGCTTTTCCCCCCTACAGAACATTGGTTGCCACATATACCATTTTCTTTTTACTAATGGCATCGCAATTTGACAAAAAGTCTGCAAGAAGATGTCTGTGCCTCTTTAGCTCTCTGTGGGCCTATTTAAAGATATTTGAATCACTCGAAAAGGCTGTTACAGAAGATAAATGTTCTCCAGAAGTCAGCAGAACCGGATAGATCTCCCAATTATGTTGAAAACGCAACACGTCTAATAGTAGTGGGAATTTGTGAGTGGAAAATTCAACCACTCCAGGTGAAGATTTAAAATCATCATCACCATCATTGTTATTATAATTGTCATTATCATCATCACTATCAGCAGCAGCAGCAACTGCAGCCACAGCAAGTTATTTATAAGGCTTTTCCATTTAAATTGATTTCACTTTAAAAGTTTTGGAAAGATTGTTGTAACTACAATTTGTCATCGGTTTTTGGCAGCTCCCTGTGATATTATCCTCCTTGTCCACCCTTTGTGGAGGTGGAGACTCATCCCTTTCACGAACGGCAAGGGATATAATTGAATCTCAGAATGCTGTGGCACACCTGCTCATCACACATGCATCCCCTATTCAAGTGTTCCTCCTCCCTCCCATCTCCAGATTTTTTCTAGCAGAGAACACCTTTAACACAGTATTGATGGATGATTATCTATCCTCTGTTTGATTCAGTTTTGCATTCTGCTTCCCAGGGACTACATTTGTCTCTGCCAAATTCTTGCAGCTTTAGAGCTATGTATGAGGAAGTAGTGCTTTTACTGAATGAAGATTCATCTAGAATGCAGTTAACAGAGGTAGAGTACTGCTGTAAAAGAGGAAGTGAGGTGCCGGAGAAGCAAGCCAATAATGGCCATGCAGACACCGACTGCCTACAGCAAAATCCTGAATGGTGGTGAGGCCTTCATGAGAGGCACACTAGTGGAAACTCCAAGTTCTTTATCATGCCAGAGGCATCTTCATGGATGTGGCATCAGACAATCCTGCATGTACATGTGGTAAGGCCAAGTGACTGTTGGGTTGTGTGTATTGTCAAGACAGTGGAAGCTGGTGGCTCCAAACTCAGTGAGCCAGTGAATTTACTGCCAGTTTTAGTGTGAATTATCCAAAGTGCTGAACCTATTTGGCATTCAGCACCTTGGAGAGCTCATGTCAAAATCAGCCTGAGACCCTGACCAGCCTCACCATCCTACTGAACTATCATGGGTGCCATCACCATGAAAGTAAAGCCCAGCTGATGTGCTGGCTCAGCTTTATATCTAAAATCAGGTCAGGTTGTATTGGCTATTCAGTTAAATGGATTCCTAGACTCAGGTATTGTCAGGTAACTGGCAAATTTAAAAAGACAGATCTAAATATTTACAGGTGAAGACAACACAAAACACAGTGCTATACACAAATGACATAAATGAACACGCTACAGGATGCCTGGAGAGGAACAAATAAAACAGTGAACTAGAGCTGCAGATCAAGAAATCAGAAGTGTTACTGACATTCATTATATATATTCAGAAGGGTTATAATAATCCGAAAGAAATACATGAAGGGGAAATACTTTAGTCTGCAGGAATTTTGGTGTTTAAAAATCTCCAGCTAGCTTTCAAGTTTCCTGAACATTTTCTCTCATCTCATCTTCCCTAGCTTCTCCACAGTTAGCTCATCCCATCTGCCAGACTTAACATTCATTTCCAAAGTTCACCCTCCCACTCAGAAACAATATTCATAGGCCTTACATGTGCATGAAAACATGAGAGATCATGCTGATTTGGAGAAGCTACTGTGGCTGGGTGAGTCTGGCCTTGAGGGTTAGCTCATGAGATAAAAACTCTTTGCCTGACATATACAATAAACCTCATCAAGCCATCATGCTACTGCTCTGGAAACTGGGTGCATATACTTTTCTGACAGGGCTCTGCAGATTAAGATGATTCCCTACTGGGAGAGATTACTCAGTTTTGACTATTATTTGAAGATTTATAAACAAACCCTTAATAATAGTTTGAATAATTTCAATATAAATCCTTCCTTCCTTCCTTCCTTCCTTCCTTCCTTCCTTCCTTCCTTCCTTCCTTCCTTCCTTCCTTCCTTCCTTCCTTCCTTCCTTCCTTCCTTCCTTCCTTCCTTCCTTCCTTCCTTCCTTCCTTCCTTCCTTCCTTCCTTTGGCTGCTGTAGACATGATAAAGTTTGGCATATCAAAAAATTCAGCATGATCAAAGATAGACAGTCTAAAACACTTTCTCCCTGTGATTAGAACCAGACAGGGGGTTGTATCACACTCAAAGGTGACGTACAGAAATGTGTTTCATCATCTGAACAATACTCTCCTTATTCCAACACAGAATCCATGACCATCTGTGAGAAAGTAATGGTTTCCTATGCAGTGGAACTGCAACTTAACTATCATCTAGTTAGGTTGATGATGGACATTTCCCTTCACTGTACTGTGATAAGGTATCCCAGTAAACCTTCACTGTGGTGCCACTGCTGTTTGGTCATCAGTCACAAAGGCAGCACTCAGATACATATAGGCTGAAATCCTGTTGCTTAGCATAATAAAGTGCAACTAGTATAGGACCATTGTTTCAATGGAACTTATGGAAGAGTTGACTCACCAAGTTCTCGCTGACTCAGTTGGCCTACTGTGGTTGTGACATACTATGCTACACAAAAGATTTCAGCTATAGGCAAAAATGTTGTTGCTTAGCATAGTACATCACACAAGAATAGATTCACCATAAGTCCCATTGATTCAAGTGGGTCTGCTGTAGTGCAATTTATTACACAAAGCAACAGGATTTGGGACATAGAAGTGTTTGTCAGGGTGCTACTTCTGTTGGCTGTACCAATGATGCCAGTGTGCTACCATTTCAACCTGCCATGGTAACATGAACCACTGTAATTCATATGAAGGATTTGGGAGCTGGGAGTTTGAGGCAAAGGAGAGATGCAAAAGCATGAATCAGTGGAGTAAAATAGGATGAACATGTTACAGAAGTACAAGGAAAAAAACATTGTCGAGATATTGGGGCTTACAGAACTGATAAATTCTTTGTTGTGCTGTCGGGGCAGTGACGGAGTGCTAAATCTGGCCCAAGACTTGCCCACTAAACAAATGACAGGAAATGGTTGCAGAACAGGGTGGAGAAAAGAGATGGTCTGTTGACATGGCGTTTGGTCACAGTGGGCACAATGAGGACCTGAAACAGTGATATCATATCCCATATAGTCAAAGGGAAAGAGGGGAACTGTAATCAGTTTGGAGGCAAGATTTAAGAAGATAAAACAGATGTGAAGACAAGGGAAATAGCTACAATGAATTAGAGCAGAATAAATGGTGCTGCCTGGACCATCTACTGTCTAAAAGAAAAGAGCAGTGGATGCCT
The DNA here is from genome assembly GCA_037013535.1 of Intellagama lesueurii. Classification (NCBI taxonomy): domain Eukaryota; kingdom Metazoa; phylum Chordata; class Lepidosauria; order Squamata; family Agamidae; genus Intellagama; species Intellagama lesueurii. Next base: position 120,756,797 of record JBAJHW010000001.1, on the reverse strand, counting down.
TGGTTGCTTCCTGTTTTGTCATCCTTGGCAAACTATACCATAATGGGGTCCCCTGACAAGGCTTTGTGAAAGCACATTTTAAACCCTTTCTTAGAAGTATAAATTTCACCTTGGGCTGAATAGATTCTGACAACAAACAAACAAACAAACAAACCCAATCTCCAGTCAAGTCCTGCTGTAGAAGTTTTTCTTATTTAGGGCAACAGAGATGTTTCCAAAACACCTAATTATTAAGATGGCTATGTAAAAACAGCCACCCTTCTATCAAAACATTGTAGCCTGCTCTTTTCCAGAGTACACGAAACTTAAGAAATTCCACAGCATCTGTGCTTACATTTATCTACCTATTCCTTTGGTCTTTTCACCTAACTTGCCTTCCATAATTCCAGACTGTTTTTAATATTTAATCTGCCTGTGGTGGCTTCTATCCTATTGCATGGATATAAGAGACAGAGAAGAATATTAGGCAGAAGGGCTGTTCATTTTTCTTTTCCCAAGAGTGAGTTTTGGAAAGTTATTTTAAATTCTAAATTGCCAGCTCAGAAAACAAAATCACCATTCTGAAGAAAATAACAGATTAACTAAACAATTTAGGCTTTTTTTTGTTCCATTTGATTTTTGCCAGCTGTTATATTACAAAGGGTTTTGGCCATCTCCCTGACCCCACATCTCATCAATTCGTAAAGCTATATTCAGTATTTCAAATCTGTGCCCAGTCTCTGTAGATGATTCTTGGGAATGGGGGAGTGCTTTTCAAATGTTACCATAAAATAAAGCTTAAGAAAACAGTGATGATTTTGAATGAAGAGCAAGATCTCTGTAGGTTAAAGACGTGAAAGGGCAAGATAAAAATGGTACAGAGTGGCCTTATCCTGTAGTTTTCTTCAAACAGTTGGGTAACAGGTACATAATTTTATTGAGATTTGCACCAGTAAGTCAAACATAAGAGAGTGCCATTGGATCTACAAGGCAGGGGTTTTATAAAGATAGGTGGGAGAGAGATAATTGGGTACCGGCTTGACATTGCATGTTGAGAATATTTATAATTTCACACATAGCCCTCCAAGATCTGTCATCAGATAGGATAAAATCTGTTCCTATATTTTCAGTAGAACATACTGCTGGTTCATCTTCTTCAAACAAAAAGAGTTTTGGCAGGAGTCTTTGGTAAGCATGCCAAAACCACAAAGAAAAGCTCCCTGAGTGTGCCAAATAATTGGAGAAGGAACTGTCCTCCAAAGTGCCTCAATTGATCTAGGTAGGTGCATTTCTGAAAAGCAAGGATTCTTCCTCTGGGCCATTTGGTCATCCACGAAAGCAAACTCTTTACCTCTCTTATTAAGTCAATTCTGTAACAAACAAACCCAGGTCAATGGGCTGGATAGGTCAGATAATGCTTCAGCAACTTCCATGTTATATCTATCATCAATGGAAGGCATGTAGATGCGTCTTAGGCTACTTCCAGGAAGGACTTTCAATGTGCAAAGCCTCTTTTTGCACAACTGTATCAGAATCCCAAGCCCGCATGTCTACTATTTTCCAGCATTCAGTGGAGCACCCCATGAAGATGCAAGCAATTTGTGGCAGTGGGGGGAGTAAAGATTGGTTAAATGCAATTTTAGGAAGGGGGTGGCCTTGCCACTTAAACATGAGGATTCTGAGCTTTTCCTCCTTCCTGTTCCCTTTCCAAAGAAAAACTTTGCTTGGCTTTCCACAGCAGTCTGGTGCTGCCCTTGGACACAAACTGCCTCTGGAACACTGTTATGAAGTTGTGCTATTCCAGGGGTATTATTAGGGGAGGAGGAGAGAGCTGCCCAATGGGGTAACCCTCTCGAGTCTATTGAGAACAGAGTAGGCAAATGTTAAAAAAAACACAACTGAAAAAACAACCCTAAACCCCCAAACAAACAAAAAACACAAAACCCTAAACAAATAGTTTAAGGTAGTAAAAATGAGCCAAGAAGATTCATAGGAGATACTTAGGGGCCTTCATCTCACTTCAGTGATGGATGACATTTGAGTGCAACCTGCTACGAGCAATTGCACATCTATAGCATAGCGGGAAATATCTGTTAAATCTTAATTTTCTAGGTTAATGTGCTAGCGTCTGGGTTTCAAGAAGAATGGGTTATATTTTTGCCTGCTGTGAAACCTGATGAGCCTCCAAACGAGCAGCCTTGATCCATTCTGTTTTGTTAAAGTACTCACAGTCTCCATGGATGAAGGCTTCCAAAGCAACTGGGGACATGAGATATATTTTTCCAGCTTACATCTTTTGTCATCTTGATGATTTCTTGTTTCCCACTTGCAGCTTTCAGCTGGAAGATCAATTCCATGATAGGGAGCTTAATTAGGAGTGATAGTGAGATAACGGAAAAAGCTATTTGTCAAATCTGCACCAGTCACATGGCTGTGACACTTAATGTGCAGTGAGTCAGGATGAATCTCCAATGTTAGAAAGTCTAAAGAACGAACTGTTAACTGCTGACAGAGAAAAAAGCAAGCGTTTTGGATCTACCTTGGAGATTTTGGTTCTGGGGAAGTGCTTAGCCCCTCTATCCACCAAATCTTGAGAGAAAACCATACATAGTGGCTATCTGCACAGTTTCCTGTAAGCAGTTCTTTGAGTGCAGAAGGAATGATGGGGCTGGAGAAGTGAAAAATAGTGTTAAGGGCAGCTGTGATTTTTGTTTTTAATAATTTACTTTCCACTGTGATATACGCTAATGTGATCACACAAATCATCAGTGATTCAGCTCCAATTAAAAACGATTGAAAGGTTTGTGCTTCATTAGTTTGTACTCAAATGCTGTTGTCCAAGCTGCTCGACCATGGGGACTTACAGTCAACAAATAGCTAAAAACAGTAACACAATATAATGGGCAGCCCCTTTTGCAATAGACTTATATCAAATAAGTTCTCTTCTATCCCTTCCTCTGAATTAAATTAACTTTATAAGGAAAGAAAGCTATATTTTTAGTTTTACAGCTGTATCAATAAATGTATTTTTTACTGTTATGCACCTCAATAGCAAATATCCTGAGTAGAGAAGGGCACAGACCACCAGTTCAGCAGTTTGTGCTGGTGTCTGTTCGTCAGTCCAACAGGTGTTCCTCAGTTCTGAGTTCCACCTCCTCCAGGAGGGGTCCACTCAAAGGCAACACCTGGAGGAGGTGGGGCAGGATAGTCAGGGCACTTTGTCTGAGTGGGTGCCTGCCATAGGAGGCAGGATCAGAACCACGGAACACCTGTTTGACCAGTGGATGAACCGGCACAAACCGCTGAACTGGCAGTTTGTGCCCATCATGAAACCTGAGTTACTTAGTTATGGGTTGTCAAGTCAGAACCAACTTACAGGCATCCTGGCAAGTCTTTCAAGGTTAAGTGAGATATTTAAGGAGTGGTTTAACCAGTTCCACTCCCCCAGTGAATTTCCGTGGCCAAGTGGGGATCTGAATCCTCATCTCTAGAGTCCTAGTCTGACATTCTGTCCTCCACACCACAACATGTACCATGCAAAAAACAAAAAAACAAAAACAAAACAAAACACACACACACACACACACACACAAACCCTCCCCTCCCCCCACATATATTTTGAACAGAGAGTAGAAGCATATGAGACTTGGGAAATATTGGTGTTTTGATTTCCATAGTTTCATGAGTTACATACTCTCTCTCTCTCTCTCTCTCTCTGTGTATTTTGTATATTCAAAAATAAAGCTGCTGAAGGTGTCCTATAAAAAGAAATGAAGATTAAATGGCTTCTCTCCCCCTTCCTTTTAAATGGATCCTTTGTTATATTAATATGTTTTGGTACTGATAAGCTGTAATAATAAATACATCCAGCTCCTTTTGGGATCTAGCCTCGAGAGGCAAATTATGACATTAGATCCTCTTGCTAAGAACTACTGGATAGCTCAGTGGCTTAGGTCTCTGGGTTGGGAGTTCAATTCCCCACTGTGTCTCTTGAATTATTGCTACTGAGTAAACTTTCTGCCCATGTCTCAAGGAATTGTGGGAGCACCTGGCCCCTTCTTTCCTTTGACTCTCAGAAGTGTCCTGTAAAGAAACAAGGAACCATGATTATGTAAGATCACCATAACTCTTGTCTGCTATGGGATTAGTTTACTTAGTTTCTGAACATCTGGATTCAGAAGCAATGGAGGCTTTTTCCTGTTATGTGCTGTCAACTCTAATAAAGTTTTCAAGGTAAGTGAAATATTTAAGGAGTGGTTTTAGCAGTACCACCCCCATGTGAGTTTCCATGACCCAGGCCCCCTGAATCCTAGTCCACTGCACCACATTGGCTACCAGCAATGGAGGTTAGTGACACCAATACTGTAGGGTTGGAGAATCCACTCCAGGATTTAGTGTGCACTTTACAGATGTTCTCTAAAGTGATGAAAGATGGGGAAGTCCAACAGGTTGCTTCCAGCTCAAGACTGGATAGTCTTGGGGGGGGGGAGAATCACTGTGTGGGGAAGCTCTTAGAGAGTCACTGCTGGGGGAAAAGTGGGTTGCCTTCCCCTCTCCACAGTCTGTGCCCCCTCTTAAAAGTCTTAGACCTGTGCAGCAGTTAGGTTTTTGGGCAAGGGGTTGATGTTGCTGGAGAAGAAGGGGACCAAGCCCGTGAGAAAATACCCAGTGCAGCAATTTGGCTTAGCTTGCATATTTGTATAAACATGCAATTATTACCAAATAACCATAATCCTCTGGTATCCAAACTACAGTAAAACAAGACCTGGGCAAAACTTGGGTTGGGTTAGAGTTCTTACTGCTCAGAGAAATGGGGTGAAAAGTCATTACCAAATGACATTTCAGTCACTTCTGGTACAATGAGATTAAAGACTGCAAAAATAGTTTAACAAAGAGAAGGGATAGTTTCCACACTGAGCCTCTTTCCACAGCCATATAAGTTGGCCATATTTAGTTAGAGTTAAGATTCCTTTCAGCATTGGTATTAGAGCAGCAGATGGTACAAAACCAAGAAAACATGAAGAAATAAAATAACCTTCACAGTTATTTCAGACTGTGCCTTTTGGTAGCTACTTTTTATTTTCCTTCTCCCCCCCCCCCCCCCCCCAATGACTGGCAGGAATTAGTGATGCCATGTTGTACTGATCTTCATTCTTTCTTTCCCATTCATTGCATGCCCATGTAAATTATTATTATGAGTAGATTAATTTTAGTTAAGTGTGAACTATTATTGAGAGATGCAGAGCACAACAGTACTGAAATATATTTGAATTACAGGAGCTGCTCATCCAAGGAATGGACATGTCCACTGCAGATTTTAGAAGCAGCAGCAGCAAAAGAGAAAAACAAATGTAAATCACAGAATAGGTTATACAGTTGAGTGCTTTTTATTTGTATAGTGCCAACGTTGGAATCATTTTTACTAGGAAGAATTAAGATGGAAATTGCCATTGGGTATGAAATTGTATTTGATATTATCAGTCATAGAATAGGATTTCACATGATACCTTCCATGGTGAAGAGGAGTAGATGGTGGTGGTGATTAAATCCCCTATTCATAGGAATACAGGAGGCTATCTTAGCTTGAAACAGATTACTGGTCCATCTAGCCCTGTACGATCAACACTGGCTAATAGCAGATTGCTGAGGTTTCAGGTAGGAGTTTTTTCAGCCATATCTGGGAATGCTGGGAATTGAACCTAGGAGTTTCTGCATGCAAGCCAGGGGTAGGCATGGCGGCCCATCTGATGCCATAGGATTACTGATCCTCTCAGCCCTAGCCTACAGAATCAATGGAGAGAAATGTTCGGAGTTGCAGTCTAACAACATCTGGAGAGGTACACTTTCTCCACCACAGCTGTAAAGTATGTTCTCTGCTGCTGGCACACAGAATTCATTCAGTTTCTCTACAACCTCCTTACCTCTTTAACTTCCTCATTATTTGAGAGTCCATCCATCTCCACAACTGTTTTTCTCAATTCTGATGTATTTTATTTTAAAAATCAGAGAATGTAGTGAACACCTATCTATCTACTTCACTGAATAAAGCAAAATGATCTACAACACAATGCTTCCTTTTACTCATGAAGACACTCTTTCTTGAACAAAGATTGAGAAGACACTTTGTGTGATCACCAGAGTACACACAATGTCCTTGACAGTGATAGATCATAGAAATGCAGAGAAAGTTGGCACTCACATCCCATTGAAAGGAATAACCTTGAAGCATTCTTATAGCAGAGCTGTTCAAGAATGAAGCTTGAGGCTGACTTCTGGATTATTAGGATGAAGACCATGGTCCTGGAAACGTACCAATTGCAAATAATTACTACAGCTCAGAGATCATTCATTGACCTTTTAGAACAGTAGGAGGGATATAACATATATAGGATTCAGTGATCACCTCAAGGGATCCACATGTCATATGCTTTGGTTGGCATTGAATTCTACTGTACCAGGCAAGACACATCTGTGTACCCATTATCATTTGCAAGTGCATGCTGTCTGACCATATGCCATCTCCACATCCCCATCACTCTCGCCCAGTATGAATGAACAAAATTATACCACTGCACAGGTGGCTGTATATTAAGGCTGGGTCAGATGAATCACATGGCATTGTTCTAACCTGTAACTGAGGTGGGGGTTCTATGGTTAATACCCTGAAAGAGGCCAAACAGCTTGATCTGAAGTCATGTAGGAGAGATAGTTCTGGGGATGGTGCATACAACCATGATGCTTATTTATAGGAATTTAAAGTTTAACAAATGGCCTCCAAGCTTTTTGGTAGCTCATATGCATCCTTTTCTCCTGGTGGACATGAGGTTAAACTCTGAGGACAGTTTTTCCAGTTGCACAGTGTCTTTAATATCAGATTTATTAGCCCATTTTAAACTATGAAGCTCAGAAGCCATCCGTGCTAGATGCTTAGCAAGAAAGCTTTTTTTCCTTTGCAGTGAACTTTTCAGTTGCTACTGTCAGGAGGTCACTGGTTGCAGGGAAGTGAGTACAGGTAGTTACCAGGGAGCAAGGAGGGAATGCAAGAAAGGGAGTAATTTGTCAGTTGGGAGAGAATGAAATTTTGGGGGAAGCAAGAGCTACAGCATTAATTTATTTTCAGTATATAAGCTGTATACGCTTTGGCTGCCTTTGCTTGCCTGTTCCTCTTATCCCATTTCTCTTGGTTGCCTGTTGATCTGTGTAGAGTATGTCCCAGGGATTACCCTTGGAAAGTAGCCTCTCCATCTTAAATTTCCAGAGCTAATCATTTCCATATTGCTATTGCTTCACATTTTCCTGGGAAATCTTATCTTCTTCTTGGACACATTCACAGCTGCTGTGTTTCTACATTTATACTACGTTGCTGTTTATACTTTGCAATGGAGGGAAAACTCTTCTGGGCCCCAGTGCCAAATTAGTTCTGAGTAAGCAAACTCTGAAGGCTCTACTGATTTCTCAAACTCCACTCTCGTAGTCATTTGATAAAGGTAAAGGTAAAGGTTCCCCTTGACAATTTGTCCAGTCGTGTTCGACTCTAGGGGGCGGTGCTCATCCCCGTTTCCAAGCCATAGAGCCAGCGTTTGTCCGAAGACAATCTTCCGTGGTCACATGGCCAGTGCGACTTAGACACGGAACGCTGTTACCTTCCCACCGAGGTGGTCCCTATTTATCTACTTGTATTTGCATGCTTTCGAACCGCTAGGTTGGCGGGAGCTGGGACAAGCGACGGGCGCTCACTCCGTCGTGTGGATTCGATCTTACAGCTGAAGATCTATAGACCTTACAGCATAGAGGCTTCTGCGGTTTAACCCACAGCGCCACCACGTCCCTAAAATGACTTTTTGCCATTGTATTCTAAATTATGTCAATAGGGGCCAATTTCACTGGTACCAACCCATTGTGAAAATATAGATTCATGAGGACATTTTTCATGGATGTCCTCCCTTAGAAGTCCAAGTACATTGAATTCATACTTTTTACCTTGACAACCATCCCAAATCTAACTTCTTGAAGCTCCATGCAGAAGAATTCATAGGTTTCTGCACAGAGCTAGGAAAAGTTGTGTTTTTGACTGTAACATGCAGAATCCCCCAGTCAACATGGAGATTCTAGGAATTAAGAGTCCAAGAAGGCACTTTTTCCCAGTTTTGCCCCACACTTCCTGGTCCCTCTGTAGCCACATCCCATATACCTTTACCTTTGTGCACTAATGCAAATTCTGTAGTGCAATCCAGGTATATTTGGTGAGTCTCCCTTTCTGACACAGAGGAGCTGATCATCTTCTCCAGTGGGGATAGCTGAAATGTTGAACTGACCAGAATTTTAAAAAATGAAGTTTTCCAATTTGTGGTCTCTGTGACTGCTGGGAAGCTGTGTGGGTGAATCCAGATGTTTTTCTTCTTTTGGTTTACCATCAATGGAAAGATAACTACAAGTAGCAGATTATTAATTTATTATTATTATTAGGCATCCTTCAGTCTCGAAAGACTATGGTAACGTGCTCTGTATGGAGGACTTGGAACAGCGTCTAGTGTGGCTAAGAAGGCCAATTTGAGAGTGACAATCCCTTCCACACTGAAGACAAATACAATCTGTCCCCTGTCCAGTTCCCTGATTTTGCTGCTTCCGTGACTGCCTCTTTGCCTCGGTCTGCTGGACAAGGGTCTCTTCAAATTGGGAGAGGCCGTGATGCAACGCCTGCCTCCAGGCTGAACGCTCAGATGTCAGGGTTTCCCATCTGTTGAGGTCCATTCCTAAGGCCTTCAGATCCCGCTTGCAGATGTCCTTGTATCGCAGCTGTGGTCTCCCTCTGGGGCGATTTCCCTGCACTAATTCTCCATACAGGAGATCTTTTGGAATCCGACCATCAGCCATTCTCACAACATGCCCAAGCCAACGTAGACGTCGCTGTTTCAGTAATGTATACATGCTAAAAATTCCAGCTCGTTCTAGGACTACTCTATTTGGAACTTTGTCCTGCCAGGTGATACCAAAAATGCGTCGGAGGCAACGCATATGGAAGGTGTTCAGCTTCCTCTCCTGCCGTGCACAAAGGGTCCAGGACTCACTGCAGTACAGGAGTGTGCTCAGGACACAGGCTCTATAGACCTGGATCTTGGTATATGTCGTCAGCTTCTTATTGAGCCATACTCTCTTTGTGAGTCTAGAGAACATGGTAGCTGCTTTGCCAATGCGTTTATCCAGCTCGACATCTAGAGAGAGAGTGTCAGAGATCGTTGAGCCAAGGTACACAAAGTCATGAACAACCTCCAATTCTTGTGTGGAGATGGTAATAGAGGGAGGTGAGTCCACGCCCTGGCCCATGACTTGTGTTTTTATTAATTATTTTTTTGCTTTTTGAATTATAGACGAATAAATATGCACAACTCAACTTTAAACAGTGCGCGCACACACACACACACACACACACACACACACACACACACACACACACACAGAGGTAATCAATAGGAAAATGCAAACATGACAGACAGTATAAGGAAATGCACACATTAAGGGGGGAAAGTGCCAAAAGAAGCATGAATGATCATATGAGAAGAAGAAAAATTACACTGCCTGATACAAAACAAGGAAGAAAATGCATGTAGGATTGAGAGAAAGACAAAATCCGGACAAAGAGATTTTCCCATTGTTATCCTCAAGCAGGTTTTGGCGGCCTTTGTTTGCCTGTTCCTCTTATCCCATTTCTCTTGGTTGCCTGTTGATCTGTGTGGAGTACTTCCCAGGGATTACCCTTGGAAAGTAGCCTCTCCATCTTAAATTTCCAGAGCTAATCATTTCCATATTGCTATTGCTTCACATTTTCCTGGGAAATCTTATCTTCTTCTTGGACAGATTCACAGCTGCTGTGTTTCTAGGTTTGTAATCGATTAGCAATAAATTCTGAAAGTCTGAATCAAAATTAGATATTTGGCAAAAGAGGAACAAAGACACAGAGAACATAAAGGAAGATACAACGAAAGGACTGGGACGCCGTACTCTCTTTTTGTACAGGAAAGTTTGAAATTAGTTGCTGGGCAGAATCACCCTATATTTATACCAATTAGTTCTGTGCCTTGGATGACATCTGCTAGTACATGGGCCATGAGTTCAAATCCTCATAAAAACAAATTAACCCTTAAGCAACATTTCCTTGTGTGGTTCTCTTGCTATCCCATGACAGGCAACTCTTTTTTCACCACTGCAAACATGGTTGAATACACAAGTTTCAAAGTCAGACTTGTAAGGGCGGAGTAACTCATGCCCTTTGCCTGGCCTCATTGAATATATGAAGGTAGATGTGTATTTTGTAAATTTCATGCAGAAAAAAAAAGAGCCACATGAAATGCTCACCCATCCTGAGCCCTGATGAGGTGGATGGTGTATCAGCACAGCTGACTTTGCAGATTTAGGATCCTGGTGATCATACCACTCTTACACAAACCCTGTCTAAATCCTGCTGCTATAAAATCCAGTGTTGGATTATTTTCCATTCAGTAATTATGATTTCCAGTCCCTGTTTAGTTAATTTCCTTCTGGTACAAATCAGACAGTGTAAAGTCCATTTTCAGTGTCAAGTCCATTTTAGTAACCTTGGCATGGCAGTAATCATATTATCCTCTCTCCTCTACACTCTTCCCTGTAGTTAAAGTGACAAATTTCACGAACCTTTTCTTAAAAGGTCAAGCTACGATGTCAAGAGGAAAAACTCTTGAGAGCAGCTACTTCAAAGGCACACAAAGTTTAGGAAGAATCTATACATGAATTTCTTCCAGATATCTTAGCATTAGGGATGTGCCCTGCCTTTAACAAATGTGCAAATATGGACACGATCAAGAATATCTGTTTGTTTCTGGGATGACCACAGGGAGGAGCAAAGAGCTCAGAGGCACTCACAGGTAGAGTGGAACACCTCACAGATCTCGCATGCTTCCTTCCTTCCTTCCTTCCTTCCTTCCTTCCTTCCTTCCTTCCTTCCTTCCTTCCTTCCTTCCTTCCTTCCTTCCTTGAATTATTTCTTGAATAATCAAAATCTATATTGTTTGGAGACTTGTTTCTTCAGTCATTTAAAATGTCAATGCCCTTACCAGCTGCAGAGCTGCAGCAGGAGGGGCCGTAACACTACTACTATCAGACTGAGGGAACATGAAGGTGGAAGGAGAGAGAGAAAAGACAGAAAATGAAGGGTTCCTTGCATCATCCTTTTAAAAAGGACTCCAAGAGGACCATGCCCATAGCCCTTTTAAAGTCCTTCATTCACTCCCTTGCCTGTGGCTGCCTTAGAAAGCTGTTTTGTTCACTGATAAGGTTGAGACTTTCTCCTCAGCTCCCTGTAAATCTCCGGTGCCAGTGGCACCATAATGCTATGATCTGGCCTTGGCATTAATGTTTCTCCATTCACAGGAATGTTTTTCTCCTGGTGATCCTAAAACACACAAATACTAACCTTTGCTTAGACAAAGATCAGTTCAGAATTTCTCCAAAAGGGCACAGGGCAGGTGGGGCATCAATCTGTGTGCCCTTATTTAGAGATGGACGAGGTCGGGGGATCAGTGCATACCACTATTCGTAATTTTAAAAACAACATCTGCATCAGAGGAAAATGGGAACTTTATGGCGTCTTTTTCCTCCAAAATGAGCTGCTGAATATATTGATATTTTTGAAATACAAAATAAAAGCAAAGCTCTAATACAGAATCACTAGTACTTGGTATATTCTGCTGCTTGATTACAGGATAGAGAGACTTAAGTAGGGGGTAGAGAAGCTGCTGTTGTAAGAGACAGGGCAGAGGTGTAGAAACAGATCCTGTTGGACCCCAAGCCCCATCAGCCACATCCAACATGGACCATGGTCAGGGATGATGGGAGTTGTAGTCCAACAACATCTGGAGGCCTTCAGGTTACATAAGCCTGAAATATAGGAACTTATGTTGCTATTTTGGAAAGCTGTTTGCTATGTGTGTGGTAGAGGGATTGTCTTAAGGCTCTTACTATTGTTGAGAGAAGGCGGACAAAATAACAGACCATTTCTATATTCGCTTCTGCACTGCCCCAGAGATACACTGCAGATAACTCAATGGAATTTCCTACTGGCTCCTTGGTACAGTGCCCAGCAGCAATGCCATGTCTGCACCATTCCTTCAGCCCCTCAGCAGCAGGTCTGGCATACACAATAAGGTGTTAAGCTTTTTCCAGAGAACACCAAAAGGCCCACTTGCTGGCTTACAGTAGCAAAGATAGGAAATGGTGAGAAGATTGATGGTCCTACTAGTAGCTGAACCAGTGTTTTTGTTAAAAACACCTTTCCTTCCAATTGAAATCAATGGAAAGAAATTAACTATGCCAATTCCATAGTTGATTTCTCTAACTGGCATAGTTAGAGGATTTACTTAGGTTTAAGGAATGGAGGTGTGGGGAGAGAATCGTGCAGGTTCACAGCTTTTAATATAGCCTGTTAGAGATGCCACTGCTGACGGTCAGGAAGGGTGATAGTGGACCTTATTTCTGGTGCCCTGGGAAGTTCACTTATGGGAAGCTCCCCCATTCTGCCCATGTAGAGGACATGCACAACCTCCCTTCTGAGGTCTTTCTGGGAACTCAGCACTGATCTTTTAATCAGTGCTAAATTTGTATCCATATAATATCATTTTTAAAATGCTCTCTGCCCCAAGCCATTTAATTACTTAAATAGTGAGCTTCCCCAAATAGAAATTGCAGTAGCACATTCTATGCCCCTCAGACAGAGCAAAATATAAATCTAATCCATAGAAATGAAGGAAGCAACAGACAAGAGATGTGGAACTCAAAGTGCTAGAACAGGTTAAGACACATTTTGAAACTCCATCTGGTTTATTTTTCTGTATCTGATGCCTATGTCTGTCATCAGGTCACGAAAGAATCCAGCACCCCATTGCATGAGAAATCCTCATCAGTTTCAGAATAATTTGCTCAGAGGTTCCACAATATGAATTATAGCAGATGAGCGCTTGCAGGATTGTGCCATTTCCCTTTTTATACTCCATGATGCAAGTTACTTCCTGTAAACCCTTGTGGAGAGGATAAGCTATCAATCTAAATATGCCCTAGAATTGAAAAGTAGCCATAAATTCTTGGAATATTCCCCATGCTGCTGTAATTAATTGGCTTCAGGAATTGATTGATGAGATAAGAAGGAAATGTATAATAGATGTATAATAGAAATGTAATAAATGTATAATAGAAGCAGAAGGTCAGATAGTGCTAAAAGCATCTGTGCTGGAGGGCTCTTCCAGATGGGATGAGCATTCCACCACCATTGGTCACTGCTGGTTGCAGTTCAGCAGAAAGGAAGCCAGGGCTTACTAAATTTTGCATCTATAGTACATGGTAAAAATCACTCTTTCACATCAGCATAAACAGCACTTTCAGGCTGTGCTTGCAGCAACAGTGGGAGAATAGTGTTAGTAGAAGATGAATGGGGGGAGGGAACTGGAGGGGAGGATGCTTCCTTCCACCTCTGCTTTCTTTTAGTGCATTAGTTCCCAAACTTGGGTAAACCAGATATTCTTGGACTGCAATGCCCAGAAACCCCATCCAGCACAGCTGGTGGTGAAGGCTTCCGGGAATTGCAGTCCAAGAACACCTGGGTTATCCAATATTGGGAACCATTGTTTTAGTGGACAAGGAAGGGATGTAGTGCTAAGCCCTTTTTTGGAGGCAGGAAGTGTAGTGCTAGAATCCTTTCTTGAAAAGAAAACAAAAACCTTTAGAAAATCGAAAAGAAATCTAACTTCCCCTGCTGCTGCTCGTTTTCTGGAGTGATTTATGGAGGGTACCAAGGAAGCAGTTGGAAACACTGAACTGCATCTACCACAATGAAATGGATTAAAAGAAACCTCAAGGTGGGATTAGGAGAAAACGAAAAAGTCACTGCAATCAGATTTTGTCACTGATTGAACCAAAGAGTTTTGTGTCATGTGGATGGTGAGAAAGTCCCCAAAAGCATCAGCAATAAACTATGTATAAAATGGAGAACAAATACTCCATTTGGATAAGCTAGATAGCCTTAGCTGGACTCAGAACCACAAGAAAATTCAAGCTTTAAAAAAAATTTAAATTATTTTTTACATTGACTGGCAGCTTAACAGCTTGTTATTTTGGAATCTGACATATGTGGATTGCAGTTTGGAAATCTATGCATGACATTTTGGTCTTCATAAATTTGGGGTTATGTACCATGTGGTTATGCCCATGTTCACATATGCTGTAAATCTGGAGCTGTCATTTTTATTTTAGTGTTTAGCTTCAGCTATGTCACAAGACAAATTGCACAAATGAAAAGATGTCAAAAGCAAATTAAATTGGTCTAAGGAGCATAGCATAAAATAAACAAGGTTGAGGTTGTCATAATTAATTAAACAGGCTCAACAATTCCTAGGCAGGAAAGCTGGTAACTTGAAAATTCTGGAGTAAGTTACATGAAGTTGAAGTTTTCAGAGAGAACATCTTTGAAAGGAATCATTACCAAAACGAATATCTTGCTTGAATTTGAAAACCCCTTCTTGGGATCAGCTTTTGATTATGTTTATTCCATAGACTCAAACAAACAGCAAAGATAGTGAGTGAAGTGATGAAATCACATCTTGGGGTGATATATTATGTGATCATTGATCACTTGAATGCACTAATACATCAAAACAGGCGATACATTTCATCTCTCTCTCTCTCTCTCTCTCTCCTAGAAGACATATAAAATTTGGATTGAAGTGATAGCCTATAAATGTTATGTCGCTTTGCAAAAATGATCACAGGGTAGGGAGTTGAAAAATAAGCAGAAGTCTTTTCAGCTGACAGAAATGCCCAGTAATGCCAGACCTGTGTTCTGCTGCTGATCTTCAGGAGGTCTGCCAGCTAAGATCTTGCAACAGAAGAGGAGAAAAAAAAAGGTGGGGGGAGGATGAGGACTAATTGGGGCAAAGGGAGACCCAGATGAAATCATCTTCCAGCCCGGGGATGTGGCCACTACACTGGCACAAACTTAGGCCTCAGCCAGTGTAATCCTAAACCATTTCCAAAGTTTCTAAACTGGGAGGAATTTGAGTCCAGCACAGCTTCAGTTGGCTTTGTGTCAGGCCATTGGTTCTCCTCAGCTATCTTGGCTAGTTAAGATTGCACTCTAAACTAATTTAGAAAAAGTGATATTTTGGAGGATGGATGAGAGTGAATTTATTTTGAAAATAAGTAAACTTTAATGTGAGGGTAAATAGAGGGAAATGAATGATAGATGGTGTTCTCCTTGTTTGTTTTCCTTCTTTGTAGTTGGGTAGAGAAAGATTACTGCTCAATGTTAATATTATCAAAATGGGTTTGTGTGGGTTTCAGATGGTGCCCACCCAAAGTGATCCTGGAGAGTTCCATGGTGTGGAAAATTCAGGAAGGGCTTTCTTGCTTTGGTCCCAATGACCTGGCGATGGGAAGATTCAAAATGTGAGGAAAATATGGAGAATTACTGTACTCAGGATAACTCTGAACATTTAGTAAAAATAGGGTTTAAGTAGGGTGCAGATGGCCAAAGTCGAGCCCTCCAGAGGCTGTTGGACTGTATCTTCTAGCTTTCTTCACCACTGGCTATGTTGACTAGGGCTGCTGAGAGTTGCACTCAACAACATCTGCCAGCCCTCACTTTGTGTACCCCACACAAACATTCTTTCCTCTCACCCGATCATCCTCCAATTTTGTAAAAAATTCTGACATCTATGAGATTAGTGCTAGATTACCCTAGCACCTTATTGCTGGGTCCTCATTATTATTTTCTGCATTTATTTACCATGAAAGGATGGAAAAGGTGACACTGGAAAAGAAAGGAAGGATTGGCAGAGGCAGGACCATAGGAAAGAAGGAAAGGCAGAAGGAGGCTGTGGGCTGGAATATGACTCATACTGCATCCAGTGTGAAGGATGAACTCCTGAATCAGTCCACAGCCCCTGCATGAGCACAGATTGCAATTTCAAATGTAATACAGGCTGCGAATCAAATTTCAGCATATTCAGTGTAGTCATACTCTAACTCCAGAAACCCATCTTCTTCCTTGGACTTTTCAGACAGAATTTTTTTTGTTCCCTCTATTTTATTCCCAGCCTCCATTTTTGTTGGCTTGGCCCTGATCAGATGACTGGCCACAAGTGCTTTTAGTGGCCTTATAAAATCTAGAGGTTTATTTTGCCCTGGCTTTGACAGGGGGACAGCTTTGTCGCTGTTGCCTGAATGTAGGAAATATGCAAGGTAGAACAGCTCCGAGGAGCACAGAGAAACCACCACCACCCATTGCTCTCCATGGCTGGGGATGAAAAATGCTTCACTTTGGTCAGGCACTGCAGTCAGGATGCCTTTGGCAGTCGTTGCATCATTGCCTGGCATTATTAAATGAAACCTCTCAAAATAGAATGGGAAGCAATGGGGCTTCAAGTTTGATAGAGGTGATTTTTATCTCCCAGATTTTTACAATCCGATTTTCCTGCCTGCCTCTTCCGCTCCACTGGGGCCTTTTATGTGCAGCACTTGCTAGAATAACACTGAATTTCCATTTGTACCTCTTTTGTTGCACATAAAAGCTCAATTAGCATTCCGGCGCGCTGTCAGCCTGCACCTACTTAATGAACTTTTATCCACTTTCATGTTCTTTAAGTTTAATTAACTAAAATGGAGGCAGTGGCTTAGCAGTTATGAAATGATTTTTCTGGAACAAAAATATTCTTTCCTGAAAGTATTAGATGAGAAGGAGAGATGGAATATTTTCAGACACGGGCAAAATATTTTTTTTACACAATGATGGTTTACATCAGGAATGGGCAAGTATGGCCCTCCAGATGTTGTGGGTTTTGTGTTGTTGGTTGCCTAGGACTCCCATCTGCCTTAAGCAGTCTAGTCAAGCATGAAGGATGATGGGAGCTGCTTTCCAAAAACACCATCAGGGCCAAAATTGTCCATCCCAGGCTGACACAATTAAATCTCTCCTCCGGCCTCCTTTGAATGTGTTTACATTTGAGAGCTACTGGTGTAGGCTGGTGGGCTGATTATTAATTGCATTTTCTTCCAACTTACCCTCCGGTGGTACACATACAATTCTGTAAAAACAACTCTGGGAGGTGGATTCGGTTGACAGACAGTGATTTCATTCTACTATGGCATTAGTTGCATCTTCTGGCCACCCTACTGACCTAAATTCAACATTCTACTGAAACGTCCCCTACCCTGAAGACCTTGGCTTCATTTGGAAACTGGCCCTGGAAAGTTCCCCATCCCTTGGATGTTGGGGCACCCCATAGGGCTGCAGTGGGAAGGGAAGACGACTCCCACTGAGAGATGGGAATTCTTATTTCAGGGCAATGGGATTTTCAGGGGATTCTCCATCCATGCTGCTGGACCTGAACATACAGGCTGAAAACTTATCTCCCTCCCTTCTGAGAACTCTTTCTACAAAATTCTGCCTCTGCTTTTCTCACAGGAACATCAGATTTGTGTGCTTGCTATGTATGTAAAAGAAATCTACCATAATACTGAATATGATGAATGAGATAGTTTATTACAGTTAATTCAAAGAGGGGGAAAAGGCAGTTTAGACCTTGAATGTCTGAAATAAACAGCCAATTGGGTCTCTCAAATAAAAGCAAAGAAACCGAATGTTTTTAAAGAGGTAGAAAGGAAACACATATGTGAAGGACACCTCCCACCAAGGCCAGTTCCTCTTCCTCCTGAGTACTTGAGTCATATAATTCCCCTTGGTTTGTAAAGGCTAAAGTGAATTTTGTGGTTCCCCATAACTATACTGTGTGCTAGACACCGGAAGATTTTTTTTTCATGGGCCAATCTTTGTCCAATACAAAATAAAGAGGACTCCTTCATGCACAAAGAAAGGAAGGAGATGCTCAGGCGATATTCTGAGATATTTTTGGGGGGGAATTTTGAGATTACACATTTTTTTTTATTTGGGCCATCCCTAACCCTTTCTCAGTTCCATTGATGGAAATACTTCTGTTAGCAGAGGAAACCCATTGGATCTTTGCCCTTCTTTAAAAATGCACATTTAATTTGCTGAATCTGTACATATATTATGCAGACATCTTTATACAATGTATCAGATTACAAAAATGGACTGGTGCATCATGGTTTATGAATTAGTTTTATGAACAGTTTAATTCTTTTCATATGTTCAAGAATGAGACAATTTCACCTTAATTTGCTTAAACTTCACTTTGAATATACAGGCTAGCTTGAATTATGCATTGGATAGCTGAATTAGGCAGCTGATGACTGCATTAATGAAAGTCAGATATTCACATTGTTAAACAAACTAAAGAAATTAACATGGTAGAGTGGAGAACACTCCATTTCCACTAACGATTTAGTTTTGCTTATATTAAACTTGATCTTTCTTGTAGCATCACAAAAACTAATTATAATGGTTTAAATCATTCCAGCCTCTTTAAAGCTGCTATTTAACTTTTAAAAACTTCTTTATTATACTTCTGCACACACAGAGAGACAGTTGAAAAACACAATTGTCTTAAGCTTCCAAAATAAACCCCATTATCATGACAAATGCTCAGCTCTGTATTTTATAATGCTTACTCTGTGACTCATTTACATGCATATATACTAAAGACAAGATGCATCCAGTGTCATACTTTGGGATTTAATGGGGTTTTGTGGTGTAATCAGCTGGTCTCAAGCACAGTGGAGGGAGTCCAGAAAACATCTCCCATTTGGTCTCTTCCATGTTTTCCTGCCACTTCTTCCACTGTTTTTTATTTCCATACCGGTCTCTAAGGATACAAATGTAGAACAGTTAGAAAATGCCTTGTGATTAGGGATATGCAGAAATCTCACTGTTGCTGAGACACTAGGTCAGTTTCACTGTCTCATCCTTTGCCAAGGCTCCTCTGTGTGTTTGTGTGTGACTGAGGGAGGGAGGGAGGGAGGCTGATGCCCGCTGGTCTCTCTCTCTCTCTCTTTCAATGTGTGTGTGTGTCTGTGAGTGAGTGAGTGAGAGAGAGAGACTGAGGGAGGGAGGACTAGGCGGAGCTGCTGCTAAGAACTCTGCTGGCTGGTCTAGCTGGCTGCAAATTTTTGCATCATTTTGCAGAGAGAGAGAGAGAGAGAGAGAGTTGCAGGAGAGCAGCTCAAGAAGCCATCCATCTCTCTCTCTCTCTCTCTCTCTCTCACACACACACACACACAGAGAATCTGTAAAATGATGCAAAAACCAGGGGATAAAAGCTTGTGTTTTTTCTTGTTTTTTTTTAATTTTATTTTTAGAACAAAAACAAATACAAAAATACCAAAATACAAATAATAATAGTGCTTACTATACACTAAGTTCTACCGTGCACCCCATACCCACGGGACCTCTTAGAACAATACTTTTATTACAAACTTCCTTTCCAGAATTGTATAGATTGTTGTTTAGAGGCTTTCCCCTTCCCTTTCACTAATACAAATTCCACAAATCTACCCCAAATAGCATAAAAAATATTTGAACTTATTTCCCCTCTTTTCATCGAGTTCAATAATCAATTTATCATTTAATGCAATGTCCCATACTTCACCATACCAATCTTCTAATTTAATATCATTTTTATCTTTCCAAAACTTAGCTATTAATATTCTAGCACTTGTCATAAAATTTGAAATCAATTCCTTCGAACAATAATCAAGATCTGTCTTATCAAAAATTGACAACAAAACAATTTTAGAGTTAAATTCAATATATTTTCCAAATATATCACATATTTCCTTAAAAATCAGTTTCCAAAATTTCTGAATCAATTTACAATCCCACCACATATGATAATACGTACCAATTTCTTCATCACATTTCCAACAAGCTTTAGAGTAATCTGAATTTATTCTATTCAATTTCACAGGAGTCATATACCACCTTAAACATATATTTTTTAAAAATTCTTTTATTCTTACTGACATTAGCCTTAAAACTCTCATCCTCCACATTTTTATCCAATCTTCTATTTTAATTTCTGTCTTTAAATCATTTTCCCAAATTAATTTCAGAACTTCTGTTCCTATCACTTTCTCCTCTTGTTCCAAAATTAAGTTATATATTCTACTTACCACTCCCTTCATCAAAACATCTTTCTGCATATCTTCATGTGATGATAGAAATTGTTCATACTTAGTGCATTCTCTACATTTACCATTAGTTTTCAACCATTCATTTGTCCAACTGTCTAATTGAATATAATTATACCATGATAGTTTATTAGTTTGGAGTTTAATCATAATCTGATCCTTCGATCTCATTTTACTCATCCAGTCCTTCAATCTTGCAACCTTTTTGTCCTTGAACAAATCTACTAAACCCTTTAAGTTTGTGGGAAATTTTTCTATTTCCATCACTAATTTTAATGGTGAAGTCGAGGGACATAGCTTCTCTCTATATCTATTCCATATATATAACATATTTCTTAAAAAGGGTTTTTTAATCTGATTTATTGTATTTCTTTTTACTACATTAAACAAGTATTTTTCAACATTCCCATTTATTTCTGAGGATTCTGTATCCCACCAAATTAATTTTTCTTTATTGTATATAATCTCTCCAAATTGATTTGCTATATAATAATTTTTTACATTAGGAATACCTAAACCTCCTTTTTTGGGGGGCCTTATACCAATATATTTTATTTATTCTAGATTTTTTACCTTGATTACAAAATCCATTAACTAATCCCTGCCAATACTTGAAATCTTCTTCTTCTAATTGTATTGGGAGCATCCTAAATAAAAAGGCAATTTTGGTAATATTTTCATTTTAATCATAGCGATTCTCCCAAACCATGATAGTTTCAAATTAGAATACTCTTGCAATTTATCTTTAATACCACTTTTTAGTTTATTAAAAATTTTCTCCTTTAATTTTTGAGTCATTTTAACTATATTTATACCTAAATATTTAATATGATTACACATTTTAAAACTATATTTATTTATAAACATTTCTTGTTCCTGTGTATTATGTTTAAATATCATTATTTGTGTTTTTTTGCCAATTAATAGTTAATCCTGTTATTTTCCCAAATTTTTCTAAGTGTTTTTTAATATTGTCCATACTCTCTAATGGGTTTTTAATAGTCAATAATGAATCATCAGCAAATAAATTAATCTTAATTGTATCATTTTTTCCTAATCCTTTAATTCATTCATCAGTTCTTATTGCATTAGCTAGCAATTCTATAACCATACAAAACAATATTGGTGAAAGTAGACAGCCTTGTCTCGTACCTCGGCCTAGAAAAATCCGTTCCGTTAAACCATCATTAACTATTCCTTCTGAAATATTATCTGAATACAATTGGTTTACAACCCCTATAATTTTTTTGCCAAATCCCCAACCCCTTATAAGAAGTTTTAGTGTTGGCCATTCAACACAATCAAAAGCCTTAAATATGTCTAATGATAAAACAGTTACTTTTATTTTTTCCTTTTCTACCTCATATATAATGTTTAAAACTCATCTGGTTAAATTATCCATTTGTCTTCCTTTAATAAAACCACACTGGTCTTCCTTAATATAATTTGCTATAAAACTATTTAATCTATTTGCTAATATAGCAGTAAAAATCTTAGCATCTTGGTTTATTAGAGATATAGGCCTATAAGATCCCGGATCTGTTTGATCCTTGTTGGGTTTTGGAATAAGAATTGTTAATGAATGTTTCCAAGAAGCAGGCATTGTCTCTCCTTCCATTATTTTATTATAAAACATTTTTAATTTAGGTATCAAAATGGAACTAAAATGCTTGTAATATTCTGGACCCAAACCATCAGGGCCTGGTGTTTTACCATTTTTCAACTTATTAATAACTTCCGCAATTTCTTGTTCTTTAATCTCTTCTTCTAATATTCTTTTATCATCTTCCAATAATTTAATTTTTAAATTCTCATTTATATAATTTTCTATATTCTCTTTCATTACATTATTTCCTTTATATAATTTCTGAAAAAATTCATGAAAAATCTTCAATTTATCTTTCATTATATTACAACTCTTACCTGTTCTATCTTTAATTATCCCAATTGAGTTCTTTACTCTTCTATTTTTACATATTCTAGCTAATAATTTTGAATTTTTATTGTTAATTTTTTTTAAAAAATGCCTCTTTAAATACATGAAATCTCTCTGGACTTTGTCTATTTCTAAGTTATCTAATTCCTTTCTCTTAGCCTGAATTTCTACCAAAATTCTTCTATCTCTTTCTAAAAAAAAACCCCTATTTTATAAATTTTTCAAATCTTCTTCCAATTTTCTCACATTTCTCTCCTTAATTTTTTTTTATTTACAGGATTCCCTTATTGTTATTCCTCTAGAGATTGCTTTCATTATGTCCCACAACAGGCCTAATTTCGTACCTCCTGCTTCATTTATTGTCCATAATTCTAACCATTCCTTCTTTATCTTTTCTATTACCTCTGGGTACTGTAAAATATTATTATCCATTCTCCACCTTTTAGAGTCTTTATAATCTTTTTTTATTTCAATCTCTATTGACATCAAAGCATGATCTGTTATTTTAATTGCGTTAATTTCAGTATTAACTATCTTGGAAATTAAATCTTGAGATGTGAATATAAAATCTATTCTATAGTAACTATTATGTACAGCTGAAAAATAAGTATATCTTCTTTCATCACCTTTCAATTATCTCCAAATATCTTTCAATTGGTTATTTCCTACCTTCTTGCTCAATATTGTATTTCTTTGATAAATATCATTCCGACCACAAAAAGTTTTATCTTTTATCTTATCCATAACCATATTAAAATCTCCTGCCATAATAACATAACCTTTCTTTACCTTTTCCATTTCTTTAAAAACCGTATCATAAAATTCTCCCTGTTTATTATTAGGTGTATAAACATTAACCAAAGTATATTATTCCAACCCCATTTTACCTTGTATTATTATAAATCTACCATTACAATCTTTTACTACCTGTTCAACTTTAAATTCACAGTTTTTAAAAATTATAATTGCAACACCTCTAGATTTAGAAGTTCCATTTTTTTTCATATATGTCTATATTGTTCATCTTTAATTCATTGACTCAATTTTCTGATTGATGTGTCTCTTGCAGAAAGACAATGTCCACCTTGTTTTTCTTCAGTAGTGCTTCTATTCTTCTTCTTTTCACTGTTGATCCCAGGCCTTTCACGTTTAAAGTTGCAAGTCTTATTCTTTTACCCATGTGAATTCAAAAGTTCTCCTTCCAATAGGCCCCGTGTGCAACCTCTCCTCCCACCAAACTAACAAAAATAAACTAAAACTTAAAATTAACATAACAACACCCAATAGTTGACCACTGCCAATCTTGTGAACATATAAATTTACTCCCACTCCACCATAGTCCCACGCCATAACCACTGGCATCGGCAAAAGGTGGGAGGGGGACACCACTGCTGTCCGGCGGAACTACAACTAGAACCTCGCCTCTGATCTTTTTATTTGGTTTTTGCATTTCTACTTAATATTTAATAAAACTAAAAAAAACCTTCTCCGCCCCTCTTTCCCTTTAATTATAAGTCAACCAAAAGAAAAAAAATAAGATTTTAGACTCAGTTTTTAGTAATTTTAGTTTTGTTATTGCTTTTACTATCTAACATTAGTATATTTAATATAGTTATACCTGTAGAATATATATATTAAAAAAGAGAGAGAAAAAGAAAAAAGAACAAAAAGAGAAAAGGAGTCAGTATAGATGAATAAGGAAAAGAGAGAAGAATGGCATAAAAAAAAAAGAGAGAAATTTAAAAAAAGGGGAAAAACGTTGATCCATCTTCTTCCAGAAATCTGGTCATTTCTGGTTCAACCTTCTATTTCTTTACTTGCAGTTGGGGTTAACTCCTGGCTTTCCTCTTCATCTTGCCAGAGTTTCCAGGCCTTCAGCAGTTCTTTACCTTCATCGCAAGAGTAGATTTTGAACAGAACCTTGTCTTTCCAAATTTTCAAAAAATAGGATGACCCCATTGATATTTGAAATTGTTCTTAATCAACACTGCTGTGACAGGCTTCATAGATTTTCTCCAATTCAGAGATTCATTGCATAAATCCTGGAAAATCTGTATCTTATTGCCCCGATAGACCAGCTGGTCTTGTTTTTGTTTAATTTCTCTCATAAATTGTTCTTTCTTTGTATAGTTAAAAAACTTCACCACCACTGGTCTAATTCTTGGGCTTTTTGGGTTACCAAGAAAGTATGCTCTTTCTATGTCCTGTTCAACCACATGCTGTGTGCCCATTAAGGAGTTAACCCAGGCTATAATCTCTTTTTTGAGGTCTTGTCCATGTTGCAGTTGGAAATTCATTATTTTAATATTGGTCCTTCTAAGGTTATCCTCCATGTAGATCAATCTTTTATTGGCTTCATCAGTTTTTTGGTCCAAGCTGCATATTTTTTTTAATCTGATTCAGCCCTGTCTCCAAGCTCTTTAACTTTGCTTTTGACATCTTTCAGCTCCTGTGAGATCCCTGAAACATGATCTTGGAGCTTATTAATGCTCATTTCAATGGACTTGGCTCGTCTCTCTGTTTGTTCAAAGCCTTGAGACATTTTACAAGACATGTCTTTCAGCGTCTTCATGAGCTCGTCCATTACTTCCTGTTTGTCTTGTTCAGCTGATGAAACTGTCCTCGTCAATCTTTCTAAACTGTGATCTGAGGGTGCTGGTGTTTTATCTCTTGTCCAGACAGGGGTTTTAGCAGATTTATCTTTCCTCTTTGACATAGAGAAGTCTAATTAAGAATAATTATGTTGTTATGAGCTTTTCATTAGGAGCAGGGCTTACGAAATGTCCAGCCGCTTATCGGACCCAAAAGCGAAAATAGTTTTCAGTTTTAAAACAACACAGTCCTTAAAGAGTTTAACTAAATATACGCGTTCCTTATCTTTCCCTTCAAAGATTTATGCAAAAAGAACCAGACTTCAAGATGAAGAAATGCATTTTAAAAGCTTTTTACCATGCCGGCGGTACGGAGGCTCAGCTCTTAGCTGGTCATTCCTCCCGAGCGGACGTGATGTCCATAAAAGCTTGTTTTTAATAGCAGCTTGAGACTTGGACTTGAGCCTTGGGACCAAAGATCCCAAGACTCAGGATTTGGACCCAAAGACTTGCTTAACATTTCTGATCTCAGCATGGTGAGATAGTTACTCAAGGATTCTCTAACTGAGAGATCCTGACTCTAGCAAAAGACTAAAATGCCAATGAGCATTGCCATAATCCCTTTTACAATTTATTAAAAATACACTTCTCTCTTCAACAATGTTGTGGTTAAAGGTGCCAGATCCCTGTGTAGTTCAAAATCCATGTATGACTCTATACCCACACATACCCCCCCACACCTCCCCCACCCTGTGTCAGCCTCCCAGCATGCCCCAGCACCATCTGAGGCCACCACATGGAGTCGCCATGCCAGAAGAGGGCACCGGCCAGGCCATTGCCATTGGACCAGGGGCTGCTGCACCACCACCAATAGGAGCCTTGTTTCCCCTTTATGAAGCTAAACACACACACACACATACATGGAACAAGCAGAACGAGTTTTTAAAAATCAGTTAACTGATTCCAATGTTTCAGTTTTGGTTGACAGTTCTTTTTATTGCCTACACCTCAGCAAAGAAAGCTTCTGCCTATGCATTGTGGAGCCACATACAAAAACCACGTGAGCCACTTTTACAAACGGGATCACTGTTGTTTCATCTTGTGACGCGGACATTTATTGCTTTTCTGCTGTGTCTTTCGAGGAAGGATCTCCTTCCTATATGTGCGATAATGCTCCAGCATTACTGAAAGAAATCTATCAGATGTTTCAGATGTCTGGAAGCCAGCCACAGAAGTGAAAACTAGTACAGAGGTAGAAATGACAGTTCAGCTTGTGACAGGAAAGGCTGAAAGCATAGCAGGAAAGCTTGTTAGAGGGATTTGATTGATGGGTCAATATGAAATGCTATTGGATAGAGAAGACTGCACAGTGAGTCCACTGAATCATGAAGGGAGGGGATAAACACCTGCTAATCCAGTTCCTTTGATCAGAACCATCAATTGGAGCTCAGAAATGGTACCTGTTTGATTTTCAGTACCCAGAATCTCCAGCCAGTATGCCCAGCAGCCATGCAGGTTGGGGGTTTTGGGTGCTAAATGCCAAACAAGTGCTTTTTTCTGAGCTCTGCCGATGACTAAATCACACTGCAAGTTAGCCAGCCGGTGCACGAGAAGTAGGAATCAGCAAAGCAAAGCTCTCTGAAGGAATCAGGAAGCAAAGCTGTGCCACATGCCACAGAAGGAGGTTTCAGCAAGTCTGCTTTGGAGGGGAAAGAAGATAAGTCATCCTAAGAAGAAAGATGGAGAAACAAAACACAAAAGGGAGAGAAAGATGTAAGAGAATGCAGGCAGATGCATTAAAAAGGAAGGGCCACCATGTGATGAGAGAGATCCAGAGGGTGGCAGATTGCCCGGCAGCGCTTCAGACTGCGGCTCAGCTGCTATCATGCTCTATGAGTCCTCCATCCTGCCAATCCTCAGTTCAGTGGTCTACCAAGTCACAGAAACTGTAGCTGGGTGGCAACCTATCTACATAACAAGCTGTTGCATACAAGTGGTTCTATGAATGGAACAGCCATGACAGAACTTGAAATAGCTGACATGGGATGGCGATTTTTCTTGAATTTAACCAAATAATGGTGGAAACATTTCCAGGGAAATGTTGGGCAGCTTCTAAGGCTTATTCTCAGTTTATGCAGCTTAAAACGTTGTCTCTACAACAGCCTGTTAATTTGTGAACGACAACATCCAGGATCTTCCAACAAACCTGGCAAGGAGCTGTTGTCCAAGTTCTGCCCCTTATGGAAAAGGTTCCCTGAAGGTAGAGAGACTGGAAATTGCCAGCCTTTGGGTCTTAAGAGAGGAGCATAAAGATTCTAGACCACGCTGCAAAGAGGCTAGAGACCACAGAATAATTACATCAATTCTCACAGATGCGTATCACCAATTTTTGGCCTCTTGTCTACAATGTTTCTGCACTTCCCATGAAGGGGTTGTGTTAAGCCTGAAGAAGTGGAATTTTCTCTATGAAAGCTTGCAATTTGTTTGATTTATAGCAGTCCAATAAAAAGTATCACCCACTCTTGTATTTGTGTAATCTGGGGGACCACATGGTCTTTTCCTTGTTCTTTCTATAAAACCACTGTCTTTTAATCCAAGTTAGCACATTTTTTTATGAATAACTGTCTGGTACAGGAGATTTCTGTGAAATCAGTCTGACTGAGAATGGGTTCTAAAGTCACCATACTTCTCAGAAAGAGAACCTCAAAGCAGACTGGTAGTTGAATAAATTTGTTTTCCCAGTAATGCCCGGCCTCTCCAGCCACCATTCACATTGATTTTTATATTGCTGCTACAGAAAGAGGCACCGCAGTATGGCTGAGCTTACTGGAGGGTGAGGGGAGATAATTATCTACATCTGTTTCTTGTCCCAAATCCCAAGTCAGGGCATTCTCAGGCCTTGCTGAGCATCCCTGTGATTACCTGGAAAACAAGGCCAGCACTCTGAATCTGTTCCCACCACTTCCCTCAGAGCCACAGGAAAACCCCAATTTAGTAGCAAGTAACCAGAGCATAAAGGGACGTGGTGGCGCTGTGGGTTAAACCGCAGAAGCCTCTGTGCTGCAAGGTCAGAAGATCAGCAGTCGTAAGATCGAATCCACGCGACGGAGTGAGCTCCCGTCGCTTGTCCCAGCTCCTGCCAACCTAGCAGTTCAAAAGCATGCAAATGCAAGTAGATAAATAGGTACCACCTCGGTGGGAAGGTAACAGCGTTCCGTGTCTAAGTCGCACTGACCATGTGACCACGGAAACTGTCTACGGACAAACGTTGGCTCTACGGCTTGGAGACGGGGATGAGCACCGCGCCCTAGAGTTGGACACGACTGGACTAAATGTCAAGGGGAACCTTTACCTTTACCTTAGCCAGAGCATAACAATGCAAGTAATCAGGATGCATATTTCCAAACAGATTTAGGATACCTCTCACAGTGAAAAAAGAGACAAAGCAGCTACACCTGCTTTTATAGTGATGACTTGTAGAAATGCTGATGTAACCCAACAAACAATTACAAGCAGTGAAGGCCAAAACTTTCCAGAATTCTGATTTATATGCTGGTTCTCACAGGAATAGGAGCAGACTTTAGTAACCCTCATCAGTTGACCTTGGTCAGTGATAACCAGAGGAAAGCAGGTGTGCTGTCGCAGGAACAGTGACATAGCAGAGCACAACAGTGACTACACTGACATAGCAGAGATTCTGCTAAGATTCACAACTTGGGACAAAAAAGTAAGTCTAAGTTCTTCACATAGGCCATGCCTGTACTACCAATATATAGGCACCACCAGAGAACATGTTTCGTCATTGTAAATCATGTTGGCACTGTGGCTCTTGTTAAAGGGAATGCATATGCAAGTTGCTGCTGGTTTCATATCTATCCTCACAACTGGTGATCATGGTCAATCCAGCACAGGCAGAATGATGAAGGGGGGAAATGGGTTTCCTTAACAGTTTTGCTATGGTTGATAGTACTTGCTTCTCTTGGACTCTTGTCTACAATGTTTCTGCACTGTCCATGAAGGGGTTGTGTTAAGCCTGAAGAAGTGGAATTTTCTCTATGAAAGCTTGCAATTTGTTTGATTTATAGTAGCCCAATAAAAAGTATCACCCACTCTTGCATTTGTGTAATCTGGGGGACCACATGGCCTTTTCCTTGTTCTTTCTATAAAAACGCTGTCTTTTAATTCAAGTTAGCACATTCTTTTATTCTGACTGAGAATGGGTTCTAAAGTCACCATACTTCTGAACACCATACTTGCTTCTTCCTTATAAATGAACACCAATAAATCTGCCCCTAATATACAATAAGTCTGGCTGAATAGCTAAGTGAGTTAGGCATCTGGCTGCAGAGCCAGAGGTTGGGAGGTCAATTCCCCCATTGTGCCTCCAGGGGGAAGAGCCAGCTGGTGTGGCCTTGGGCAAGTTGCATCATCCCAGGGTACCCTCAGGAAAAGGGAACAGTAAACCACTTCTGAGTATTCTCTATCTAGAAAACCATGAAAAGAGTCACCATAAGTCAGAATTGACTCAGCAGCACATTATTTATTCTTATTCTTATTAATATGCAACATTGATATGTTCAGGTTCTTGCCAATGGATATATGGCCTCTGATCTTTCCAGTTTGAAAAGGAGGAAGTGAGATAGATATTTTTAGGTCCTGATTAGAGATGGGGACGACTCACCATTTTGGCGAGTTGTCCCGCTTTGTGAGTCGTCAAAAGTTGACGATTCATGAAGCACAAAGTTGCCCCCATGAAGCGATGAATAACGAAGTTATTTGTTGATTCGTGGTGGGGTTATTAAAAAACCAGCCTATGTGGTCTTTGGCAAGCTTGATGGTTCCAGATTGCCACAAAAAAAGGGCGTGGTCACCTTGTCAACTTCAAGCCACAGATGTTATGGAATAAATTACATTTCACTTAAATTTTATTTGGGGGAGGGAGGGGATGAGATTCCTGCATCTTCTTCCTCACCCTTAAAGTAATCACAATCACAATAATGTTGCTAACAGTCACCATTTATGCATGTTTTCTAATTTTCTATCCAACTGCCTGCATTGCGGTCTAGTATCCTATTAATGAAACTGAAGAATAGTATCTTGCCTTGCTTGAAAAGATAGCACTTAATTCTGGGCTGGGAGAAAAGATTTCAGAGCTTTCTGAATTATACAATTATTGTTGGGTCTTTTGGAGAAGTTTTTCAGCAAAATTAAATTTTTTTGGCAAGTTCTATTCTCTCTCTCACACACACACATGATCTCCACAGCTGACACTATGCCTTCATCCCTGCTTCCTATATTCATCCCACTATTTTTTGCTGCACTGTTTCCTCTCCATCATCTTCTTCATGTTCTTACCCAATCAATTTAACTTTCTTCACCTCTTTCTAGTTTTACCCACCTATCTTGAATTCTTCCTCTCCTTGCTATAGTTTCTAGACCCCTCACTGGCCCACATTTACTGACTAATAAAAAGGACTGGATTATGTGCGAGTAAGCAAAGCTTGCTCTCTCACAGCCATGAACAACTTCAGGAACTCACAAGAACGGAAAGCTGGCTAGGCCCTCTTTCCAGGTGGGGAGAGGTAGGTGGCAGGCAACAATTGATTCTTGAAGGGGATCTTCACTCCACCCATTTTGGGATCTTTTTTCTCTACTCATGAGAGAGCTTAGATTTAGGCTCAAATGTAGCAGCAGGATGGAGCGGTCTCTCTTCCCACCTTCTCTTATTGCCTTTCCTGGCTCTCTCTTTCTGCCTTGAAGCCCCCTTGGTCAACATACAAGCTGTACCTGGTTTCACACATATATCCAGTGTCAGGTCACTCCACCAAGCTTTCTTTGGCTGTTTGCTTTGAGTCTGCTACTTTTGCCTCTCTCCTAACCTGTCACCTGGGGCAAGTACCCCCTTTTACCCTCCGAGTGTGGTACTGGGATTGCTTCTTTAAAAAAATATATCTTAGAATATATGTCTGCAATGCATTCTAAGGAGCCACCCAAGCTATGCTCAGAACTAGCCAAGCACAATTCATGAGCGCTTTATAGATGAATTCCAAACAAGCAGCAGTCTGGCCAATTAAGCCAGACTACTTGGCCATAGTATTAAAGATTCATGAAAGTCTCTGGGTAGGCTGGTGGAATTGTAGTCTTTCGTTACTATTAAACACCCAATGAAATAATAAAAAGGCCATTATAAAGCAGATAAACTGAACAGAGGAGGACAAAGAATTCACATGGAGCCACCTTTGTAAATAGCAGTTTACAAGAAAATAAAAACAGCATGTTTCCAATTATTAACAATCTGCAAAGAGGTCATTACTCCTTGTCCTTTTTTCCACAGTTGCACCATTTCTAGAAAATATGTAATCTTGAAAAAAGCAGCCAGTGTAAGTTGGTTTGAGAAGGAATATCAGCTTATAATATGGTCCAATTCGAGGTGCTCCTAGGCATTAAGGCAAAGACGTCTGTGAATGTGCTCTCCGTTTCTTTCTTTCTTTTATTAATTTATATACCACCCCATTAGTGCTAGACACTATTCTGGGTAGTTAACAGATAATGCAATCAAACAAAAAAATATGACACAGGAAACAATGGTAAAAATGATAAAATAGGGGAAAAAAATCAGAGCAACTATAATAAATCTCCAGCAGCGTAGCATTTACATAGTAATACACAATAAAACAGCAAGCACACAGCAAGGAAAATTCATCAGAGGTTGCTAACAAAGGAATCAAAGAAGAGCTGAATCTTCCATGCTGATGAAACCGTGTCTTATGCTGACATTGTTGCCCAATTCACTTGGGTCTTCAACCTGGCAAGCAGGCAGGATGCCACACAGACAGATAGGCCAGAGTTAGCAAACATGTATGGGAATCAACCTTTTCCTCCAACACAATATGGTTTCCACAGAAGTGCATCTTCCACAATGAGAGATGCCATGGCTAAATACATTTTGTGTTTTTGTTTAAAAATTCATAACTTTACATTTTACGATTTCTGTAAAGTCATATCCCCATCAAAACCCAATGCCCCATGAACAAACGATCTCCACAGAATATTTTGAAAAACAGGGTTCCCAGATGCTCTGCATCCACCAAAATCGTAAACAGCGATCCTGAAATCCAAGGAAGTCTAGATATAACTTGCATTTCATTTAATATTTCAAAGAAATTATGTTGGCATCTTGTTTGGTTGCTTAAATTGTTATGAGCAGGAGCCTTACCAGATCCTGAAACCAACACAGTGGGCATGTGGTTAAATAAAGGCTTCACAGAAGCTGAAGATTTATTCTGAAGCACTATTCCTTTCATACTGTGAAATCTGGATTTTTGTAGGGTGATCAAATGAAGAAGAAAATAGGACATCTGCATAGAAAAAGGAATTTACTCTGGGTCACATATACGTGTGTGTAGGATTGCATTCTTTAAACTGCAGTCTAAGTCTGACATCCTATGGGATGTCTTCAATCACAATTATGTTGGGGTAGGCTGCACACACAGCTGAACACAGGACAATCAGTTTGAGATTATCAGTGTTTGCACAAGGTGGGTACCTAATATAAGCAGGAGCTCTGCATGTTTTGCATGAGTGAAAACCCTGTTTGTTCAAATGGTCAAACTCCACTTGTGCAACAGCAAGCTGGAAGATCCAGTGGGACCATGCTAGTGGGATTGCCCATTCTGTCAGAATTCAACTGGATTCCAGCCACAGAGAATGAGACCCCCAGAATTTAGTAGGATCGGCTTCTGAGTTAACGTGTAGAAAATTGTGCTGGTCAAGTTAAACAAAATGTTCTAAGGGGATAGATTTGTATTTTC
Organism: Intellagama lesueurii; assembly: GCA_037013535.1. Taxonomy (NCBI): domain Eukaryota; kingdom Metazoa; phylum Chordata; class Lepidosauria; order Squamata; family Agamidae; genus Intellagama; species Intellagama lesueurii. The sequence goes on along the minus strand of JBAJHW010000001.1, from coordinate 120,724,356 downwards.
ATGTTGAAAGAATCGAAGAAGATAATGGGTATACTGATAGAACAAACCCCTTATGAAAATCCTTTAACTTACCTCACATTGGAAAACCATTGCTTTGTTTGTTTGTTTGTTTGTTAGGGGAAAGAAATAGAAACGGTTTTGCTGGGGTGGATGAGAACTGGTTTTTCAAAAAATGCATGCAGCTGCTTCCTTCTCTCTGAAGGTTAAAAAAGGGGGGCAGGATGGAGAGAGAGTAAAATCACAGATGAGATTTTTCACTTTCATTCTGGATTGGTGATGTCTTTAGTATGGCAATATAAGTTTAAATGCTAATTTAAAATTCCCATAAATGTAGCAAATCTCCCCTTTCAACGTAAATTTAATTTAATTAGATTTTTAGCTTATTAATTATTAAATTAACAGGTAGGCAGTTTTCACGAACTTGCTCATCTCTGCTCTCAAGTTAGTATAACTGACTAAGTGATTATGGCTATCTAAATTTATTGAGGAGAATCTTACCACTTCCCTGCTTCCTGGGATTTATGACTGGATGCAGAACTGGGGTAAAATTCCCTTGCCAATTGTACAGAACAACTAATTGAGTGGCTATACGAACATGATGAGAAGCTTCTTCTTCTTACATAGTCAGCCACATTCCCTTCTCTCTCATATATCTCTAGCACAGACTGGGCCAAACAAACCAAAGAGTGGGTGGGTGGGTGTTGGGGAGGAAAAATCAATGATAGCCTGGCTAGCATTGTGTAGGAGGTTTCTCCCATGGGAATACCAACCAGTCTCATTTCATTTGCTAAATAAGAAGAAATTCCCTTGAAAAAGAATTTTAGAAGAGGAAAAAAATCAGAGACATTCTCATGGGTGAGGATGAGTATTATTGCGCTTTCTTCTGAGGTATCTGAGGATTGTGTCTCTGTGTGTGCATCCATATGTATGCCATGTCTTACGTTATACAATCATCTCAACTGCACTCTTTCCAAAACAAAGCAAAGCAATTATATACCACACCATAGTGCTTAAAGCACTCTCTAGTGGTTTACAATTCAATTGTGCAGGATACATATTGCCCCCCCCCCAAAAAAAAAACACTGGGTACTCAATTTACTGACCTCAGAAGGATGGAAGAGTTGGTGAACCTTGAGCCAGCTACTGAGGATTGAACCTGAGTTGTGAACAGAGTTCTGCCTGCAGTACTGTAGTTTAACCACTGCGACACAAGGCTCCTTATTGAACCCCTCCAGTTTCCTGCACTTCCCTTAAGGGCCAGGGGAAGATGCCATAAGGCAATTTCCCCATGTGACTTTGTCAGATCAGGAAGTGTGGGAAGCCAGGGAAGCTGCAACATGATGAAGCAGTATGTAATAGAAAGAAAGAAAAACCACACACCACAACCAGCACCCTTGGTCACTGCATTCTCACAGCAAGCTCAAAAAATGTCACCAAAAGAAATTCTAAGGAGATCTGAGATGGAGGCCAAAATGGATGACTCTTTCATTGGCAATGAAACTTCTGGGAAGCTGGACAACAAACGATGGGACAACACGATAGCTTCACTTTTTTTCTGGAGTTGATCATAAATATTGCCCTCCCTTACACTAGCTATAGCAGTGGTTCTCAAATTGGGTCCCCAGATGTTGTTGGATTGCAACTCCCAGAAATCCTGGTCAGCACAGCAAGTCGTGAAGGCTTCTGGGAATTGCAGTCCAAGAACACCTGGGGACCCCAGTTTGAGAACCACTGAGCTATAGGTCATAGTGGGAAAGAACTGTATTACTAGAATCTGCAGTTGGGACAAAATGGGTTCACAATGGCCTTAAGCAGGCTTGCTGGCTGACTACTCAGAACACCGTTTCATTCTCTACCCCTTGCTGCCACCTTCCAGCTTCTGCCACCTCAGGTGACACTCTCTCTGTGTCTAACAGCAGGGTCCCATGACTATTCCTTGAAATCTGTGTAAACTCACATTAAAGGGATTTACAATTCATTGCAGGGAAAGCTTCCAAGCTCTCCTAGAGAATGGCTGGGTTCGCAATCAAGCAGACACAGCAGGTGTGGGACACGGAATACAGTGCCTGGTCCTGGTATCACGTTTGCTGTTGTGATTGGTACTCAGAGCATTAATGCTGAAACACTCACTGTAGCTGGAAAGTGCTCTAGCTGTCTGACTCGCTTTCACCTTATCAGTAAGAGAGCCCTGTTGGAAACACACATGTCTCTTTGTGTTCCCTTGATGGGAGTATGATTTATATAATAATTGCCCCTGCCAGCAGCCTGTGAATTTATTTCAGCTACCAGAACACTGTATGTGAGCTTCTATGGGTATGCGCTGGAAGACCTCCAGTTTCCTCACCTAAGTCAATCAGTGATGAAACTGGAAACCCGTAATAGCTATATACGCTTTGCTAACAACTGTATAGGGCTTTATGTCTAAATAAGCATACACAGGATTGCACTGTGAATTGTGGTGGTGGTGGTGGTTTTATACAAGCTGTGGCTTGCGATTCATTACTGCACTCAAAGGATGTGATCAGATGGTAATAAAGGTGCGGTTCTGATCACACGGGAAAGGCTCATCTTGCAGGGGGTGATATCCCTTAAAGATACAATTCCATCTTTTGAGGAATGGCTCCAGCCCAGCCTCTAAAAGTAATAGCCCTACAGCTGAACCAAAAAGGGTCAGGGTCAGGCTGGAGCACAATTTCCTGTTTGTCATGTGATCACGTGGAAGTAGATCACTCCAGACTGCTCCACAAGTGGTCCAAAATGTGACCTATTTCCCCATATGATCACACCTAAAGTTAATCCACAAAGGTGAATGGAATTTAAATGGATCGTGTTCTAGTTCTTTGACTTCAGTGCTTTGTGGATGAGCCCAATTTAAGTAGTTTTTATGAGATTGATCTATTTACTGTGGGGAGAAGGGCAGATTGGAAGAAAGTCCAAGTCTTCTCTTTTGACATCCCTAAAATAGTGATATTTACACATATGTGTGTTTATGCATCTACATATATGTACAGCCAGTATTCTGTTCAGTATTTATGTGCACTTGCAGCTCCAACTCTGGAAACTGTGGATGCAATCTGATGTGGTGCTGATTGTGTATGATAAGTACATGAATAACACCTTCTCAGATCACCACAACAGGTGTTGCATCTGGAGTTCCACATATCTAAACAACAAATGGGATAACAGGTCTATATATTTAAGCTGTTTTTCTAGGAGTGTTTGCTATTCCAGATGAAACTACTGTTTTACCCCACACGATGTTTCACTGGTCAACAGGCTTGCTGCTTCTTTTTTTCTAAGTCATTGTCTTTTCCTACTTCAGAGAATGCCAATAATCATGTGTTATGTTAATTCCATTTGTTGGAGCTTGAACTTCTGTGAAGTAGATGGATGAATATGTCACCCTTGTACATCTCAATCAAGATAATTACACTGATCACATTCAGTTCCCCCCCCCCAACCTCCCCAGGGCATGAATGAATGAAACAGCTGGTTAAATACGTTAAATGCTACACTGGGCATGATGGTCCTGAAAAATACTCCTCTGCCGCAAAGCTGGTAGATTAATATGAAGATCAGAGTTAGCAGAGAATTGGAGCCCGGGGAAGCAATCTTCCAGGCATTTGAACCAGCCTGCACACCATTAGCCATTATGTCTATAGAGACCTTTATAGAGTGGAAAGTCCTTCACAAACCATGTGATGGTGTGCATAGAATTTCGTCATTTTTTTCAGCAGCTACAGCTGAAGGGATTACAAGGAAAACAGTCCTGTAATAATGCATAATAGCAAAAAAACAAACAAAAAAAAAACAACTACACAAATTGTGCTCCTCCCCACTAGGTCCATTTGGAGATATAACCAATTTTCCTCCCTCTATGGAGCCCCTTTCCTCTTCCAAAATTGCATCGACTCTTGCAAAGGTGCACATCCCTTCCCCTTTATAAATAAAAAATCAATAAATTCTCCACAAATATCTAAAAAAATATAATTACTTATAAACCCCTTCTTTAGTTTAGTATTACATGTTAACTTATCATTAATAGCTATATCACAAACCTCTCAGTACCATTTGTTTAACTGTAGACCATACTTTATTTTTCAGTTCCTAGCTACAATTAATCTTGGTGCTGTTAATAAATTGGAAATTATCAAATATCGATAAAAGTGCTATTTTAGGACACACCTCTAAATTTAACAGTTATTTTATTTTCTTGAAAACCGGTTGCTGAAGTAACAATATATTCTCACATTCCCATCGGACATTTAAAATGTACGTATTTTCTGAATCTTCTCCTTGGAGTGATCAGCTCCATTTTGATTTAATTTCACTGTAGTTAAATACATATCCAAAGTGACTTATAAAAGTTTTCATTTATCCTTCCAGACATACATTTCAATATTCTTATATCTCATATATTTCTCCAAACTCTGGTACTTATTTCTTTTCCCAAATCATATTCCTATAATGTTTTAAGCAAACCCTGTTGATCATCTACCTCCAATAATATTTTATAAATTTTATTTATTATTTCTTTCATTACCTTATTTTCATCTGCATTTTCATTTTAATGCCATTTCTTCAAATTTTGTAAGTTCCCTACATTTACCATTTCTTTTTACCCAATTGTCGCGGCTCCGTCTTTGAGGCTTTAATTTTATTCTTGGCCCTCACAAAGACCCAAGCTGCTTCTTCCTCCTCACGCTGCCACCAGATGTTTTTGGATTAAACATCAATCAATTCCGGGACACACAAGTTATTAAACACATTCAGTTTATTGATCAGGGTAGGATTAATGATTGGTTGGAAATAACAGTGTCAATCACAGGAAGTAACTCACTTGTATTAACTTGGGTTTATTTAATTCCTTCTATTAATTCAATCTATTTCCCAATCTCTGATCTCTCATCTATCTCAATCAATCCCCTTCTCAAACCTCTGATCTCAATCACTCCTTTTCTCAAACCTCTCTCTGAACTCCTGTTCTCCCTTCAGACTCCTCCTTTTGTACCCCTCCTTCTTTCCTGACTCCGCCTTCCGTCTTCCTCATTGGCTCTCCTGCCAAGGTTCCACTGAGACGGACAGGTGACGACTGGGGTAACCGCTACATACCTCCCTCCTTAAAAAGTTGTTTCCTGGGGTGAAACCTACAGTGGTTAGCCCTAGGAACAACGCAGAGCTTAAAGGCATGTTATCATCAAACATAAATTAACATATTACATTTTAATCTTATTACTTTATGCATCTCATCTTATTACTTTATGCATATAAACTTTTTTCTTTTTGCATTTAAACATTTAGATAACCTTTGCATCTCCAATTGCATTTAAACTTAATCAACATTTTTATTGCATACAAACCACTTCAGTCACTTTTATCCTTACCTATCATTAGTTCATCTATAAATTGCATTTTATTTTATTTCATATACCTATACACTTAGAATATTTATTTAGAACAATTTTAATACCATTAAAAGTTACATTTTCTTCGTTTCCGTCAGTCATTCTTCTGGTCTTCTGGATAAGGTGTCCTCGGCTACCACAATTTGAGTTCCTTAGACTCTGGATCCCCAAAGTCACAGTCTTGTGGGGTATGGCCCACCTCATCAACTTCTTATTGTTCGCTCTGACAGTTCACAACCACAGCCGTGGGGAATGGTCTGTGCCTGGAACAACATGTTTTCCCCATATGTACGGTCCTAGCTTTCGCAAAGACCATACAATCGCCAGACACTCACGGTATATGATGGAAATGTGTCTCTCGCCAGCCTGCAGCTTCTCGCTCGGGAACGTCACCGGATGAAGGTCCCCGTTGTCGTCCTCCTGGCTCAGCACGGCTCGTAGTCCGATGTGGGATGCCTCTGTGAAGACGGTGCACCCTCGCTGGAAATCTGGTTCTCTCAGGGCAGGACCGGTCATCAACGCAGTCTCCAACTTCTCGAAGGTCTCTTCACAGTTGCTCGACCACAGGATCTCGCCAGCTTTTCTTTTAAGGGTTAGGTCCGATAAAGGGGCCTCTATTTCGCTGAAGTTCTGGATAGAGCGCCTCTCGTAACTAGCTAACCCTAAGAAAGATCTGATCTTCTTTGCTGTTGTTCTAGGCCAGCTACTGATTTCTTTCATCTTCAGTGTTAGGGTTTTGATTATGGCTTCCCCAACAATATGGCCTAATTCTTTTAATTTGGAGTTACCCAGCTGGCATTTGCTAACATTCACTGTTAATCCAGCCTCATGTATTCTAAGTATCACTATTTCATTATGGTCTAGAGGATCTGTCCACGTCTGACTATAGGTCCTTATCTCATTTTTGTATACTACTGAGAATTCTCTACACTTGATCCAGTTCACATGGACCACTCTCTGACCTTCCTTTCCTTCCTCCTGAATTATGGAATTTGTTTCATTCATCTTGGATTTTATTATAACAGGATTTGCCCAGTTTATTTGCATCTTATTTCCTTTTATAGACCTCAGCCTCAGGGCTTCATCTCCAGGACTGAATGATCTTTCTCTGGCCTTTTTGTCAAAACCTAGTTTCTGCTTGCCTTGCTGTCTTTGTAAGTTTTCTGAAGTTAACTTCAGAGATAGTTTCAAGGGTTTCATTAACCTATTTATGTACTGGATCACTGACTCTGGGTATTCTCCTTGTTGTTTCTCCCAATTTTGTCTGCTTAAATCCCAGGGTCTCCGCACTTTCCCTCCAAATAGCAGTTCAAATGGACTGAACTCAGTGCTTTCCTGGAGTACAGACCGGCATGCATATACCCAGGGTTGTATCTCATGATCCCAGTCATTGTGTTTTTCTGCTGTATAAGCTCTGATCATTCGCATTAGGGTCCCATTAAATTTTTCTATGCTAGTAACTGTAGGGAATGGTCCCACAATGTCCAGGCCTATGCGTTGAGATGGGGTAGATATGATTGGTAAAGGGCCCAATTTTGCTTTAGCTTTATCCTTGCCCGTACCCTGCCTTTGCCATACATCACCTCTTAGACAGTATGATTGTATTTGCTTCCCCATTCCTGGCCAGTAGAAATTCTGAGCGATTCTCTGCTTTGTGTGTGTGATTCCTAAATGAGCCTTATGTCCTTTCTCCATAATCCTTTCCCTGTATTTAAAAGGGATCACCAGTTGTTGTTGAACATTTTCCCTTCCCCTCTGAGGATTAATCAAGACCTTTCTGTATAACCGGTCTTTCTCCATACAGAACTCTTCCGGGCTTTCCGGGGTTAGTGTTCCTTCTCTGGCTGACTCAAAGCATTGTTGTAGCTTAGAATCCTGTCTTTGCTCTTGTTTAAAAGCATTTTCCTGAGGATTTCTTATAGCTATCACCTCAGATGTTTTATTGTCTTCATCTCCTCCTATAGTTCCATTAGGGATCTCACAATTTTCTGCAGGTTTTTCTCTTTTTTCTGTCTGGGAGCGAGTAGTGATTAAAACACTCTTTACATGCTCAGATAGATCTAACCCAATCAAACATGGAGTAGGAATTTGATCTGGTTCTCTGCTCTTAGCTTGGGTAGTAAGATTAGCTTGGGTTGCCATGGCGCCCAGTTCCACAGTCCCGGTGGTAACTTTGTTCTGCTGTACGCAGTATACAGCTTTAGGCTTAGGCAAATTTCCTTTTTGTGGCCCAAACTCTCTGTTCTTATTACAATGGGCTAAGAAGTGTCCCTTCTCCCCACAACCAAAGCACGTTTTAAAGTTCTTTTGATCATAACTAGGGGCTTTCCCCCCCTTTTCTTCCCAATTCTTGTTTCTGATTTGGTTATGTTCTGAGGGCTTGCCTACAAAATGCCCCCCAACCGCCTGTTGGTTCTTAAAATGCCCTCTGGGATCTCTTTTCTGATCATCCCAAGCTTTCCTCCCAACTTTTACCTCAGAAAAGCTTGGGTTTCGAGTGTGGGAACTAAAATCAGCGACTTCTCCTGGTTCCTGAACAATTTTGGGCTTAATATTTCTTTCAGAATCATTAAACTTTTCCGCCTCAGCTTTGAGCTGTAAAGCTTTTTTCTCAGCCCCTGCCCCTATTTTCCATTTCTCCTTAAGGTATAGCTCCATCTGTCTAAACTGGGATATCTTTTCCGATTTCCATTTTTCCAACTCTATTTGTCTTTTTCTCAGCTCACAGGACATTTGACTGGTCTCCTGCTTATCTTCGATCACTAATGTTTTCAATTTCAATTCCATTTGTAATTTCCATTTTTGGAATTCTTGAAATTCTAGGAGTCTTTTCCCCCTCGAGGTCTCCATTTCCCCCTCTGAGGTAATTCCTCCTTGAATTTCTTCCCCCTCCTGATCTGAGGCATCTGAAACCTCAGGAGGCAACGCTGCCGCCTTTTTCCCTCGTGTGGAAGGCATGTTTATTTATTTATTGTCTTGTTTCAAAAGACAAACCTCAGTTTTAAAAGAGCACTTTTTTTTTTCTTTGAGTCAGAGTGTACCTGTAAAACTGTAGCTTCCCTTGCTGCTACCAGCTTGCGTTATGCGTTACTTTGTTTTTCTCTCTGGCACCCAGCCAGTGCCAGTTCCTTGGTTTGAGACAAATTATCTGCTGCCTCTACAATTAATCTTGGTGCTGTTAATAAATTGGAAATTATCAAATATCGATAAAAGTGCTATTTTAGGACACACCTCTAAATTTAACAGTTATTTTATTTTCTTGAAAACCGGTTGCTGAAGTAACAATATATTCTCACATTCCCATCGGACATTTAAAATGTACGTATTTTCTGAATCTTCTCCTTGGAGTGATCAGCTCCATTTTGATTTAATTTCACTGTAGTTAAATACATATCCAAAGTGACTTATAAAAGTTTTCATTTATCCTTCCAGACATACATTTCAATATTCTTATATCTCATATATTTCTCCAAACTCTGGTACTTATTTCTTTTCCCAAATCATATTCCTATAATGTTTTAAGCAAACCCTGTTGATCATCTACCTCCAATAATATTTTATAAATTTTATTTATTATTTCTTTCATTACCTTATTTTCATCTGCATTTTCATTTTAATGCCATTTCTTCAAATTTTGTAAGTTCCCTACATTTACCATTTCTTTTTACCCAATTGTCGCGGCTCCGTCTTTGAGGCTTTAATTTTATTCTTGGCCCTCACAAAGACCCAAGCTGCTTCTTCCTCCTCACGCTGCCACCAGATGTTTTTGGATTAAACATCAATCAATTCCGGGACACACAAGTTATTAAACACATTCAGTTTATTGATCAGGGTAGGATTAATGATTGGTTGGAAATAACAGTGTCAATCACAGGAAGTAACTCACTTGTATTAACTTGGGTTTATTTAATTCCTTCTATTAATTCAATCTATTTCCCAATCTCTGATCTCTCATCTATCTCAATCAATCCCCTTCTCAAACCTCTGATCTCAATCACTCCTTTTCTCAAACCTCTCTCTGAACTCCTGTTCTCCCTTCAGACTCCTCCTTTTGTACCCCTCCTTCTTTCCTGACTCCGCCTTCCGTCTTCCTCATTGGCTCTCCTGCCAAGGTTCCACTGAGACGGACAGGTGACGACTGGGGTAACCGCTACACCAATCTTTTGTTCATTGCTTTAATTAGATATAATTAAACTAAGATGTTCTCTCCATTCCTGATACTTCTTTTATCTGCGCTTTACTTCCTGAGTTTTTCACCAATATTTTCTCCTAATGACATTGTTTACTAATACAGTTGCAGTGTGTACCACATCTCTAAGATTTTTGTCATCTTCAGCATCTCCTTCTGGAAATCCACACTATTTCATGTTTTCCCTCTGTCCTCTATCCTTCAAATCAACTTTTTATCAGTTTAAGTAAACTTGACTTTATGCCAATATAATTTTCCAACATTAGCTCGAACCATTTTATCAACGTCCTTCACTTTAAAACTAATGTTTTCAATTGGTCTATAATCTCAGATATTGACTTGCATAACTCAGCTTTAATTTCTGTCATTATTTTCTGCATATTCTGCTCCAATTGGGTTATAACTGATCAATTCTGGTTAAAATTCATCTTTACGCTCCATGGAATTTTTCTCTATTGAATTCTGGTAGTAATCTATCCTCTTTCACTATTTCACTTCTCTTACTGTGGATCTTGTCAGTCTTATCTTTATTATTAGTTCTTTGTTTCAAAAAGATGCTTCCTCCTTCCTGTAACTCAAGAAGTTCCTCTTTATTATTAAATCTATGCTTCAGACAAATGCTTCTCCAAAGTTGCAACAGAATCACCTGCAGCTGTTTTCCCCTTCACCAGATCCCACCCTTTGTAGCCTTAATAAACTGCAGTCTGAGGGGTGAGACCTATATTGTTTCCACCTTGACTCTTCACTTCTTTTCCTTGTTTGTCTTTTAGTCATTTAAACAAACAAAAACTATCTCACCAAGAAGAAAACTCAAGAAAGCACTTCACTCTTAGCTTATTTTTAAAATATATGCATTGTACTTACAGACCACAGAGATATACAGTAAGTAGGTGAATCTTTAAAAATCTTCTTACAGCAGTTGAGAACAGCTCAGTTTAATTGCTAGCCATTGCAGAGCAAAAACAGTGCTCTGGTTGTCTAATTTTCTTTTAAATGCCTCCAGTGTTCGAGCACTCATCACCTACCAAGGTAATTGGCTCCATTGTTGTACTGCTCTAATAGATAGGGTTTTCTTCCTCATATTCAACTGAGATTTGTCTTCCTGTAATTTGAGCCCATTATTACGTGTCCTGCAATCTGGGATGATTGAGAATAGATACTGCCCTTCCTCTGTAAGACAGCCTTTCAAGTATTTGAAAACTGCTATCATATCTTCCTTCAGTATTATTTTCTCAAGGCTAAACATGCCCAGTTATTTCAGTGTTTCCTCATAGGGCTTGGTTTCCAGTCCCTTAATCATCTTTGTTGCCCTCCTCTGAATTTGCTACAGTTTGTTGGCATCTTTCTTAAAGTGTGGTGTCCAGAACTGGACATAGTACTCTAGATTTTATTTATTTATTTAAGTTATATGCCGCCCACACTACCCAAAGGTCTCTGGGCGGCTTACAACAATTAAAATACAGTAAAAAAGATAAAACAATTAAAATACAATTAAAATATATACACTAAAAATTGCCAACAGGACCCACAGTTGATATTATTTCAATTAAAAGCCTTCTGGAACAGGAAGGTTTTGACCTGGCACCGAAATGTCATCAGCGTCGGCGCCAGACGAATCTCAATTGGGATGGCGTTCCATAGTCTGGGGGCACCTGCCGAAAAGGCCCTTTGTCTACAAGCCATCCCTCTTACCTCCTTGAGGGACGGCTCTTTCAAAAGGGCTCCCTGGCTAGATCTTAACTGCTGGGTAGGTTCATATGGAAGGAGGCGGTCCTTCAGGTATCCAGGGCCCAAGCCGTTTAGGGCTTTATATGTCAAAACAAGCACTTTGAATTGGGCCCGGGCAACAACTGGTAGCCAATGTAATTTAAACAGAATCGGCTTGATGTGTCCCCTAGCGGCCCCACCACTCACCAGCCGCGCAGCTCGATTCTGGACCAGTTGCAGTTGCTGGACCGTCTTCAAAGGCAGCCCCACATAGAGCGCATTGCAGTAATCTATACGAGATGTTACCAGTGCGTGTGTAACTGTCATGAGACTCCGCTCGTCCAGGTACAGACGTAGCTGATATAATTTCCGCAGCTGAAGGAAGGCGCCTCTGGCCACCGAGTCCACCTGGGCTTCCAGAATTAGACTGGGGTCCAGGAGCACCCCCAGGCTGCGGACCCTGTCGCTTAGGGGGAGTGTAACCCCATTCAGGGCAGGGAAATTGCCCTCCAGCCTGTCCGGCGAAGCACCCACTAACAGCACTTTTATTTTGTCTGGATTGGGTTTCAGTTTATTAACCCTCATCCAGTCCATTATCAGGTCCAGACACGAGTTCAGCACAGAAACCACCTCACCTGGATTGGTGGAAAACGAGAGGTAGAGCTGAGTGTCGTCAGCATATTGCTGACTCCTCAGCCCAAACCTCCTGATGACCTCTCCCAGCGGTTCCATGTAGATGTCAAACAGCATGGGGGACAGTATCGAGCCCTGAGGAACTCCATGACATAAACGCAATGGGACAGAGCAACTGTCCCCCAGCACCACCCTCTGGACACGGTCAGCCAGGAAGGAGTGGAACCACCGTAAAGCGGTGCCCACAACTCCCAACCCAGCCAGCCTATCCAGAAGGACACCATGGTCGATGGTGTCGAAAGCCGCTGAGAGGTCCAGGAGTATCAACAGGGTCACACTCCCCCTGTCTCTCTCCCGGCAAAGGTCATCGTACAGGGCGACCAAGGCAGTCTCCGTACCAAAACCCGGCCTGAAACCCGATTGAAATGGATCCATACAATCCATTTCATCCAGCAGCGCCTGGAGTTGCCCGGCCACAACCCGCTCCAACACTTTGCCCAAATAAGGGAGGTTCGCCACTGGTCGGTAGTTAACCACCAGCCTTGGGTCCAGGTTAGGCTTTTTTAGGAGTGGCCGAATTACCGCCTCTTTCAAGGTGGTAGGGACCACTCCCTCTCTCAAAGAGGCGTTCACGGCCTCCTGGACCCAGGTGCAACCCCCCCTGGCAGATCTTCCAATTAGCCAAGATAGGCAAGGGTCGAGCGGAGTGGTGGTAGAACAGACAGATCCAAGCACCCTGTCCACATCCCCAGGTCTCAACAATTGAAACTCATCCATTAATACTTGACCTAAGCACGGCACACTGGACACATCCTCTGATTCTGCAGTAACGGTGGAGTCCAACCCACTGCGAATCTGAGCGATTTCCCCCTCAAAATGAATGGCAAACTCATCACAGTGAGCTGATGAGCAGTCCGGGACCTCCACCGGATTTCCCGGTTGAAGAAGATCCCGGACCACCTGAAACAGCTCTGCTGGACGACATTCTGAGGAAGCAATACGGCTAGAGAAATATTGCCGTTTCGCCAGTCGTATTGCCATGAAATAGGCCCGATAATGGGCTCTAAGTCGTGTTCGATTGGACTCCCAGTGGGATTTCCTCCACCTGCGCTCCAGCTGTCTCCCCTCTCGCTTCATCGCCCGCATTTCAGAAGTATACCAAGGAGCTGTCTGGGCTCTGCGTGCAGGGAGAGGGCGCTTAGGCGCAATCGTGTCAACCGCCCAGGTTATCTCCCTATTCCATAGGGTGACCTGAGCTTCGACAGGAGCGCCGACCATATCAAATGGATAATCCCCCAGAGCATTCAGGAAACCATCCGGATCCATTAGTCTCCGAGGGCGGATCATCTTAATAGATCCCCCACCCTTGCAGAGGGGAGAAGAAGCTAATAGACTAAACTTGACCAGGAAGTGGTCTGTCCATGACAATGGGGTCACAACCAGCCCCTCCACATCCAAACCACCATCTTCCAGTCCCGTTGAGAAAACCAGGTCCAAGGTATGGACATTCTCATGTGTCGGGCCAATGACACATTGAGACAGCCCCATGGTTGTCATGGCGGCCATGAAGTCCTGAGCCGCCCCAGTCAAGGCAGCCTCGGCATGGATGTTGAGGTCCCCCAGCACCAACAGCCCGGGAGTCCTCAACACCAGGTCCGAGACTACCTCCGTCAGCTCAGGCAGGGAGACTGTTGGTACGCAGCAGGGTGGGCGGTACAGCAACAGAATCCCCAATCTGTCTCATAAGCCCAACACACAATACAGGCCCTCAAAACCTCCTCTCAAAGGGATAGGAAGCCTGGTCAAAGAGATAGAACTCCTATAGACTATAGCAACTCCCCCTCCCCAACCCTCCGAGCGACATTGGTGCTGGACCGAGTACCCAGGCGGACACAGCTGGGAGAGGGGAACACCACCCTCCTCTCCCACCCAGGTCTCAGTAATGCACGCCAGGTCAGCACCCTCATCCAGAATTACATCATGGATGAGGGCAGTCTTATTTTGTACTAGATGAGGCCTAACCAGTGCTGAATAGAGAGGAAGTAGTACCTCACAGGATTTGGAGACGATACTTCTGGTAATGCAGCCTAAAAGAGCATTTGCAGTCACATGGCATTGTTGGCTCATATTCAGCTTGTGATCTACAACAATTCCAAGATTCTTCTTGCTCATAGTATTCCTGAGCTAAGTGTCCCCATCTTGTAACTGTATGTTTATTTCCGCCCCCTCCCCTGGATGTAGAACTTTGCACTTACCGTATTTTTCCATGTACACGACCCCACAATGTATAAAACGACCCCCTAATTTTGACCCTTGATGGAGGCGGAGGAGCAGTTAATGGGCAACTGTGAATGCTCCTTCGCCTCTGCCTCCTGCTGCCTCTGCCACCGGAGGGGACAAGGCGATGAGGTGAGCTGAGCCCGTCAGTCCCACTGGATATGGTGATCGGGCAGGCAGGGGAGTCAGCATCAAGAGGCGCCCGAGCGCGTGTGAATGCTCCTTCGCCTCCGTCTCCTCCTCCTGCTGCTGCTGCCTCGGGGCCACCAGAGGGGACAAGCCGTGAGCTCTGGAAGAGGCAATTGGGCAGCAGCAGCGGCGGCAGCAAGAGGCGCCCGAGCGCGCGCGCGCCTACTTCCTTCCGTGTATAAAACGACACTCAATTTTTCCTCTAATTATTTTAGGAAAAAGAGTCATTTTATACACGGAAAAATACGGTATCTGTGTTAAATTTCATTCTGTTGTTTTCAGTCCTCTGCTTGAGCAATCAGGTTGTTTGTCAAGGTTCCCCTGGTCAGAGAGGCCCACACCAACCATTCAGCCACACAATCCTGTTTCCCCATGTGGGTGAAGTTCAGGAGGACCAACCATGTGGGGGACTCAGTCCACCATGAAGCCACATGGTTGGAGATGAGGAGCAGAGAGTTACATGTCTGCTTTGGTTGGGGTCAAAGAGAAAAAGAGCAAACAAATAACAGAAGTGAAGTAAACAAACTGGAAAAAGGAGAAGCAAGCCAGAGATGGGAAAAAGAACTTCACTAATTGGTTGGTGGCAATGCATAGGCTGTGAAGCCCCCTTCCTACTGAAACCCAGTATTAGGTTGCATGCAAGATTGTTATTTTCTCTAATAGTCTGTTCATTTAGCCTAGTGTTATATTTTCGGATGGGGTCTCAGTCAGACATCTTTCCCACCACTGTTCACCTGATCCTTTCAACTGACAATGCCAGGGGCTGAACTCGAGACTTTCTGTATACATAGTAAGTTCTTGACCATTGAGCTATTGGCCCTGCCAACCACTGACTGACAGTAATCAGAGATGGGCAGGTCAAGCATAGCTCAGTCTGTGTTGTTATAAGTTGCTCAGACCAAAATGGCTGGACAAAGTCAAGGACTTTACGTGATCAAATGGAGATTTATTGGCCTTTGGAGACTGAACTGCTGAATGTCATACTGACCTCCAAACATGTGAAAACCTGGGTGGAAAAGCCAGAAATTTACTTTTCTGGAATGTTTCCATGGTAGATCAGAAAATGAAATTATCAGGGTTCTCCCCGAAACCAAGCTACACCACTAGAATCGATATCTCCTATGATCAGCAAAGTATCACAGATACCTAAGGCTTGCATCAGCCTCTCAAAGACCTTGAGTTAGCTAGCAGAGCAAGTCTGCTTGAGCCACAAACAGAGTGCCACCAATAAGGATTCCTTTTTTTTGGGGGGGGGGGCATCCACCAGGTCTCACATGAAAGGGCTGCCCAGACTATGTCCTTTTCTTTAGAATATGGAGGAAGTAATAAAAATGTAACCTGGCTGCAGATCACGTAGGGCTCTGTCAAAGCTCTCAAAGCTTTCTGAATTTTGTTGAGAAATGATCTGATAACTAGCCTCATTCTCTACATGCTATTGACTGAATTCACTAGTGTTCACTTCTGTTAACAGACTGGCGGCCATAGTTTGTTGTTACATGCTGTCAAATCACCTCTGACTTATGGCAACCCTATAGTTTAGGCTGTCAAAAATTATGAAGAAATGTCAATAGTTCCATTTAATGTTATAAGAAACCAATTTAGGCATTTTAAAGGAAGAGTGGGCAGCTTTGCTGGGCCTGGAGACCATGTCTTTCCACTCAGCTCCTGCTGCATTACCATTCACATTTGTCAAAAATCAGCCCTGGCAATTGCTTTGTGTTTGGGTGGGGTGGTTAATTGATGAAAAAAGGAGTCAGCTTCTGGGATTTTCCCTTGCTTGGTGTCATTTTGCGAATGGTAGTGAGCACAAGAGGGTATCCTGTAGACATCTTGACTGCTGCCATTGGTGTTGTCAACATTCAGGTTGCTCTTTGCTATGTAAAACATGTGCAACACGGGCACAATATTGTGCAGCAATATCAGGCCATTTCCTGGCTTTTTCAGTTGTGAGCACAGTAGCACAATATCCCATATTCATGAACTGGAGGGTTTTTGTTGTTGAAAGAATTGAATTATTATATATTAACAATCGAACTTAGAATGTCTGTTATATTGGGCTTCTGACTTGGTGCACCTTCTATAGGCACACAGTGGTGCGCAAAGGGAGAAAATTGGGCATGGAGAGAAAAAATGCATTTCTCTCCAGTGCAGGCAGAGCCACATTTAATCACCTTTATGTGCGAGTATTCCAGCTGCAACATTTTTACTACAAAGCGTGAGGTGGCAGCTTCAACTTATATGGTGGGTCCCTCTTCTGGCCTTGTTTGTCCCCAGCAGCTGACATGGGCCTTACTAGAAAAACAGACTATAGGCAGTACTTCTCCACATCATGGGGTTGTTGTGCTAACTTGACGTAAGACAACCGAGACATAGAGTTGGCCCTGACTTTAGGCAGAATGGGTCAGCTGCCAAAAGTGGCAGACGTTGGGGGGAACTGTGGCAGCATTTCATTGTGAGCCCTCCCCATTTCTTGAATGACAGAGTAAGGTGTTCCACATAGCCTATCCTGAACCTCTAGACTGAACACCTGCCCTCGGAGGTCGTGCCTAACCTTATCCCATTGCTACTGTTGAAGTCAGTGTCAACTGCCAAGCTTTTGTACCTGGACTAGGAGAGATGCCATCTTGTCCTTTATGTCAAGCAGCACAAGACTTTTGTCCAAACCCTTCCGAGGAACCTGGACTAAGGAACAGTAGAATTTATAGGACCACAAGGTGTGTATGTAATGTTGTCAGAAAGATCTGATGGGAATAAATGTCAGTTGCCATGGCAGTTCCAAAAGTAACATTCAGAGGGAAAGATGCCAGG
The DNA here is from genome assembly GCA_037013535.1 of Intellagama lesueurii. Lineage (NCBI taxonomy): Eukaryota > Metazoa > Chordata > Lepidosauria > Squamata > Agamidae > Intellagama > Intellagama lesueurii. The sequence continues at coordinate 120,707,148 of JBAJHW010000001.1, read as the reverse complement.
CTCCGAAGATTCTACTATATGTCATCCTCATCTCCCTGCACTACCCAACCAGAAATGGGTGAGCTTTGTTTGTTTCATGTTTGTAAGTAAACCAACACAGTTTCTAAGTTCAAGCCACATGGGCATCAGGACTCAGAGATCCTAATTTTAGACTTCTTCTAATTCTGTCCCCTGTTCTTTGGCTCAAGTAAAGGAGTGCAAAAAAACACATACTGCGGAAATTTGCACGTAAAGATGCATATTTTGGGGAAATTTTCATTAATATGCATCTGTTAGAGGAAGCTGTGTAAAAAATGGTATGCATCTTTTAATTTTTGTTTAAAGAAATGCAGACTGTCATGGGTATTGGTTGAAACCAACCTTCGATTGCATCATAAGTTAAATTGATATGGACCCAAAACAGATTGATTTGTCCATATATACTCAGTGTTTTAAAATAATTGTTGGGAATCCCATGGATACTGGTGGAATAAATCAAGATAGGACTACAAATCACCTAATGCCAAACCAAAGAAAAGTGAATGAAGCAAATCACTTGTTTCTTTTGCCTTAATTCCCTCCCTTTGAAAAATATTCACAACAAATGCAGCAAGAAGCAGTATGTGGGGCTATGAGACTGTTGCAGGCATTGCATGGAACAGTAGAAGTAATTAAGTTTAGCTTCAGAGATATCTCTCCACAAACTGGCAAAAGTTCTTGTAAAAGCAAAAGTTCCTTCCAGATCCTTTCCCAATTAAGGCTTAGCTAACTCTAATAGGTCCCTGTGGGTGGATTTAATTGCCATTTGATGAGGAAGCAGCTTCATTTTTGAAGCTTTTATCGTTTCCATGATTCGCTTTGTGCAGATTGCTCAGCGCTTCCCTTTAAATATGCTTTGCCCACCCCAGCTTGCAACTTCATAGAGCATGGCTGATCCATTGCTAATGTTTGAGTTTTTTTTTTAATGTCAACAAGAATGCCTTCCAAAATAGCAGATGTCTATTCGGTTTGAAATACAATACCTAGTTTGGATCACTAGTTTTGATTGTGTTTGGTGAACTATTTAGGGGGTGGTTGCGATATATAGATATGGGACAGATTTTTCCTCCCATGCCAACTTTGCCTTCAGCAATTACAGTTGCCGTTCTGTTTGAGACAATCTGGACATCCCCAAAGCAAATGTGAGACATGCAGGCATAAGGCTACCGCAGTGCTTCTGAGACTGAGAATAATACAACTTCTCCTAATGCTCTTGTGTCTGGCACCTGTTATTTGATACACCAACTGCTGGTCTCCTGTTCCTTCTCAACTGGCATATGGGCTTTGGAAGACTAGCCAAGTGATATATCCATGGATAATGCTTTTCTTTTAAAAAAACCCAAACAAACAAACAAAAAAAAAAAAACAGGTGGCAAGGGGGGGAAGAAAAAGAGAAAAGAAAGGAAAAGCAAAAAAAGATAAGAACCCTCCAATGTCATCTTTCCAGTGAAATAAGATGAACACCACTGCCATATTTCTCCTTGCTGCTACTAGTATGAGCATCTATGGCTTGAAAGCACTTACTTATTAAGATGGGTTCCTCTTTTATTTTGGACAGCAAGGGTTCGTCCACATGTGGCATTTGCCTCATTTTAAGGACCAGGTCTTCCACAGATCTTATTGCTGCCTTCTCTGACGTTCTTTGTTATACCGCAGCATTTTACGAGACTTTCTAGCTCCTGTTCAGCCTGCATTGTTTCTTTGTTTCTACCCAAGGAGTTTCAGTTTAGCCTGTTTTGGTATTTTATGGTGTGGTTATTATGGATACTGGTAATAGGAAGAGGTGGTGGTGTCTCCTGCATCCCCACAGAAGAAAGAGATGGTGATAGTGCCCTCATCCCAGAAGAGATGTGATGCGGAGGAGGGGGAGGAGCCCTGCCACATAAGAAGCAGGAGGCAACATTATGATGATACCAGAAAAGAAGCAGGGAGCAGAGGGTGAGCCACCAGATATGACTCTGTTTTCAGGCTCTGTGGGAGGCCTGTTTAGGAAAATGGTCCATGATGTGGCACGGGTGATTTTCCTAGCGCTCCTCACCTGGGGTCTGGTTCTAAGAGCCCAGCAGCACCGCAAGAGAAGCTCTCTAGAAAGCTAAGTTGTACAGGTATCTAGCATTGTCGGGGCTCAGTCCAGGATGGGGTTTGGGGAGAGAAAATAACTTGCCACCCTAGCACCTGAGGCAGCTGCCACACTAAGATGTATTTCAGGGCCACGCTGCAAAATGGCAAATTAAAGATTTCCTGCTCTGTAAAATTCCATATGCAATAGCATGCATTTCTTTGATGGTTGAAAAAGTTCTAGAAATTATAGCAGCCAGAGAAGCCCTATTTGGATAAGGAGTCCTGGCATACAGAACTTGAATGTTGTTGGTTAACAAATGTCCCTAATCCTATCCCTATTGAAAATAAATAAAAATTTAATTTAAAAAAACCCAAACGTCTGGTGTTTTTTTGTCTTCCATCAGCTAGCTCACTTAAAATGTTGAATAACAACCAATGTAGCCAGTTCTCTTTGTCCATAAAAGCCCCGTGCATTAGATTCAATTCTGTACAGTAAAACTAAACAAAGAAGGTGGCCCAGCTGTTGGTCAGGCTTGCATTGGTTTGGGGGACACCCTCCCCCAAGGAATATGATTTAGAAGAGAAAGAGGGCCTGTTGTTATGGAATTGGGCAACACAAATTTGTTCAGGCAAGCTTCTGAAAGCTGAAGACTTCATTAGTAAAAGGCTGGTTTTCATGCTCCAAGAAATAAAATGATTAGTTTTTTTTTAAAAAATAAACTTGGAGAACAGGTATTTTGAACAAAGCAGCTGTATGTACCAGGAGTCATCTGCACTCCAAACTCCTCCTCCGGGCAGAACTTGTAGAGTTTAAAAAAGTAATTAGTTCCAAATCCTCTAAAGGAATTTTTAAAAAACCCTCTTTTTCACATTTGTTACAAGTAACTGAAATAATTACTTTTCATTTTGTAAAAGTCCACATGAATGCTTGAAACTGCTGGCCTGTAATACAACACATGCTTTCCTCCCTTCTAGCTCGTTGTCACAACACCCACAACATTTGAACAATGTGACGCATCATGTGAGGGTCAGCCCTCATAAAGTAAGTAAAAAGTTACAATTCGAAAAGGATTGATGTTATATTTTGTTAAGCTGCAGAAGGCATGAAACAAAATACCTTCATTATTGCAGAAAAATCTCTGCTGAGACATGGAAGTTCACTGGGGTGTGCGGAACTTGTAAAATCATTCCTAAATTTCTCACTTACCTTGAGAGCCCTATTAGGGTTGCTATAATTTGGTTCCAACTTGATGGTACATAATAACAATGAATTAATTCCAAGCAACTAGTTACTTGTAATTTTACTTGTAATTAGTTACTTCTAAGGTCTGATTGTAGTCTTGATGGCCTCCTGCCTCTGTCTTGAGTGGGTAGTGGGACTGAGTAGTCTGTGTTTTCCTTGTGTACAGAAAGAACATCTCTGCCTTACCTGGATAAGTATCAGAGGGTGGCTGAATGAGGGATACTGCATAGGTGAGCTTTATGGTGAATAAGTTTTGAGGAAATGTGCTAAATATTGTTGTAATAATGGGAAATAAGTTGAGATTTAAAAATATGGTGTTATTATCACAAATATAAAGCTTGTTCTGGTGACATGGATTGTAATTTCAAAGGACAAGACTGCGTACCAGAGAATACCTGAAGAAAGGGAAGATACTTACAGTAGGAGAAATGGGGGAAATTAACTGGAATGTTATGATTCTGGAATGGAAAATTAAACTGTGATGACCAGTTGTTGGATAAATAAGTCATTTTGGAACCATCAGAGTCTTCAGTTAGAGGCATATGTTCCTTTGCTTGGTGACATATGGTTCATTACAGTAACAAATGTAACATCTGATAGCCTCCAGGTTGGATTTCTGTAATGTGTTATAGGTGGGCCTGCCCTGAAAAACATTTCAGAAGATTTGACTCATGTAGCATTTGGCTGCTAGAATGTTGGCTGGTTTATTCAGATGGAACCATGTCACATTCACTCTGGAAGAACTATGTTGGCTGCCGATTCAACTACCAAGCCAGAGTCAAGGCTATGGTGCTGAAAGCCATAAATAGCTTGGGTGCCAAATTTCTGAAGGAGTTTCTCCTTCTGACTTGTGTTTTAAGATGGACAGGGGTGGCCCTTCCTCACATAAAATGTATAGGAGAAATGCATTATGCATGTACAAAAGAGACACCATTGTGTTCTGTAGTGGTATCCTGACTCTTGGTTGTAAGGAAGTAAGTCTGGCACTGATGCACTATATCTTTCAGTGTATTCTGGTGATTAGTAAATCCTTTTTATTTTTCCAGGCATTTTAGATCTATTGCATTGTCAGATGGGTGAAGAGTTAATCCTCTCTGGGCAGAAACAAATGAGATGATAATTTTACCATTAGAAGGGGAGCTGCCTTAAGAATTAAAGAATGTTTGATTATCCTCCATTGAGTTATACATCTCAGCAAGTTGCAAACTGGCTTGCTTTTGTTTGATTATTGGTCATCAGAAGATAAACATGAGGCTTCATTAGCGGGTTGATAGTGAAATGGCAGCTTTAGAGACAACATTTGATTGTCTTCTAATTGTGCAACTGCCATCTCATCTCTTTCTGCACTCAGTGTTATATTTCTGTTGTTACAATTTTACGCTGTTTTCATTCCCATGTTCATATATACCACCCAGAAATCCATTTTTTGGATGAAACTTTAGTATTTATTTCTCAAATGAACAAACATTTGCATTTTAACAAATGCACTGGTAACTGTGCAACCCAACATATGCCTGTTAAGCAGTAAGCAAGCTCCACTGAACTCAGTGGATGCACAGTGACTTCAAAACAAGGAGAAAATGACATGGAAAAGTTATTGAAAAACTCAAGTCTGCCTTTGAATTTAGAGCCATAAAAGGGGACCAGAAAGCCAATCACTCTGAAAATGTTCTTCCACATGCTTCCATTAGCAGGGATGACCCGCTGGACTCTGTTGAAAGGGAGAAATTGAAACTTGCTTGTTAAAGGAAATTAATTCTTTCCCATTGACCTTGGTGTTGGCCATTTTCTTCCTGGAACAGCTATGAATGGTGTGATGTAATCCTGAATGTTGCACACTGTGAAAGAGACAAAGGCACCCCAGTGTGCTTTGTTCTGTTCTGTATTCATTTGCTGGAAAGAAGTGATACAACACCCACACACGGACATTGGTTTCCATATAGGGAATGGATGGCTAGAGAAAAAAGGGTACTGTAAATAACCATGCGTCCAGCAGCATCTGAGTATGCTGAGAGGAAGACGTTTGGACTGAAGATAAATGGCAAAGAGTTTGAAGCTCCCAAAGCTAATTAAAAATCAAAGAAGAAGGCATAGGCAAAGATCTCCCCTTTCCCACATAACAACTAATCATATGGGACAACGTTCTAAATCTAAATGAGCAATTTCATATTGCGATAGCTCAGTTGAAAACCCAACAAGAATAATCCAATTTTTCCTATCTGACCTTGAAGCCACCAATTTATACAGAAACACTTTGCCTGTTTGAATGCCAATAAGTTGCATCTATGCTTTCGTTCCTTCAAAATCACCACACAGGTGTGTAAAACTACAAATGGAGGATTAAATGAAATGTCAGTCACATTCCTCAGACACACAATTCAAAGTGCAATCAGGCTTCCCAATGAAGCTCCTGCTTACCTTTGGATGATCAATCACAAAACAAAAGAGAGGTAATTAGGAAATGTGAAGTGAGGCAGGCTCATCCTGTGATAGTCAGACAACTTTTACCACTTCAGGGAGTTCCATTTCTAATGATGTACTAATTGTGCCATCTTGTTTTGGCCTGAGAATGAAATTGTAACCTTGACAGGGAGGAATGAGATAATTTCTCACCCTTAAAATTGTGTTTTGGGGATTCAAGCATAAGCCAGACTTGAAACGTAGGATATTCCTTCTATAAAAGCATGTAAAAAGTTACGCCTCAAAACGAGGGACATTATTTTTCATTGGCTGAAATCCAGTTATGTGAAGTTATGGCAGGTAAACCAGATGACAGTTATTTTATTTTGCAGCGTCCCTATATGCTTCTATGCCAAATTCAAAGTGCTGGTATTAACCTATAAAGCCCTTAATCGTTTGGGACCTCATTACCTGATGGAGCATCTCTCCCTAAAAAATGTCCACCCCATGCTACCCGATCCAGTCAGCTTTCATGTTTGCGTGTGGCCACCCGTAGAGTGGCCCAGAAAACTAACACCAGGAACTGGGCCTTTCCTGATGGTGGTTGCAATGCTATGGAATGCACTTCCTGCAGATATACATAGGCAGGGCTCCCTTCCTTCTGGCCTTCAGAAAACAGGTCAAAACTATATTGTTTGAATAGTCCTTTGGAAACATCTTACCCCTGTGACATCCTCATGGTTCCCTGAAGTGGTTATTGTTTTGATTTGCCATCCAGATTTCCTTTTCTTTAGACATTCAGGGTTTAATGTTCTTCTAGATCTCACTACATATGCCTTGTGAGTGCGGACGGGTAGCTGTGGTTTGTTTTTAAATGTTCTTAGCCACCTAGAGTAGGGCCTCAGCACTAGAAGGGCAGGGTATGAATGTAACGAATAAATAAAAATAAATAAATGCAATATTTTGTTAATAAAAAGTTTTCTATTCACACACCCATGGTTCCTGGGCTCCATCAGGATTATTTTGGCCCTTGGGGACAGTAGGACTCTGTGTGTGTTGGTTGGACAGTGTCACCGAAGCTACCAACATGAATTTGACCCAACTCCAGGAGGCAGTGGAAGACAGGAGGGCCTGGCGTCCTCTGGTCCATGAGGTCACGAAGAGTCGGACACGACTAAACGACTAAACAACAACAACAACAAAAGACTCTCCCACCCTGTCCTGCGAGAGAAATTCTCCCTCCCTTCCAACATTTTTAAACGAAAATGATCTATTGCTTATAAAATTGTACACTTCTTGTCCACGCTGTTGCAGTTTTATTCTCATGTTGTTTTAATCTGCTTTATACGTGTATTTATTTTATGTTTTATATTTTTACCTTTATTTTGCTAATAACCTGTATGAGATAAAATTAAAGAATTAAACAAACAAACAGATAACATTCATAAGAAGTGGAGATAAGCAAGGCCTGAAACGACTGCTTTCTAGCTTATCCGCCATGTGCTGTTCCTTAAAACAAGGAGAACCAATTCACAGAGAGTCCGATTTGATAGCATACAATAATTGCAAGCAAAAATGGAGTTTAAAGCTCTGCACTGCAGAACAGATCCACAAATCATCTTGATCTATCACACGGTTCACTTGCAAATTTGTACACAGAAAACAAGCTGGATTGTGCTGCTCTCGTGAGGAAAGATGCTTCCCCACTTTGTTTAAGCTTTCCACTTCTGCCGTGAAATTGTATTTGTGACTGAGGAATAAACTCTGGAGTGTTGCCACAGAAATGGATGTTGCATATTTAGTGGGTGCCTGTAGGCAGTTTCTTTTCTTAATGGAGATCTGAATGCTCCTTTAATTTTCCCACATTTTATAAGGAGTGGATTTTTTTTTTTTTGGTCCAGTTGAAATTGCTTCTTACGTGGCACCGCTTCTGCTGCATGTTTTATAAAGAAGTGATGGAAAAGGGAAGGCAGAGCAAAAAAGAGGACATGATAAAGGAAGGGAGGGGGATGCCATGACAATCAACAAACCTCTCCACTGTATCTCCTGATGGGGACCCAAGGCTTAGCTCCCAAATCCTTCTGATTTGATTAAACCAGATATTACACTTTAAGTGTTGGTCTTGGTTTGAGGAAACACCCTAGGGCTGCATTTATTTATTTGTTTGTTTTCATTTATATGCAGTTCTTCTCTCCAAGGAGTTCCAAAATAGCACACAACACAAAAACAATATATGCATAGCACACACAACAATAAAATACTGTGCATAAATGGTAACATACAGTAATATGCAATCAAGGGCAGTACTGGTTTTAGGCAATAATGTTGGAAGCAACAAGTGGGTGTGGTTACAGCCCACAGTATGCTGTTGGTATGCATCCATTATCTTCTAGGCTGAACACAGACATGTACAGACAAAAACATTTTGCCATAGGTATACTGCTATTTTGCATCTGAAGAGAACCATAGGAAACCTTTATCTGCATTAAATGGTACAGATATGAGGAGCCAGTAGGAAGGATGAAGCCCAGGTGTTAGGTTTCATAGATTAGATGATCACAGAAATGCTTCCAAAATCTACAAGGTTATAACTACTAATTGGGCTCTTGCACCTCAATGTTGCTGTAAATGCATGAGTGTAAGCTAAAGACTGCATGAGCTTCTCTCCATGAGCTCAGTTGGAATGGACTAGAATAGGCTAAATAGAGTTGCTTAAGGGCAGGTAGAGGTCTGGTATGTCATTTGGTTCGATCCTTGCATCCAAATGGCATATACAACTCAAGCGACCCTATTTGGTTTGGCTCCTTTAAGAAACAAGAAATATGAGAGAAAAAATCTAGGTCTTTGCCCCCTCCTCCCACTTCTGGGAGGGAGATTTCAATTTTTTTTAAAAAAATTCTCTAAGTGGTGCAGTACATCAGCGCTGCCCTAATTGGTTTATTATTTTTCTTCCTCCCTTTGCTCCATGGAGGAGCAGAACAGGGAAATTTTTAATTTCCCAATTTCCCCATATCATTAAGTCATTAAGATATCTGTTTAACCAAATAATAATATGCAATATTGGAAAATAAAAGAAGGAATAATATGCAATAATGGGAAATTAAAGAAGGAAACTCACTTTGGATCAATTCCAGTGATCACAAATTCTTGAAACAAACCAAAACAGAGCAATCCAACCAACACTAAAAAAACAAACAAACTAACCCCACAAATCCCCAGAAGTCTCTGACAGGAATTACGTCATCTGATTGCTGGAAAAAGGAACAAACCAACCCGTTCCTGCAGTGGACCTAACAGTGAGACAAATGCCCATCTGATCACACCCCAAATGAGTTCAAACAGGCGACCCTGCCAACCCTGTTGCCTATAATCCTGTGATCCTGAGCACTTTTAGGTAACCACTGGAAAATATTCTGCTGGGTTTAGTAGATCTCATAGATGTAGAAGATGTGGATCACTATAGATTAGGGAGATAGGCAGCATCCCCTCAATCTGATTCCTGCCCAAACAAAGCGAACAGATAGTTGACTGTGCCTTTGCCCTTTTCATGACACTCCAACCTAATCCTTGTCTGAATCCATGACAGTATTTGGTATGTAGTATCTCTGTGAAGTCCTGCAATGGGGAAATCATGAACAACTATGATGTGGGATGGGGTGAAGGATGCAGAGGTGGGGGAGGGAAAAACAGACCCTAGGGCACTAACTCTGATCTAGTAAATCAAAGCCCATGCAAGAGGAATGTAGGCATTGATCCACAGCCACACATCTTTTCTCACGAGAGCAACATAATCGAAGGAATAAAGTGTAATAGTAACTAAGCTAGATAAGGAAAAGTGGAATAAAATTCTAGAACACAAATCCTAGCTAGCAATGATGATGCATATCATTCACTTCACCTATATGAAATGACTGGTAGAGTAATTGCAAGGAGATATATTGTTGGCGTTTTGTTTGCAACCTTGCATACTATCTCACATATGAGCCTTGTGGTGCAGTGGTAAACTGCAGTCAAGCCTCTGCTCATGACCTGAGTTTGATCCATTCAGGTAGATGGCTCAGGGCTGACTCAGCCTTCCGTCCTTCTGAGGTTGATAAAATGAGTACCCAGGTCACAGGGGGTCAATGTGTCTCTGCATAATTATGTTGCAAACCACTCTGAGAGTACTCTAGCACTATGGGGCAATATATAAGTCAGAACAACAATAATGATAATACCATCTGTAGTTTGCATGACTGAATTTTGATTTCAGAAAGATCCGTCTCTCTGCTGAGTGCTTTTTCCCTCCCTTTGGTTTGTTGGTGGCAGTTGTTTGTGTATTGTTGATCTGTCCAGTTGGTTGTGTGCAGTAAAGAAAACAGAATACACAAGTCTGCAATTTCAAACAAGTGTAAGTAAAGAAATGTTTGTTATTCTTCCTCCTACAAATGTCTCAGACTGAGTTATTGAGACTTTAAGTGAGAATTAATGAGAAAGGAGTGGACAATCTGGGGAACTCATAGCTATTCTCCTCTGTGGATCTCTATACTTTTACTCTGTAGCGAAAAGGAATCTTACCAGCAATTCAGAACCCTGCAAAACAGTATATAGTGAGCAATGATCTCAGCTTGAGCCCTCCATACTGCTTCTGTGATTGGAAAGCTGAGGGAAGACTTGGGGCCTTATTGGGAGGTTTAGCAGTCACTCACCTTGTCCTTTGGCACCAGCAGCTCAGTGGTTTTTATTTCCATGATCTGTTTATTCCATGTGTTGGAATTCTTTGGCTAAAAATTATTTTTTGGGCCCTTAGTCACCTTGGAATCACACCATCCCTCCCAAATCCCATCCCTTTTTAAACTAAATTTGTGCAGATCACCACTACAGATGTAATGAGATATATCGTTTGCATATGCACTATGCTGTGGCTGTAATAAACAACCCCTTCCCTTTGCAAATTCTCAGACAGCCTGCATGTGTCTCCCTTTTGCCCTCTGTGGAACCATGTATTTGCTTAGTCAGAGCTGTGGAAGGTTACTTGTAAAAGGAATAGGTTTACAGTTATAATTCAAGGTCCACAGAGTAGTTAGTAACTCCTTCCCCGCACCCACAAAAGTCACAAAAATAACTACTTCCATTTTTTTTTAAAATGCAATGCTCTAAGCCGCTTCCCTATAATGAAACAAATACTGCCATCCTGTCTACCTTATGGTTACCTCAGCATCCACAGGAGAATGCAAGAGAGAGGGGGGCGGAATCGGCACTTAAGCAATGTGATGTGCTTTCTTTTCCACCATTTCATAAAGCTTTAGTTATTGGGGAAAGAAATTATAAGATTACAATGAGAAATTCAAAGAAGGTATAAATAATTAATTACCTTTAATTAGTTACTCCCAAGCATTCCACGGTTTTTACTTTCTGAGGCGCCTCCATCACTTTATACGGTTAATAATTTTTTATTTAATTTCCTGTCTGTTGGTCTGTCTACTCAGTTCAGTGGACTGCCATACAGTTCATGCAGGAGACGATCCTACCAAACCATGCTGGGTAATTTAGTTTGGAATATTAAGCAGTAATTTCCTCCTGTTCAGAGATAACTTAGTGGGCATGAGGTACCAGGAACATCTCCTGCACAAGCTGTATGAATGTTCAGTGAACGCACCCCTAGCACTGACTTCAGCTTTCCTTTCTTTTCAACAATATTTTTGTATAGGTGGTTCTTTCCAGATTTATATGTATAGCGACTGGTTTTAGAAAGCTAGGAGTGGCCAAATCAGTCATCTGGAGTATGTATTCAGAAAGAAATCTCCATTTTACCTTCCAAAAAAACCAAACTGAATTTGGCCATTAAAATCACAGTGGTGCTCCTCCTGCAGTTATGAGCAATTCATTCAATACAAGATAGGCACATTTTCTTCTATTCCACATCTGAGTCATGGCTTTAAAAAACAGAAAGGTTCAGACAAGAGTGCCATTATTAATCAAGAAACCAAAAAGAGTGAGTTCCCAGCCGCTGCAATTGAAAACAAGTTTTACACCTCATTAACTTTGAGATTATGAGGCACAATTCATTAAAATTCTGTTCTGCAGGCTGCATTTGTAAACACCTTCTGAGACGTTTATCACCTTTTCCATAGGACAGAGCTTTCTTTCACTGGAGACATTTCTCTTCTGCTTCATACTGATATAAAGGAACCAGGGGGAAAGTTATGGGAGAAGAACCTTATCTTTTCACTGCAAAGGGAATATAAAGAATTGTACTGGCTGTGAAGCATAACAGATATAAATTAGCGTTTGCTATACAGTTTCCTTCAAATTGGTATATTTATTAAACCTCACATTGCATTAATTTGGTAGACTTCTTCATCCTCTTCTTAGCAGGAACTCTGTGTGTGCAATGATGAATGTATTGGCACAGAATTTACAAAACAATCATTAGCCTTAACATGGAAATTGAAAGGACACTGTGTTCCATTTAGAACTCTCTCAGACCCCCTTCATGGCACAGCCAGCTTTATGGGTAGTCATTTTCCATAGTACAATGGGTGCAATCAACGTGGCTGCTGCTGGTCATGTCAATCTCTCTTAGCTTATTGGCATCCTTTCTGGTGGACTGGCAACAATATACTTCCAAAGTGATTACTTCCACCCAGTATTTATAGAGTGCCAATAAAGATATTGACTACTTGTGGATTTTTGTTTTGTTCTTATGAATCAATACACCTATCTTTTGGGTTTGGGTTTGTTTTGAAGAATACTACATTTAGCTATTCAGGACAGGGTCTAACACTGGAGAAATAATATTTTCTACAACCTAAGAAGGACATATGAATAAGGTAAGCTGGAAATTGCAAAGCAAGAAATGGAACATTAAAACATAGCAAAGCTTGATGTCATTGAACTAAAGTGGACTGGACTGGAACATTTTCAGTCACGCAACTGTTTTGCTCTGAAAATGACAAACTCAGAACAAATGGAATGGCTCTACTACTCAGGCAAGATATAGCACAGGCAGTTAGGGGCTATAATGCGAGGTCTAACTGAATAATATCCATCACACTACTGGGAAAAACCATCAACATAACCATCATTCAAGTTTATGCTCCAACTACAGATGCTGAAGAAGAGGAAATTTAAAGCTTTTATGCAACCATCCAGGATGAAATTGATCAAACACCAAAACAAGATATGCTTACAGTCCTAGAAGACTGGAATGCAACAGTAGGAAACAAAGCAGAACCAAATGTTCTTGGAAAGTTTTATCTAGAGGTTAGAAACAAAGCAGGAGAATGACTCATACAGTTCTGTGAAGTCAAAAATCTGTTTATCACAAATACATGCTTCAAGTAACCAAACAGACAATTGTACACATGGACATCACCAGATGGCCAAAACAGAAATCAAGTAGACTATATAATTGGAAACAGGAGATTGAGAAATTGTATTCTCTCTGCCAGTTTAAGATTAGGACCATGGTACTGATAATGCACTGTTAATAGGAAACATTAAAGCTGAAAAATAGTACTAAAAGAATCCTAGCACCAAAATTTGATTTAAACAACATTTCTGATGAATTTAAAGTTCACAATTTGCATTACTAAATTCAATTGACCATGACCCAGAAGAACTGTGGATTGCAACCAGAGATATTATTAAGGAAGAATGCAAAAAGACAACTCCTCTCTAAGAAAAACCTAGATGAATGATGGAAGAAAGACTTAAAATTGTTAAGAACAAGCAAGAAGCAAAAGTAAAGAGTAACAGAAGTAGTGTCAGAATCTAGAATGCAACTTTTCAGTGACTGTCATGTAGAGAAAGATAACTTATAAAGGCCAGTGCAAATAAAAAGAAGAGTATAAGAAATGGGGGAAAGCAAGACATCTCTTCCAGAAGATCCAAGAAATCAAAAGGAAATTTAGGCTTAGATTAGGAATGCTGAATAACCAACATGGAACCATAGTATTTGACCAGGAGAAAATAAAGAGAAGATGAAAACAGTATATTGAAGATCTACGCAGAGGAGAGAAATGGATGACAGATTCCTTTGAAGAGGAATCCTATGATGAAGAACCAGCAATTCTAGAAAGTGAAGTGAAAGCTGCTCTGAAAGCAGTAGGAAGAAATAAATAATCAGAGGTAGCTGGGATACTGATAGAATTTTTTCAATCCACAGAAACTGAATCTGTCAAAATCTTAATAAGAATATACCAACAAATATGGAAAACAAAACAATGGTCCACACACTGGAAATGTTCAAAATGCATTCCAATCCCCAAGAAAGAAGATGGCAAGGGGTGTACTAACTACAGGACCATTGCTCTAATTTCTCATGCAAGCAAAGTGAGGCTCAAGATGTTGAAACAAAGGCTTTTACCAGTTAAACACAGTTAAAAAGCTCTTGTAACTGGGATCCCCAATAAATTTCAGTTTATGATCACAAGAACTTTGTAACTATTTTCAGCCATTTGAAATAGAACTCATTTTGCACTCAGACTTTTACACTGAGTGTGCAAAGGCCTAACCTCCAGATGCTTAATAACCATTGGAGTAGGGCCTATGCTCACATTCCCATACCTTTCTTTTAGGGACAATCAGGTGAACACATGGATAGGATTTCTGGTTAAGCGGAAGAGAGTGGGCTATTTAGAATTTGAGGGAGATTACCATTTCCAGTACCAGATGGTGGAGTGTTAATGAGGAGTGGCAGATTATCAGCTGTTTCTCATCATATTCTTGATGATGAAACTGTTGCAAAGTTTTGAAGTTTTGGTAAAATTATCTTTTGCTACACAGAAGTAGAGAGATTCATAGAGGAGAATAGCTTCAAGTTCCCCAAAGTCCACCCCTTTCTCATTTACTGGCACTTAATAATTCACTCCAAGACATTTCTAGGTGGAAGAATAAAAAGCATTTCTTTACTTACAGTTGCTTGAAATTACAGACTTGTATATGCTGCTTTCTTTATTGCACTCATACTAGCAACCAACTGAATTGATCAACAAGAAACAAACAACTGCAACAGGTGAAAGAGAGCAATAATAACACTGAGCAGAGAGATAGGGCTCTCTTTGAATTCAAAGGTTTGAAGGAATGATTGTCTAGCACTGGATAGAAAGACAATAAGCCGAGCCCAGAAAAGTCTACAGACAGCATGTGAGGTTGCAAACAAAACTCCAGCAGAAACTCCTAAAGAAATGTATTCCATGATGTGGTAAACAAATAAATAATTAAACATCCCAAAAGGAGCCAAATGACTTCTTTATTTTAGATCTAGAAAATCCAGATCCCAACTGAGGTCTGAAATGACGTGGCTCAAGTGTTGGAAGAAAATGACTTCACTGTGGAGATTTAATATATTCCTGGGACAGACAAGAAGAAAAGTCATTCCCAGCACAGAGGACATGTACAAGCTTAGGATAAGCGAATCTGTAAGTTTTGCTTTCTCTACATTTTTATTTTGAAATCTCAAGTTCTTTTTGTGCAATTAATGCAGAAATGGTGAATTCTAGAAGTTTTTACACAATTGTGTACTTATTAGGACATCCTTCTACCTCTGCTCAGTCATGGATGGCTTCAGTAGACCGTCATATTTGCTCTTCTTGAAAGTAACTTTCTAAGTTTTGCTCAGCAGCACTAGGATATCAGACTTGAACAGATATGTAATAGATGTTTTCAGCTACTGTTGCTATCTCTTATTAGGGCATATCTCCTTTTTTAAAAAAATTGTACTTTCCTTTATGAAAGTTTGATACACTGATGATGTTATGCTTCCACTACTTTTAAATGGAAGTTTCTGGTTTACGTTGTGAAGAATTGTAAGCCAGAATGTACACTGGTCTGACAGAATGAAAATGGGCCCAAGTGATTCGTTCCCTTGGAGAACATGTGATATTTGAAATTAGTCACTGATGGCCTTTCCATGTTTTTGACAATGCAGTTGAGTGATGTGTCTGTCATTTGTATTCATTAATATTAACTGGACCAGGGATGAATTGTATTTGTTAACAGGCCCTGCATGCTTAATTTTATGCACTCAAGGTATTCCCAGGGAGCGGTCATAAATTAAAAGACATTAAACTTGGAGTGCAACAACAGTCTCAGAGGTGTGATGCAGTGCTTCTGGATGGTTTTGCAAGAATTGTTGCTAGTGGTGTTTCTACCCAACCTGAGTGCATGTTAAATAATATTGCTGTGAAGAAACGAACAAAAAACCACTCTAGATGACATTACTGTTAGGCTTTTTTGCAGGCACATCTGGTGGAAACATGAAAGAGGGCCTTCCTGTTGGCTGGCCCCAGGATGAAGAACATCCTGTTAGTAGGCCATGCTAACTTTTTTTTTCATTGTTCCACCAATAGGCAAAGACATTTTTATTTAGACGAGCATTTGGTTTTTTTAAGATGACTTGTTTGCTTATTCCTTTTTACAAATGTGATTTGTGTATACTTCTTTCTTTATTGCACACATACTAGCAACCAGTTGAACAGATCAACAGCAACAAACAACTGCCACCAACTCATGAAAAAGAGAGATAGAACATTCAGCAGAGAGGTGAGGCTCTCTTTGGATTTCAAAAGTTGGAAGGAATGATTGTTTAGTGCTGGATAGATAGTCTCCCCAGCCCAGAAATATCCCTCCCAGTCACTCAAATTACAGACAACATGCAAGGATGTAAATAAAACTCCAGCAAAAAGAGCCCATAAGGAGGCAAAACTGGGTCTTCAGACATCTCTGGCAGAGCATGATTTGCATTTGGGAGGCAAAATTGAGGGCCTGTTTTGTGCTTCAGAGGGACCTGCTGGACCACTTGCAGCCCTTTGGTCAGCCCTAGAAGGGAGAAATGATAAAGAGAAGAGCAAGAATCCACCCATAAAGCAATAAGCATATTGCAATCATTATGCACAAATTGTTTTCATTGCACTAGACACTTAGCAATTTATGGCTCTCATATTTCTTGAATTTAGGGTCATATCTAAAGAGATCGTTCTAAATAAAGAGACTCCCTCTTTTGTTGAAAAGCCAGAGCTGGTGCTAGAAGTGATAGTGTCTATTTAACCATCTTACTTTTAAAGTCAATGATGCATTTAACACTTATCAACAAAAGTTAATTACTAGATAATGATGGTCTCCGAAGGCCCAATGGTGAGAGAAAGAGGCCTCATAAAATAATCCCCTGTGAGAAATAAAATAGAAACAAAGTCTTACAAGAAACAAACATTGAACCACAGCTAATGTCAGGGATGGAGGGGCATTTTGTAATATCTAGAGTATTTCAGCATAGTGAGAGACTCAACGCTATTCGGCAAAGTTGAAAGCAGATGTAAGGGAGTGGGTAGGGAGGGAGGACACAATTATTTAGGACTCTGAAGGTATGATTTGTCTTTTATGGAAGACTACCCTGCTCCAGATGGAGAGCAGTACCTGCGGAGTTGGATCAACTACAGCCTGCCTTGGCACAGAACTCTTTGAACGTGACTAGAGCCAGTCACACTTTATGTTGGACCACCTCAGACTGCTTAAAAAGGAGTACAAAAAACAAGGAGAAGCTGTTTAAGACTCTGGAAATGAAGGACTTTAGAGCTAGCAGTGTTCCTTCTAGCACAGCTTTTAGCTCCAGGCCATTGGGAGTTGTCATGCAAAGATGGGAACAATGCAACTCATGGGTTTGATGCATTCAGTGGGAGGTTTCCTGAACAGCCATGATCAATAATGGGAGATAAGAGACAGGAGGTTTTGTCTCTAATCAGAGATAAGAGACAGACTGAGAAACTGTTGTTTGTAGCCCACGAAGCTATTCTATGGAACTGGGGAAACTTTGAAACCTGGGAAGGCATTGCATTAGGGATGACCCCACACATAAAATGGAGCTGTGGTTTTAGTGTAGTGTCCAAACTGGTATGAATTATATCAGTCCCTACTCATTTTGATCTGGCCCTGAGCACTGCCTGACTGTTGGAAGACAGGCTCTAAAACCCTTCCAAAATTGGAATTTGGCACCAAGCGTCCTTTTATTGTCATCCAACACACCTCAGGAGCACCATGTTGGGCAAGACTGGTTTGAGGACTGTATTCCAAGAAGATAACTTTTCCAAGATTTGATTTGGATTCAAGGCATATGCAGACGAGATGTATTTGTTCTACAAGAAAAAACACACACATTTGCACACCCATAGAGCTGGATGAAAAAACAAATTCCTTCATGAAACTGAGGTAATGATTCTCCTTTGCACTTAGATATGTTTCTTGATGAAACTGATACCTGGGATTTAGAACTTCTCTGTCAGCAAATCTGCCAGAAATGGTCAAACCTGATTTCCTATTATAGTTAAAGATATATTCATGTCCTTTGCTCCTCTTTGTGGAAAGAAGTCTTGCAGGCTCCTATGTCACTTTGCCACACCATCAGTGGAAAGCTAGTTGTGGGTGAACAACTGGAAGTGTCATTGAGCTGCAGCCTCATGCAGGACAGGTGATATCAGCAGGCATGGCCAGAAATGGGGGAAGGTAGAGGGAGCGAGCAAGGTGTTGTAGGCTAGCACTTGCAAACAGCAACAATGTGTTGGAATGTGAATCCCCACTCTGGATTCTGGAGTCAGTCTCCCTCTCCTCCTCGGTGTCTCTCTGGTGTGGAGGAGTCACAATATCCCTGGGTGCTACAAACTCCCAACAGCTGAAAAACACAAAAGTTACTTTCTCAGTCATCCCCCCCCCCAATTTTGGACATTTTTAACCATTTCCAGGCATGATGTGGCCCAGGTGTGTGTTCCCCACCTCAGTTGCTCACTTTTCATTCGTGCAAAATGACACCATCTTGTTTCTCCACGTCATATTCACATTCTGTATCCTACATTTTGCTGCCAGTGAAGTAGCAAAATGATCTTTCCTCACTCAGCTTAGTCACATGCCGTGGACATGAGGTGGACAATAGCCAGCCCAGAACAACTAGCCATTCTAACCTGCTCCGAAAACAATCCATTAAAATGTGTGTGTGTGTTTTTTTTAAAAAGGTGCCTTATCAGCCAAAGACAGAAAAGGATGTGAGCAAAATGACAACTCAAAGGTTCTTTGTGTGCCAGGTGCCTAATTAGACAGAACAAAATGGATGTGATTCAGAAGAAGTGGCATTGGTTGAGTGCACTGATCACCTTGAGCATTTCCCCCTCAGTTTCATAAGTCAAGAAAAAAAGAATACACATTCTTTGTTTTTCTAATAGATACAGCACCTAATAATCACGTGGGGAGGACATTGTACAATGGCACAGATTTCTGATCTTGTAATTTCCAGAGTTTACTAGTAGAGCAGACTGAAAACACTGAGGGGAGGGAACTGAGCCTGTGGGATGTGTGTCAAAAGAAATTTGTCTATTATGATAATTAGGGGAAAGGTGTTTAAAATAACACCCTTTTAGGCAGCACATGAAAGCGACACTTAAAGGTTTGAAATGAATAAATGATTCATGGAGAACTGAGAGCTATATTTGCATTGAACTTGGGGCTGGTTAATAATATCACATTTTCTATTCCATGAAATAGTGTTATTGTTTTAAAGAATTCAGTTTGACATGCTTTGAAATCATCCCTTAAAGGAAATATATTCCTTGGGGTTCTGAAATATAATATTCTATGTTTCAAAATAAATTCCACAAAAAAAAAAATCACCTGTATATTTTACCAGTTTTTGAGTATCATCCACCCTCAGCACACCTCAACCTTTTCAAATATGAGATCTACCTTGAATATTTTACCTTATTTACAAGGGTGATAGCTGTGTTGAATTTTGTTAACTTTATTTTGAAGGGTTATATAACTATGCTAGGGTGTGACTATGCAGCAAAGGAAATGCAAATTAACTCACATTCATGCACTAGGAAGTTGCACAGGGGTGTTTGGGTCTATTAAATTTAAGTAGCCACACAGGAAGACAGAAGAAAAGCCTTGTTTGCACCTTGTTTGCAGTTGAATTGAAGTCCAGTAGGGGTGTGCCTAAAAAGAACTGCCTAAAGAACTGTAATAAGGGTTTCCTCCTGTCGTTTCCTCCTTTTGTTAGAATGTGTTTGTTTGTTTGAGCATTGCAACCAAGCTGTGAAAAAAGTCTTGCATAGAAAGACTTTGCTCACCCTTAGCTCTTAAAAAAAAAAGATAAAAGAAACGTCTTGCTTAGACTTTCCGAGAGAGATTTGCTTTGCCTTTTCTGTAAAAACAACAACAACAAACCAACAGACTTTGCTCACCATTCATGTTTGCTGGCATGGCAGCTGTGAGTTTTCTGCATCGATTCAAGTGATCACATGCCTGAACTGATGCAAATTGTCCCGTTGTTTTTTTAAAAAAAGAGAAGCCACAACAGTGGAGGGGAAAAAACTATGGGTTTGGGTGGGTGAATGATTCAAATTTCTCTTTGCATTGTATGATCAATGGGGAAAAAAATTAATCAGACTGCTCAAAAAACTGTAGCATTCCCCACATATTTTCCTCCCAGTGTAGGCACACCCTGTGTTAGTCTGCTGCAACAAAAACAGCAAGAGTCTTGTGGCACCTTGAAGACAGACCAGTTTGATTCACATATAGCACAGTTCCTTGGATGGCAAGTGAAGGTGTGGGTTACAGTCTATTTGGCTTATGCCAAATAAAATGTGTTATTTTTCAGTGCCACAAGATTCTTGGCTGATTTTTTACCTTATATGTCTTCTTCCTTCTCCTCTCTCTCCACCTCCCTCTCTCAGGCAAGTTGTTCACCTCTCTTTCTCACTAGTTGAAGATCACTAGTCTAGTTTGTTTCTATTCCATACATAAAGATAACATACTAGTTCTGACCAATAACCAATGAGTATAAGCCCAGCCTTTTCTCCAAATTTACCTCATCCACATGAAAGTGACAGAGATTCTCTAGACTTGAAGGTGCTGCGGGAGATTCTGTATACTGTCTCCGGAACATATTTTCAAGCAACACTTGTTATTAAGAACTGGGTTCAGAATGGTGCTAAGTACAGTCCTTTACAATATTCCACCATAGCTTATGATTGTAGAGCTGGCTGGACAGCTTAGTGAGTTGGGCCTCTAAAGCCAGAGGCTGGGAGTTCAATTTCTCAGTGTGTCTCCCAGGAGAAGGGTCAGCCTGTGTAGCCCTGGGCAAGCTGCACAGTCCCAGAGCACCCCTACTCCCAGAAGAAGGGAATGGTACTGTATACTTAGAAAACCCTGGAAAAGGTTGTCATAAGTCAGAATTGACTTGAGAGCACATCATCATCATGATTCCTAGATTGGTGCCTTAGCTGAGATTCTTCAGTTGTCAGGATTGTATATTTATTTTCTCTGGTTCAGAATCCTGCATGTTGCAAGGGGCAGAGGTAATACATGGATGTAGATAATGGAAATTATGGATCCTCTGTCTCCTTTTTTATCATCAACAACGTATTTTTGGTATCACTTTATTGTGATCATAGCTTGCTATGCTTTAGTCATATTTACTTTCTAGAAAATTACCTATGAATCTTTAATGCATGGCTGGCTTGCTTCCTAACCATGTGCTCCTACTTCCAGGTTACAGATTCACTGGGAATTTGATTCTGCTCTGTACCTCCTTGATAGGGGCTAGACTTGATGATCCATAAGGTCCCTTCCAGCTCTGTAGTTCTAAGTTCTAAGATTCAATTTCCACCATATTTTGTGACCCATCCCTGTTTTTAAGCTTTTGCTTCACCCACCTAATCCCTTCTATTTCATTACAAAATTTGTTTTCATTTAGTTTCTAAATGTAATTCTTGAAGAAAACAGTATTGATTAGCTACTGTGTGACTGAAGCAGAATTAAATGTAACAATAAAGGTGTGACCTGGACAAAGAACTTAGAGACCAATTCCCATTAGATACCTACATAGTAAAATGAGTGACACAGACTGTATTTGACATTACATACGTATACCTTTGTATGTAACAGCAAAGGATCTTTAACTACCTTAAATATAAGGAAGTTTCATCCAGCATTAGCTGATGAACCTGGCTTTGCTTAAGTTAAAATCCTGCGAATTCTTGTGCTCCTTCCTTCAAATGACTGGAGAGTTGGAGGGGCCAGTGTGAAGCAGAGAGCTATCCACTTCCAAAATGGTTAAGGCCAACATTTTGACAGTATTGCTCCTCTCGAGTGTTGTAGGGCAGCGGCTCTGCAAAATGGTAATAGACTGCAAGGACACTCTGAATGGGGAACTGCCAATTTCACCACTCTAAGGGATCAACCACCTCACACTCCTAATGGTTGCACCAGCCCTGAATCATAGCATGAAAAGTTCATGCAAAATTCCTTCAAAGGATAGAATATAGAACTCAGAGACAAACTGACTATTCAGAAACAGCTTTTCTGTAACTGATTCACTAGCCACAATTCACTCAAATAACTCCTCATAAGAGCAACTGAATAATTGATTCATCAGTGTGGCTAATTGTGAAGCTGGCTGGATAGCTCAGTGATTTATGTATGAGTTTGATTCTCCACTGTGTCTCCAGAGAGAAGAGCCAGCCTGTGTAGCCTTGGGCAAGCTGCACAGTCCCAGGATGCCCCCAGAAGAAGGGAATACACTTCTGAGTATTCTTCATGTGGAAAACCTTAGAAACAGTCCTCATAAGTCTGAATTGACTTGACAGCATGCAGCTATTGTTATTATTCTTTCCCCTTTGAACTGGAAAACTACAAATTGCAATCTTGCAATACAGAAAAGGGAAGAAGTGGTCTTAGAACCACTGCTAGAATCAGACACTCATAAAAGCAGCTATTCCTAGGAGTTTTTACTTGATTAATTGTTATGTGTATCCACAGCATTCCCTCTCTGTCAGGAATGGGAAACACACTGTGTTTATCTTGGTAAAATTCCTTTTGACTGTTTCCTAAATTGATTTGTCATCTGTGATTATTTTATGCTATGGTTTCCTAAATGCACCAGTGAGCTCTGGTTCAGGCTAGGGGAGGGATCATCTCACTATTGGCTATCCGAGCTTAAACTTGTCATATCTTCCAATGACAGTAGAGCATTTTGGTTTCATTCGCGGTGCTTTTTATCTTTTTTCTCTCCCTCAGTTAAGAAGAAATCCCACTCATCTACCCAAACTCATTTCCCCCCTTTAAAAACACAATACAAAATAGAAGATCCCATAACTGTCAGCAACATGAAATGGAAATAAAACACTGATGATGGAGAATAAATCTTTGCACTGATCTCATATGATGGTTGCATAAATAGATGTTGCTATTGTCATTCTAATGCCATTAGTAGAATTTTCATTAATGTATTCACACATTTGTGACTCGTTTCTGGATTTATGATTGATTAGAAATTGTGTAGCAGGTCATGCTTTTTCTTTTCTCCTCCTATGATATGTCCAAAAGATAAAAAAATAATTTTAATTTTGGTATTTCCAGCTATAACTAGAATGCAGTGGAAAGTGTTGAACAACCACATACAGAGCACAGGGTTGTTTTTTTTGTACCAAATTTTTCTTTTGAGCTAGCTGCTTATCCTCAACAGGGGTTTCTTCCCACCTTGAGTTCTTCCCTTAAGTCCAGTTTCTTCCCATTGTTCAGCTTCTATTGTTCAGCATCTCACAACCATCTTGTCCCACAGAAAATTACACATGTATTCTGCAGCAGTGACGGTAGGCAACATTAGCTTGACAGAAGGAAATTAGGTGGCAGATTTTTGCTTATGAAGAATACACTGGCTACCATTATGAACTACTGGGGCATCTTTTCTCATTAAAGAAGGAAAAGACATAATAGTGAGTTAAGATAGTATATATTTATAAAATTGTAACAATAACAACAGTAATAAAAATAACGTTCAGAAAGTGCTTCTGCCAGGCTGTGAAAAACCACACAAAAGCTTTCTTTTACTTTTCTGTTATGAATAGGTTGCTATAATTTAAATTTCTTTTGGAAGATTCAAATAATTGTAAGCAGTTATAGTTCAAGCTTATGAAGTTTTACCCAAATGTAAAGTCTAATAAATTTAGTGGGACTTACATGGTGTTCTGTGTCTAGTCATGCTGGCTACATGACCATGGAAAGCTTACAAGCGGGGATAAGCACCGGCCTCTAAAGTTGGACCTGACTGGACTTAAACCCTCATATTAAGGGTTTACCTTTACCTTTTACACCAGAGTAAATACAGAATGGATTATAGCTCTAGATCCTCTTCTGTATAACAGTAGACATGATACAAGGTGAATTCCAATGTCATGTGACTGGACTTATATTCATAAAATGAGGCTTCCACTTTATCCCTCCCAGTCTCCATACTTTGCACCTCAAATCTGCTTCAAAATCAATTTTGGGCATGCAAGCAAAGTATTGTGTGTGTATGTCTGAGGAAATCTTTTTGACCGATAATGTCCACTCTGTGGGCAGATGGACATCACTGGTTTTCTCCAATTGTTTCCTTATCCATCTGTTAATATTCAGATTGGTTCTATGAAAACAATAACTCATTTGCATGATAATATCTGCTTCTAAATACAAGTCCTCTCAGCTAGGTTCTAGCCAGGCATATTCTGCGGGTAAACATCAAGTGGGAAGAATTCTATGGCACTTGATGTATCTTCCCCTAAATAGAAAGGGAAGGATCATTTTGAAATGGTTTGGGTTGTGATTAATTTTATCTGTAAATAATAAGCGTTAACCTAACATCAGCCTCCCTTTCCTGGTTTTTGTAGAAGAAGAGGATTTTTAACATCTCCTAAGGTCTTGGGATTGTTGATCATCTGCGGATGGTCAGGGGAAGTGAAATTATGTTTTAGATTGCTCGTCTCTCTCCGTTGGGGCTGTTCTGTTTCCCCCCCCCCCCCTTCCCCTCCCTATTCCTGCAGCCATGATGTTGGAATCTGAGGCTGCTGTTGGTCTCATCTCTGTGAAAGCACAATGGATCTGCTCCGGCCTCATGTTTTGGCTGTGAAATCTCAAAAAATGCTGTGCTGATGATCTGGCAACCCTACTGCACCTTCCATGAGAAGAAAATACTGATGAAATAGGTGGACTTTCAACCAGACCTTGTTTAGTTCAAGAGGTGATAACACCAGCGGCAAGGATATGTATATTTTTTCATCACTGCCAAATATGGGAACATAAGAAGTTGCTTCAAAGTTCTCTTATTGTTTTATAATGATGTCAGATTATTTGGCTTAAGTCAGACTAGAATTGACCCACTGAATCAATGGGAATCAATGGGAGGTTCATCTGTGTTGATTTATCATTCAGCAGTTGATTTAGTGGGTTTCCCCTAATTTGGCCTAATAAGATTTTAGCCTCTATATAACAACAACAACAACAACAACAGATTGAAGCCTTTGTCAAATAATAATGGTGCACTGTCAAATCAATTCTGATTTATGGCTATCCTTTTCAAGGTTTTCTAGGTAGAGAGTACTTGGGAGTGATTTATCATTCCCTTCTTCTGGGGACATCCTGGAACTGTGCAGCTTGCCCAAGGCCACATAGGCTAGCTCTTTTGGAATACACAGTCAGAAACTAAATTCCCAACCTTTGGCTCCACAGCCAGATACAGTAGCTAACTTACTACATAGTGTATTATCTTCTCCAGCTGGCAGAGGGTCTCCAGCAGAAGACTTTCTCATCATTTGTGATCTTTTCAGCAAGAAATGTCAGGGAGTGAATCTGGGACCTTCTACCTGCAAAGCATGTGTTCTTCCACAGACCTATGAATTCTCTCTAAGACTGAATTCAGAGAAAATTTTTCTTAGGTCCCCAAACCAATTTATCAGAGCTGCACACTGAAACTTCTTCAGGATACATTTCTTCTTTTAGGTTCATGAGATGTTGATGATCATTGCCATCATCACTGTCATATTGTGTTCATAATTATATATTCCATCTTCAGAAACATAGCAAAAATGTCCTATTAATTAACCAATTGGTCTGAAGAGTTCTTGTTTAACAGCAAAGCTCTGGAGACAAAATGTAATTTCATGCTTGCTCTGCTTATTCTGAATATTGCTTTAAGGCAACGGTGCCAATGAAAGCATTTAAAAGAGAAACAGCCCCTTGGGGATATTAAAAAAAAATCTTTAGATGTTTGCATCTAAATAAACTAGCAGCCACATGAAAGAGAAGAGCAAGGCACATTATTAAACAGGTTGTAATTAGAGTATCGATCCTTTCTGCATGTGTGCAAAACAAAGAAGTATTAATTAGTGATTAATATCAACTGGGATTAGGCTGAGTTGATATTAAATCTTGGTGCCACAATTAATTCTGTGCACTTTGTAGATTACCATTTAGACATTGAAAGTTGGAGGAAGAATTGGGGACTAATGACTGAATACAAGTGTGGAAAGGAAAATTAAAACTGAACGACAAAAATTGAAATAGGGCATCCCTTATGAATATTACCTTTAAGAGACTGAATCCAACCTTCAGGTTGCCTTTTGAGCTTTGTTAATAAAGGTTTGCTGAATAACTTCAGGAAGAGCTGTGAGGAATAGGACACCCTTAAGAATGCCTTTATAATCTTATAAAGGGGTAAACCCAGTTTATAGAAGCCAAATCTCCATCATGTTGATAATATTCCATGTAAGCCAAGTTCTCCACACAAACAAGGCCTTAGTGTGAAAATCCATTATCTCAATCTCTTATTCCCCCCCCCCCCTTTCTCTGCCCATCTCTTGGAGAACCATAAGTACTGCTAGTTGTTTGGGGTGTGTGAGTGCAAGAAATGGATTCATACTTTTCTTCCACCAGGTTATTTTACATCTGACCTGAGGTAAATGTATAAATCTAAGATTTAGTGCTGGAATATAGATGTTCTGCCCTCATAATCTCTGTCTCACTGTCTTTTTTCCTGGTATGTCAGGGATCTATCAGAAACCTGGATTATCATGGATAAGCAGATCTTCTTGTCCAAACAAGGCAAAAAACAGCATTCTGGCTTGTTTATCCCTCATCAAGCCAGACAATGAAGCCAAAAGCACATTTGGCTTGCTATACTAAATTTACATGTCATGATGAACAATCCATATGCAAAGGTTAATGTAGTATGAGGTTTCTGTACTGGCAGAAACTTATGAGTACCAATACCATTACTAGTATGAAGGACCAAGTGGTTGCATAAAAAAACCTGAAATGTAATGTTGAAAACAGGACATGGAATACGTTGGTAGAAGTCTTATACTTTGTTGTTGTTTAGTCGTTAAGTCATGTCGGACTCTTCATGACCCCATGGACCAGAGCACGCCAGGCCCTCCTGTCTTCCACTGCCTCCCGGAGTTTGGACAAATTCATGTTGGTGGCTTTGATGACGCTGTCCAACCATCTCGTCCTTTGTCGTCCCCTTCTCCTCTTGCCTTCACACTTTCCCAACATCAGGGTCTTTTCCAGGGAGTCTTCTCTTCTCATGAGATGGCCAAAGTATTGGAGCCTCAGCTTCAGGATCTGTCCTTCCAGTGAGCACTCAGGGTTGATTTCCTTCAAAATGGATAGGTTTGTTCTCCTTGCAGTCCAGGGGACTCTCAAGAGTCTGCTCCAGCACCACAATTCAAAAGCATCAGTTTTTCGGCGGTCAGCCTTTTTTATGGTCCAGCTTTCACTTCCATACATCACTACTGGAAAAACCATAGCTTTGACTATGCGGACCTTTGTGGACAAGGTGATGTCTCTGCTTTTTAAGATGCTGTCTAGGTTTGTCATCACTTTCCTCCCAAGAAGCAGGTGTCTTTAATTTCATGGCTGCTGTCACCATCTGCAGTGATCATGAAGCCCAAGAAAGTAAAATCTGTCACTGCCTCCATATCTTCCCCTTCTATTTGCCAGGAGGTGATGGGACCTGTGGCCATGATCTTAGTTTTTTTGATGTTGAGCTTCAGACCATTTTTGGCGCTCTCCTCTTTCACCCTCATTACAAGGTTCTTTAATTCCTCCTCACTTTCTGCCATCAGAGTGGTATCATCTGCATATCTGAGGTTATTGATATTTCTTCCAGCAATCTTAATTCCGGCTTGAGTTTCATCCAGTCCTGCCTTTCGCATGATGTATTCTGCATATAAGTTAAATAAACAGGGGGACAATATACAGCCTTGTCGTACTCTTTTCCCAATTTTGAACCAATCAGTTGTTCCATATCCAGTTCTAACTGTTGCTTCCTGTCCCACATAGAGATTTCTCAGGACATAGATAAGGTGGTCAGGCACTCCCATTTCTTTAAGGACTTGCCATAGTTTGCTGTGGTCTACACAGTCAAAGGCTTTTGCGTAGTCAATGAAGCAGAAGTAGATGTTTTTCTGGAACTCTCTGGCTTTCTCCATAATCCAGCGCATGTTAGCAATTTGGTCTCTAGTTCCTCTGCCCCTTTGAAATCCAGCTTGTACTTCTGGGAGTTCTCGGTCCACATACTGCTGAAGCGTACCTTGTAGGATTTTGAGCATAACCTTGCTAGCGTGTGAAATGAGTGCAATTGTACAGTAGTTGGAGCATTCTTTGGCACTGCCCTTCTTTGGGATTGGGATGTAGACTGATCTTTTCCAATCCTCTGGCCACTGCTGAGTTTTCCAAACTTGCTGGCATATTGAGTGTAGCACCTTAACAGTGTCATCTTTTAAGATTTTAAATAGTTCAACTGGAATGCCATCACCTCCACTGGCCTTGTTGATAGCCATGCTTTCTAAGGCCCACTTGACTTCACTCTCCAGGATGCCTGCCTCAAGGTCAGCAACCACACTATCTGGGTTGTCCAGGACATCCAAATCTTTCTGGTATAATTCCTCTGTGTATTCTTGCCACCTCTTCTTGATATCTTCTGCTTCTGTGAGGTCCCTACCATTTTTGTCCTTTATCATGTCCATCTTTGCACAAAATGTTCCTTAAATATCTCCAATTTTCTTGAACAGATCTCTGGTTTTTCCCTTTCTATTATTTTCCTCTATTTCATTGCACTGTTCATTTAAGAAGGCCCTCTTGTCTCTCCTTGCTATTCTTTTGAAGTCTGCATTCCATTTTCTGTAACTTTCCCTATCTCCCTTACATTTTGTTTCCCTTCTCTTCTCTGCTATTTGTAAGGCCTCGTTGGACAGCCACTTTGCTTTCTTGCATTTCCTTTTCTTTGGGATGGTTTTTGTTGCTGCCTCCTGTACAATGTTACGAGCCTCCATCCATAGTTCTTCAGGCACTCTGTCCACCAAATCTAGTTCCTTAAATCTGTTCTTTACTTCCACTGTGTATTCATAAGGGATTTGGTTTAGATTATACCTGACTAGCCCAGTGGTTTTTCCTACTTTCTTCAGTTGAAGCTTGAGTTTTGCTATAAGAAGCTGATGATCAGAACCACAATCAGCTCCAGGTCTTGTTTTTGCTGACTGTATAGAGCTTCTCCATCTTTGGCTGCAGAGAACATAATCAATCTGATTTCGGTATTGCCCGTCTGGTGATGTCCATGTGTAGAGTCGCCTCTTGTGTTGTTGGAAAAGAGTGTTTGTGATGACCAGCTTGTTCTCTTGACAAAACTCTATTAGCCTTTGCCCTGCTTCGTTTTGAACTCCAAGGCCAAACTTACCTGTTGTTCCTTTTATCTCTTGACTCCCTACTTTAGCATTCCAATCCCCTAGAATGAGAAGAACATATTTCTTTGGTGTCAGTTCTAAAAGGTGTTGTAAGTCTTCATAGAATTGGTCAATTTCAGCCTCTTCAGCATTGGTGGTTGGTGCATAAACTTGGATTACTGTGATATTGAAAGGTCTGCCTTGGATTCGTATTGAAATCATTCTATCATTTTTGAGATTGTATCCCAGTACAGCTTTTCCCACTCTTTTGTTGACTATGAGGGCTACTCCATTTCTTCTACGGGATTCTTGCCCACAATAGTAAATATGATAATCGTCTGAATTGAATTTGCCCATTCCCGTCCATTTTAGTTCACTGACGCCCAGGATGTCAATGTTTATTCTTGCCATCTCCTGTTTGACCACATCCAGCTTACCAAGGTTCATAGATCTTACATTCCAGGTTCCTATGCAGTATTTTTCTTTGCAGCATCGGACTTTCCTTTCACTTCCAGGCACGTCCGCAGCTGAGCGTCCTTTCGGCTTTGGCCCAACCACTTCATTAGCTCTGGAGCTACTTGTCCTTGTCCTCCGCTCTTCCTCAGTAGCATGTTGGATGCCTTCCGACCTGAGGGGCTCATCTTCCAGCGTCATATCTTTTAGCCTTTTGTTTCTGTTCATGGGGTTTTCTTGGCAAAATACTGGAGTCGCTTGCCAGTTCCTGCTCCAGGTGGATCGCGTTTAGTCAGAACTCTCCACTATGACCTGTCCGTCTTGGGTGTCCCTGCACGGCATAGCCCATAGCTTCTCTGAATTACTCAAGCCCCTTCGCCACGACAAGGCAGCAATCCGTGAAGGGGGACCTTTGTATTACACCTTTGGAAACACTGTTGTTCAGCACTAAAGTGGCTTTTTTGAAAATGTTTCTTGTGACTGATGGTGTGTCAGTCAATTTATTTTATTTTATTTATTTATTATTTGACTTTTACCCCGCCCCTCTAGACAACTAGACATAGTTAACACTATGGAGTAAGCAGGAGAGTGGTAGTAGGTTGAGAAATATATGTGAGTTGTTAACAAAAGCATTATTCTACTTCCAAAGGTCCAAACTGGCATGAAGTAAACCACAGTAGTTCATGTCATGTAGGTGAGGCACTCTTCTCAAAACTTAGATTTAATCTGCTCCCTTCCTCAGGCATGAGAACTGCAGGAGTTAGTGGAAGCAAACTGAAGCTTACTGTTGCTCCAAACCATCTTTGAGAGATAATAGACAAAGTACTCATTGCCTCATGGATCCATTAATAATCCAGATAAGATGTGTTTCTGCTCAACTGAAAGGCAGATGAGGGAATAGGGACCCAACCTGCACTGGATGAGGTTGCACTGCCTCTGAAAACTCAGGTCTGCAGCTCGAGTGTACTCCTGGAGTTAGCCTGGAAATCCAGGTTTTAGTGGCGGTCTCTTAGTTGAGAGGTCGAATTTGACAACAGTGATACAAGCCTTGGTTACCTCCCACTTGGATTTATTGTAACATGCTCTATGTGGAGCTCAGAAACCTCAGATGGGTTCAAAGTGCAGCAGCCAGGCTGTTTACTCTAGTTAGTTACAGTGGGAATATAATCCCCCTTCTACAACAACTTTGCAGACACCAGTCTGTTTCTGAGCTCAGTTGTGCTGGCTATATGAGTTAATGACTTCAAAAATGTCCTATCACTAACAGCTCTGTTCAGATCTTGCAAACCAAGAGCATTTCATGTTAGGTCATTCTGTCTTCCTACTGCCCCCATTTCCTGGCAATATTGCTTTTTTGGGGGGGGGGGTAGGATCTGGTCAGGTCTTGCAAACTAACAGCTGTGGCTTCTTTTATTGAGACAATCCATCTCATATTAGGTCTTTCTACTGCCCCCTACCCCCAACAGAGGCAAAGTCTCACAGGTGAGGAGAAAGAAATGTACTTTCTTGTTTGAGGATTTACAACCCAAGTATAGGCCCGGATGTGAAATAGGCTGTGCAACAGCTTTCTGATGTTCTTCTGGACAGGGCAGAAGGCAGAGTGGCAACTTCACCACTTTCCTTTTTGCTTTTAAAATGCCCAGTAGCTTTTTTTGAAAATCAAATGCCCCCTTTTCATATTCCAATGAAATCAGAGCGATGACAGTGGAGGAATGATGGTGGCAGAGGTTTCAGTTGCACCTGGGAGTGGTGGACCTCTTCCCCCAGAGGGTTACTTCCTGTTTCCCTTGAAATGGCCGGCCCCAGGCACTTAGTATTGTTCCCTATGAGTAATAATCATGGGTGGGGACAGCTGTCACATGCTTAGGTTGCTATTTATAGAAAGCCAGGAAGACTCTAGTCAAGATGAGCTTTTATGGCATTATATGTTTACTCTTTTGTCCTTCACAGCATTTATCTGTGATCAAACATATCTCTTTTGATACTGTGACCATAAATGGAACTCTATAAAAGTTATATTCCGTTATCTTCTGTTCAACATATACTATAACACTCATGCTTCTTTCATGCTCCTAGGCAAAGAGTCTGACAATGAATTTAGTAATAAATGGCAACAGACCTGCAGCAATTGCAAATAGCTAACATATATCAAGCCCACAAAGGCAGTATTATTTTGGAAACCCTGATAACGGCTTGTTTTACTCACATAAACAGTGGCTGCATTTCAAAGCTGAAAGGTGCTTTTATTTATTTATTTATTTAATTCATACCCCACACCTTCAATATGAATGTATGTCCCTAAAGCATCTGATAAAGCAGTAAGAAACAGTTAACATGGCAACTTCCGAAAATCATAAAAGAAAACTGAGAAACTGAAACAAACCAACATTGTAATTTTCCATTCAAAAAGACAGTAAAAGCAAAACTGCTGTAACTTAAAAATACTAACACCTGATGCTCTTAAGAGACTGGGGGCGGGGGGGGGGCGGGCGCCTAGATGATAGTAAGGAGGGTGCCAGGTGAGCATTTCAAAGATAAGTTGGGATTTCAAAAATGGGGAGCCCCCACAGAAAAGGCTCTGTTTTTTGTCTCCAAACATTGCACTGCAGATGGTTGGAACAAGGAAAGAAATGACTCAGATGACGATCTCAGTTACAGCCAGACTGATACACTAGAATGTGCTCTAGTAAGTATTCTGACCTTAAATCAAGTGGACAGTTAAAGTTTTTGAGCACAAATGGGAACTAGTGGAGCCATTTCAGAACAGGAAACACACATTCCTATCATTTGGCTTCTGTGAGTAGTCCAGCTGCATTGTTGCAGGCCAGTAGCATTTTTTTTTAAAAAAAAATCGTGGCATTCCCATATAAAGTGCTCTACAGGTATCCATGGCTGAAGTGACCAGGACACGCATAACTGTGACCAAGCTATTTTTATCCAGAAGGGGTATCGATTTAGGTTTTGCTATGTCAGCAACATGCTGTTCCCTGAAAACCCGAGACCAGATACGGGCCCTTGTGATGTTACAGGGCCTTTTCGGCAGCTGCCCCCAGACTATGGAACGCCATCCCAATTGAGATTCGTCTGGCGCCGACGCTGATGACATTTCGGCGCCAGGTCAAAACCTTCCTGTTCCGGAAGGCTTTTAATTGAAATAATATCAACTGTGGGTCCTGATGGCAATTTTTAGAGTATATATTTTAATTGTATTTTAATTGTTTTATCTTTTTATTGTATTTTAATTGTTGTAAGCCACCCAGAGACCTTTGGGTAGAGTGGGCGGTATATAAGTTAAAATAAATAAAAAAATAAATGCTTCTGGGCTTGACGACAGAAATGGGGACATGCACTGAATTCTCTGCCTCACTCCATATGGCAGAATAGGCCCACATACAATATGTTTATCCACTGGCTTTCTCTCCACCTTCCTTGCCTGTTCCTGGTTTTCTGTTGATGCTGCACAGGTATAACCTGCAGAAAAAAAAACTTTTCATGGAGCCAGTAAGCCTTGATGCCTACTGGGAATGGGTGTAGAGTAGACAGATGTCCAGCTTTAAAGCCACCCCCACAAAAATGAAATGAAATGAAAGAACTGCTAGATAGCCCAGTGGTTTAGAGATCTGGCTACAGAGCTTGAGTTTGGGAATTTGATTCCCCACTGTGCCTCCTTGACAGGGGCTGGACTTGATGGTCCATAGGGTCCCTCCCAGCCCTGCAGTTCTGAGACTCTAAGACTACATGAAATGAAATGAAACAAAATGAAGACTTTCTCTCCCTCTCGTGCTGTTCATCTTGAAATTTGCCTCTGTGCTTGGAGAACCAAAGAAACATAGCACTTCCTTGAGACTTCAGCTGGTACACTGAGACCGGGTAACCCTATACACAGCAGGCTCAAAGCAAAAACAAAGCAGAAACACCCCCCCCCCCCGCATGACAGCTTCCTAAGGGATGTAATAATGGGGGAAAGTATTGCTTTGAAAACACATCAAAGTGGCAGGAGAGGTCTTACTGACCACATCTGCCCTCTGCAATTCTCACAGATAACAGTGGCAAAGGAGCAGAGTCCGGAGACTTCCTTCAGCCCTAACCATATATGGCCCAAAAGCCCTACTGGCAATTTATGCAGATGTAAATGAAATCGAAGGGGTAGGGGAACTAGAGACCAAATTGCTAACATGCGCTGGATTATGGAGAAAGCCAGAGAGTTCCAGAAAAACATCTACTTCTGCTTCATTGACTACGCAAAAGCCTTTGACTGTGTCGACCACAACAAACTATGGCAGGTTCTTAAAGAAATGGGAGTGCCTGACCACCTTATCTATGTCCTGAGAAATCTATATGTGGGACAGGAAGCAACAGTTAGAACTGGATATGGAACAACTGATTGGTTCAAAATTGTGAAAGGAGTACGACAAGGCTGTATATTGTCTCCCTGCTTATTTAACTTGTATGCAGAATACATCATGCGAAAGGCTGGACTGGAGGAATCCCAAGCCAGAATTAAGATTGCCGGAAGAAATATCAAGAACCTCAGATACGCAGATGATACCACTCTGATGGCAGAAAGTGAGGAGGAATTAAAGAACCTCTTAATGAGGGTGAAAGAGGAGAGCACAAAAAATGGTCTGAAGCTCAACATCAAAAAAACTAAGATCATGATGGCCACTAGTCCCATCACCTCCTGGCAAATAGAAGGAGAAGATATGGAGGCAGTGACAGATTTCACTTTCTTGGGCTCCATGATCACTGTAGATGGTGACAGCAGCCATGAAATTAAAAGACACCTGCTTCTTGGGAGGAAAGCGATGACAAACCTAGACAGCATCTTAAAAAGCAGAGACATCACCTTGCCCACAAAGGTCTGCATAGTCAAAACTATGGTTTTTCCAGTAGCGATGTATGGAAGTGAAAGCTGGACCATAAAGAAGGCTGACCGCCGAAGAATTGATGCTTTTGAATTGTGGTGCTGGAGGAGACTCTTGAGAGTCCCCTGGACTGCAAGGAGATCAAACCTATCCATTCTAAAGGAAATCAACCCTGAGTGCTCACTGGAAGGACAGATCCTGAAGCTGAGGCTCCAATACTTTGGCCATCTCATGAGAAGAGAAATCTCCCTGGAAAGGACCCTGATGTTGGGAAAGAGTGATGGCAAGAGGAGAAGGGGACGACAGAGGACGAGATCGTTGGACAGTGTCACTGAAGCTACCAACATGAATTTGACTGAACTCCGGGAGGCAGTGGAAGACAGGAGGGCCTGGCGTGCTCTGGTCCATGGGGTCATGAAGAGTCGGACACGACTTAACGACTAAACAACAACAACAAAAATGAAATCACATAAGTCATGGATCCAAACAGCAAGTAGCATCCCTCATTCTGTACCCATTATGCAAGTGGGCCAAGAAGCAGAAATTCAACCAACGACTCAATTAGCAGCAATTAGCAAATTCACTTTTGCATGCATAAATTGCCAGTAGGTTTCTGGCCAGCAAATATTGGGAACTGACAACTGCAATATCACAGGTTGCCTCTGTGGTAGGGGCTCATTCCACTATAGTATGTATGCTCATTCCAGAATCATATGTCAGGTTTTAATGAGCAGTCCCTGCCCAATCAGGTATAAAACAGGCCAAAAATCCAGCACAATCAATTTTGCACACATATGTTCTCATCATTCACACATATATTATAGTAACATAGGATTACAGTACGGTGATTTTGATATTGCTTGCCAATGGTGTAAATAGAGCCAATGTTTCATTGTGTTTAGCATGATGTTGTAATGATATTGTCATCCTGTATCCATGCGTTTTGGCTGGATAGATCATTGAGGAGTACCTGGCTGCAGAGTCAGAGGTTAGCAGTTCAATTAACCATTGTGTCTCCTAGGGCAGAGGTCATCAACCCCCGGTCCGCGGCCCATTGCCGGTCCGTTGCTTAAGCCCGACCAGGCCGCCAAGACAGACCTCCCGCCCCACCCCAACGCACGCACTCACCCCCGCAAAGGTTGTTTGCTCATGCGCCTGCGCAAACGGTGGCGCGGCCTCCCGGAGCCCGACTGGAAAGCTAGCAGTGCGGAGGGACCCAGCGGATGAAGACAGGAGCCCGGGAAATTCAAATGGCCTCCCCACAGGGCTTTTTCTCCAGCCGCGGGGTCCCTCTGTGCTGCTGGCTTTCCAGTCGGGCTGGAAAGCCAGCAGCACTGAGGGATCCCGCGGCTGAAGACAGAGCCCGGGAAATTCAAATAGCCTCCCCACTCGGCTCCTGCCTCCTGCCGTGGGGTCTCTCCGTGCTGCTGGCTTTCCAGCCAGGCTGGAAAGTCAGCAGCATGGAGGGATCCCGCGGATGAAGACAGAGCCCGGGAAAATCAAATAGCCTCCCCACTCGGCTCCTGCCTCCTGCCGTGGGGTCTCTCCGTGCTGCTGACTTTCCAGCCAGGCTGGAAAGCCAGCAGCACTGAGGGATCCCGCGGCTGAAGACAGAGCCCGGGAAATTCAAATAGCCTCCCCACTGGGCTCCTGCCTCCTGCCGTGGGGTCTCTCCGTGCTGCTGGCTTTCCAGCATGGAGAGACCCCGCGGCAGGAGGCAGGAGACCGGTGGGGAGGCCATTTGAATTTCCCGGGCTCTGCCGGCCGGGAGCGCAGGGCGATGGGGCAAGGCGAGGAGGGCTCCGCACAGCCCTGACAGCCCGCTCGCTCTCCCTTGCAAGCCTGCCTCCCCCCCGGGCTCGCTGAAGAGGTGGGCGTGTCACACACGAGCGTGAGGGGCGTGTCACTCCTGCGCACAAGCTCGACACACCCACCTGTGAGCGCGGGGGTGCCCCCGCCCCCGAACCGGTCCGCGCATGGAGTCCGTACCCCTCAACCAGTCCGCGGTCCGAAAAAGGTTGGGGAACGCTGTCCTAGGGGAAGAGAGAGCCTGTGAGGCCATGGTCCTCGAGCACTCCCCAGTAGAAGGTAAGGATAAACCAGTTCTGGGCACGTTATACCTAGGAAGTCCTGAGGAGGGTTACCATAAGTTTTAGTCAGCTTAATAGCATACAATTATTATTTATTATATGAATGTGCATGAGGCTAAATAAATAAATAAATAAATAAATAAATAAATAAATAAATAAATAAATAAATGAGGAAGTCTTGACTTGGGCTCATATTGTAGTAAACTGCATCTGGTAGCCTAGATTCATTATCGCTTTCTGCCCATTTGTTTTGTATTTGCATTTTTTTCATCTTCGAAATGTTTTTTTTTTTTTTAAATACTTTTCATTATTATATTGCTTTCTTCAGCTTTGAGTCTGGTGCCCGATTTAAATCACTGTTCTCAATTGCAGCCTTGGTTTCTTTATCCGCAAGTGCATCCAAATAAAGGAAAGGTCCTTCCTCAAAATAATGATCTTTCTATTGGCAGAATATTCTCTTGGAGCTGAGCAAATAGTACCACCTACATTATTCATAACATACACTCCAGGCTGTTTTCTTTTCACCTATTGATTGGTGTGAATCAATCTTGTCTTGGAGGCATGTCCTGTGTTATTGATCCTGATTCCAGCTCCTCTCCCATTTGCCACGTTCTTGGGGGTAAATGTTTGCATTCTATATATTTGTCCCCAATTGTAATCATTTGTTTTTGTTCCTTCTATTCTTCAGTTTACGTCCACCACCACCCGTATCCATGGGGGATCATTTCCACAATCCACTGTGGATGCCTCAAACTGTGGATATGAGAGAAGCCTACATAAATATATATGGGGGCGAAGCAAAGGCCACAAGGGGGCACCCTTGTATGTTGTATACAGGGCTGCTAAAAACTGCAGATAAGTGAAACTAGGGATACTAGCCCCACAGATATAGGGGTCCTGCTGAATTTCCAAAATTTATACTTCTGAGTAGGCACATGCTGGTTTCTTACAAGCTTGTTTATTTTCTGCCATGATCCCTCTCATGGCAGAAAATAAACAGTTCAGAAAGAAAGATATGATGGGCAAAATCCTGTTGCATGGTGTTGTGTTGAATCAGATACTGGAAGCATTTAAAACAATTAAAAGCTTCCTATCCAGTTCTGAGGCTTCTTCAGGCTCTCTTTGGCCCTGGAGAATTATTTCGGAGCCTTGGGACAGGTGGAGGGAGAGGCTTTAAGGGTAAAAACCATCTCTGTCTTCTTAACTAGCAAGGTTTGGTTCTTGCAATTCTCCTCTTCATGATGACTCCACCATCACATCTGTAAAACCCCAGGGCAAATGTCTTTGAGAAATCTTCCTACAATTCACTAGTAGGGATACACAACCTTGACAATGAGAGGTCAGGTTACATATTTTTTTCGTAAGTGGGGTCTCCAGCTCTTGCCCCAAAAAGGACGAAAGTGCCATGTACTAGAGTGTTATGTTAATGAAAGCTAATTTGGTGTCATTGTGCCTGGTAGTAGGAAGTGATGGAAAGTTTGATATTGCCAGAGTGTGGAAAGGTTTTGTGGGGTTTTTTGGACAACAATTTGCAGCATGGTTATATTGCTTCTGGAGAATTCTGGGACTTGCAGTCTTCCATACTGGCTGGGGTTTCTGGGAACATGAAAAAGGCAATGTTTTCCAAACTCTAGATATTCCTATTGAAGGATGGGATAAATAATTGAAATGATAACGTGAGATACTGTATTCTGAAAACAAACAAACAAACCTAAACCCTAAGCTTATGATAGAGCTATTGGTAGCTATAGCTGAACCTGCAACATGTGATGTCCAGCTAAGGATGCCTGGAGCAACACATTGAGCACATAGTTCTGCCCCCTTAGTTAGGCAAAAGCAGAAGGCCAAGTTCCAATCTCCACTGGTGAGCTGAACTGATATTGCATGTCTACTTCACCTAGTGTCTTATTATGTTAGGCACTAACCCAGGGTCAGTCTATCCCTAAATATTAAGGGGAAAGCATATGCCCTTCAATTAATTCATTTTCACTCCCACACAAGGGTTTCCTCATTGATATGTGCCTCAGTAATAATTTTTGCAAATTAAGCCCATGTTTATTTTCCAATGACCAGTCACAAAACAAAGCTTGATAAAAGCAAGATGCATAGATTAGAAAAATCAGAAGCAATGACCAATGTCTTTCACCATATGGGGGAGCAGTTCTGCAAAACAAGTAATAAAACGTGTCATCTAGTTCTGACCCTTTACTACTTTAAGAACCAAATATTACTTCAAATGCAGGGTACCTTAACAGGGTTATCCAATAACATCAGTGAGAACATTACCAGAGCAGCATACACCTTATTCCGCAGTTAAGATGCCATTTTAGGCATTGATTCTAGAGCAACCCATTGCACCATGCAGCTTTCCATCTGTTTTGAGAAAAACCCCATGGCCATGCTGGCTGGGACAGAGGAGAGGCTCTTCTGGGGAATAAAGGAACTGCAGTCAGTGAAGGTTCACATGGAGTCAGTGAATATTTCCTTCCTGGGAGACAGATCAACTGAAAAGTACCTGTGTACATAAAAAATAAATGGCACAGAGGTTAAGCAGTTACGAAAATCTATAGAACAGCATAATGTCATTTTACCTTCTTTATATTAGTGCAGCTTGAGAACTAAATTAATCCTTTCCTCACCCACCTTTTTAATTGACTTCTTACGTGGGCTCATGTTGCCTGACCTG
This sequence comes from Intellagama lesueurii, assembly GCA_037013535.1. NCBI lineage: Eukaryota > Metazoa > Chordata > Lepidosauria > Squamata > Agamidae > Intellagama > Intellagama lesueurii. The sequence continues at coordinate 120,667,828 of JBAJHW010000001.1, read as the reverse complement.
CAGCTATTAGAGCAGATGAAGGCAACATTAATCTTTTATTTAGAAATGGGTTCACTAGGCAGCCAACTCACCAGGCTCACTCAGCCAACTGTACAAACACCATTTCAGCACTGTGAATATAGTGACACTAATATTTCCCCCTGTTAGAGATGAAAGTGAACTCATGGGGAGGAAAGAAAAGAAAGCAGTAACACCACACTTCGGCAAGGGACGCCTTATGATCATTTCTTTTCAGCCCAGTCTTGCCGTAAATCTCCAGGGTGGCGGGCACTTGAAACAGTTAATGGGGAGATATGCCTGAATTGCTGTTATGAATTAACTGTACTTCTGTAGTTAACTATATGCAAATGAAATATTTTAATAATTACATAGATTTACCCTCCCTCTTCAAAGCAATAACAGGTGCATGACAATTTTCCACAGCCACAGAGAGAGGGAACAAAGTGTGTTGGCTCCTGGCACCAGCCTGTTTGGACAAACTCTGCATGGAATACTTACAAATTGAAGAAAAAGGAACTGGGTATTCAGAGGACACCGTTGGAAGAAAAACACAGTTTGGCACTGAGAAACTGGCAGCCCGTCATGGCCCTCTGAGAAAATAGAATGTTACACTAAAAACTAATTGGTTGTATTTATTGACAGAAAGTTTCCCAAAGTAGTTATTTGATAGTATAGGTACAACTTCTAAAGCATTTTTCTTCACTTCACTTTACTTTTCATGCCTCAAAAGTAAGTAAAATGCTTATTATTTTTTTCTAAAAATTATAGTTGCACAGCCATGCAGCTATGTTATTGTGCAGCAGAGCAAATCAACATCCTACAAGGTAATTCTAAAGATGGAGGGAACACAAATAATTATAACTTTGAAACTGAACTTCAGACCAAACTTGGTACAAATGCAGCAGACAGTCTGCTCTTGATCTGTGCCAAAATAAGAGGAGACTAGGCAAAGGGTTTTCAAGCTATGACTTTTAATAAGTGAAACTGTTTTACACACACACTCACGGGGCAGAAAAAAATGACCCTAAATGTCCCCAGATTTAAAATAGCTCTCACAAATTGAAAAGACCAATCTTACTTATCTTACCTGTATTTTTCAAAATTTTAAAAGAATCCAAGCTACAGGGGCTGAGATATAATTCCTCAAAAAAGGCCTTTCAAAAGGGAAAAACAATCACTTTGTTAGAACACTGAGTGTGGTGGAACAGGCTTAGCAGCAAGAGCATTGCAGAGTAATGTTCCCAGTTTTTTGGGCTGGGAAGGGAAACATTTGGAGGGCAATGAAAAGTCACAGAAAGTCAAAAGACAGATGTTCTTTAATTAGTCAAAAAAACAAAAACAAAAACCCAACAACACTCAGGCTTGCTTTAAATAAAGTAATGGAGTGACAGTGCTCCAGAAAGGGACATTTTGCCATGTATCTCCAGGGAATTAGCATATTTTTAAGGCATATTCAAAATATTTCTGCATTACAAAAGCACAGAGCAGTTGTCTGAACCGTGAGTGGTTTCAGTAAACATTCTCTCAGGATTTCTGAGACCAGGCTCTTGACTCAAGTCTTTAAAGGGGAAATCAGCTCCCAGTCTGGGCAATCTAAACTTCTGAGTCTGTCAGTTCAGTACTTAATTAGCTGACTCTTTCCTGACCAAACAGGCATTGGTATTGGCAAAGTGATTGTATGTCTGGTTGTAAAAATGTTTAAAAAGATATTTAAAAAATAATAGAGAACAAATATTCAGAAGCTCACTCATTTAAGCTGTGAAGTTACTGGTTTTATTTTTGTATGTGTGTGTGGCTAGGCATAGTCTTACTCGATGTTAGCAGAGCTTTGGTGCCTATATCCTGTCGTAGTTTCAATTGTCTGGTAATTGAGAAAAAACCTCCAAAGATTTTATGTGCCAACAAGTCACTTTTGATGTGTGGTGACTATATGAGTTAATGATGTACAAAATGTCATATCATTAACAGCTCTGCTCAGATCTTGCGAACCAACAACACCTCATGTTGGGTTGTTTCCTCTTCCTACTGCCTCCACTTTCCTAGTAATATTGTCTTTTTCAATAATCTCTGCTAAATTCTTGCAAACTGATAGCTATTGTGAGGAAATAGGAGGAAACTGGGACTTGTAGTCATACAAAGATGGAGTCTGTTAGGTTCTGTGTAAGTTGGATTTGAAAGCACTGAAATGTTCTCATGAGATTGTTGTTAGAATGGTGCTGCCAGGCATGAAGATAAGGAAGCAAGGCCACGGAGGCCCAGAGAAGACGAAACAGAGCATACCGCTTAATTGGGGAAAGATAAGTCACCTGGACATTGGATCTTCTCATGTGAAATGTGGGCGGAGAACTGTGTTACACCCACTTTCTCTTAATTGGTTAACAGCTTATAAGTGTCATAAAGAAGGTGGTCTAGAGACATGTAGAAAATGGTTGTTCATGTATGTGATTGATGTTCGTTGGTGGATGTTGTGGAATGTGAGAGGTTTGGTTTTTGAAGGAGAAGAGGGGGGAGAAATAGTCCAGCTTCTCTCAATGCTAACATGTAGGGAGAGCAAAAATGATTACTTAGCTTAGTTTTAGCTGTTATTATTTTACTTAGAAATAGTAAGCTTATTTTAATCATTGTAACTGCTGGATATGCCTAATGCTTATGCATTTTAATGCAACAACTGTATTCTAATGGAACTACTTTATTTTCTTAATAAAAACAAATATAATTCTTCAACAGAGGACTGGTCTCTTGAACAGCAGGATTACATCTAAATCCAGTGAGGATTTGAGAAGGTCACTAATTGCTACTGAAAATCGAGAGGGCCTACCTGGCCAGGCTGTTGTGCTGTCAAAGGAAGCACATAGTCAATGGTTTACTGCCGTGTAAGCAGGCAAGAGTTCTCTTTCAGGTTGGGCTTGTCCATGGGGCATGTGCTACGTACTTCTGAGGCCTAAAGGACCTACCTCAGGCACTAAAGGTGGTAGTTTTGTACCCACAGTGACTCCCTGACCAAGATCATTATCTCTTTAGGGATAGGTGATTGTGACAGCTATGGCTTCCTTTAGAGAGGCAATCTGTCTTATGTTAGGTCTTCATCTCTTCCTACTCCCTTCCCCCCTTGCAGCAATATTTTCTTTTCTGGTCAGTTCTGTATTTTCATTATATGTGCATGATAGGATAGCTTCAATCAGTTCATTTTTGTTCAAGTGAGAGTCCAGGTTTGATTTGATTAAGCACCCAATTTTCTGCCTTTCTGGTGGTCTGTGACATCGGCAAGGTTCTCCTTCAACACCACATTTCAAATGAGTTGATTTTTTAACCTGTCTTCCATCACTATCTTTCTTTCACATAGTATAGGTGATTTTGACCTTGGTTTCCAGTGACAATTTTTGCTAACTCTTAGCTCTCCACCTGTTTTTTAATTTCAAAATGTGAGGGGAAATCTTTTGGAAAAATGTGTAAACAACATGTCTGTAGAACTTTTGGTTAAATATAGCTTTTTTTTCTCAGCTTGCCTAACCAAGGAAAGGGTTTGGAAATTGGAAATTTCTAGTCTGCATTCTGTGGAGTGAGCATGGCAACATTAGTTTAACTGAGAATTTAAAAGCGTGACATGCCCCCTGCGAGCGCAACACCCCCCCCCCACAAGCGCGACACCACCCCCCCCCAGCTCTAGCACATGAGAGAAGTTCCTGTTGGAATGTGTGTGTAGTTTACAGTATGTATACTTCAGCTTCTTCTTTTTTTAAAAATAAAACAGGAAATTCAATTCTTAAAAAAACCTCTGGTTTGTGAATGTGGGATATTTTGCTTCTGAACCCACAATTCAAAACACCAGGAAATGGCCCAATATTGCTGCACAATATCATGCCCACGTTGCCAGTAGGAAAACGAATGGCAAGCTTTATATAGGAAAGGCAGCCTGAATGTTGACAACATAAACGATACTAATCACAATGGTCTACAGGATACCCTCTTGTGCTCAGTACCATTCACAAAGTTACAGCAAGCAAGAGAAAAATCCCAGAAGCTGACTCCTTTTTAAAATCAGTTGACCACTTCTCATTCCAACACAAAGCAATTGTCAGAGCTGCTTTTCATAAGTGTCCTGTTCTCTGCATGGGAAAAAGCAACTGCAGAAGGTGCTGCAGTGATCTGATAAGGAGCATGTGACGAGGCACACAGTCAGCACCGCGTCAGATCCCTGCAGCAGTTTCTGTAGTTGGAGTTTTGCTCCCATAAACCTTGAGCAGGATACTGGCTGCAGAGTTTCAGGATTCTTTGTTTGAATGACATCAAATAATTAAAAGTCAGCAGCAGTGCCTAATGGATGGCAGTCCATACGCTGAACAGCGCTGCTTTAACTACTCATGTTTCTTCATCATTACCTTATGAAGCCTCCTGCAGGTGGACTGGTTAAATTAGTAGGGTACCCATGTCACACATTGATACGTTCTGAGCACACTAAATTGAAAGCTGTTATTTTTCTAACGGTGCCCAGACTGCAGATATTACTGCTTCCATGGCAACACCTGTGATGATGCAAAGTTTCCATCATTAAGATTCACACGTATCTAATGGTGTGGGTGTGCACCTGTGGGTGGATGTAGATGTGTGCGTATCTGTGTCCACATATGCACATTGAGCCTGGAACATCTACTCGGTAGTTGCTTAAATTTTATGTGATTTAAGGGGGGGGGGGGAAGTTGTGGAGCAGCATGGATCTTCTGGAAATGTGAATTTATGATCAACAAAATCACAAAGAGACATAACAGGAATGGGATGGACCTATCAATTTCCCTTTGTCCAATGTTCAGGTTTTTTTTTAAATTTTCCATTCCTAAAATAGAAGGGATTGTTATTCTAGACCAAGAAGGGTTAACTTGCAGAGTCCTAGGGCTGCAGAAGATACCACTGCACACTCAAAATCTGCTACATTTGCATCTGTTTCTCAATATCATAGGAACCCAGCCCAGGCTTTGTGTCTGAACCCATGGAGGGCTGATTCCATATAAGCTCCCCCTACTCACCCCAGGGAGACTGCATGTTTAACGTGAAGGTCTGCAGAAAGAGCCTGTAAGTGCATTTGGCTGAATGTGTTTACACACTTCAGTGACTGGGAGCTGTATTTTGTCATGTCTCCTAATTACAGAAGTACTGGAAGCATGTTCAGCCTCACTGCCGACCTTCAAGGAGGCCTTGGAGATTGCCATTATGGGCTCATAGACACCTCCTCCACCACCTCCACCACCCCTTTAGCTCTACACAGATTTGTTGGCGTGGGGCCAAAACTCCAGAATCTTAATGAGGCAGTGGCCTCCAGAAAATGTTCCTAGAGTCTGGTTGAATCCCACTTTTACGTTAAGCAAAGTAAGAGACGTAGGGATTGAGTGACTTAGAGATTTAGACGTAGGGAGAAAATAACATGAGAGAGTTCTTAGTAATTATAATATATTGATTATGTCAACACATATATACATATATACAAGGCAAGATACATTTGGCATAGCAACATTCAGAGCATTTGGCATAGAAGTAAATGACCACCAGACTTACTGCTGAGTGGTAAGGTCTGTTCTGTCTCAGTTACATTTATACTCAGAACAACCAACCACATTTCCCCATTTACAGCTGGTCATGTTAAACAATTAAGCATTACATCATCTTGCTTCACCTGTATGCTGTAAGTCATTACATTGGCTTTTGCCCTACATTCGTGACTCTGCACTTCATCTACAATATTACAATTTAACTCCCTGTTCACCAAACAGAACAAAATCCTGACAAGATTCTGGCATATTACCTGAACCCAGCTAGGTCAGTTGTTCCCAACCTTGGGCCCCCAGTTGTTCTTGGGCTAAAACTCTCAGAAGCCTTCACCACTAGCTGTGCTGGCCAGGATTTCTGGGAGTTGCAGTCCAAGAACATCTGGGAACCCAAGGGTGGGAACCACTGCACAAGATTCATTTTCATGTCTGCAAAGTATCCATTGCATGTGTTTTAGATCTAGACCTGATTTGGAGCTTTGGGGGGAAAGCTGTAATGAATGATAGGCCATCACTTTGTGTCCTGATAAAATAAGAGAGATATATTTGGTTATTAACATGCCATTAAATGCCACAAAGCTTCCTGTGATTGATATAAACATTTAGTTGCTTGTCAAAAGAATCTATGCTATTTTCTATGCCCTAAAGCTAAGAACAAGGCTGATGAGATCTAGAAAAGCATACCAAGAATATCCTCTTGATAAGCAGAAAAAGTACTGGGAAATATTTAATGACTCAGCAGCAGTCCAGGCTTCAATGTTATAATTTTATGTCTGTTACAACCTGCAGGAATGCAAAAATGTAAGTGCTAATTAAAACTTTATTAGGTAGAAATAAATCTGTATCTGTAATAGTCTCTTTTTTTGTATCTTGGGGGAAGTTTATTTTAAATTCCAGTGCTCTTGTGAAATACAGACTAAGACATTATCTTCTTATTTGGAGCCAAAAAAAGTAAGAGGTACAACATCTTTAAGAATCCTATAATTTTAATTTTTTTTTTTGGAAAGAATTAATAAGAGGACTGCTGGGCACTTTACAAAAATGTAACCTGTTCATCTGTAAGTCTTGACATTTTACACATAGCTGAACTTTTTCAGAAGTCATCTTTTATATCTAATACTGTATATATATAATTTCACTAATTGAACCATTTTATGGATTTGCAAGGGATGCTGTCCTCAGTCTTCAATATTAAGTGCATTTACAGTTTTCCTTTTTTTGGGGGGGGGGGGGTTGGTGGTGGCCTGGACTGAGTTAGCAGCCATTCCACAAAGTACTTCAAAAATAAAAAATTCAGAAGAGCTGTCCTGGGTTGTTCACACCATGGCCAGCTTGCTGCTTGTGGGAAACTCACCAGCAGGGCATAGATCCTTCAGTCTTCCATTCCCAAAAAACTGATGCCCAGAGTCCTCCTTCCTCTGCTGCTGGAGGTGATGTATAACCATAGCCTTAACTTCCAGCTAATTTATTTTATCATTTTAAAAAGTCATACAGTTTGGCAGCCATCACTATATTTTGTGGCAGTGAATTGCATAGATTAACTTCATATGTGGTATGTGAAGAAGTATTCCCCTTTAGCAGCCCTGAATCATTGTTCAGATTCAGTGAATGTTTCCCAGTTCATTATAAGAGAATGACAAAAATATTTGTGTACCACGTTTCTCCATACCACACTCATCTTATTCACCTTTTTTTTTTCTAAGCTAAACAACCCACAATTCTGTGATCTTTCCTCATAGGAAGTTGCTCCAGTCCCTGTCATGTTGGTTTCCCCTTTCTATAATTTCCCAGAATCATGATATCTTTTTATTTAAAGTGCGGGGACTAGAGCTATAAACAGCATTCTGGCTGTGGTATGGATTTGTGCACAGAGTATGCTATTAGTCGTTTCATTTTCATTCCCTTGTCTAACTGTATCAGACATGGAATTTGCCAACCCACCCTGTGGAGCTGACATTTTCTATCAGCTGCTTACCACAACCCAAAGATGCTTTTCTGGGTCAATCAATGCCAGCTCAGATCTCACCAGTATATATGTAAAGTCAGATATTTTTACCCCAATATGCACGACTTGGTACTTGGTTTGACTGAATCTCACATTCTGTCTTCATGTCCATTCCTATTGTTTGGGAAGATCCCTTTTGAGCTCTTCACAATTCATTTTTGTTCCTAACAATTTAGTATCATTAGTGAACATTCCACTTCATTACTCACTCCTAACTCTACATCATTTATGGATGGGTTTAAAAAACTTCAGCCTCAGTACAGATTCATGAGGGATCCCATTCTTCATAGCCTTTCACTGTAAGAGCTCACCATTTATTACTAGCCTCTCTTTCTTGTTCTTCAACCAGTTTTCAGCCCACAAGAGGACATGGCTAAATATGCTAAAGTAAATTACTATTGATCAATTACTCTGCTAGAGTACAGTAATAATGACTAATTTGTACTACATTCTCTTTATCAGTCCTGATTTCTGCTTGCTTTTTCATCCCCTGGGGTCCTGCATTTTGGGCAGAGGAAGTGCTGGTGAACTGGGAGGTAGGCTACATTGCCTGCCTTGTGAAGGCCAGCCCAGAGGGAGGAGAATAATGGCACCCCTATTTAGGGGTGCAAGAACTCTGGTTAGTTCTTAATAGCTTGGTCACACTCTTGCTGATTCCATGGCTGGATAAAAGCAGTTTGAAAAGAACATCTGACCTTATTTCATGCAGCAATTTCCTGTATTTTAATGCGCAAATTGATTTAAATGCACACAAATTAGAAAGTGCCTCTTTCTCAGCAGGGATGAAATCAGGTATCTTAACAATCCTAGCCAAGATATTTTTAAATTGGCCAAATGGTAAACATTTCTCCCCCTCCATTTCTTTCATCTTGAACTGTGGATTCATCTACCCTGGCTTTTTTTTTTAATCGGCTAGAGCAGACTAAATAGGGTTGCTTAGGACTGGGTGGAGGTACGATGTGCCATTTGGCATGATCCTCACATCCAAATGGCATATCAGAGCTCAAGTGACCCTATTTGATCTGGTTCCTTCCAATATTGTGAAGTGGCTTAATAAGCAAGCCACTTCAGGATATCAGCAAATTGAACATTTCCTCTGCTCCTTGCTGGAGGGGCAGGGGAAGTGAAATTTCTTTGAAGACTCTATTAAACTATCACTGAGGTGCTGTGTCACTTAAAATAATAATAATATTTCTTTGGTTTCTCTTAAAGGACTGGTCAATAAATGCCAGCTTCTTGACTGGTCCTGGGGATGGTTTAGTTTGTTCCAGCGATTATGTTGTGTAATGACCAGAAAAAAAGAGCAAATCAACTCATTCTTGCAGTGGCCCAAATAGAGGGACAAATGCTGTCTGACCGAGCCCTGAGTTTCAGCTCAAGAAGCTCTCCACCCATTCTCTTTGTCAAGCCATTGCAATAAATCTGTCATTTAATCGACATGGCTCCAGCTAGAGGAATTTCTTCCCAGCCTTTTTGTATTGCTTTGTCTGTCACCTCCTGCCAACTTTAGATCAGTCTGACTGCTTTCCCTTGACTATCTGGAGCAGGTATAATATATTACTGATCAGTGTTGATTTGGCTCAATCCACCACATGGGATCAAATGTAAATTCACTATGGTTACTGCTGGCAATACTTGCACTGGTTTGGACTGCAATATGTATAATCATGGAGTTTGTTTCTACTGAGCTATCTCACATCAGACTGTATTTGGTTGGAGGAACATTTTTGTGCATTGTGCAGGTTGGAGGAACATTTTTATGCAATGTGCAGTTGCAAAATGGTACAACACACAGTGCACTGTTATATGTGCATTATAAACTCCCTCAACTGGACATTGTGTCTTCTCAGGCCATCTGGCACCTTGACCAGTAAGTTCCATCTGTTCCCTCCCTGCCATACCTGATTCCCATTCTTCTGTCTATCCACAAGTCACCCAGTCTTCCCATTTCTTACACATAAGAATATGAGCAATGCAACCCAAAGAATGTTTCCCTATTGAACAAGCTTTACTCCTGTTTTTGAAAGAACGGCAAGACAAAAATCAGATATATTGACCAATCAATCAAAAGTTGTGGGTAAGTGTGCATTGTCCTAATGGGAGTTAAGCTCTCTTATAAATAGATTTTGATATGAGTGAATGTATTGTTGTTGTTGTTGGAGCATACTGCTCTCATGATGCATCTCCAGTCATGACTGTGATTAAGGTTTGCATCCTGTCCCAACACATTAACTGGGAATTGATCATGCCAGTGTTGTGAAATACATGTCCAAACAACACCCACATTTCATGCCTTCTGTATGTTTGTGGAGTATTAGTGATTCTGGTTACTTTGGGTGATTCTTCACTTGAGAGTTGGCCTTCTTTCCTGTTCTAACACAAAGTGGAATTGAAGTAACAAAAACTCAGGTGCAATTGCTCATACACTTGGATGAAAGGGCTAAAAAAACGTTAAACAGAGTTCAGCCCCTTCAAGCACTATCAGTAATAATACGACTTGACAGTTCCTTGGTTGAAGTCTGTCCATTTGAGGCACTGATAGTTTCTTGCTTCCACAATATCCAAAAGGAATAAATAGCAAGCATTTAATCTCAGGGGGCCTGCCCACCACAGCTTTTATGCCTGCCAGATACCGAGTTACACTCTTGTTTCTTCTTATCTGTGAAACTTCGATCTCTCCACACAGCCAATGTGCCAGAGTTTACAGAAGTTAAAAATGGTGGTGGAGAGAGAGGACCCTGGACAATTCTGTGGCAGCTTCATTGGAGACAGGAACAAGGCAGCTACAAGAAAAATGAGAAGCAGCAGATATCACTCAGATAAATGAGGACTGGAAAGTTTTTCTTCACTTCTTCATTCCACACAGATTGTATTGTATTACCTGGTTTTGTTTTCAAAATGAAACTGAAGATTTGGAATACTCTGTTGTTACTTCTTACCAATGCAAACAGACAGACAGACAAACAAACAAACAAACAAATAGTTTTTATACAATGTAACAGTGTGCACAGTCTGCTGCTGCCTTCCCTTTCTTCAATATTGACATTATTTATTTATTTGATTTATATACTGCCCCATTAGTGGACACACTACTGTGAGTGATGTACAAGTTAATAAAAATCCCACAGACTTCACATAGTAATACAATATACATGTACACATTGTGTGCAGTCTTTATTGGATTGTACAAAAAACAAATATCTGGTTGCATTTTCAAACATCGATCTGTTCCTCTGTTGTGCTTTGCACTACATTCACATGCATTCCAATCCAGTTTCTGACTTGGAAAAATTACTTTTTTAAGACCTCAGCTCCTAGAATCTTAGCGCTCCCATGCCTGGTGGGTGGCTTAGGCAAAACTGGACTGAATTAAGGGTGCTTCTGTGATTGTTATGAGTGCCAAAAGAGAAGGTGAGTAATAACTGAATCCATGCCCAGTGAAACCTGAGATCTGTCCTGAGCACTCAAATCACTAAGGTGCTAGGGAAGACTCAGACTGGGGTCAATGTGTGGTATATATATGCCCTTTCAGCCACTACACCAGTCATTTCACAGAGATGTTGTGGGTAGAGAATGACTCGCATTGCTGTATAGATTTCCTTTTAGGGTTCTCAAAGAATCTTCTTTTCTTTTGCTCTCTCACTCAATTTTGTTCATTAAACTTTATTCTATTATTATTACATTATTCGGACTCAGTGTGCATGATTGTTGTATAGGCTTTGAGTAGATAGGTTACATAAGCCCTCCCCCATGTCATAGCCGCTGAAATTTCTTCTCATTTGTGGGACTCTCTCTCTCTCTCTCTTTTAAATGGCAATCTGGAAAACTCAGATAATCTCACAATCCTGAGGACACAGTAGGTTGGAATATCCGCTAAAGGGAAAAGGGTAGTTTGGCCCAAATCTCTATGCCGTTTATTCAAGTACAGAACATGTTGGGAGGCTTCCACACACCTCTAGTAAACGTCATTATGTGTCAACTATTGAATTGCACAAGTATCAATGATTAGGTATCAAATATTGAAAATGAACAGCATATGGTGGCATATCCAGCATGTCCACTAAATATCAGTAAAATGTCCATAGATTAATCCATGAATTAACTGCTTTCTTTGTCTATCAGAGTTTTAAATTTTTCTCTTTCTTCCATTCTGTCTCATAATCCCTGCTTCTCCATAGATAGATAGATAGATAGATAGATAGATAGATAGATAGATAGATAGATAGATAGATAGATAGATAGATAGATAGATAGATAGATAGATAGATAGATAGATAGATAGATAGATAGATAGATAGACCTACCTCTCCACCATTATGCCAAGTCATAATGGTGGGGAGGCTTTGCCCTCCTGCCCGGAAAGGCAGCATCATGGTTGAACGATGCCGCTTCTGAGGGGCGGAGGGGTGGAGGCTTGATAAGCCTCTGTCGTCCTAGCTCAGCCTCTTTGCTGTTTTTCTTTGCAATCCTTCCCACCCACCCTAATTTAAGAATGAGATTAGCTGGTTGCCTATTGGAGCCGGATGGGAATTTTTGGCTCGCATCCTTTATTGGCCGTAGGATGTGAGTGTGTTTTCACCCATCCCATTCTTAACTGATGGGTGTGGTTAAAAAGTAAACTTGTGGAATAGTTGATGTCATTTGGTCGCAGCGGCGGGTAGTGCGAAGACAGAGAGGGGGTGAGTTCACGGTTAGCACGTGATGAGACTAGTATGCCATCTCTCTGTCAGATACAGCCAATCTGGTATCTGAGGAGAGGTGGTTCCATATAGGGGGACCTCCCAAACAGCAGCCCACTTAGGGTCACAAGACTTGGTGGGCTGAGAAGGTGGGTTACCCTTTGCAATGAGCGCCTGAATGATTCAGAAATAGGAGCTTGCCCTGCTCTATTGAATTGTCCGGAGGCATAGGTTACTCTGGCCTCTAATAGGACTTCGCACTACGGTCAGGCCCCCTTGTAGTTGGGGAATTAGTTAAATAGTTAATAAAGCTGTGGCCCAAGTTTAACCCAAACAATCTGTGTGTCGCCTCTTTATTTCTGGGCTGGGTGGGCAAAGATAGATAGATAGATAGATAGATAGATAGATAGATAGATAGATAGATAGATAGATAGATAGATAGATAGATAGATAGATAGATAGAGAGAGAGAGAGATAGATAGATAGAGAGATAGATAGAGAGAGAGAGAGATAGATAGATAGATAGATAGATAGATAGATAGATAGATAGATAGATAGATAGATAGATAGATAGATAGTTTATTGAAGACAGGTTAATGATGTTATCTATCTTGGGATATTTGAAATGAAGACTGGACTATACATGACAGGAATAAGGAATTGCAGAAATAATAAAACAAATATATAATAAATAAATGTTCAGAGAACAATTGGTGATTATGAATTTATTTACCTTCATGTGATGATAATGTTTATATTTCATTCATTATCTGCGAGTTGTGGATATGAGGCATTTTTGAAGCATCCACTCATTTACCTTATCTGAAGATCAGCCTTTAGTTTCATGAAAGTTCCTAAAATCTGCACTGTACAATAAACAGAAACACAGATAAAAGATGTACTGCATGAATAAACAGGTGTTGTTTCTTAGAACACCTTCTGAGTGGAGTCACTTCAGATGGCCCTAAAATGGTGCCACCTTGATTTGTGGGGTTCAGCTGTGGCAGAATTGAGAGGAGGTGGTAGAGAAGGAAAAGGATATTTATGGGGCCATTCAACATTCTGCCAACCAATTTGCCTGTGCAGAAATCCACAAGACATTCCGCCTTGGAGTATACATTACAGCTGCCATGTGACCATCTGTCTCAACACAGTTCCCAAGGAAGCAGCTCACAACCCCAGAATGTTTTGGTTGAGTGGGTGGGAGGGAATTTGTAATGGCCCACTCTGTGTGGTAAGCTACTGTACAAAAGTGGCTTATCACACAGATTGATATAAAGCTGTTCTCCCATAGCAGCCATCTGGATTGAAATGGCAGTTACACTCTAAACAAAAAGAGAAAGAGAGAAAGAGGGAGAGAAAGGAAAGGGAGAAGATGTAATCTGGAACAACTTATTTACACACTATAAAGTCAAAGCTTATAAAGAAAATGTTTTATTTTTACCCACAGAAGTAGAAAAAAAAAGGCTTAAAATTTGCCATTGCTCATTCAGACCAGATGCTTTACTGAATCATAATAATAATATAAGACCAATTATAGAATTTCTCAATTCTTAAGCACTTTACAAACAATTTAACACTGCATGCAAACAAATCATGTTAATGTATCATTAAGGTAATAAGCTGGAGACACACAGAAACTTATTCATGCTGTTGTCCTGCTTTGTATTGAAACATGTTTCTTCCCACTCTGCTCCCCACTGTTGTCCCAGCAGTCATGCTAACCTTTCACATTTCACAGGGTTTTTTTCCCCCTATGCTTCTGAAAACCATTGATGATGGGGAAGTATATTTCTGTTGAGTAAAAGTTTCAGACATCCAGCAGCAGCCAACTGGGGTCTTATTCCCACGGCTCTAAAAATGCCCTGAATGGCTGGTATTGTATAAGTTGAATTTAGGCATGCAAAGGACAGACAGTGTATAGTAGTAGTTAAAGTGTGTGACTAGGACTCAGGAGACCTGGCTTCATATCTCCACTTGGTCATTAAGTACATTGCACAAGCCTGAGAAAATCACAGTCCCTCAGCTTGGCTAACCTTATAGAATTTCTGTGAGGATAAAGTGAGGAAGAGGAGAACCATGCAAGGCACCTTGAACTGATGGGAAGAAAGGGGGATATCAATATAACAAGCAAGCAAACAAACAAATGCTCACATCCTGAATTGTCTTGACCACAACTCCATAAATATTTTTATAGAATCAGAATGGTAGAACTGGAAGGCATTCCAAGGGTCAATTAGGCCTACCCCAGTCAAAGCAGGAAAGGCACACATGATTATCCAACTGCTTTAAGAATGTCCAGTGAAGGTGAGACCACCACCTTCTAAAGAAGCCCATTCTACAGCTGAACATGTCTTACAGTCAGGAAGTTCTTCCTGAAGTTTTGGCAGAATCTCTTTAATTTGTAATTTGAATCTATTGGTTTTGCTCCATTAATTTGGATTCTGTCCTCTGGAGATGCAAAAAACAAGCTTGCTCCATTTTCCATATGACAGCCTCTTGATGATTAGCAGATGGCTATTGTATCACCTCTCAGTCTTTTCTTGTCTAGGCTAAATGTGCCCAGCTCCCTCACCCATTCTTTATAGAACTTAGTTTCCAGACCTTCTACCATCTTGGAAATCCTCCTCTGGACACAGTTCAGATTATCAGTGTCCTCCTTAAATGGTTTTGCCTAAAACAGGGCATAGTATTCCCGGTGAGGTCCAACTAAAGCAGAATAGAGTGATATTATTACTTTTCTTGATCTGAACATTACACATCTCTTGATGTAGCATAGTATAGCAATTGGGTTTTGTTTTTTGTTTTTGCTTATCTAGAATCCTTATTTTGTCTCAGTCACCCACCGTCAGGTATACTACACACTCAGACCCAATTGTGGGATTGGTCACCTGGTGAGAAGGATGGAATCGATAGATGACTGCAGCTCCACTTCCTCTCACCACAGATCTTGCCTGTTGCTTTACAGAAAGCTCAAGTGGGAGATGCTAAGAGAAGCTACATCCTCCAGCTTTATTCAGCCAGGTCTTGCAATGCAAGTCAGATAAGCATGTTCATCCAGGATCATGTCCTGGATGTTTGCTATTAACTTGACATGTAGCAGCAGCGTGCTCAATCCAGAGGGCCTGCCATCAAGGTTATCCAGGTGGTTTGAAATTGTGGGTAACCAAAATCTTGTTTATTCATCTCACCCCATGACAGCATAGTTGTCTTCCCATTCTGTGTTTTCCTCTACCCCTCTATTTGTAAGGTTTTGACAAGGTCACCATGTTACTTTTATTGAGTCTAGGAGCAAAGGCTGCTCCTAGCCTCATTTCATTACCCTCCCTCTTTTCTTTCTTTTTAAAGAAAAATGCCTCCACCATCCTACTGTCTTAAATAGGGTTTCTGACCCTCACTCTCAAGTCCCTGCTAAGAAGCTTTCCCAAAAGAGCAATCCTCAGCCCAGAAATATCTTCACTTTTATTCCCTTCTCTTTGCATAGGTAATCCATGTCTGGAGTGGTGAAGGAGGGAGACTGGAGGCTGCACAACATGGCAACTCACAGCATGGTGAGAGCCCAGTCCTATGTACAGGTGGTGCTCAGTAGACCATAGAATCATCCAGCACAGTAGACAAGCAAGCATGTGCACATTGTACTGTAGATGTTACTTGGATATCTCCTGCTCTCCATGCTAGAATGCTGGAGTACTGTCACTCCATTTTACCAGCCTACCCACTAGGATAACATGGTCAACACGGTGAACATGTCATGGGCTTACTGAAATGGAATTGCACCACACAATTGCTCATCTTCAGTCATCAGAGAACTTACTCATTCTCCAAGAATGCTCAGAAATTATACAGAGAGATTGTGACTACAGCTGGCTAGATAGGTCAGTGGTTTAGGTATCTGGCTGCAGAGAGTTTGATTCGCCACTATGCCTTCTGTGATAAGAGTCATCCTGTGTGGCCTTGGGCAACCTGCACAGTCCCAGGATGCCCCCAGAAGAAGGAAGTGATAAATCACTTCTGAGTATAATCTACCTGGAAAACCTTGAAAAAGGGTTGTCAGAAGTCAGAATCGACTTGATGGTGCACAATATATACATATTTTGACTATATCTGCAAGTTCCTTAAATGCTGTTGGATGCCATTCATCTGGCTCTGGAGACTTGAATTTACTTAAAGTATTGATATGTTGTCATATACTTTTCATGCCACAGCAGCCCCTCACTGCCTTCTTCATTCTCCTTGTTCTAGGCTGAGCACTATTTTCCTTTTGGAAGAAGATTGGAGCTGCTGAACAATTCTGCCTTCCCTGTGACTCCCACCTGCATTTCTCTGTCCTCTCCATGCAGCAGACCTACCACTTTCTTGTCCTTCATCTTGCTCTGAACATAACTGAAAAATCCATTTTTGTTATGTTTAGCCCATTTTGGAAGCTTGAACTATCCTGGGCTTTAGTTCTTCTTCCCACACATATTAGCTTCTCAGTTGCACCCCTCCTTGATGATGTGCCCTGCCTTCCATTTCCTATACATGCCCCCTTTTAACCTTAGCTCATCTGAAACTTGCTGATACAGCCACACTAGTTTCTTTAGGGCAGCCCCTAAAGAAACCAGTGTGGCTACATAAGCAGCTTGAAATTCCCTTTTTCATAGGAGTTTTTTGTGATTGTGGCTTCAGTGTGTCACGTTTAAGAAATTCCCATCCAGCTTTTACTCTCTTCTCTCTGAGTATCTGACCAAGGAACATGACCCCGTATTTCTTTAAGCCTACTGAAATCAGCTTTCTTAAATCAGCTTTCTTAAACTCTGGAGTGCATGTTGGACCACTTCCTTTTATTCACCGTAAGACATCCAAATCAGTTCCACCCACAACCCCTCCTCCTACCCATTTACACCTCATTGACTAGTTGTTCACTGTGAAGACCAGCACCAGGACCATCTTGTGTTTTGCTGTTTTGGCTCAAGCTCATTGCATTTGATGAGGCACAAAGTAAAGATGCCAGCAATGACAGAGCCAAGGTGAAAGGCAGAGTTCTGGAAAAAGTGGATATTCCTATTCCTATATACATGTACACAGAGAGGGAGAGACAACCAAACTAGGATTCACATGTAGTACTTCCACTGAGCCAAGCAGGCTGGCCTTCTCCTCAGAACACTGCCTCCTCCATTCATTCCTAAATACCCAAATACTGACATAGGCATTGACAAGGATCAGTCTAGAGTGATGGTTCCCAGACGTAGGTAACCCAGGTGTTCTTGGAACGCAACTCCCAGAAACCCCAGCCAACACAGCTAGTGGTAAAGGCTTTTGAGAACTGCAGTCCAGGAACATCTGGGTTACCTAAGGTTGGGAACCACTGCTCTAGTATCTTCAAAAGGACACAGATTGGGTTTGCTCTGATCTGTGCCTTTACTTGGGCATGGACTGGGTTGGGATGCCTTTACACACTCCCATTTAAATTTGTTATGCACTGTATCTGTTTTCTAATCATGTTGTGAGCTGCTGAATCCCAGCACTGGGATGTTAAATCAATCAATTAGTCAATATCAGTTTATTACATCTGGCAGCGACACTATGCCATATCTGTCCCTTTGGGGGATCAAAACTCGAGTCTTTTAAATGCACAGCTCAATGTATCCAGTTCATGGTTTAATCACCTTTTTGACATTTTCTCCCCCCTCTGCCAAAAACATGTGCATTTATTGTAAATTGTTGTGTTGAAACATAAAAGAAGCTCTTGTCTCTCCATCTCTACCTCCTGGTTTTAAATATCCACTCTTAACAAGAGTGTTTAGAGGTATGCATCTCCAGTGAAAGAAGTGATTCTCCAGAGAGCGGAAACTATAACAGAAGAAAAATTATATCCAGCCCTGACCATTGACCTAGTTTTGGAGAGCTAGTTAGAAGTTAAGCA
The DNA here is from genome assembly GCA_037013535.1 of Intellagama lesueurii. Taxonomy (NCBI): domain Eukaryota; kingdom Metazoa; phylum Chordata; class Lepidosauria; order Squamata; family Agamidae; genus Intellagama; species Intellagama lesueurii. The sequence continues at coordinate 120,649,702 of JBAJHW010000001.1, read as the reverse complement.
AGTTAAAGGATGACATTTACACGGAAATCGACCTACAAAGGGAAACCTTACTTGTAACGAATTGGAAGGAATGTACATATGTAAATGAACTATTGCATATTTAATCAACCCAGAATGTTTCCATTTTCTCTTAGTGACTAAGTTTGTTTCACATTTTCCAAAAATCTTTCATACAACCACCATGATGATTTTTTAAAATGGAGTTTTTGAAAGAAAAAGAAAACGAACCACATGCCCAAACAGCCTGATACACTCTGAACATAGCTCATCTTATACAAACGGTGAAGTAAAAAAGATGAACGTGTGATAAAATCTATCTATTTACCAGTGTGGGAATCTGAAGAACTTAAATATGGGTCTCGGGTGTTACCTTCAGGAATTTTACGTTTGTGTTGTGATATCCAATAGCTCTCTACAATGGGAATAGAAATAAATCATTGAAAAGATGGAAACAGCATCATAAAAGAATGAATAAAAAAGAGCAATCAAGTAAATATAGCATCGGCTAAAATAGGCATCATAAGATGAAAAGGGTTGAAAAATATCTGCAGTAAAACTGCTTAAACACACAGCATAGCAGTAGAGGTACAGAGAATTAAAAGGCCTGAGAGAATCTGAAAATGTTTTCCTGGTAAGTGAGTAGGCACCAGGCAGACCTCTCTGGGGAGAGTTTTCCATAACTGGGGAGCGATCACTGAAAAGGTCCAAGCCTGAGTAATCATCCACCATACCTTAGTAAATGAGGGCATATGGAAATGGATCTTCTAGGACAGTGGTTCCCAGCTTTGGATCCCCAGATGTTCTTGGACTAAAACTCCCAGAAGCCTTCACCACTAGCTGTGCTGGCCAAGATTTCTGGGAGCTGTAGTCCTATAACATATGGGGACCCAAGGTTGGGAACCACTGGTCTAGGACAATCTGAGAAGTCAGATAGGAATGTATTGGAAAAAGTTCCCTGCAGCATATGTAGAGCTCAGATAGAAAAGCATTTTCTCCTTCTCCTTCTTTTTCTTCTTCAGGTTGAACACCATCATAGCGATCCTGGCTTTGGAAGTGGCAATTCTGAACTATGATGTTGTGTCACATCCAAGATTCCTTAGCCAGTATGTTCTTCTCCTTTTTGCACTCCCTGTCCCCTTTATTAGAAAGTTCAGCAATTATTTGATATCTGAAACAAATCAGGGATATTTTTAGGCAGTTTCAGATCTCAATTCAACTGTATGCTTGTGTGTATTAAATTATGCCATCACATAGGATTTGAGTGGGCTAAGTCACAGTAGCATTAGGAATAGAACCTAAGCTACCTAAATGGCATGACTCCCAGGGATGAGGGGAAGAAGTCAGGACAGAAGTAAAGAAAGAAAGAAAATGGTGAGAGTTTTCCATGTGCATCAGAGGTTGAGCAGTAGCAGATGGCACTGAACTTCACCCCGTCCCAGGTGAGAACCTTTTACTTTCCCCATTTTCATGTTTTTTCATCATGTGGAAAAGTACAAAGGTGCACAAATATTTTAAAATACTGGGATACAAATTGAATTGGACAGGCTACAAATTGGCTTGAAGCAACTTGGTTGAGATTTGTAAGACAAATAATTTGGACCAGATTGAAGTGTGTGGTATTTGCACACCCCTACTATTTATTTCACCTTGCAACAATCTGTACTCTTTTTTTACATTATGTGACCAAGGTATTCTAGCTTTCTGCATTTTTGTGTTATATGATTTCTTGATCTTTTTCATTTGCTTTAGCACTTATTTCATTGGTCACACTCTTGATACAAGAAATTCTTAGCAATTGGGTGGTAAGTGCATTTTTCAAGTGCCATCTTTTTTTATGGTTGCCTATGGTAAAGTTTCAAATTCCATGCAATACAGTAGCACTGAGAATATACGGCATTATACAATGCAGCACATACATTAATCAGGCATTTACCAAAGAACATTAAGCCAAAGGCATATAATGCAGCCCCTTCTTTTCCATCTGAAACAGCATATGGTTACAGTTGTTGATTTTGTGATTAGGTGCACACACGCATACAGAAAGGACTGGCAGCTAAATCAAGGAAGCTGTTACATGAGCAGCAGCTGTTTACAATGTGGCCTCAACAAAGCACATGTTTTTCGTATAAAAAGTTCCATGGGGCATCTCAAAGTAGGGCTGGAATTCTAGACAGCTGCTGTCAGCGGACAGAGTCAAAATATTGAACTAAATGAACCAGTGGCCTGAGGCTTGATTTATCTTCCTAGGACATGTGTGAAAAAGTCCTCTTCCATGCATCTAAGCCTCCTAAATGGATCATCATGATGACGGTGTGAGCTAGAGAATTGTGGTAAGATGCAAGCAATAATGCCAATGGGGAAATGTGACAGTATAGTTATTGAAAATATAGTGATGCCTTCAAGACTGCCATTTCCAGGGTCAGAAATGTAATCCTCAGAAGCATACAGTTCTCACCTGATATGTAAGGTGAGCATTATGAGCTCCCATATTCTATCCCAGCATGGATTTTAATTAGAGAGGGAATATTTGTATTTGTCTCTTGTGGGAGAAAAATACAAATATCACCATCACAGGTGGTTGAGCTCTTTTGACCAACCCCCCAGAACCAGTCAGTCCACTTAGTGCTCACGATGTGGAGTGGATGGCCATCGTCCTTCACACTGTGCCAGTTGCAGAAGTAGCCTGGCTGGGGCTTCCCCAGCTCCCTGCGCTGCTGACCACTCAGCAGCTGAGTGGGAGACTTGTCATCCCACCTCCTTGCTGGAGTGGTCAGCAGCACAGGGAGGTGGCGAAGCCCCAGCTGGGCTACTTCCATGATTGGCACAGCACAAATGATGTCGGCTGTGCGCACTGTCCTGTGAGCGGTTAGTGGACCAACCATTTCTGGGGAGTGGGTCGAAAGGGCCCGGCCACCTGTGGTGGCGATATTTGTATTCATCCTCCCCAGGAGATGAATATGAATACTCCATCTCTAATTTTAATCCAAACCAAGGAAAAATTCCTTTCTTACTCTCCCATTCAGCTTACCTCTGTGATGGCACAGGTTGTACACTGCATGGCAAGCAAACCTCCAGTCTTTGCAGTGGATTGGTCCTCATTATTGTCAGCAAGGCATATCTTTATGTCTTTGTTGCCTACAGTTCAAGCTTTCATAGTACAGTAACTTGTTGACTTAATCAATTAACTATACTGGGCAGTACTTTGAGGCAATTTGGCATTCAGGGACCACAACCCTGTTGAGTAAATTGCACCTGCATAAGGGTGATGATGTCATTAGCAGGGAGGAAATTGCCTGTAATGAAAGAATTCCTGCTTCAATCTCAGGGCTTGCCTGACTCATCCACACCTAGCTCAAAATCAGTCTCATAGCAGATGCGTTACACAACCCCCCGGGGCCAAAGCAGAAACACTTTAATTATCAGCAATCCCTCCCTCCTGGGTGATATTAGTCACAGGGGGAAATTGTTGGTAGTTGGAGTTCCCACTTTAGTCCTGGAGCTCAGCTGACTTGCCCACAATGAGACTGATTGCAAGTGAGTTAGGCAGGTTCAAGGACTGAAGCAGGAACTCTTTAATTACCAGCAATCTTCCTCTACCAATGATATTATCACCCTTAAAGATGCACAATTTTCTTGACAGGATTTTGGCCAATTAAAATTGAGCGATCACAGCAAGGTTATATTTTCCTAGAAGTTTTAAAAGTGCAGTTTAACAGTTACTTATGTTGGAGAGGAAAACAGAAACCATCTGAGGAATCAGAACTATAAATTAATGTAGAAAACATCATTTATCTAAACTAGGGATGTGCAACATATGGCCATGTGCCCTTCTTCTCCACTGCATTCACCCTCATTTTTCTTTGCATCCTTGGACTCCCTTTGTAACACCAAAATTGCTATTGTGCCACTGAATACAGCAGAGAAGTCACACTAGGAGTGTGAATAGTACATACAAGGGGAAGATCTTACAAAGTGGAGAATTAATAATATGCTTTACTGTACTAACCTTGTTTTTTAATTTTTATTTCAGCCAGGATCCATGCAAAGGCAATGTACTACTATTAGTTGCATAGCTGGACAATTCCAAGTACGACTGTGGAACTGATGTGTCTTGACTGGGTTAATTCAGATCAGATCTGAAAGAGATCAGATTGGTCCAAATTATGTTCAGATCAGTTCCTTATTGGTCCAAACCACTTAGACTGTTTTGGCAATTCAGATATGAAAAGAAAGACAGACAGCATGTTTCCAAAATGTTGCAAAACAACTCCATATAAGGAAAACACCACAGTGATGTGTTTGACAGCTCTATCTTGTAATCTCAGACAAGAAACTCCATAACATACCGTTCTTTGGAGGGAAAGGCCACAGATTTATTGGTTCCTATTTGGCAGCTATTTGTTAGAACATTTGGATGAGCAACAGCAATAAATAAGGGAAACATGGATGAACATAGAAGACCTGTGTATCTCTCACTCATTCAAACACATAACTAGTATGTCTGAAGTTCTTTTTTGGAATGTGATGGCAGAAGACAAAAACAAATTTAAATCTTGGTTATCTAAAACTCCTAACATTTCACATTCAACATGCATTGTTAATAGCCCAGTAAATAATAATCCAATTTATTTTTAAATCACAGATCATGTGAACTGTGTATCCAAACATATGTATAATGGACTCATAATATTCTGGAACTCTTTAATGCATGGTCCACTGCATGGTCCTCCTATGTGCTGTTTCTCATTCACCCTAAGCCCAAAGTCCATTCTTATTTACTATCCCTTTGTACACACTTAAGCACTCTTGTTTTCAATTGTGGGGGAATCTCCAGTTTGCATATTATGAGCCAGAGATCTCTGGAACAATTACAGGGTACTCTGCCTGCATGATCGCTAATGGAACTGTGCCCCTTGGTGTATTGTTATGTGCATTTGAAAATAAAACTCCACAGGAAACTGAGCTTCTGGAATATGGATGATCTCACATTATTTTACCTAACTGGTGTTGATACTAGAGCTGCCACTGCCTTAACTGCAGTACAATATAACTAAAACAAACAAACAAGAGCCATAATGAACCTTCCCTTCAAGTTCAAATGTGAACGTGTTCCAATTGTATCATGCCCACTTTCATGTCTCTGCAATTTGCCAATTATAAAATTTTCATTATGCAGACTGTTTATTTACTCTGTGATTGGATGCCTCTGTGTGTAGTATATACTATCGCACTAGGAACATTTTCCCTTCACTTTTACCCACAGTTGTTGAAACAAGTTAAAGAAACCGCAAGCTCTCACAGTGAATCGAGCAAAGCACATATCTTCAGTGCTGCCAAACCACATTTAAGAATTTATAAAGAAAGCAAATATGGAAAAGACGTTCTATAATTTAAATCTTGGTTATCTAAAACTCCTAACATTTCACATTCAACATGCATTGTTAATAGCCCAGTAAATAATAATCCAATTTATTTTTAAATCACAGATCATGTGAACCGTGAACTGTGCATCCAAACATATGTATAATGGACTCATAATATTCTAGAACTGTTTAATCCATGGTCCACTGCATGCACAGAGATGCAAAGTTCTGTTCCACACTGTTTTATGTGGGAAAGTTGGCCATGGTATTAACCAGAGGAGTAAAAATATTTTAATATAAAGAATGTCATTAATTTTTTTTAAAAAATGGTAGAATGCATAGCAGTTTCATTTTATCTAGCTTTATCTTGAGGAACTCTGGCTTAACTGCTTTGTATGTTACAGTGCATCTAAATAACGCCACACAGTCATATACCTGTGGCTGAGGTTCATAAAAGGTGATACCTAGCTTGTACATGTGAAAGGATCTCGAGGTCTTAGTAGACCACAACATAAACATGAGTTAAAAGTGTGATGTAGTTCCAGGCTGCATCAACATGTAGTATTCAGATCAAGAAAAATTATAATACCTCTTGTTTCTGTTTGGTTCAGAACTAACTTGGAACACTTTTTCCAGTTCTGGGCACCAGAGTTTAAGAAGGATAGTGATAAGTCAAAATGTGTCCTAAAGAGGGTGGCCAAGATGGCAAAAGATTCAGAACCTAGCTCTATGAAGAATGTTTGATAGAGCTGAGGATATAGGATATAATTCAACAAGATGTGGATAATCGTACTGTATCTCCCAGATATATTTTGCTAATTAACAAATTCACCTTGAAAACTTCAAAGATAACCAGAGAGTCTTAACTCATCACCGTGTTGTTCTTGTGGTCATCTGTTGCCTGGGGTAATTCACCCATCATTGTGGCTGTTTACAAAACCTCCAATAAAGGAACTGACTATCAAAGGTGGTTAACAACTGTAAAAAGCCAGTCTCCTTAGTATAATTAACATTCATGTTATTTCTACCATTGTTATTCTATGCCAGAGGTTCTTACACCCTTTACAGTACAAGCTTCAATGGAATACCTCTGAACATCAAACAGGTTATGACCCACTGTTAAATATCACATTGACTTTCTTACCAACTAGCCATGATCTCTGTATTTTGATGCTATGTATAAATATTTGCCATGTTATCTCTCTCTCTTATGTCTGAGGAAGTGGATTTTACCCATGAAAGCTCATATTAAAATATAACCGTCTTTAAGGTGCCACAATGTTTTTGACTTTTTTATTTGTTCTTTTATTTTTATTTTGTTTTTACCTTTAATGCTTGCACAGACTAACATGGCTACCTCTTTTACAACTACAACATGTGGAGGGTTCAACAGGTTCCTTCCCCTTGCCTGTGGACAATTTTCAGCCAAAATGGGAGAAATGTTTTCTGTTGACCAGACAAGTGGCTAGACCCTCCCCCCACCCCTGCCCAAAGCATAGCAGCTTTAGATGCCTCATGGATTAGGCATTAGATGAGATAAGGCTAGATCTACAGGGTGGCCAGTTAACCTTCAACCTGCACTGACAGCTTTTTGAAGTCTTGGGTGAATCTCTCGTTAATAACTGAAGATGTCAAGAGGATTTGGGGAAACATCTTAGACTCCACTTGGCGTTTATTCGCGAAGTCCACAGCTCTTGAAAGATTAAAGGAGAGGATAAAGGTGATGTATGTGGAATACAGCCCTTAGATGTTTTTATATCATGTTTGATAGCTTTTATCACAAAATTAAAGAGCACAAAAGCCCAGCATCATAAAGAGGCCAGCTTCCCTCTTTTCTTTTGTTGGAAGTTTGAAACAAAGCCAGATTCATACATGGAACAGCTATTATTTTTTAACAGATATATGGTACTTTTGAAGGTTTTTATTCCCCATTTTTTAAAGAGGATGATTTATAAATATACCTGAAGTGTTTCACTATCATGAGGAACCACCCTGGTTAATGCAGCTTAATCTGACAAATAGCTGAAAGCAGGAATGTTAACCCATTTTCTCTGGCAGCCTAGGCGATTAGCTGCTTTGTAGGAAGAAGGAAACTGCAGTCTTAGTCCATGCGATGGTCTCATGGTGAGGTAAGAAAGAGCTTCTCTTCAGAGCCAAAGAAAGGATCTTATCCTTATCTCTTCTCGTTGATCAGAGATTAGTGTGTGACTTAAAGGCATTTAAACTTTAAACAGCTTGGTTTACATATTATAAAAGTATTTTAAATTTTAATGGCAAAGAATGTAACGGTGTTTTGTAGGCTTAACAGCCTTTGCACTGGGATTGAGTCTTCTGAATAGACATGAATCGCAATTAGCTGTGCTTGCACACCTGAAAGCTATTAGAGATATAGATGCTATTGTACACATACAAGTTTGAGTCTTCTTTCCCATTAGTTGAGCTTATCCATAGTTACAAGAAATAATATACTAAAATATGGTCCCAGATTTTGCACAGAAATATCACTTTGCCTACACTATCACATGATACCAGCTATACTCTTTTAGGGCAACCTGAAGGAAAGCCTGGTTTGCTGAGACCAGATTGGGCCAACAATGAATAAAGTTGTGAATAAAGTCCTGGATAAAATTGTGCATAAAACAAAAGACTGATCTCTAGAATGATTAACCAGCTGGCTACATTCTGCAACCTTGAGAAGAATATGCAATGACCTGGGCATAATGACCATCTCTAATGGTCTAATGGTTTTTCATTTAGCGAAAAACAGAAAACTACTGGCTATATATTAATAAATAGTGTAATCAGAGTATGGCACAACAGATTACCATATGTAAAAGAATGTCAGAAAAAGTAAATATTAGTAATATCAAGGTCTATTTACCCTTTGGAATAGCAGATCATCATGTCTTGAATTATACGGTCTCTGTGATTGTGTCTAATGATCTGGAAGTGCTTGATAAGGAGGAAAACATATACAAATACAGATGCTCTATATAACAATGGAGCTAATAATTAGATTAATGCATCTTCATAAAATAGGATGGGAAGACAGGTGGGAAGAAAAACAAAATCCCTGGCCAAGGAACTATGCATTATTATTATTTAAAATGCAGGTGCAAAGCTAGATTGACTAATAAGAGTGATGCACTGTAAAACCTTTGATTTACCAAGGGTAGAGTCGCCAGATGTCCCGTATTTTAGGGGAAATTCTTTAGAATAAAGAAGTGACCTCCGCCCATATCTTTAGAGCCATTTGTAGAACAATGGATTATCCTTTCTTCAAATACCACTCATTTCATTTCATTTATTTATTCTGAATCATTTGTAGGCCACCTTTCTCCCAATGACGGGGCCCAAGGCAGTTTACAATGTAAAAACAAGCAATACTAAAAACATAATTAATTACAAATTAAAAGATGATTAAACTACAATAATAATTAAAAATCCATTAAGTGATTTAAAACATCTAAAACTTTAAAATAAAAAAACCCTGACATTCATAGTTATTAAAGACTGCCAGAAGAGGTGGGTCTTCAACTGTCAATGGAAAGATAAAAGGCAACCTCTCGAGGGACAGCATTCCACAACATGGGAGCAGCCAAAGAGAAGGCCCTCTCTCATACCCCCATCAAATATCCCTGGGATGGAAATGGGGCCAAGAGAAGGGCCTCCTTTGCATATCTAAAGGGCCGGGAAGGCTTATTTGGGGAAATATGATCCTTCAGATACTTGGATCCAAACTATATAAGGCTTTATAGGTGATAACCAGCATTTTGAATTGGACCTGGAAATGGATTGGTAGCCAGTGCAATTGTTGTAGCAGGGAAATTATATGCTCCCTATACCTGGCCCCAATCAGTAGTCTGGCATCTGCATTTTGAACCCGCTGAATTTTCTTCAAAGGCAACTTCATGTAGAGCATGTTACAGTAATCCATGCAGGATGTAACTAATACTGCTTCACCTATATACAAAATCTGTTCTGCTGATGACAATTCAAAAAGAAAGTTTTTTTGGGGGGGGTGGGGACAGTGACCCTGCATTAATGTATTTGCCTAGCCTATAGAGATGGGCACAAACCACTGGTTTGGCAGTTCGTGCCAATTTGTTTTTCGTCTGAACAAGTGTTTGGTGCTTCCCAGCCCTGCCTTCTCTGGTGGGCACCCACTCAGAGGCAGCACTGGATGGGGTGCTGCCTCTGAGTGGGAGCCTAGCAGAGGAGGCAGGGCTGAGAAGCACCAAACACCTGTTTGGATGAAAAACAAACTGACACAAACCACCAAATCAGCAGTTCGTGGCCATCTCTACTAGCTTACAACCACAACCTGTATATTTCTCTAGTTTACTGTCCCCTTGCTTTCCTTCTACTTTCCCTTAGTATGCTTATAATTTTTAAATACCCAACAGCAAGAGCAGCAGCAATACAAACAATGCATGATGCCTCTGCTTCAATACTAGGTCTTTTCTTGGTCTATTTTAAAATAATAAATAAACAAATACTTCCCTGGCTATGGATGGGGAGTTATGTATCTTCAAAATGTGTTGAAGAGGTCTTATTCTATATTTTAAGATATTAATGTGTTTAATTGCAGTGTCCTGTTGTGCAGCTCTACCTGCGAAATGGGAGTGATATCAACAGTACTGGAAAATTGCCACGAACTGAAGAATTATTTTGTTAATTTCGGGTTGTGCTTGACTTTGTATCATCGCAGCTGAGACACATACACTCCATATTTTTTAATTGTTTTCATACTTGCCTTTAAAAATTCTTTGTGAGGATTCTATGTTGTGAAAGGTTTTTATGATGCACCATTAAGTCCTCTGCCTATCAAATCAGTTTGCATGCTTTGTGCTATTTTTTTAATTTTTTTTTTTGGGGGGGCGACAATTTTCTACTAATGGAAACACGATGCATTCGACTAGGACTAGGAAGAATGGGCAAATGTGTTGCCAAAGCTTCTCTCGGCCTGACAATAAACTTGAGACTCAAATTCTAATAAATAAATTCTAAACTTGAGACTGACAAGAAGGGACCATTTCTCTTACATACTCTGGCAGTTTCTAAAGACTCTGGAAACCCAGTACAGGTGTTAGAAATGGAAATAATAATAAATATAAAAATTACTACAGACTGAAGCAGGTTTCATTTACCAGTGCCTCTCCAAGTGAAGAGCTCTTATGTGTATTTTAGAAGGTGTCGGTATTATCTTGTCAAGCCAGGTAGGATGCTTTAGAAAAGATACACCAGATCCATGTGCTTATCTGTGTCCTTATTTACCGAAAGCTCGCTTTTAGCTTGCCTCTTCTTTGTGACTCTTTTGAACCTGTACAAATATAGTGCCTCAAAAACACAAAGCAATGGCACATATTCTCTTTTTTTTCCCCAACAGGGGTGGTGTGAACCTTTGCGGGGGGGGGGAGGGATAAAAGGTGTCTGTACCTCATTTGCCTCCACAGCAAGAATGCATCATGCATTTCTAAATGGTATCATTAAAAAAGACATTCAGGAATTTCCAAGGAAGTGAAATAGACACAGTGTGTATGATTCTGGCAAGGAAGGGAACTTAGGAAAGGAAGGGAACTTAGGAAAGGGAGGGAATTGATGACTCCTTCTAGCCTGATTGTTTCCCTCTACTTTTGACTGTGCTAAGGACAAGGAGAAAAGTCAAGAAGACCCATTTTTACCAAAAATTAATGTACCTATTTATACTGAGATCATTATACTAGAGGACTTGTGAGAGTACACGTTAGGGCTGAGCAAGCTCTTCACCTCTCAGTTCAGTTGGGAATCTGATCTGGTAGTTTAGATGCGGTAGTTTAGATTCAGTCTGGACCAATTTGGGTCCAGTTCATCGTTCAGATCTCAAGTCTGAGCTGAGATTTGGGAAGGGAGGAATGTTTGTGTGTGTCTGTGTGTGTGTGAGAGAGAGAAAGAGATGGAGGGAGGGAAGGAGGGAGAGAGGGAGGGAGAAATTGTATGTTCTATTTCTCAGCTATAAGCTGTAGTGTCAACCCCAGTTGTTGATACACACATAGAATTATTGTCGGAAGGATAATGTAAAGAAGCTGTGGGTGGGTTTGGGATGATGGTTTACATTATTCTGCCATATTAAAACTCATAAAAATGTTAAATGAGGAAAGAAAAGGCAAATTCCTTTTCACCCACCTCCCTACACTGTTCGTTATGTATCTTTCTTACATACTGTACATGGATGCTTTTCAGTAGCTTTCTGCTTGAAGTGTACAGTGTTATGTCTTATGTAGGTGAATTTTTGGGTGGTGTTAATACCTGGACTAGTAACTGCAGGTGACTGACTTGGGATAGAAAACTGGACCCCATTATCTTCTGATAATTTAAGTTCTGTGATTCTGTGATGATATATACAAGGTGGGTGATCGGCTACAGTTTGTTTGCCATCTGTAATCTAGTGAAAGAAAGAGCAAGCTTTTGCAAGTGTACCTTTACTTTTTAAAATTATATTATGGTAGTGGTATCTCCCCTCTTATAATAAGAGAGCTGAGAGTCTGACTTCTTTAGTTCTCACTTTGGGTATCTTCAATATTGTTGCCTCTGCATTCCTTACACACTTAGAATGGTCCCTTCGTACTTCAGATCAAGGTGAAAGATGACAAATGTGGTATAAATAATAGGACAGGCTTCAGAGATAAATAGGCGGTAGCTTTCTCTGTGTTTAGTTGAAAACAGATTCTAGCAAAATACAGAGCACATGTGCTATAAAACAGGATTTTTTCCAAGCTTATTTATCTTGACAGCATATAGGGACAATATGTGGTAATGGAAACTAAGGGAAAAGGGAGGGTGTCATGCAAGATGGAAAATTCAAAGCTATTACACAAACTTGAGTGGAGGTGGGGGAGAAAAAAAGCTTTGGAAATTACATGGGACTTAGACTTTTACAACATTCTTACTTGTTCAAGAATCTGAAACACGGTGGGACAATGCAAACCTAGAAGGAAATGAATGCCTGGTTTCAAACTTAATTAAATTTATGGAATGGGAATATGGCAAAAGTGGTGACAAAATTAAATGAAGGCGGAAATTTTGCTGTACAGTAACAGGTTAACTTTTGGAAGCAAGTTGCCAAAAGTTAAGAAATCTCTGTAGACATTATCTCTTGCACAGAGTTGTGCATCTCAGCAGGCAATAGATAATGTCTACAGAGATTTCTTCACTCATCTAGGGGGAAGATTTCTGTGACATGTCACTTTTCCCCCCTGCAACCTATGTTTGACCTTATGGGTGGGTTTGTACATGTTTATGAGTAATCTGGTGAGAAAGGCCAGGTTACTCATAAATACGTTTGAACTTGCTTATGGGTTAAATTTAGGTTGCAGAGAAAATGTGAAATGTCATAGAAGTCCTCCCCTTATGACAAATCGTTCTGAGTTTCAAATTGCCCCAGAAACCCGCAAATTGACTCCAAGTGAAGTAATGGGTGTGACTTAAGTCTGATTCGACAGCAAGTCATGAGTCAGAAGTCCCAATCCCTGACAATTATTTGCATTTCAATCAGTAGAATGTATACATGTGTGATTGTGAATCTTTTTATTTGTGTTGATAGCTTCTTTCTGAAAGAGAAAAAAAAAGTTTTACAACACAAAAGTAGTTTCACAGAAGGAGGCCCTGGTTCCAGCTTTGCTCATGGTTGGCCAAGCAAAGATGATGGGAAGGAGTGCTTCTTACCAACGGCACCCTTTCCTGGACCAAAAAAAAAAAAAAAAAAAAAAAGAATTGACATCAGCTACTCATGCCTTTGCCAGCTTCAGGTTAGACTATTATCTGTGATCCACATGGAACTCCTTTTGAAGACAGTTTGGAAATTCCAACTGGTTCAAAATGTGGCTGACACAGTTTTAATTGGAGATTTTACTGTGTTACATGAATTCTACTAACTGCTGTTAGTTCATTTCCTAGCTCAAAAGAATATCCAAGGACATATACTGAGGGACAGAGGCAGGCAGATCTCTGTATGCTGTGAAGTGTTTTCTTTGCTCCCTAAGCTAGTTTGCTTTCCTCAAGTACAATTAAGGATGTTATTATTTTGCCCACACTGAAGTCAGATACAACTGACAGTCCAGCTAGGGCAGTGTTTCCCAACCTTGGGCCCCTAGATGTTCTTGGACTGCAACTCCCAGAAGCCTTCCCCACTAGCTATGCTGGACAGGATTTCTGGGAGTTGTAGTCCAAGAACATCTGGGGACCTAAGTTTGGGAAACACTGATCTAGCTTGTGTAGGAGACGTTTTGTGTAGGACAACTTTTGGTTTATTGTGTCAGCCAACAGTGCTTCTTAGGCCACTCCTCTCATTCCTCAGAGAAGGTATTGTTTCTTGTTTCAATCTGTCTGTTGTGGAAGGGCATCCAGTAAGTTAATTCTAGACCACGGGCCACATATGACACAGTTTATTGATCTGCAGGACTTGGAATGCTTTGTGGGCTTGCTTTGTCCATGATCCCCTGGAATGTCACATGAATGTTGAAGAAAGCATCCGTCTGTCTTCTTTAGGAGCATCCAAGTGTGTCTCTGCATCGTTTTGAATCTTAGAAGTAACAGCTTCTGATGTTTGGTGTGCTAAGACCAGGTAAAAGACAACACAGTCCTCTGCAATGTTGTTCGAAGGAGGTGACACAGAATTCAGTGGGACTTACTGTTTAGAAACTGTGATTAGGATTTCCGTGATGATGAAGGCTGTAATCCTGTACCAATTTGACGGAGTGAGCCCCATTGAACTCCATTAGGACCTACATCTGGGTAGACATGTATATGATTCCACTATATATGAATGAACAATTATTTAACAGGAAATCTGGAGCTGATACCTTCTGAGTATGATTTTAGCAGTAGAAAAGGAATTGCAAGAAGTAATTTCAAGTATGAAGTTTCCAGACAATAATGGCAAAATGGATATCCATTGTGTGTGTGTGTATGTAGTGTGCGCACATACAGACACACATTAAAACAAAACAAAACATAAGACACTTTCCAAAACGGAGAAAAAGAGATGTTAATTAGTGTGCTGACCTAGAAACTCCTCTACTTAGAACAATAAAATTTCACCAACCACCAAGTTCTAGAGAAAACACCTGATAGGTGTAAATTTGGCTTGTCATACCACACAGTGACAATTTGACTGCACTACCAAGAAAATGCAGAATGTTACCAACAATACATACTAATGCCGAATACCAATGTCAGGAAAGAACGTCTTGCTCCAAACAATATTTTTCTTCTTCTTATCTAGTCATTAGTCATGAACTGGAAAGTCTGACTGCTACAAGGATAGCCATTGCATCTGTCTGCTATAGAAAAATAGTTGAAGTTTGGAATTCAGCGTACGTCCCAGAGTTTCTTTGTCATTAGGCAGAAAAATAATTCCAGACTATTCAGGACAACCCTCGAAAATATTCCAATTTTCTTAGATGTTCATCTCACCTGATCATTTTCTTGCTTTTGTGAGATGTGGCATGGGAAGCTGCAGAGGGAAGTGGGAGATCGATAAAAATCCCCACCCCTTTCTCAAATCTTTGCTGGTTTGGAAGCCCTTCCAAGAGTGGAAGGAACCATTCCATTTGCAAAATGACAATTCTGGATCCCATGGTGTGCCATTTTGGGGGGAAAAAAAGAATTGAAAGAAGATAAACAGGTAGTTTTCGGACTGCAGTTAAAGCATGGAAGAGCTTGCATTTTGAAACAAAAGTTTTCAACCAGGGATGTTGACAAGTCTTTGGGTCCGAGTCCCAAGTCTAAGTCTGAGTCTTTGGTACCAATTCTTGAGTCCCAAGGCCCAAGTTTCAGTTCCTATTAAAAATGCTCCTCCCCCCCCCCAGAAAAAAGGGGTGGGTGGGTCAGTTCCGAGTCACGAGTTGAGTCCGAGTCACTGGAAAAAACAACTCCTGAGTCAAGTCCAAGTCGAGTCACTGATGCAACGTAAGTCCAACTTGACAGCGAGTCCTGCAACTCGAGTCCCCATTCCTGGTTTCAACTGCTAAAAACATGGAATGAACCACACTGGCCCAGCAAAGGTATTATTCAGTTCATCTGAGCAAACCCCGAAAGCTCAGCTCTTAGCTTTTATGAAAAATAACTACAGTAACAAAGATTAACAAACACAGAAGGCCTTTGCTTAAGTATATGCTTGAGCTGTCTTTGAAATCCTCCCCCCCCCATTCCTCTGACTAATTTGACAAATGTCAGTTGCCTTGTCCTATCTATTAATAATTGGGGTGCAGACAGAGAAGGGAAGGGGAAGGAGGTCAAGAGGAAGAATTAAACAGGTCATTTTTACTTTAAAGATGTGACATGGGAAACCTTGCACAGTCATGATTTACAATTAACAGATAGCACTCAAGTTGATTTTTAATTTCAGATGTCCTGTTCTCTGGACTTGCTCTCTTCCCTGCCGGACTTTTTTGTTCATGTCAAGCCAACTTTGCTTTAGTTATCTTTCTTTCAGAGTGCTAACAGCAGGGTGGACAATACTTTTGTTTTAATGGAGAGAAAATAGCTATGTGACCTGAGGCCTAAAATGAAGTAAGTGGGCAAAGTGGTCATTAGCTCTCCAAGTTGCAATTCAAACGTCTCTTGATGTGATTGCAGCTCAGGGACACATGCCAATCTGATTCCCCAAGTTAAAACGGTACTGTATTGACTCAGTAAGCTTTTCGCAAGCTAAAGTGCTATTGAATAACAATTCCGAAATGGAAACTTTTTGTAAAGATGCTCCCCCCTCCACCAACTCTTATTTTTATTTTGTCTGATTTCTTTGGAGACTCCAAATGCAAAATTATGCCATCACTATTGAAAGCTGCAAAACTGCTTAAACCCTCTCATTTAAAACCTGAAAATTGCAGAGGTCAACCAAGCACAAATGGAGGCAAAGACTCACATTGGCATGTTGGGGGACATGGTTCGAAAGCGGTGCGAATAAAAGCAGAACAAAAGCCTTTGCTGAGGCGTCTAGGTAAAGCATTATCTCAGCGGAGAGGGAAGGAAGGTTTAGAGCTCTAAAACATAACATCCCCCTTTTTTATGTGTACGCTGTGCCTGAAACCTTGTAAAGATGAGGTGGGACAGGTGAAAAAGAGAGATTCTGGGAGGCATTGGTGGTGATAGAAAGCAACATGTTTATATGACACATTATTTTTAGTCAGCAGTTGAAGTTTAGTTAATAAGGTGAATTAAGTCAATATGCCTGTATTTCCACAACAGCAAAATGTTGAGGGCATTTACAGGAGACAATCATTTACGTCAACTAAACAACAGGAAACTTCTATGCATATTTTACACTTAAATAATGTCAGTGTTTCCTACTTTCCACTAAAAGTGCCTTCAGAGGCATCAGTTCCCACAGTACATCTTTTGAGATGACTCCCGTTTCCTCAGCACTCAAATGCCATTATTTTGTTGCTTGGAAAATACAGATTTGATCCCCGAGACACTAACAGTACCTCTTGAAAATAGTGACTACTGCACAAATGTTGTTTCTCTTCTTAGTACATGAAGGTTTCATATTAAATAGTGAACCAAAATAGAGAATACCTAACCAATTGAAGAAAATTTCAACCCTCTGAAATGCTTTGCCCAGCCAGCCCAGAATTACGAGGTGACACACAGGAAATGTGTTGAAATAGGGCTGCACTTTATTGAAATCACCGAAAGAAAGGTCTCCTTTCAAAAGGGGGCCTACAGTAGTGCAGAACCATAATCTGGATCTGGGGCTAGCCTTGCCCCGGACCGTCTCATGGAAAGTTCCCATAATGTGGGAGGAAGGTTTTGACCTGGCGCGGACGCTGATGACATTTCGGCGCCAGGTCAAAACCTTCCTGTTCCAGAAGGCTTTTAATTGAAATAATATCAACTGTGGGCCCTGATGGCAATTTTTAGAGTGTATATTTTAATTGCATTTTAATTGTTTTGTCTGTTTATTGTATTTTAATTGTTCTAAGCCGCCCAGAGACCTTTGGGTAGTGTGGGCGGCATATAAGTTAAATAAATAAATAAATAAATAAATAAATAAATAAATAAATAAATAAATAAAGTGGGGTTATCCCCCAAATGCAGGTTGCCTGAGACTCCTGACTCTAGGTCAGCCCCCTAAACCCTCACTACTTGGCTCCCTGCCTAGATTGAGACTATCAAGGGCTCCCCCTGGGCCAACAACCCCCAGGCCCAGAGGGGCCTGTTTGTGCTCCATTCCCCATTAGTGCTCCCCTTCTCCTTCATTTTTTAAAAAGATTATTCGTTGCTGGCTCTCCTGAGCCTTGCATTATTGTCCTCTTAAAAAAAAAAAAATTGTCCCAAAGGGGCTATGCCCTGCTCAACTCCCCACCCTCTGAAACACCAAACTGTGGGGTCACATTGCTGTGCCACCCCGCTCAAAGGCCTGATCCTCATCTCATGGCCACGAGGCCAAAACAAAACCAACTTGTGCATTGCGCACCACCTCCTCGCTCCAATGCTCTGAAGACGAAGAGGTCGATGCAGGGGCAAGCTGCCTTTTAAAGGTGAGTTCCAGCCTGCCCCATTAAGGCCACCCTACCACGCCTCTCGTGTGCACCTTGCCTGGGCAGGTAAAGTGGTCCTGCCCTCACAGCCATAGCTGCAGAAAGAGCCTTCAACTTTTCCTTGTCCACCTTAGCCTTAGAAGAGGTTGTTACTGTTCATCCAAGAATCCACGGAAGAACCATGTTTTCCCTTTGGAAATTAATAACTATTGAATCAGACTAGGTGCCTTAAATCAGGATAGCTACATTGCAGGAGGTAGAGCCACCTGGATGGAACTGAAGTCTTGGTTCATTTTTTGCTGAAACATTTGAGACTCTATATAACTCTCTGGTCTTTGGGGGAAAAAAACCCAAAGCCATGTGGTCCTTACACAATACAAAAGAAAGGCAGGTAATACTTTTATTAGACCACTAGGGGGAAAAAGCTAGCTTTTGACTCATACAAGTCTTTGTCAGACTGGGCACCGATATATTACAGATGGTGCAGGGGAAAAAAACCATATAAAAATTCCAAAAGTCAGGGCAGATGTCTGTGCCAGGCCTGTTTGTTGGAAATGAGGTCCAAAGTGCAGGCTGTAAACATAGCCAAGAGGGCAGGAGTGTGACTAGACAGGCATTTCTCTTGTGGTTTGGTCCAGGTAGGGAACAGGCTGGTTCTCCTTTTCTTGGTGACCACATGGTATACGTGCCATTGTTAACCAGCCAGCTTATGATCAATGCCTACCTACACACTTTAAGGTCCCTGTCAGGGGCTACTGGTTTTGTTTGTTTGTTTGTTTGTTTATTTGTTTTTATATGGTAGGATTGCTCCATTTTAGTTTGGTTCCAGCATTTGTGATTGCTGGGAGGCTTAAGCTGTCTCTTTGCTTAAGCTGCTTAATGATATTGAGAAATGAAAATCTTCCTTCCCAGTCCCCTGAGGAAGGGAAGCGAAAAGAAGTTTTCTATTTGTTTTCGATTGTTGTTGACACATCAACAATGTTTTGAAAGGGCTTTTTTTTTTTAAAAAAGCTATTTCAATCTGTTGCTGCTGCTCTGTCAGTTAGCAAGAATTAAAAAGAAATTGAAAATTTCGACTCTATGTGGGTGTGGCAAGGAAGCTTTCCATTTCTCAAGATCTTAAAGCAGCTTAGGCAAAGTGCAGAGGAGGAAGCAAGATGGGGTTTGTTTTTTTCTTCCTTTCCATTTAAAGGGAAAGATCAGTCTAGATTGTATTAAACAGGCTGTTTGATGTGTGGTGTGGTCAATCCTTGCATGTGGATGTAAGGAATGCTCTAAATCACATGCTGTACTTCAAAGCAATCCCATTTTGCATGATATAGGCTAATCTAGACTGGGATAACTGGGCTGTCTAGTTGCATCCTAGGTTTCAAATTCTACCCCAGTGACTGATGTCTCTTCCAACTCACCTGACAGGTATTCAGCACTTCCCCTCCTGCTTTTCTTTGGTCTTTGTTTTATATTGAGCTCTCCAAAAAATAACCATTTTTGCTTGGATTGTGTATTATTAAAGCTTGATCTATTTAACTGTACTTTCATGAATACCGATCTTGGAGACTTATGAAAATGGTAACAAAGGTGGCCATGTGTCATTGTATATTGTCCCTTCCTGGATAATTGTGCAGAAAAAGTAACAGCCTTCCCCACTACAGGATGAAGCCACTCCCCACCCCCAGTATACTTATCCAGGAATAATTAGATAACACATGATGAGAGTCGGATGCTTCTTAGATTATCATAAGAAGAATTTTTATTATAAACAGCATATGGTATATTCTCTAGCTGCTCCAAACATCTTATAAAGAAGAGAAAAATAAATTGCAGCTTGTGAACTACCTTCTGTACATTTATATTTCAGATTTACAATATGTCCCCTACCATACCAAGTTGGTTAAACTTTATGAGGATTTTAGAATTTTCTTTTTAAAATTAGTATGTGGAAATGGGATGGAATGAAGTTTATATTGAAAGCATTGGGCACACAAGATCAATCCACTTGGTTCCATCTCACCATGTACGAATCTCAAATGGATGGAAGATCCTGAAATGAAAAAAAAATGATGGGTTTTACTTTTAGGCAAGAGAATATATTAAGACTGCAGCTTTACTACAGGAATAAATGTCATCAAACTGGGTGGGACCTCCTGAGAAAGCAGGCAGAAAAGATGACTTGGATAGCATGCAGACACAGTATCCAAAAGCATTCTCCTCTCAGGTAGACCACATATCAGCATGAAAACCACACTGAAATCCTGTGTGAGTTACTCAGAAGCAAATTCTATGGGATTCAGTGAATTTATTCCCAGGTGATGTTGTTTATAGCCTTTAAAATCCTCTCTATGAGCTATGTATTTATGGCACTGCATGTTGGTACCTCCAAATGATTTCTTCCGCTGGAGATTTGGACATAATATGTGCTGTTAAACTTCCCCTTTAAAAAGCTCATGCCATGAGCAGCAAATACCTAGAAAGCTCGCTGAAAAACTGCCATGACTTTTCCATTGCCTTTTGGTGAGAAATGGTTAACTGATGAAAAAAGGAGCCAGCTTCTGGAATTTTCTCTTTCTTTGTATCTCTGAATGACAGCGAGAAGAAAAGGTGATCCTGTAGCCATCTTGACTGCTGACACTGGCATTGTCAACATTCAGGCTTTGCTATGTAAAGCCTGGCAATCTTTGTCCTGCTGGCAACACCGGCACAATATTGCAAGGCAACTTTGGACCATTTCCTGGCATTTTAAAGCATGGATGCCGAAGTAATACCACACATTCATACACCTGTGCTTTTTTATGGATTGAATAAAATAAAATGGGCCTAAAGAAGTCATCATTAACTTTATGGTAGTTTGAGACATGTGAAATGTCATTTTTTTTGGATCACAACTCTTAGAATCCAACAGCCAACATGGCTGTGGTTATGCTGCTGTAGGATTACAGGAGTTGTGCTTTTAAATCACAACATTTCCCCCTTTCTGCACAGTTTCTGCTGTAAATCCCTCTCGCTTTAGCTTAAGTGTGAATTACTTGCATGACAGAATCGAATTCTTACTTATAGGGATGCATTTTGGGTTCAGAAATTTTTCCAAAGTATTATTTATTATTTTCCAAACCAACCTGAAGCAAAGCAAAGACATCCAGAGTGGTACACAAATTGAATTGGGGCTCTCTGGAATGCTGAGTATTGCTTTAGCACATCAGACATTAAAAGCTGGGGAAAAGAAAACTTGTCACCAATGACTCTCACTTGGGAAATGAAAGTAGTACTTTAACAGAACCAGGAATCCCAAAGTAAAAAGAGATTGACTACTCAAGCTCCAAAGTAAGGCCCAAGCTTTCCTGGAAACTCTAATCATGGAGTCTCTTGAAGGGATCAGGTCTGCCAGATAAATTCTACTCTCCTCTGTGATTGGCAGCTATTTCACATTTTGGTAGGGCAAGAAAAGAGTGTTAATTAGAAATTGCTATTTGCATTCCTTTCATCTTCAGTAGTGGGAGTGTGCATTGCATGGGAGATTTTTTTTTCTTTTCTTTTAGGTAACTACAGATCTCATTTTGTGTTAAACTTTAGAATCTAATCAACTGAGTGCCTGTAGATGTGAATGTGCCATGGATGCCTTGAGTTTCTCATATAGGATTTGAGTTGGATAGGTCAAAGCAGCATTAGGAATAAGACCTACACTATCTCTCCCAATCCTGTTTTATACTTTGCCTCTTTTTTATGTTACCTTTAATTCTGCAGCACTTTGCCTTTTTCCTTTTTTCTTGTGCATGCCTGTGTTTCACACAGAGTGAGAGGCAAATATAACACATGATGAAGTAATCAGGTAATCTGCCCACTTCAGAGTGAAGCTACTACCTGGAGGTATTACTTTCCCCTTCAACAAATATTTTGTTGACTAAATTGGAGTAAATAGCATCATTTCTGGTTTGTGAAGTAAAGTAAGTAAGTGGAAGAAGATTTGCCAGCACATTGGAGGTGAAGCAGTAGTTAATAGCATTGTGTTTCACCCTACATCCTAGATCAGACCCTTTATTTCTCCCATTTTCATGTTTTTTTAAATTATTCTGTCAAATACAAATATATACAAATACTTTAAAACATGCAGATACAAATAAAAGAGGATGAGCTACAAATTGGTTCTAAGTGAATCACTGCAATTTGTAAAATAAATAATTTGGACTGAATTATATGTGCACACCTCTAGTTACTGTCTTTCTTCCTATGTGTACTCCTAAAGCAATAATGGGCACATGGAGTAAATTCAGCAGTAACTTGCCTCCAGTTCACACCTCACCAGCAGAGGTAAATCAGTACCTCTCTCACTAACGTAATAAGGCTAGGATGTATTTACTCCATTCCAGCTGGATATTTAAAAAAAGAACAAGTAATTTGGCCAAAAGCAAACAAATGTAGGCGCAAGCACTCTCTCTATGCCTCGGTGACATTTATATTGTAGTAAAAATTGATTCAGAAAATGCGCCAGCCTTTAAGAGTGGAAATAAATTACAATCAATTAAAAGGTTTGCAGTTTGCATTTACAAACAAACAAACAAAGGGATAGGAAAATAAATAAAATAAATCAGAATTTCTTTAAAGGGCCAGAAAACAGCACACGGGGAACTTGCAGAAAACAATTTACTGAAGAATCATTAGTTTTTAAAGCAGGTCCAGGAATTCTGCTCCTGGCTCTCTAATGATCCATGAAACTTGAATTCAATCAAAAATGATTTAACAGCAGAACAGTTGAACTCTGTTGACTTGTTCTTGCTTGCTTATTTCTTATGCTCTTTCCTTAAAGCAAAGGCTCCCTTTTGTGTGTAAATAATGTCAGTTTCTTTGCAATTTAAAACGGCTTCCCATGGAAAATCTTGTTTCATTCCTTGGAGGTAGTTTGCAGCTTTATTGACCTTTGTTCTCCATTCCCTTGACGGTATCACATACACCCAAAACCTGATAGCCGGTAACTTACTGGATATGCACAATCAGTTTGCTAGTCTAGAGAGACTTCTGAGAGCTCATACGTTAGACTCTGACTTTCCAATCCATTAATTCCATTGTTCTTTGCCTGTTGGGAGCTGTATTGTCTCTTGTAAGAATAACAGATCACTGTTGAAGCTTTTAAGCTCTATTACTGAGAAAAGCTGGCTAGGCAGTCAGTCTGTCTCTGCTTAAATATATGCTTTCTGTTGCCAAACTTCAAAGATCAAGTAAGTCAGAGTGGCTTGTTTTTTAGGAATGGATGATCAATCACATTTCTGATCCTCTTTACAGCAGTGTGGTCTATGGGAGTGGATATTCTACATGCACAGTACAGGTGGTGGCTTTTCTTAATGCAGTATCTATGCTTTTGCAAAGGTCATGCTATCATGAAAATAGGAGGTTTGTAAAGACAATGTAAAGGTTTCGTCCAACATATTTTCACATGTCCTGGATTCTGAAGAGCCAAGTGAAATGTTATATACTCCTTTTGAAATGTTGCTCCCTGTAAATGGCATCATAGGTTTTAGGGATTGTCTCTAGTTTTCTAAATCTAGGGGAAATGACTTTTATACTTCACCAAGCTAGAAATCTCTAAGTTAGTTAACTTCAAAACAGCAAGCCGCATCTATCAAAAGAACTTATTTGAAAAAGGTCTGAAGTTGGGGTGAAGTTACATGGTCAAATGAGATGGAAGGTCCAACCAGCTACCAAAAGGAATGTGCATTCCTCACAATTCACCTGCTTTCCCAACTGCATTGTGACTTCATTGTAGACACCTACCTCAGCAATTAGATTTGTAAATTAAGCCCATGCTTACTTTCCAATGACCAATTAGAACCCTAGCCTGAAAAAAATTATCCTAAATGCAAGATATATTTGACCCTTAGACTCAGTATCAGACTAGACATTAAGGAGAAATGTATTTTCTGTACTTAACCTACTACCCTTCACATAAGGAAGTGGAAAAGGATTTCCTGAGACATGCATTCCTCAGCATTCAGATTTACAAATTGCACCCATGTTTATCTCACAAAGACCAATCACAAAACAAAGCATATTTAAATGCAAGATAAGCAAGTCAGGAAAATACATGCTGTAACAAGCCAATATCTTTTGGCACTTGAAGGTGCACCTTTTCTAAAAATGTGCTAAATGTGTTAGGAAGTTCAACCCACAAATATACTCAAAATACATATGAAAATGTTTGCTGCCTTTGAGACAACAGTGGAATAAGCATGATCTCTTATCCCATTTCATTTCTAATGGGTAATAATTTAATGGAGAAATCTACAATGTACCCACCCCCACTGCCAACTGGTTTTATAATTAAAATTGTGCTTTTTGCAGTGAAAATGCAATGGTTGAAATCCTACACTAGAGTAGGCCCATTGAACAAGTGAGGTTTTGGTAAGATCCATTGATTCAAATGGACTGACTCTAGTTATGACTATCTTTAGTGTAGTAACTAGAGTAAGCCCATTAGAATCAATGGAATTTACAGAGGACCTGACTCATCAAATCCCCCATGGTTCAATGGGCCTCCTCCAGTGCAACTTACTGCACTTAGATTAGGCATCCTTCAGTCTTGAGAGACTATGGTAATGTGCTCTGAATAGAGGACTTGGAACAGCATCTAGTGTGGCTGAGAAGGCCAATTCGAGAGTGACAATCCCTTCTACACTGAAGACAAATACGATCTGTCCCCTGTCCAGCTCCCTGATTTTGCTGCTTTCGGGACTGCCTCTTTGCCTCGGCCTGCTGAACAAGTGCCTCTTCAAATTGGGAGAGGCCATGCTGCACCGCCTGCCTCCAGGCTGAACGCTCAGATGTCAAGGTTTCCCATCTGTTGAGGTCCATTCCTAAGGCCTTCAGATCCCGCTTGCAGATATCCTTGTATCGCAGCTGTGGTCTCCCTCTGGGGCGCTTTCCCTGCACTAATTCTCCATACAGGAGATCTTTTTGAATCCGACCATCAGCCATTCTCACGAAATGCCCGAGCCAACGTAGACGTCGCTGTTTCAGTAATGTATAAGCAACAGGATTTTAGTCCCTGAATGTTTTAGTAACAGGACTGACTATGACCAACATAGCTCTTTCGTTTCCATGTCATTTATTTATTTATTTATTTTTGATGTCCAGGAAGACACCAATATATTGTGCTGACAGCAGGATTCAGCATTCCATAAGCCAACTTTGCTCACTAACAACCATTCACATTTGTTGAAAAACAGCCCTGACAATTGCTTTGTATTTGGGTGAGATGTGGTTGACTGGTGAAAAAAGGAGTCAGCTTCTGCAGTTTCCCCTTGTGTGGTGTCACTTTGTGAATGGTAGTAAGCACAAGAGGGTATCCTCTAGACCATCTTGACTGCTGCCATTCATTCAGGCTGCCCTTTGCTATGTAAACCTTGGCATCCCTTGTTCTGCTGGCAACACAGGCATGATGTTGTGCAACAATATTGGGCCATTTCCTGGTGTCTTGAATTGTGGGTTCAGAAGCAAAATATCACACATTCATAAATCAGAGTTTTTTTTTTAATTTTAAGAATTGAATTTATTTATTTACAATCATTATCTTCTTGTTCACTGTCCTGGTGATTAGAAGAATAGAAGATTGGATGAAATACGAGTATAACACATCCAAGCATAGACAGTCAGCAGTATAGTAATCATGTAATTTAATGATCATGTTGTCTATTGGAAAAGGATGTATTATTCTTGAAGCTTGATGGTTCTTGATCCATTTGTTTCCAGTTCAAACCCAGAAAAGGTAACATTCACAACAGAATTATTCATTCAGGACAATTAACTTTGAAATGCTTCCTACCTTATATACTAATGAAGGATGAAGAAAATTACCCCTGAAGATTCACTGCCTTGTCAAAACTTTGTATACTGCTGAAATTCCTACAAATGGTACATCTGAGGGAGAATTTTAAATTCCATTAGATGTTGCATTTAAGGAAGAACTTTTGCTTTAGGCAGAATTTCAAAATAGCATCCAAAATATGTAGATAAAATCGGATCTACAGAGAATCCTATGAAATAGGTCAGAGAGAGAGAGAGAGAGGGAGAGAGAGAGACTGGCCTAAGGGCATCCAGTGAGTTTCATGGCTCAATGATGGCTTTCAGCTCTGCGGAAAAAGTCATAGACTAAACTTTTTTGGGAGTGTTCAAAATGCTTAGTCTCTTTCATTCATAGCCTGAATGGTAGTTTATTTTTCCTCTTCCATGGTGTAAGAGAAATAAAGTTGAAGAAAATAAGTTCCTGATGCCCAGCTGATGGTGCCAAAGGAGTCACGAGAAGACTACCAAGAGGTGCCACAAATTATTGGTAGAGTAAATGATTTACAAGAACATGGTGACCATGCTAACTGAGGGATCTTTATGAGCTACTATGATCGAAAAAATAACTTTTCGAAGCTCTGTGTTCAGCATAAGGCTGCTTCATCTGTACATTGTGAAAAATAATGAATAAGCTTTCAAGAAATAAAATCTGTTGCAGAGTTGATTTCTTTCCCTTTCCCCCCTTTTGAATTATTTCATTTTCTCCCTTTGAAATCAAGTCAACGAGGAAAAGAAACTTAAGTTTTTGTGTTGGATCCAGACCTTGTCATACTTAGGGTAGGACCATAGAAAGAAAGGGAATTACAATAGTCATAAACCTGTCTTGTTGATTACAGTGGATCTGCTCTAAGCATAACTAACAGTGCATCCAACACTCTATTCCCAATTTTGTTGTTAATTTCAGAAATTAATTTGAAATGGAAAAAAAATCTCATTCCTGTGCATTGGGATTATTAAGATTTGCTTTCTGGAAATTATCAAGTCTTCCTATTTGAAGTTTTGAAAGTTTATATTCCACTGAATTATTTCTCTTCCCTTCTAAGGAAAAAAATATTCAAATCTTGGCTCTCTTGTAGGGTGAAAAATTCCACTGGGCAAAAAGTATTAATGCAGAATGTAACCTTACACCCAGTTATCTAGATGTAAGCAACACTGACATAAGTGGTACTTACCAAGGGATTGATGCACTCCCACATCTCACCTCCTTCTATTGGTTTTACACCACAGCCACTGTTGTGAGGAAATCTCCATGGCAAATCAAACAGTGGAAGAGCTGAGACAAATTTGAAAGGGGCACACAGCACTTGCGAGATAAGTCAACGTCTCTGATGTTTTCTTGTCTGTGCCATCTCTTATAACTTTTACCTTTTAGACAGCACCTGTTCAACAAGAGTGGAAAATCTTATTAAACCAAAACTAATTGGAAGACAAGTATCACAGGGGGTAAAGTGAAGAAAACAACTGAGAGCCGAATTTGGCCATTTGGTTGAGTTGGTATTCAAAGCAGAGCTCCCTTTAGAGGTAGAAGACGGTTGATTCTAACACACGATTGCCTGCATCCAGAAAATTAGCATGTTTTTGTTTTGTACTTTGTCACTGGGAGATAAGCATAGCTTCACTTTAAAGTCTGATTTCTGAAGCACTAGCTCTGGAACATTTGCATGCTTGGATAGGAAATGTTGTGAGAGAAGACCTCTCTTGTGAGAGATTTGGCTGAGTGTGTTTACTTAACATAGTCCCTCAGTAAAGACGTTAGCAATGTTGCTGCATATGCTAATGTAAGAATTGGAACTGCTTGTAGAGATAGGAAAGAATTTTGTAGGGTTTTAGAATCCCAATGAAAATGGATGGAAACCTATTAATTTTAATGTAAGGTTTCAGCAAGCTACTGTGGCTAATGGACAAAGTGCCAGAGTGTTTCTTGGTTGTACAATCAGGTGCATGACCAGGCACATAACTGAGACTCACTCTAGCACCTCATCAATTAGCTGCAATTAGCCATAGCAAGTTATGCAAAATTTGCATGAATGCCCCTAGGATGCAGGTCAATATTCATTTTACACCACCGGAGAGTTGTTGTGAAGCACAGCATACTTTGCCTTGGAAATGTTTCATTTGTGAACCTGATAGTGTGTTTCAGAGAAATAAAATACACACAAAACCATGTAATGGTAGATGCAGACCTTAACATGGTGAACAGGTCTGAGTGTGTCAGTGAAGCTGAAGGCAATGCCATCAGGAGGCCTGACTTCATTATGAGCCTGGTCTCCTAAGCAGGGTCACCCAAGGTGGAAAGGTCACAGCTGAGATACCACACTATAATGCATCCACTCTCTTCAAGGCAGCTACTGGGCAGCTGCAGCAGCTGAAAGTGACCCTCGCAGAGAAGGCAACAGGGGTGACACTCAGACTAACTTTTGTGAGGACTTCACAGAAGGTGGCAATGGCAAACTCCTGCTGATCTTGAAAATCCTATGATGAGACAATCCAAAATAAAACAAGAAATGTTCTGGAAGATGAGATTCCCAGGTCAGAAAACACTCAAGAGCAAAGTACTAGTACAATTAATTTTGTCACTAATGATGCAACTAGATTAAAGCTGAGATGATGTCTAGTGGTTGACATACACAGAAGTGAAAGTCTGAGGCTGCACACCACATATAGTTGGAACATGGAACTTGAGAAGTATAAATCAAGGTAAACTGGAAACTGTAAAGCAAGAAATGGAATATATAAGCATTGCAGTACTTGGTGTCAGTGGACTAAAGTGGACTGGAATTGGATATTTTCAGACAGACAAATACAAAGTGTTTTACTCTGGAAATGACTAACTTAGAAGAAATGGAGTGGTTCTAATACTGAGGCAAGATGTAGCAGACACCGTTAGGTGATGCAATGCAAGGTCTGACTGAATAATATCCATCAGAATCCATGGAAAACCTATCAACATAACCATCATTCAAGTCTATGCTTCAACCACCAATGCTGAAGAAGATGAAATTGAAAACTTTTATGCAAGCATCCAAGAGGAAATTAATCACACACCAAAACAGGACATGCTTATAATCATTGGTGACTGGAAGGCAAAAGTAGAGAACAAAGCAGAATCAATTGTTGTTGGAGAATTTGGCCTGTGAACAAAAATAAAGCAGGGGAATGACTCATAGAGTTCTGTGAGGCAACAATCTGTTCATTGCAAATACATGCTTCAAACAACCGAACAGACTGTACACGTGGACATCACTAGATAGTCAGTAGAGAAATCAAAGAGACTACATAAATGAAAGCAGGAAATTGAGAAACTATTTTCTCAGCCAAAACGAGACTAGGAGCAGATTATGGTACTGATCATGAACTGTTAATATCCAACAATAGGGAAAAGCTGAAAAAGAACACTAAAAAAAGATTAGTGCCAAAATATAATTTAAGCAACCTTTTTGATGAATTTAAAGCCCACATAAGGAACAGATCTGAATTACTAAATTAAAGTATGTATTGAAACCAGATATATTATTATTCCTGTAATAAAAAGAAAAGAAAAACCTAGATGGAAGAGACACTTAAAATTGTAAAGGACAGGTGAGAAGCAAAAGAAAAAGGCAACAAAAATAAGGTCAGAACCCTGAAAGCAGTTTTTCAGTGACTGTCACATAGAGACAAAGAGAAATATTACACTAACCAGTGCAAAAAAGAAAGAAAGAAAGAAAGAAAGAAAGAAAAAAGAGCACAACAAAAGGAGATAAACAAGAGATCTCTTCCAGAAGATCCAAGAAATCAAAGGCAAATTTAAGCCTGGATTAGGAATGTTGAAATACCAACTGGGAAGCATGTTATATGACCAGGAGAAAATAAAGAGAAGATGGAAGCAGTGTACTGAAGACCTATACAAAATTAGTAAAAGAATGACAGACTCCTTTGAAGAGGAATGCTATGATAAACAACCCACAGTTCTAGAAAGCTGCTCTGAAAGCACTGTAGTAGTACTGGTCGTTGTTGTAGTAGTTATGTGCCATTAGTCCTCTCTGACTTATGGTGACCCTATGAATGTGTGATCTTCAAAATGTCCTGTCCTCAATAGCCCTGTTCAGCTCCTGTAAACTCAAGCCTGTAATTCCTTAAAGGAGTCAATCCATCTCGTGTTTGGTCTTCCTGTTTTCCTGCTGCCTTCCCCCTTTCCCAGCATTATTGTCTTTTTTCCAGACAATCCTACCTTTTCATGATGTGCCCAAAGTAGGACAGCCTCAGCTTCAATTTTTTTTTTGCCTCCAGAGATAGTTCAGGCTTGATTTGCTCTAAGGCTCACTTGTCTTTCAGGCAATCCTAGGTATCTGCAAAGCTCTCCTCCAGCACCACATTTCAAACAAATCAACTTCTTTTCTTTCAGCTTTCTTTGGTGTACAGCTTCCATACCCATACATGGTGATTGGAAATACAAGAATGTGGATGACCTAGATGTAGCTCAGTCTCCAGTGACACATCCTTACATTTGATAATTTTCTCTAGTTCCTTCTCAGATGGACTGACTCCCTAAAGGAAGTCACAAGCTTGAGTTTACAAGAGCTAAGCAGGGCTGTTGAGGACAGGACATGTTGGAGATCACTCATTCATTAAGATTGCCAAACGTTGGGAGCAACTTGATGGTATGTAACAAGAACAACTGTGGAGTGGAGTGGAAAAATATGCAGAAACATGTCTTAGTGAATGGGAAAAATATGTACCACACTGTGTACCTTGTAAAATGTGTACCTTTTTTTAAATGCACAGAAAAAGACAGTGCAAATTATCTTGTGTGAACAAAAGAGTCTCACAATTCAACATGAAGAAATGATAATAGTGCAGGGTGGATTTGGAGAAATGCAATACAGCCGAGTCAGACTGCACATGCTCTTCTGCACTGGGAACCAGACTAATACAAGAGCTCCACAGTGATCGCCAGAGCTTCTCCTCCTAGAGGCTGATTCCAGGAGGCTGAAATCTGACTGACAGCTGCTCATTTTAGTATCTCCAAATGGCCAAACCAGGGCCTCAACTAGGGGCAACAATTCACTAGAGGCAGGCACCAGCACAGAAGGACAATCTCTGATATATGGGGAGAGTTGATGCACATGTAATTATGAAATAATTTCAAACAGCTTGGTGAATGCTGAATGATAAATGTTCTCCATTTGTTTTTATACCCTTCCCAATAGCACGAGGCGTCTACACAGACCAGGTGCGTTCCATACAGCAGGGCCATATTTGGCATTTTTTCATTACCATTAATTATATTACCCACCACCAAGCTATTTAGGATCCCATTTTGATATATAAATCTCCTCAGCATTTTATATATTGCAGATCTGATTTATACCAGCCAGCTTTCTTTCTGCTGGTGCTCACTCTATTACTTGGCCTCAAAGTTAACAGCAAATGTTTGGTTTCTTTATGGGAGCCTATATAACTGCTGATAGAAAGGCCGGCAGAGTATGAGTGTTGACGTTCCCTATGTCTATATATAGCTATTGTTAAAATTAACAACCTTTTTATTTATACTGCCAATCCAAGACAGATATGTTTATTATCCACATTATCTGAGGTAATCTCTCTGTCCTTATTTCAACCTTGACTGTTAATGTTTACATTAAGTTTTTATATCAAAGAAGTGCAGCTGCTTCTGTTCATCTGTAATAACATTAGCATTACAAGGGGGAAAAGACATATTAGCCCTACATCATAATCAAACCAGTCTGTATAATGCAACAGATGTAATAAATCTGTATTTGGAATAAAGTTTGCAATTGCTTCTATAATATCAGGTCCCAGACCAGTTCTACACATAGGTAACAAGGTTGCACATAAGATACAGACAGGGATGTGCCTCCACATATCCACCCAGTGACACATTGATCCATGTCAGTGGACATGTGCATCACACTATACAATGGCATAAGCGATGGAAGGCTCCTTCCTTGTATGGGCCTCTCTTATTGTATACCAGCACATGTTCATACATCATTTCTGAAGTTTATGTGAATGTAATTATGGCTCACATCATCCCAGAGGAAGCAAACCTTTTGATGCAACCCATTAATTCCATAGTTTCTGGAAATATAATTTATGTTAAATTATATTTTATGGTGGTATACTCCATGCTATGATTTATAGTGCTATCTTAGCTCAAAGATGTGTGAGATTACATGGGCTGAGGAGAGGCAAAAGTAGGGGTGTAATGAATACTCAGGATTTTTTTAAAGTTACAGTGATTTTTAACATTTTGGCTTGGTAGGGATTGTGCATGGTGACGATGAGGTTTGCCAGAGAAACAGTGAAGAGTAACAGTGGGCAGGGTTTCTTGCCATCTTCTCAGTAATGGGAAGATGTCAATAGGAGTGCTCTGTCTTCCCAAATGGCAAAATAAAACAAAATGCAGACAAGAGAAGGTTTGGGAGGGGGTATATCCTGGGTTTCCCAAAGAGTTGGTGTCGAAACTATCTGATTAGCTAATGATCTTTGGAGGGCAGCCAGCCTTTCCTGTCAAAGAATGAGATGGAAAGCTGGCATTAGTAGCCCTAATGCCCCGCACGCAAAGCAAAACAAGCAAGCAAACAAAACATTTAGGAATTAGAATATTTCTAAAGTGGGTTTTCTCCATGTTTCTAAGCAACAGATCTCCCAGAGAACTTGGGAGCACAGTGAGCCTGTGGAGGATGGCACTGATTCCAGAATAGGATGTAAGGAATCATTTGATGGATTTCACAGGAGGGGGGAAAGAAACCAAGATGGTTTGCTGGTTGGGAAATTTTGGGGATAGAAAGAAAAGGACAGAAAATCCCAGACAGAGCTTTGAGATTGAGAAGCATCTGGAATCAGAATCTCAGGCAGAAGCATGTTCTGCTGACAGGAGTTATTTTGTGATGTCGCAAATGACAGGGGTGGTGATTTCCAAGATCTTTAGACTGAGAGGGGCTTGGATTCAGCAGTTCCATCTGGCCCTCAGCCATCTTGGCTGGTTAGAATTGTGCTCCTGGAATATGTTATGGAGAGATTTGAGGTTACTGAAAAGTTCATGTGAAATGAACTGAAAGTACAGAGGGGAAGAAAGTGAGGGGCAGGGTTGGAAAAGTTTCTTTTTCAGGATCACAGAATCCTGTAGCTATTGTTTTATAGGCTTTGAGAAAGCTGGAGTGTGAACTTAGACATGATGACAAATGTGTACAGCATAGGTGGTTAAGGAGAGATAAAAACTACATTTCTGCCCCACAGAGAGCTGTTGGTCCAATTGTTTCCCCAAAATTCAACATGATTTTGAAGTTAATAGAAGGCTGTCCAGGGACTTCAAATTCCTACTCAGCCTTGGAGCCATCAGAAGTGCCATGTCACTCAACACTATCCAATCAAGGTGAAGATCTGTCTGGAAATGTTTAAGGCCAGTGGTCCCCAACCTTGGGTAACCCAGGTGTTTTTGGACTGCAGCTACCAGAAGTCTCCACCACTAATTGTGCTGACCAGGGTTTCTGGGAGTTGCAAAACACCTGGGTTACCCAAGGTTCAGAACTACTGTTCCAGGCAGATGTGAATCTACAAATACAAATGAGCACTACACATTCTTCTTACTGCAAATGTACTGCTTAGCTGTGGATTTCTTGCTTTAGCAGGGGGTTGGACAGTAGAATCCCTTCTAGCTGTACAATTCCACAATTCTGTGATTCACCCAGTCGGTACCTTCTTGGAAAATCAACAATAGACAGGGTTGATCCAAGGTATTTTGCCTAAGGTAAAGGCCATATGTAGTACGACAAGGCTGTATATTGTCCCCCTGCTTATTTAACTTATATGCAGAATACATCATGCGAAAGGCTGGACTGGAGGAATCCCAAAATGGAATTAAGATTGCCGGAAGAAATATCAACAACCTCAGAAATGCAGATGATACCACTCTGATGGCAGAAAGTGAGGAGGAATTAAAGAACCTCTTAATGAGGGTGAAAGAGAAGAGCGCAAAAAATGGTCTGAAGCTCAACATCAAAAAAACTAAGATCATGGCCACTGGTCCCATCACCTCCAGGCAAATAGAAGGGGAAGATATGGAGGCAATGACAGATTTTACCTTCTTGGGCTCCATGATCACTGCAGATGGTGACAGCAGCCACGAAATTAAAAGACGCCTGCTTCTTGGGAGGAAAGCGATGAGAAACCTAGACAGCATCTTAAAAAGCAGAGACATCACCTTGCCGACAAAGATCCACATAGTCAAAGCTATGGTTTTTCCAGTAGCGATGTATGGAAGTGAGAGCTGGACCATAAAGAAGGCAAACCGCCGAAGAATTGATGCTTTTGAATTGTGGTGCTGGAGGAGACTCTTGAGAGTCCCCTGGACTGCAAGGAGAACAAACCTATCCATTCTAAATGAAATCAACCCTGAGTGCTCACTGGAAGGACAGATCCTGAAGCTGAGGCTCCAATACTTTGGCCATCTGATGAGAAGAGAAGACTCCCTGGAAAAGACCCTGATGTTGGGAAAGTGTGAAGGCAAGAGGAGAAGGGGACGACAGAGGATGAGATGGCTGGACAGTGTCATCGAAGCTACCAACATGACTTTGACCCAACTCCGGGAGGCAGTGGAAGACAGGAGGGCCTGGGGTGCTCTGGTCCATGGG
The DNA here is from genome assembly GCA_037013535.1 of Intellagama lesueurii. NCBI lineage: Eukaryota > Metazoa > Chordata > Lepidosauria > Squamata > Agamidae > Intellagama > Intellagama lesueurii. Next base: position 120,615,352 of record JBAJHW010000001.1, on the reverse strand, counting down.
GTCACGAAGAGTCGGACACGACTTAACGACTAAACAACAACAAAACAACAAAAAAGGCCATATGGCACCTCCTCTCATTCCATGGACAGATGCAGACCACAATGGTGGGAGAACTATGATTCAGCACAGGGGATGCAACAGTTTCTTCCACTATACCTGAAGGCAAGTAGGGTAGCTTGGAGGGCACACTCAACTCTTTGCAGCTCCACGTCAGGTGCCTGAGGCAAATAACTCAACTCGACATATTACAGAGCTGACTCTGGTAACAGTACTAATAGTCCCACCCCCTTTTCTCATTTGCTTTGTTTTTCTTATCAATGTTTACATCCTTATGCTCTAACAGCATCTTGCTGAGATGCTGATTTAGTAAGGTAGTAATCTGCATACTTTGTAAACATACTTTGTAAATCACATACTTTATTCTACATTTACCTTGCTTTCCCTATGAATCTGTAATATAGCTGTGTGCTGATTGTGTGATCTGCTAAGTCAGGTGCCTAGCATGTATCTGAATGGCTTAGTAAACTATCTAGTATGTCTGCAATCTCTTAGCTGGGCTGATTAGCTTGATTTTATTGAAATGTATGGGAGTTTGTACACAACTGTTCAAGCGTAGTATAAAAAAAGACACAGATCTTGAATGGTATTCTCCCTTGTGTGTGCCAGCAATTGAAAACAATATTCATTTGGTCATGGTAAAAAGTTTAAGAACATTTACTGTATAACATATATGTAGAATAAACTAACAGTGCTTGAAACATTTGGCCTGGTCTAGACTTTTGCTTGACAGACTTATAAGGATTTCATATTATCTTCTTTAACAGACATAGTAACAGGAAAGCTATCAGACCAACACTACAAGCAGACTGCTAACAGACAACATAACAGACTACTTCCAGATTACTTCTAACAGACATGTCTAACAGACAATCAACTGAATAATAATATTTTATCTATTTGGAAATGAACCTGCTTAACAACTATTGGCTTACATAGGCATCCTTCAGTCTCGAGAGACTATGGTAACGTGCTCTGTATGGAGGACTTGGAACAGCGTCTAGTGTTTCGATGCTGTATGCGAAGCTGGAGTGTCCTCTCCAGGGCACGAAGCCTGGGTAAAATAATATGGAGGATAGGCTGTTACCCAAGCAGCAAATCCCCCCTCTCCACGTCACTGAAATAGTCCAATGGAAAGGCAAGAGCCAATACAACTGGTTCCAGCGACGTCACAGGAGTTGCCAGAACGACACGAACTGCCTCCGGGACTCCGGCTCCGGATTTTGCCTCGAGGTTGACTCCTGAAGCCTTTTCCATCAGTGGATATAGCCACAAGGCAGTGGAGGTTTGAAATTGGAGTTTTCCTTCTCCTAGATGGGCTGCCTCCCAAGACTGACGAGCCCCACCTACCTGGCCTGCTCCCTCACGGCATGGATGACGATGGCGGCGCCTCAGTGGGGGTTTGAAGTCGGAGTTTTCCTTCTCCTAGATGGGCTGCCTCCCAAGGAACTATTGCAACTATTGGCTAACACCAGACATAATCTGATAGGATTATATAAATTCTAATATGTAAATTACACAACTCTAACATTCTTATATGAATGTACATGCTGCATTGCACAACCGTATTCTAACAGATTTTGCTATGACTTTTACTAAATAGGAGTGTTACTGGCTAAGAGGATAGCTGTGTGTGGAGAGCTGCATGATTGTCCCGCCTTTTAGTAGACCGCTTTTCAAACCTCAGTGTCTGAGCACAATGTACTGTACATTTTCAGGGTTGCAGTTTGTTACACCCACTAATCATTTTAGCACTCTATACCTACAAAATATCAAACCTTGACATCTTCCTTTCTGAAGAACAATTCTACATGATTTCCTATTGTTTAAGAGCGTTTTGCGCTCATAGTTTTGATGCACAGTCAATTCAAGGCCATTAATTTTGGGCCTAACCTAGCTCAAAACAATGCTATGAGGTCAAAGCGGAATGGCCTCCTTTATGTCACCATGAGCAAGGAAAGTGTCTTGGGCTAAGAAAAGAGAGGGGGAAAGGCTGCCCCAGATATCTCAAGTATCTGGATTCTGTGACTGCACCTACTCTTTCTGCTGTCTAAAGTGCAAACAAGGCATGTATGCCATCTATGCCTGAAAGCTAATACTGTTATTTTAAAGCTGTTACTGATAATGATAGTCATTACATTTTTAAATAGCAGGGCACCCTGGATGAACACGACACTGACTGCCAGCAAGTGGAGGCCTTTTCAAGACATAACAGGGAGAGTGAGTGTGGTTGGTGGAGAATCAACATAAATAGTGTAAAAAGGGAATTAAATTCATCGCTACTGACAGAGGAACATCTGTCTTCGTTTGCGACTGCTCATAAAATGCAAAGCTCTGGTTCCACACACAGGCGCAGGACTGATGAGAGCACAAAGATTTCTGATGAAGTGGAACAGAAGGCAGCAAACCCAATTTCTAATGTGAATTCTGAGAGGTGCATCTGTTATTATCAAGATGGTATTCAATTGCTCTTTTTGTCTCCTATCACTCACTGTGCGAGAGGCATGTGAGCCAAGCCGGCACGTTCAGTAGAACAGTGAGCTGATTGATTAAAGCGAACCACAGCAATCTGTTTTCTCTAGGAAAATGCTTGGGCACTTCAATAACACTTGGGGTATGTGCACGCATGTTAACATAGCCAAATAGGGCAGCCACTTTGCTTTTCAGCAAGGAGAAGTACATGCCACATGTATAATTAGACGTTTGGATACGCGGCAGCCAGCAAGTGCCGTTGGACATCCGTTGGTCACATTGCAGCATGGAGAGAGAATGTATAATGGCTTAGCCATGGTTGAGCTGTTGTCATCCCTCATCATTAGTTATATGTTGGCTAGCACTGATGGAGGTGGTGGTTATAGTCCAGCATACCTTCCACTACCTTTTGGAAATTCCAAAGGCAGGCACTGAAGTTCTCCCATTTTTTGTGGTCTCAGATCTGGGCCATGCCTCCTGACTTGACCTACGGCAAAGGGAAGGCCAGACACATTGAGATTTTTTCCACAAAGGGAAAGATTTCCTCCCAGCTTTCTCCTTGTCAACAAAGGAGTACAGGGCTTGCCAGGATTCCTCTCCTACTGTGCTCTTTCAAAAATGATTTCTCCTAACTTAGTGTCCTAAGGAAAAATATTTTTAAAAACAATACCTTATGAGAACATCTCTTCTGTAATTTTTTAAAATGTGTTTCTCACAATAATTGATTCTCAGCTGAAAGCTTTCAATCAGGAGCTTGTGGCTACAGAAATGAACTTATTGGGAGGTGCCACAGTTCTTAAACTCCACTCCCCTGCAACAAATAGCAACAAGAGGGGCACAAAAAATTCAGGAATTTTGTCACTGCTGGTCACTGTTTTTGCTGAAAAAAGTCTTACACTGTGTGGATGGAAGAGGGGAATACTCATAAACTCACTGGTTCATTTTGGTCTGTCTGGATACTTTTGAAGTACTTATTTCAATAATTGCATTCATTACAGTTCTGTTCTGCTGCTCCCAGACTTTGTAACTTCCTCCCACAGGAAGCCAGGCTGGCCCCATCTTTGTTGTCCTTCTGCAAGCAGGCAAAGACCTTTCTCTTCAAGCAAGCTTTCCCTTAGTGACTGGCTGCCTGAGTGGGATTTTAGATGGATTTTTAATATTTGTATACTTACTGTTTTTAGCTTCAAATATTGTCTTTTAATGATGTAAACTGTCTTTATTTGTTTATTTAATTTTGTACACTCATTGTTTTTAGCTTTAAATATTGTCTTTTAATAATGTAAGCTGCCTTGGGTTCTTTTTAAGGAAGAGAGTAGGATAAATATTTTAAATATATAAATAATAAGAAATAAATAGATAAATAAATATTCTGCTAAGCAGAAAGGTGGTAAAGTAGGTTTAAGGGCCTTTTGTGTAGATTCTGTTTTAGGCTGGGGGGGGGGCAAGCTTCAGATACATGGGCTCTATTTTGCTTTGTACTGGTATCCTGCGGACCACCCAAATCCTGGAGAAGATACTTTTTGGACGACAACACAAATCTTCCACATAGAACAGCTATGTTGAGCTGTGTTTGTGGAAGCTGTAGTCTAAAAAGATAATATTTCCAAGATCTGGGTGTGATGGCCAGAGCCAGGTCCAAATGAGTGGCGAGCAGTGGTACAGTCGGATTGTCATGAACTGTACATTGAAATGATCTTAACTAGAACACCAAATCTGCTACAGATTGGCAATTCTAACTCACAAATCAACATCCCAAGATGTGAAAATATATATTTGTCATTTTTGATTTTGTTGCATAAATCTGAATCCTAGTTGTATTCTCTTCCCACCCTTTGTTCTTACAAAGTTGCAAAGCTTGACTTTTTGTTCTTGCACTGGAATTTTTATGCATTTTAATGTGTTTTTCTGAATTTGTTCATTTATTTGCCCATTTTACCTAATACATACATTTTCTTCCCTGACAAAAGTTTGTGCATATTCTTTTTTGGTTGCAGCAATATGCCATGCATGCATTTTAATATGTTTTTCCCCCCCTCTGAAACATCCCACATGTTTTTGAGGGGAGGTGTGCTTTATCCTGCAACAAGTCTTGGGGTGGTACAAAATAGCTACTTTTGTCAAATATGCCGAATCTCTGTGAAATTATTTTCCTTTCCTACCCATATCTACACACCCACACTTAAAAATGGACATCAGAACTATGTGAAGACCTGGTCAAAGACAATCAAATTGTATTATTATCCAGAATGGTCTCCAGGATAAGCAGCTAGTAACAGGCCAGCCACAACACAAACCAACCAACCAACCAACCAACCAACCAACCAACCAACCAACCAACCAACCAACCAACCAACCAACCAACCAACCAACCAACCAACCAACCAACCAACCTACCTACCTACCTACCTACCTACCTACCTACCTACCTACCTACCTACCTACCTACCTACCTACCTACCTACCTACCTACCTACCAAATAATTTTGGGTAACAACAGTTATATCAGCACTCCTAAATGTGAATAGCTCACAATGGAGGAGGTTCAGCAGGACACAACTAGCTCAGAGATAAGGCAGGAAGGTATACATAAGATTGAGTCTCTTCTGTGGTTGTTATATAATTGCGAATTGCATGAAGCAAAACATACTATATTCGGAAGTCCCCCAAGATAAAGTACTGTAGAAATAAAGAATTGTGGAATTGGAATACACCTCAAGGGTCATCTAATCCAACCCCTGCCTGATGCAGGAAAAGTATATATTCAGTCTTTGAGGAAGAGAGAGAGAAAAGAGAATGAGAGACAAGGAGGGCTTTTGCTTTCTGCCTCCATTCTGGAGTGCTGCCTGGTTTTCTCTCAGAAGTACCTCTTCTTCCCCAGCTCTTGAATTCCTCAGTTGGCTTCCACTGTCTTTCTTCCACTCTCCCACAACTCTGCTTTTAAAATCTGCAGAGGGACCCTATGTAGACATGGGGACGAATATAAAAATGAATCAGGATATTCGTTAAATATCCCTGATTCATCAGATATTCGTTGCTTTGTATTCTTGGGGTCCAGAGACTCCAACGAATACAAAGCAATGACTATAACCCTTTTAGATTTGTCCCTTCATTCCCTACTGGCTGATGCCCCTGCGGATCAGCTGTTCCTTGGGGGCAGAAGGAGAGAGGGATTTTCCCTTCCGGCAGCTTGCTAAAACCTGCCTGAAGGGAATCCCACCCTCCAGGATGGGGGATGGCTTGGTCCCCCTTTCCTCCTCTTCCTATGCCCACGCAGCATAAGAAGAGGAGGGAAGGGATCAAAGCGATCCTGCAGCTGCGCTGCCTTACCAAAGGCAGCCAGGCTGGGGGATTGCTTTGATCCCTTTTCCCCTCCTCTTGCTATGCCCTGCGGGGCATAGGAAGGCTGAGGGAGCTGGGGCTTTTAAAAAATTTTTTAGATAGACCCACGGCTGATTCATTGTTCATCGGGTCACTGGGGGGCGCAATTCATTTTTGCGCTTCATCCCCATCTCTAACCCTATGCCAACCTTGTTTCCTGCTATCAGTTCCCCATTAATGGCATTCAAAGACACATGGAGATACTCTGAAAGACTCAGGCTAACTTTTACTGTCGTGTGACAAAAAAGTCCAATAAGGCAGGAGAGACTGAATGCCAATTGCAGGGTGTGAACTTGAATTCTCCCACCTCTCAGACGCCGATGTCTCTGTAGGCACTGAGCCCTAATATTCTTGGTGGCAAGGTGGGAAAGCTACATGCTTTCTCTTGTGAATTAACCCAGTCAGAAATCTTAGAAAAGGCCCGCTGAGGTAATTAAATCCAAGCAAAATTACGTAAAAGGAGCCTATGGTCTTCTGAGAGATGGTGACATTATGAAAAGCTTAATAATTGGTAATAATAACAACTGCACATAATTTCAAAGATGAGAAACCTTTGTAAAACAAGCAGATAGATTTGAGTCTATTATCTATTATTATTGGGCTTATTATCTATTACCACAAGTCTATTATCACATGGCACCCAGGACATTACTTTCTTTCTTCTCCTTGTTTTAATGCACTCTCTGGTGCCTGTCAGTTAGTATGCACTGAAAAGCCCAATAATAAATTAGGAGGCATTTTGCCAGCAGTAGATTCTGTCTTCATGTCTAAGTGCTCCATACGCTGCGCTGTGTGAGTAAGCAGTGGTGCTTACTATAGCAAACTCCAGGCTACTCAATTACTGAATGTAAACTTGGTATAAGAAATGCTATTATTCAGACATGATTATCAAACCCTGCACATTCTTGTAATTATTCAGATACTTAATACAGCAATCTCATGGCTATTAAATTAAGCCTTTTGGTTTGAAATTTCTTTTTTTTTTTTTCAATGTTGAAAGGGGGGGAACCACAGAATTTTTGCAGTTTTGATCAGGTTTGTCATTTTGCAAGCTTCAGGCAAATTAATATTCAGAATTCTATTAAGGAAATTATATTTCAGAAGGATGGTGGGCTATTATCCAATTGAGTTTAGGCAGCACATGCTTATTAAGTATAATTGTCAATATGAGGCATGTATTGTGAAACTGATTTTTTAAAAAAAATAGAACTTCCGAGCCTTGAAGGGCATCTAATGCAATGAAATTATGATATGCTCTTTTCTAGGAAGAGCTGACCATGGTGGCTAAACAAGCCACGGCCCAGTCTCCTTCTAGGAACAGGTTTTGAGATTTGGAGCCAAAAACTGAGACAGTCCCACGAAAGCCTGAACCATCCTAACCTCCATATAGGAATGTGAGTAGTAACAGTAGATAGTGTGTGTCTGATGATGGGTTGGAGGATTGTTTGTATGGGATGCTTGAATGAGTGGTTGTAAGGAGCTGTATTTTCAGTCAACAACTTAGCCACTGCAGTATTTTACTGGTTTATCTCAAGAAAGATTTAGGAAACTGTGGCAAAATAATTAAACTCTGGAGGCCATCGTCTAGTATTTTTTTAATACATATAGGATAATCCTTTCAGTTATCTGTTTCACTGCCTTTGGCAAACATTTAGGCCTGATTGTGGCCTATTAAAAGAACCAGTAGGTGATCCATTTTAATGAAAGATGTCACTAAGGTTTTCTAGGTGTGGAAAAATCCATTAGGGGCTTGTACAGGGCACCTCAAAAATGAGAAGTGAGCTTTTCAAGCTCCAAAATGCTTCATTACTCCAAAGCAAAATCCCAGGCAGAGAACTCCTAGCTTGCTTTTGACTTGTTTCTGCCATTTCCGCCCTTTTTCTAAAGACATCCTAACCACACTCTACCTATCTTTCCTTTCCTTACCTTGAAGCTGTGTGAGAGTAGAAGCAGCCCCTCAGCCCTTTGCATCAACCTGAAACTGCCACTTGCACAGGTATAGTTTCATAGCTGGCTAAAAACAAACAAACAAACAAAAAATCCAGTATCAAAAAGATGAATTAATCTCCTGTGTGTAATTATGCCTGACAGGGGAAATGGTTCACTGACTGCCTTGCTAGATCCAGGAAGAAGGTATTTCCTTTCTCCAGTTCTTTGCCCTCATCAGTATTTGCTGAATAGAGAGGTGAAATAGAGAAAGGGAAAAACCACCAAAATGATGGTTCATCTTGGTTCGTAGTTCATCACGGTTGATGCACCATGAACCTTGAATTTCCCTGCAGAAAATCTGCCTGCAGAGAAACAAACGAATGCTGAAAAATGTGGTTAGGCACTCCCTATTGCCCTCTCTCTGCAGCAGCACACACTGGGTCAAAGACATCAACCTCCTTTGCAAATTCTCACATGAGAATGGGGCGACCGACTTTAAATGCAGGTGAATGCACCCCCTGTGATAATCGTCAATTCAAAAATATGAATGTCATGATTAGTAAGTTGGAGCTTTGCTCTGAAAGTCTTTTGTAGCAGGGGGAGGAGCAGAACAGCAATCTTTGAAAAAGAGTGGCTGTTCTGCCAATGATAATAATTCAGATGCTAATCAGTGTGGGAGGTGTCCACATTCTTCTCAGGATTTCCCCCTCCCTTGCTCTCTCTGATCCGTTCCCCTTGCAATCAGATACTTTAAACGTTTATTTGAAAGTTTGCATTTCATTCTATTCATTTCCTCCTTTTATATCATCTTTGTTCCTCTGTTACTCAGATGATTATGACTGTCAGGTAGCAATATTAGACGTACATTTTCTCTCTACCCCCGCCCACATCAAGCTAAACTAAAGATAAATCCCAGTTTCATTTCCCATCATACTTTTCTTGATTATTCAGAATACTGTTTGCAAGGGGTGAGGGTCATCTCTGCCTTTTCAAGCAGGTATGCGGATTCTGGGTTTGTGAATGTGTGAGATTAATTTAGATTACACAGCAAAGCTGCAGCCGTTCCATGCCTTTTAATACACCCATTCAAATGTTATACTAAGTACCAGTAAACTAAGCATGGGGCTGGTGCCAGGTTTGAAGAGCTGCCTTCTATTACTACTACTGATGACACCTTGGAAATGAGGATAGTTGCAGCTGCTGCATGTGTTAAGGATCATGAAGCCGAGGCATTCTGGGATGACAAGGATGGTTCTGGGTGTAACTGTTTTGCTGGATGATTTCAGGAAGGAATCTTTCCATTCATGACCTGGGAACAACAGGGACTGAATCTGGCAGATTCTGCATGTAAACCATGTGTTCTGTTATTGAGCTTTGGTCCTTTCCCAATACTCCATGGTAGGTGTACAACCACATGATAAACTGGGTAGACACTTCTGACCACTTAATGCATTGGGTCCCCAAATATTCTTATACTAAAACCTGCAGAAGCTGTTCTGGCTAGGATTTCTGGGAGTTGTAGTCCAAGAACATCTGAGGACCCTAGATTGGGAACCACTGATTTAATTGTACACTTGCAGCCACTGTATCATGTGATTGTCTTTACCTTGAATAATATAGAAAGCTGAACAAATGGCAGAAATAACTTCAGTGCCACCTCTCTCACTTTGGTTATCAACCCCCCTCCATGAGGCATGGATAATTGTACTTTCTCACAACTGAACAGGGTCTCCTTCCTAACCTGGTGCCATCCTGGTGTGCTGGATCACAATTTGCATTATCCTAACTAACATGGTTTGAGCACTCCAACACAGCTGGAGGGCACCACATTAGGGAATATTGCAATTTAGTATTTCAAGAAGCAGATCAATATGACCAAACTGCTGGAATGCAACAACTTACATATTATGCCTTTAAGACAGTGTTTCCCAACCTGGGGATTGTAACACCCCCCCCCACCCCCAGGGTGTAGCAAAGTATTTTCTGGGGATCACCGGTCACCTTATGTGTGTTGTAGCCCTTGTCAAATAATTTCTTCCTTGACTTTTTGGACTGGGATTTTAAAATATGATATGTATGAGAAACAGGCCGGTTTGGAGAGAAAGAAGCCCCTCCTTTCTAGAAGAAATGACAGGGCCTATATATATATATATATATATATATATATATATATATATATATATATATATACACACACAAAAAAAGTGCTGGTGTAAAGATATAATTGCTGCTGCTCCCGAAAGAAAAGAATTTTAACTAAGATGCATCACTTCTGGAAAGTCTAAAGAAGGGGGGGGGGAGGAAAAAGGAGACCCACACACACAACCCCCGAGGAAGGTGACACAAAACAAATGGCCTGCCTCTTCTGGGTGCAAGGAAAGCTTCATGCTGGTTTCTGAGAAGGATCCTCTCTGCATGAAGGTTTTGCCCCTTCTTCCCTTCTCTGCATACTGCAAAGTCCTTCCGCACCTTGGCCCATCTTTGAAGTCCTTTGCCTTCTCTTCTCCCAGCCTGTTCCCTCCCCAGTTTTGAAGTGGCGGCGGCGGAATCAGTGGCAGGAGCAGTAGGAGGGACAGCAGTATTGATGGTGCCACCATGTTGGGGAGCAACAACAACAATCTATTTATGCAAGCATGGTGGGGGGAATACAGGTTATTTGGCTATTATAAAAAGGGGTCATGACTCAAAAAAGGTTGGGAACTACTGCTTTAAGAGGTTTTGATGGGAAGGATTTGAGGCGAATGTCAATCACATAGTAGTAGCTTTTTGTTGAAGCCCCATTATCTCAAAGGAAACTATTTAAATCAATACAAATGCAGGAATAGGCAATACCTTATTAGACAAATAAAATAAAATAAAATAACCAAAAAGCTTTAATGAATAATGTCCCCTTTTTCAGGCCATATACTGACATGAAGTAGATAGTGCATAAAAATTATAAATGAGTGTCCTAAAACTTCATGGCAGATGTTAGTGTCAGGTCTGCTTCTTAGAGATGAGTTAGAAGAAATGCAGGCTGCAATGCAGGTGTGGTTTTCAAGTTGGTGTTGGTTGGATGTCACCCCTCAGCTCATTAAACAAAGAATCCCAGATAGTTTTCATCCCTCCCATACTACCTTCTTTTGCAACTGCTATTTGGCTGGGGAACAGGGCAACACAAGACCATAATGCCGAAACAGCTTGAGCCCAAGGTACCTCAAAGACTGGGTCTCCCATTATGGCCTGTCCTAGATGTTAAGAACAAAAGGAGAAGCTTTTCTCTCAGTCCCACCATCTTCACAGGTACATTTGATGAGGACACGGAAGAAGACCTTCTCTATTGCTGCTCCCAGTCTTTCGAACTCCTTCCCACAGGAGGCCAGACTGGCCCTATCTTTGCTGTCCTTCTGCTAGCAAGTGAAAACTTTTATCTTCAGGTGAGCTTTTCTTCAGTGACTGGCTGCCCAAGTGGGGTTTTTTTAGATGGATTCTTATGCATTATTGCTTTAGTGCAGCTTGTGTTTACCGTTTCTCAGAGTGGTATTTGTTTGCTCCTTTTTAATATTTTTATACTGAATGTTTTTAGTTAAAATTGTCTTTCAATGATGTAAGCTGCCTTGGGTCCTTTTTAAGGAGAAAGGCCGGGTAAAAATCTTTTAAATAAATAAATAAAAAAAATACCCAGTGAGGTTCCATCATGGCATGGACCACATGGCTGTCTTTTGTCCCCCCCACCCCAGAACTGTTGAAACAAAAGTATAATGCAAGCAAATGTTACATTCTGCAAAGAAGAGAAAGTTGTACTGTGTGGAAATGGAATAAAATTCTTCTCTCACTTTTTATAGCAACTTATGCCAAAGAAACGTTATCTGTGAGAGAGTCCAGGAATTGGAAACCAACTGTGGAATTGTTATCAGTTTCCAAATGAAATATGTTTTGGGGGAGAACTCTGTGGCAACTCATCTCCTTTTTATGAAAAAAAAAAAAGTCCTCAACCCTCTTCTTTTTTTAATTAAAGTGTTGGATGTGTTGCTTCCATGATCCTCTGTTAAATAAATCCTTAGTAAATCTGCTTAAAACTGAGTAACTAATCTCTGGATAATGAGAGGGCTACACCAATTCCCATTCATTCTCATTAGTCCATGTTTCTCTCCTGCCCACTTCAGCTGGGCTTCAGTCCAGCCCAGGAGAGCTCAAGGAGACCAAGTGGAACCCCAAACTGAAGACACTTGTTACAAACTCATTAATTTTCCAGATGACAACATTTCCTCAGTTTAATTTTTAATAGGCTTTCACTTCCAGGGCTAAGCAGTCTATCCGTTACTCACCTGGGCCTCTGTTTGGTGAGCTGCCTTCAGTGCCATCTAAAAATAGAGAAGAAAGGTCAAATCTCTAATGAACGTAGCCTCCTCTTTTTGAGACTACATTCTGATGTATTTTTCTCTCTTGAATGAAAATATATGTTACAAAAGAACATTTAGTTCAGTCATGGAGCACATATATTATTTATACAAGAGGTTCTAGGTTCAGCTCCCAGCATCTCCAGGCACGGCTAGAAAAGGATGCTGCCCCAAACCCTAGAGACCTGTTGCCAGTCATACTAGGCTGTAGACTGAGTATAAGGCAGTTTTCTGTATTTCTGTTGTTTCCGTAATCCTAACTTCTCTGTGTTCCCAATGGTACAATACTTTGCATTTCTCCACACTTGGTCCACATCAAATACAGAAGCTTACTAGGATGAAGAAATATATAATGATATCAGAAGAACAGGTAAGTTTACCTAAGTAAGGAGACTGAGTTTTACTCAGGATTGCCATTTTCATTTATATATTTAATAACTGATCTTACCCTCAGTATCGATTCAGCCATTTGGTCTACTCGTATTTCACTGTCAGTGTATGGTGAGAGCCATGTAGAATGTGAGTGTTCAAAGGTTTTAATAAAATGCCAGCTTTGGAGTTGATTACAAAATCATCATCACCACCACTTATTTAGATAGTGCCACCAATGTACACTGTTTTGTACAGACTGGTTAAAATGGAATAAAGAAACTCTCTCCAAAGGGGTATGCGATCTGAAAAAACAACACAGGCCAGATCTCTCAGTCATCAATTTAATTTCACCAGACTGTGAAAACATAGTTCCTAAAAGCGAGTCAGTCTGGGTTGGTTTGCTTCAAATGCATTAGGTCAGCAGTGGAGGTTAATGACTTAAGGGGCATAAAGGCTGTGGATCTCTTCTGGGATTTTGTACAGACCTTACAGGACCTATTCAGGCACCAAACCTCATCTCCAAACACATTTAGCAACTTGGAGTGCTCCTGTAAAGTTCATACTAAAACCTGGAACGGACTTACTGCCCTGTGACATTGGACTCAACTATAATTCAGTGTAAAGGGATGCATGTTGGGAATTCACTACACACTGATAGGGTCTAAGCTGGCAGGAACTGACAAAGGAAGGGATCTTGTGATGGCCAGGTTAATGAACATGTCAATCTCCTGTGTCGCTGTGGTTAAAATAGAAAGAAAGAAAAGGGAAGAAAGGCAAATTCTTTGTTCGGCATAATTAGAAAAGCAACCTGTATAAACAAAGGAAGTCTGTCTGTTTGTCTGTGATACACCACACAAAAACAGTTGGATGAATTTCCACCAAATTTGGATGGTAAGTTTGAGATGTAAAGAAGTAAGCTACATGGTATACACAAAAAGCACACTGAGGGCTCTCAGCAGCATCCAATTCGTTTCTCATAAATGGGGGGTATGAAGGTTGGTTGAGCTGCTCCTCCTAACTGTTCCCATGAGGCAAGAGCAAGGTGCCTGGGTTTGAGCTGCTTAGAGTGTGGAAATAGCATCCGTCTTCTGTGCTGCACTACCAGCCCGTTGTTGGCCAATCCAAAGACTCCACAAGGATGGTCATGGCAGTGATCAGTGGCAGGGCCTTTGAAAAACAGGTGGGAGGCTGAGATGGGCAAAAGAGATGCACAAGGGAGGAGAAGCCACAGATGGAAGAGGTGGAAGGCAGGGGAGGTGTAGACAAAGTGGTGGAGGAGTTTCAGGCTCGGGTAGGAGAGGCTGCTGAGGGTTGCGGGAAGCTGAGAGCATGGAACAGATCAGGGTACTAGGCAGGAGCAGGTCTGTGGGAGGAAGGAGCACACAGCCTGGAAGCCCTCCTGCTGCACCCCGACAGGGATGAAGGGTCCTGCTGCTGCAGAAAGGAGGCAGTGGGGACAGGAGGCTAGTGAGTCCTGGACAAGGGACCTGCTAATAGGCATCCTATAAGCAACCGATTACCTGCTGTATGAACAGAACGCTGGTGTGATCCACTTTGGCTTCTTTCTTGTGTTTTTATGATCAGAATATGATCCGATCACGGTTACACCAACAGTCAGTATTAGTAGGGAGAATATCCCAGTGGGCTCAGCAAATTGATTTATGCAAATATTGACTAAATGTGTCTCTGCATCTAACACTCAGGCTTTTAAAATGCAAATTGCTTTCGTGCAGTTTGGAGGGGAGAATGGGATGATAATTAGTGGGATCAAAGCATATATGGAGGGCTAATTTAACCTTTTGCCTGTATGTTGCATTTCTGAGGGAAATCCTTCTTTTGAAGCTAGTATTCACTTTGGCTTTAAAACTTTGGATTTAAACTAGTATTTGTTTGCTTGAATTTCAATTCAAGGGGTCTATGTTTTGCAGAGATTTATAACTTTATTCAGGCTTTCTGTATAAATAAATATGTGAGGACAGGGGGAGTGTACAAGTCCACCCCCTCCCCCATCATGCTTTGTTCATATGAAAAGCAACTAGTCTGAAAAGGAGAGCTTCCTGTATTCAAGAAGATTCTCCGTCGGAGCAAGAACCTTGGAAAATCAGGATCCAGAATAGCATTGATAACCTCCATAGTTGTAGGAGGTTCTGAAATTTGCAGGTCAAACAAATCACTTTTCATTTGAGTAAACATGGAAGTGGATGTGGTTAGTGTGCTTCTCCTTCCTGTGTGTTTGGTGAATCCTTTTAGAATACCCGAATAGGCTTTTTCTTTCCTTTGGATTAGGGATTAAGATGAAAGTGAATTAGGAATAACATGGGAAACACTACTGAATTCAGGGCAACAGAATGACCCAAGAGCTGATATGATCATGATTAAGGTTTTCCCTAAAATATCAGAGAAATATAATCTGATTTTAACTAGGAGTGAAACTGTATTCTAGCTTTTCAGAGATACTGTTCTGGATACATTACTTTAAGCAATGGCTTTCTTAACAAGGCAAGGTTTTCTACCTGTAGTTATTTACAAATGAATACAATGTCATAACGGTTCATCATGACTCTGACCTTACAAGGACATCTACGAGTTGGAATTCCTGCTTTAGAGAGAGGCATTGGAATGGTATCATGAAATACTTGGTGGCACAAAGTTTGCCACTCATATTTTTGCAGAGTTTTCCCATGCTCAGACTTTTCACCACATACTTAACATCCTTACTTCCTTTTCCAAACTTAATCATTTTGTCTTCTGGCTTTTCTGAGAAGTAAAGAAGATCCTAGGCAAGCTATGGAATTATAATGAGTATCAGGGGATAATGCAGTGTCCCAGGAGGTGATGAGCGGAAGGAGGGGGAGAGATAGGTTTTGAAAATGAGGAAGGAGACTACCAGGATACATAGTCATCTTTAAAATGAGGATCATTATGAAATGAACGTATCCTTTTTGCAGCAGTTGATGCTTTTATTGCAGCTCATATTTTCACTATGGAAAGGTATTATAAACACATAATGGCAGATTTCTCTTTTAGTAACAAAAGAGATCCACAGGTTATCTTTTGGGCAATTGCTCTTGTGGTGTTCTCATCAATTATAGCCTGTGCAGCTTGCTTTCCCCATTAAGAGCAGCAATGTCAGGAATAAACGGATGCTTCCTTTGGTCTTGAAATTGATTGCTGTTGCTTTATTGCCTGAGTTGTCCGTTGATACTGAGGTCTGTCTTCATCACCCACTGGTACTGTCCATCCTTTTTATTAATCATGATCGTGATCATCCCACTCATTGAAGTTGAGAGTTAATTGCAATAAAGAATTCCAGCCTGCACTCTGGAAACTGTGCCTGTGGTTTGTAACAGCTCTGCAACATGTTAATGAACAACATTGTTGTGAATTTTTAAAGCCTATGGACAGATGTGATCATGATTAAGGTCTTTTGAAATATCAGGAATCATGCAGGCCAATCAATGCATATCAGCAATTTAGGAGCCCGTCTTTGGTAAAGTTACTGGCTTTAAATTACCCATTGAAGACCAAACCACCCTCCATTACTTTGCAATACAACAAGAATAGTTTGCAACAATGTATTGTTCCTGGGAAAATCAGTTCCTCTACTAGCTACTGATGGGTCTGCAATGAAGTTCACAGGAAACAGTGAAGCTTGAAAGGGGATCATGGACAATTCAATTCTTCAGAAAACCTCTGGTTTATGAATGTGGAATATTGAGAGGCTGGCACATGGCAAGCTCCTGGCAGGGACGCTATGCCCACTGCTTCTGAGCAGATGCCCCCCTGCCCAGCTGATAGACGAGTGCATGCTCAGGGAAGCTGGACTCGCTGCCTCTGAGGATGGCAGCAGCAGGAGCAGGTAGGGATTTGACAGGGCAGTGAAAAAGGGGTGGGCGGGCAGCAGAGGAGGTGGAGGGCAGACAGTGGGCAGAAGCTGGTAAGACCCCCCCCCCAGCACAAACTGGAAAAGCGAACCATGAACCAGGGATCTGTGGTGGTTTGTGATTTGCGACAGTTTTAAAGTTATAATTGGGTTAACACATAACATGTGTTAACAAGAGGAAAAGGGAAAGCTCCAAATCAAGAATCAATGCAGTTCTGGAGAAGAGGACAATAAAAGAAGAAGAATATAGATGGAGGAAGAAGAAGATTATTGCAAGAGGTCCCGCCTGATGGTGGGGAACACAGTTAAATTGTATTTTGGTTTGTGTATTTTATGTTTATGTTTATGTTATAGTTATAATAAAAAAAATTCAAAAAAAAAGTTATAATTGGGTGGGGTGGTAGTAGTAGTAGTAGTAGTAGTAGTAGTAGTAGTAGTAGTAGTAGTTTGTTTGGGTTCCCTTCCAAGAGAAGAAGAAAGATAAATGATATCATGCAACAATTGACTGATTACTCAAAGCCTAGTTAAGAAAGAAAGCACCCAACACAGTTGCAAACACACACAGCACTAAATGAAACTGAAACTAAACAAGCCAATGCAGCATCTACCCTAAATGATTCCTCCTCCCCACTTTTTCTGCACATCTTTTAAAAAATTTAATGTTCTGAATTTTCTTTTCCTCCCAGAAGGATTTGGTTCAGTTCTGATCTGCGTCAGAACTGGGCTGGGGCGGTTCACTTTGATCTGAGGCATGTCCAGGTTGACACAAGCAGTTCCAATCTGACCCAGAGTTTGGCATTCATACAAAGCTTGTGCTTAATGCTAATGGGGAAACAGTGAGGATGTTGGAGATAAGGATGAAAAGGAAATTGTTGGGATCATCTTTCTTTACACTAATATCTATTCTCACCTGCCTTGACTGGCACCAAGCCAATATGCACCCCTCTATCCATGGGGGGGATAGGTTCCAAGCCCCCCCCCTGTGGATGCCTGAATGAATAGTAGTTAACACATTAAAGAGACCAAGTTTTGTGGGGGGGGGGAAGCGAGAGGAGGAGATAAATGCATGTGCACACTGAGGGCTTGGATTGGTGACTGTGGACAGCACAAGATGGGGAGGAAGGGGGAAAGGGGAAGGTAAATGCACATGCGCACTGCCGGCTGGGTTGGAACAGTGGCAACTTCAGACAGCTGTAACTGGATACTGGTGCCATGAATACAGGCATCTTGCTTTATGATTAAAGTGGTTCAAAAACACTTTCATCAAGGAGAAATTGCATAAATTAGTAAAGACATGTACAAAATGCAGATGTTGTGGGAAAAATATACTCAAGTGTCTATGTGGGAAGTAAAAAAATCTCACAGTTTTATATGACATTGGGATGAGAGTGCTGTGGGATTTTGAGAAACACACTGGTATTACCTACTCTTGCATTTGTATTTTGTAATGCCCCCACGGCTCACCCCTTTTATAACACTGGAATTGCGACTGACAGATTTTCATATACCTAGTTGGAAGGATCTGCAGTTCAAATTCCCTACTCATGATGTCCTCACCATACCTTGTGAAATTTTGCAAGTTTAACTTGGCTAGTCATAAATGATTTTATTATATAATATAAAACATTTTGGAAGCTGAAATTTTAAAACATTTTTAATCCAGTTATATTCCCCCTCCCCTTTCCATTTTATGCATTTTAATTTGGGGGTTGTATTCATATTATCTGATCTTTAAAATGCCATTGCTGAGATCTAAACTCTTTGTGACTTAGGAAGTTCTAACTTCTAATCAGAATCTACTGTCATTATTACCTTGCATTTAAGGCTCCAAGTTTCTAACAAGATGCTGGAAATAACAGCCTAATAAAATTGCTACTAATTCAGGCTGAAGGACAACTTTGGTTCTCTTTGAAGACATGAGGAATTAAAATGATCAAAAATAAGTTTCATTATGGTTCCATTGAAATAAAAGGGGGGAGCTGTATGGCCATTACAAAATACAAATGCAAGAATAGGCAATACCTTTATAGACCAATAATAAATAATAAATATTTTTATTAGTGGTCTATAAAGGTATCACCCATTCTTTCATTATGATGAGAGTAAAGGCAGACCCAGTCTTGGGTTGATGAACATTTTCAGCCCATTCCACAAGCCAGTTAGACAAAAGCATTTGGTGGGTTTTGGATAATACTGTCTTTTGCATTCAAAAATAACATGATGATATAGTATGTAGAATCCTTACTGGGACCTTTGGTTTTGTCCTTCTAGTCAGTTTCCTTTGTCACATTACTAAACTAGGGAATATATCAATTAACAAAACAGAGTAAGTCAGTTTAACTTGTGTCAAGAGCTTGCTGTGTTCTCTGTAGCTTCAAAATGCCAGAAAATTGCAGATGATCTTAAACTCCTTCCTTCCTTCCTTCCTTCCTTCCTTCCTTCCTTCCTTCCTTCCTTCCTTCCTTCCTTCCTTCCTTCCTTCCTTCCTTCCTTCCTTCCTTATCTAGGCATTCTCAAAAAACAACTCCAAATCTAGAGACCAAGTTTGGAATAGCGGAGATTAAGCTGCCTGGTGGAAACTCAAGAGAGATCAGGCCACAGAGTTTCCTTTGGGAAGGTGTTCCACAGCTGCCATACAGAGAAAGAAATGTCTTCTATGCCCATCTAACCTCTTGTGGTGGTACAACTTGTAAAAGAGTTTCTGTTGAGGATCTCATACTTTGGACAGGTATATGGGAAGAGTTGGTCTTTCAGATAGCCTAGCCCAAGACATTTTGGATTTTACAGATCAAAACCAGCATCTTGAGCTTAGTGTAAGGCAGTGCTGTTTGCTCAAGACCAGGGTTACATGGCCTTTGTGGTGCACATCAGACAACAGTCTGGTCACTGCAGCTTGCTCTAGCTGTAGTTTCCATATACTTTTAAAAGGCGAAAGGGTCACAGACAGTAGTCTAATGAAAAGGTAATTAAGCCATGAATAATTATGGCCAAGTCTGGGGAGGGGTGAAAATGGCATACAAGCCAAAGCCAGAGCAAGTAGCTACTGGGCCCAGCAGCCTCTTGGCTCTCCAGGTCCAATTTAGTCCAAGAGCAGCTCCATGCTATGAACCTGGTTCTTCTGGGGGATACAGCCCTATGCAGGCTTTAATCTGAATCCCTGGTTGCTGTTGTTGTTGATGATGATGATGATCATCATCATCTTAGAACTGCAGAGCTGGAAGGATGATGATGACCAACAAAACTACTGTCTTATCTAGATTAAACCTCAATTTGTTCACCCACATCTAGTCCCTGAATGCAGCTAGACACTAGTTCAGGACTTCCACAGCCACCTTACAGTCACTTTAAAAAGAGAGATAGAGCTGGGCATCATCAGCACAGTAGGGAGACCCAACCTGAAAACTCTGGTTGACTTCCCCCAGTGGCTTCCTGTTATGTTAAAAAGCATAGGTGGCATTACTGATATTCTATACTGTGGTTCGGTGTCTTGGAGTGCATTTGGAGGCTCATCAAGGGATAGGTGGATTGGTAGGTGGAGTGAACCTTATTGTGCAACTAACTGGGGGCAGGATCTAGTCTATGGGTGGGCAACTGTAGCCCTCCAGATGTTTATACTGCGAATGAGGTGATGGCACAAGAAAGGTAATTAGACCAGAAAAAGAAAGGCATCGATGTGAATCATCTACAAAAAACTACTCATAAATTTTATATCCTCCAACAGAGCTTCAAAAAGTTCCTCTTTTTTTGTACTAAAATTCTCAGAATCCCCCAGACAGTATTGCTAGTATTGCTTTGCTGGCTGTGGGATACTGGGGCTAACAATTAAAATTAACTTTACTGAGCTCTGGGTATCAACTTGGATCGTATTTCTCCCAAGACAGACCTGATTTAAATGTTGAAGTTGGTGCAGACATTCCTATTGACTTTAATGACTTTCAGGGCTGGTTTCAATAGATTCAGGAAAGAGATGTAATCTAGAGCTTAACTCGGAGTCAAGCATTGCCCATTTGGTTGATTTATAATTGGCTGCTTTATCAAGAGAAGGACAACAACTCACAACCACCAGTTATTGACCTGTCCTTCCAGGACTCAAGGATCTTTTTCTAAGTCCTGTGAATATATTCCTTGGTATGACCGGGGGAGGGAGAGAGGTGTTTTTTTTTTTTTGAAACTTTCAGTTAATACTTGGGGAAATTGCACTTGCTCTTATCTTAATCCCACCTTATTGATAAAAACTTATTTATGAAGCCATTTTATTGTTACTTAGAGAGCTAAAATCCTCCTAGAATTACACGGGCACATTTAATATCTACTGAGTGTTCCTAACTGAAATGTGAACTCAGTTTTGAAGCAGCAATATTGTTTTAATTAGCTACCGCTATGTTATGGAAACGCCAATCATTCCTGGATCCTGGCTTGGGAACCCAAAAGCTATGGTCTGAAAAATTCCATTCCATCTGGTTGATTGGCATACTATAATGATATTCTGCCTAGGTGGGTTTAAGTGATTGTCAGGGTGTGATTGCTGTTTATTGAAGCAATGCCTTGTTCACAACAGCACCAGACCTTTCAATACTTTGGGGTGCAGGAACCACCAAAAACAAACAAAACCAATTGGTTTAAATCAGATCTTAATTGATAACTGACAAGACAGTAGGTAGATAATATTGGAGGGCTAGTATTGTGCAATTTTTGAAGCTAGAACAAGAGAATCATTCAGCTAGTTTGCAAAGGATAAAGACAAATATAGTCTTGGCCATATAGTGAATCCAAGGCAAAGTAGACCAAACCTGGACTTCAATACCACTAATATTAATGAAGATTATGTCTCAGAAACCAATGGAAATCCAGGCATAGGGTGAGATTTGCTTATTGCTTTTAATGCGACAACATTGCAATCCTAACACACACACCCTGTAATAATTAACCCTTACTGGAATTAGCATTCATTCATCTATTAATCATTATTGACATTAGCTGGAATAACCCCACTGAACTGAATGAGACTTACTGCATATTCAGCATTTTATCTGCAAAAATTCAAACACTGTTGGGGTAATAACTGACACTGTTTGTATATGTCTTTTGTCTTACAAGAAGTTTCAAATTCAATATGATAAGGTATTTGGTGACAAACAGATGTATGAGATTACTTCCTATACATCTTGTTCAGTAGCAACAATGAGAAACAAGTACAGGACACAACAGTTTGCTTTAACAAGACATATTCACTACATAACCTAAGATGAATATAAATGCATGCACTCATATTTGTTTCCTCATGAGTCCTAAAACTGCCCCAAGGTCTGGCCAAAGATATTTTGCTGCTTGAGGTGAAGGACAGGAATGCATCTTCTCCATTCCAAATACGGAAAAGGATGGGACCGACAGTTCAATCTTTCTTCAACAGCCATGATAGAAAAGTATCCTCCAATACACCTGAGGCTTCAGATAGTGAGCAGAGGACACGTAGTGTGGTGTTTGTGTTGGTGAACAATTGCATGTCCTGTAAATAACAGCAATTATATTGCTACTTCTCCCCCAATAACTGTATTGGGTGTTTGTTGCCTAATTTTACCTAATGTGACAACTGGCCCTTCCTGCCTGCCTGTCCATCTGCATTGAGTTGGCTTAGAAATAAGCAGATCTACTGCCTCCAGAAGGTGCTCAGCCTATTTTTGACACTGCTCACAGTCACCACCTTAACTCCCTCAGCTGTTGTGTTCCATTCACGATCCCAGCTCTTTTCTCCCTGCACTGTATGTACTGTGAACACTTAACATTCCTTAAAGTATTCTAAGCTGTATATGACATTATTTCAAACATCCAACAGTACTAAGACTTAAGATGGCATTTTAAAAAGAGAGACTTCAATTTAAAATACTCTTTTCTCCACCTCTGATTTCTAACCCTTGCTGTTGAAGTAAGTATTACCAACATTTTGTTGTTGTTTAGTCGTTAAGTCATGTCCGACTCTTCGTGACCCCATGGACCAGAGCACGCCAGGTCCTCCTGTCCTCCACTGCCTCCCGGAGTTTGGTCAAATTCATGTTGGTAGCTTCAGTGACACTGTCCAACCATCTCGTCCTCTGTCGTCCCCTTCTCCTCCTATTACCAACATAGCTGTGTTATTACTGCTAGAATCAGCAGTTCTATTCAGTGTGAAAAGCTGACTGTCTTTGTTTTTAATATTACAATTATTTTTGTTTCTGTCGTGACATGGGGAATGGGGTGTTACTGGATAATGTTAATAATTGGTGATGTGGAACGTAAAGCATGCAGTAAAATGTGGTGTAAGTATTATGGAATTCAGTGAAGGCTCAGTTGCCAGTGTACTTCAGAAGGTTTTCTTAACTAAGGCTCTTCAGAGTCTTGTTTTAAATGCATAGCTTAAAGTCAACGTGGTACCATGTTTAGGGTGTCTAGGCTAACAAATAATTTACAGGACTGAGTTGCCTTCAGCCTGGCTTGTTCCTTTGTGCTGTGCTGCTTTCTTGGACTAGGATGAGACTGTGTTTCGTCTTGGGACTCCATTCCTGGGCTCTTTGGCCTTGCAGAAGGGAATTCTGCAAGCATCTCTGAGGGTCCCAGGTCACTCTGCCATCTGGTTCTGGAGGCTATAAGAGGGAATCCTCTCATGGGGACATGATTCCTAATCCCGAGTGCTTCTATATTGTGTTAATTTAAGGGCTGTGCATCCCCCTCTCCCACCCTTTGATTTGGTTCAGGTACAAATTCAGCTCCACCAAGCTGTAACCAGTCCAATTAGGATAGTCTCCAGTCTCCCTCTGTCTCATTCTGGGCTCACATTTGTCATGATATTTGGGTTTGTGAATATAAAAAACACCCCTTATCACTTGAATGGGGACACAAAAGCATATGTAACTTGGGGGTAATTTTACACAATAACATACAACATGTTCATATGATAAACATCAACAGGTGATTTCACCAGGACCGCTTTATTCAGAGGGCAAAGTGGGCATTTGCCCAGGGCCCACTGTCTGTAGGGGCCCACATGAAGAGGGGGATGGAACGGCCAGAGCAGCAGCAGCAGCAGCAGCTGGCAGGGAGCTGTTGGGGCTGAGAGGATGAGGCCAGCCCAGGGTGGTGGTGCAGTGCATGCAGATGGTGCTCCTGGCTGGCGAGCTGTGGGGGCTGGATGGTGGGCAGATGGTACTCAGCTCCTTTGTGCACCATGTCCTGCCCCCAATGGCCCTCCAAGGCCCCGCCACCACTGCCGTGCTTGGGAAAAATCTGCGGGACCCTCTGGCAAGCATGCCGCCCTCCTCTGCCTCCTCCCCGCTACCCTGGAGGCTGGGTTGCAGCTGCCGTGGGTGCTGTCGGGGGGGGGGGGGCTGATCTTCATGTGCTGGCCGGTGTTGCTGCAGAAGCATGAAGCACACTTGAGGGAGGTGCTGCTGGGCATTGCCGCACAACGAGGAGAAGGGCACCCTCCTGCACCTCGAGGAGCTGCTCTGGGACATCTTCTGGAGCTCTGAGGGCACCGCACCCCTGGAGGTGCACAAAGCTGTCTTCATCCCCAGCTGCCCTGATGGCATCCTGGAGCTCAAGCACTTCAGCCAGACCCACCTCTCCCGACAGAGATCAGGTGAGGATGTGACAGAGTAAAGCCGGCTGGGACATGTGGGGCACTCTGCTTAGGCTCACTCTTCTGAGCAGCGCTCTCAGTTGGGTGGCAGCGGCTGTTCCTTCAAATTGCCCACAGCCCTCCACCTCTTCCTGCACTTGAGCCCGACATCTTGTGATGCCACACAACAGGCAGGCTTCCTTCCATTTAGTGCCAGCTCTGGATTGCAGCCTTGTCATGTTCTGCGCACAACTTTTCCTCTTCTCTGGGCATGTGCAGAGTGTATCAAAGCTCAGCTTTAGGCCTCCCTTGCCTAGCTCTCCCTCATAAGCTAGACTTTCTTTTCATTGTTATGTTATTTGCTTGTTTACTTAAGCATTGTTCACTTGTTTACTACTACCAAAATTAACTAAGCAAGTCAGTCTCATTTATGTTATCTTACATTGTTCATGTTGTGTGACCTATTTAGGTGGGAGGTAAGGGAGAGGGAGGGAGGAGAAAGTCGTCCCCCCTAATATTTTTTGCCCAGGGCCCACCAGAGCCTTGAATCGGCTCTGGATTTTACCTTGCCAAATTGGACACACAGCTTTTCAAAATATGCTTGTTTTACCCTTCCTCTCCTTTTTCCTTTATTTTGAACCACCGTGGTTCACTGCTCATTGCAGGAATTGCCATATTTTCTACTGGAGGTTATGTCTGGAAGCAGGCAAGGGGCTCTCTTCATGCACCAATGAATGGAAAAAAGGGGCCAAAGTGCACCCACACACCAAGTGCTCTTCTGTTGTCATAGTTCTGATCACAACCTCACATACTAGGGAGCTGTGCTTCTGAACTGTAGTCTGATTTGCTCATTTGTTTCTACAAAACTGTGATTCTGTACAGTAATACTGACTGACTACAGGTGAAATCAGGGCTAGAATACACTACTTCATCGCTTCAGCTGAACACTAAATCCAACACATCCCCCCCACCCCCAAACTGTTGTGAAAGTAAACTATTGGCAGCAGTGAGCCAATGCAATCTGTAGTTAGGCTGAATATGGTAGAACATAGTATAAGAAAATATAATCCCAGACAACCTAACTCAAGGACCCTTCCCACACTTTGAGTGATTGGAGAGTAGAAGAGAGATCATTGGCTTTCATTGGAACGAAGAAGCTCTCCGTCTCCTTCATTTTCAAAATTGGTGACAACTCATGATGTGCCCTATGATGTGGTTACTTTCTGTTTCTCCTTTCCCACTTTTCATGACTTATTTAAAAAGCAATATTTTAAAATTCTGAATGTTGAATGTTTTAATGCAATCCAGGACAATCCTGATCTATGCCAGAACTGAGTAAGGTTTTTAGTAGTATCTGTTTTATGAACCATTTTATGAGCCATTTTGGGTCCCTGCTTTGGGAGAAAGGTGGCATATAAAATTAATCAGTCAGTACTGAGATCTGGTACAGATTAGGGGTTCTACTGATGTACTGCCTGATCTGATATTCATCAGTCTCCCTATCTGAGCTGACAGAGATGATCTTGGTCTGGTATTGAGAAAACAGCCAGGCTGATTGTTCTGGGAGATTACAATGTCTAGTCTGAGATGTTCAGAATGCTCTTCATTATGGGGTGGCATATAAATAATATTAATCAGTAATGAAGACTGCATGTATTATTTCTCTTCCGTTTGTGGAGGAAGACTTTGCACATGTGCACTATCACACATTACATGAAGATTCGTGGAACTTTTTGCTGTGTACTTGCAGAAATGCATGACACTGTGCATGTGATGAAGAGATTAAGAATTTTGAGTCATGCCTCAGCAGGAAGAGTCTTCATCATACAAAGACGTAGAGCCTGCTGAAAGCCCCCCCTCTGGAGTTAGTTGAATTATTGTTGGAATCCATAACATCTCCAAGGGACCCAAGTTAGAGCAGGTTGTAAGGAAGACCAGACAGATGTGGCTGAGGGTTCACCCCTCCAAAGGGGGATAGATCTGCAGCAATGTGTCAGGTAAATCCATCTCAAAGCCCCTGAAAGCAGCTGGATCTTGGCTGAGAAACAATTGAAAGCAATGCATCCATAGCTGGTGATCCTCAAGTCCTTATGTTCCTGGAAAACCTGCATCTAAGCTTGGCTAGTAGCGCTTTCTTCCAATTTGACTGATAATTCTCCTGTAGTATTAGAGAGGTCAAACCTCTTGGGAAGAAAATTAATTTCAGCCAGAAGCTAAAGATGGTTAGCCAAATCTTTGTTTCAACTTTCAGGAATCCTGCCTCCAGCCGTAGAGCTGCATTAGGAACCCCAAGTGGTACCCGGAGAATCGCTCTTTGAAATCTTGTCTGGACCCTTTCCAATGGTGTAAAGACAGAGTAGGGTCCTAATTGCACACCATAGAGTAATTGGTTAATTGATTTAGCCTCAAACACTTTTAAAGCTGCTGGAATGTATTGTCCCCCTTTGTTATAAAAAAAATTCAGTGTTGCTGATGCAGATCTCTGTGCGGCTTGGGCCACATATTCTGCATGTGCTCTGTGAGCACCATTTGCTTGGAAGACAACTCCAAGATATCTAAAGACCTTTGTTTGTTCAATCTTGTAGCCATTTATAGTCCATCTGTAAAGTTTTGGTCTTTTAGCAAACACCATGATCTTAGATTTTTCATAGTTTATTTGAAGGCTTTCTTCTTGGCTATAATGTGCTAAGGCACACAGAGCCCTCTTCAGGCCAATTGGTGTCTGCGATAATATCACCGCATCATCAGCATACAGCAGCACCGAGAGGTGTCTGCCCCCTAGCTTGGGGGATGGAAATCTAACTTGCTAAGGGCCACCACCATTGAGTTAATATAGAAGTTAAACAATAATGGGGCCAATATGCATCCCTGTTTGACTCCATTATATGTGGGTACTTTGCTGGATAAATGACCCTCCCGATTGCATCTTATTTTCAGATTTGTGCTTTCATGGAGTTTATAAATGAGCAGTAATAAACGATGATCTATTGCAGAGGATCCTAATTTGCACCACAATTTATCTCTAGAGATGGAGTCAAAGGCAGATTTAAGGTCGATAAAGGCTGCGAATAGGGCTCCTTTGGGTTTTTTAAAATGTATTTTCCAACCAGGTATTGTAAGATCGTCACTTGTTTCAGAGTTGATTTTCCTGATCTGAACCCTGCTTGTTCTTCAGCCAAAATGTTTTCAGCTTTTATCCAGCTTTGTAATTTCCAGTAGAGATGTCTCGCGTAGAGCTTGCTGATTGTGGATAGTAAACTCACTGGGCGATAGTTTGCTGGGTTGTCCTTCTTGCCCTTCTCATAGATTGGGATGATAATGGCTGTACTCCAATCAGATGGCATATGGGCATTTTGGTCTATATATGTAAAAAGATTTGCCAAAATTGGAGCCCACCAACTTATATTTCTCTTTATTAACTCAGATGGGATGCTGTCACATCCTGGGGCTTTCCCTGGTTTAAGTTGGGTGGCCAGGTCAATGACTTCAGCTATTGTTACTGGGGGCCATTCTGGTAAGTTTTTTTTAATATATTCCAGTTGGAAGGTAGGTATCTCCTTACTTGCATATAGTTCACAAAAGTGGGTTTCCCATCCTTTAGCTGGAATATGGCAATCAGCCTGTGCTGAGTGATTGTTTGTTATTGATGATGTGAGGCTCCAGAAGGTATTCATACCTTTCCTCCTAACAGCATTAATAAGTTGTTCCCATGCTGTGTGTTGAGCATTGTTCTTTTTATCCTTGATTAGTTTTTTATATTGTTTTTTAAGTCGTGGTAGGGTTTGATCCTTAAATCAATTGCATGTGTTGTTCCACTGGATTCAGGTCAAATCTTATTATGTGAGTTACTTTTTGGCATTCCCTACCCATTATCCCTCCTCCAGTTTTCAGGATAGAGAGGACCTTTCTCCTATACTTACTGTCATTTTTACTTTTTCATTTCCTGCCAAAGCAGTTCAAGACAACACCACAGAAATAATTGCCAGCATCTCTAAAACAATGCTCTTTTGTTTTGACTTAATTTTTCATGTTTTCTGAATATGTAAACACCATATCCCCAGGGTTAATTTAATGACAGGACAATTCACTCCTTTGGACTAACAATCAATCTAATGAGACATCATAGCTTAAAAAACAGTCTTAACAAATTCAAGGACATAAACCTGTGACAACAGGACAGAGTGTGTATAAACTAATGTAGTTCTTCCCAACTTGTTGGTCTCCAAATAAAATTGAACTACAACTCCCAGACTCCTTCCAGATGGGTCATATTGGTTCGGGCTCCTGGGGACTGAAGTTCAATAACATCTGAGGAGCCAAGTTGGGAAACCACTGGTCTAGCAGTAGCTATGGTTGAGTTTGGAGGCTCAGGAAATATGCTTTTGGTTCTCTGTCCATTTAATGTATTGGGTTGAAGGAAAGAAGTTGTAAAACAGAGTAACTTTTTTTTAAAAAATGACATTTCCTGTGCTCGACAACAGAAACAGGAAAGTAAGCCTGGTGTAGTGGCAGGAGATGAGTAGAAGCCCTCCCTCTGTGAAGCTCATTGGGGTACCTTTGGGCAATTAATGGGCAATCACCATTAATCTTGGGTCAGTGGCTAGCAATACAGAGTTGATGTGAAGACTGAAATGGAGGATGTACATATCTGTCCTTAAGTTCCTTGGGTAGAATGTCAGAATATAAAAAGAGCAATGTCAGAATATAAATTAGTACCTTCTTTTTCAACAGTGTGTTCCCAAGTATCTGTTCTTCATGTTTAATGAGATAAACTTGATAGCATAGCTCAGATTTCCCCAGCTGGGTCCCTCCTATAGATGTTTTGTACTGCAGCACCCACCATTCTTCATCACAGGCTATGCTAGTTGTGACCAATTAAAGTTGCAATCCAAAAGATCTCCAAGGGACCCAAATTAGAGAAGTCTCGTATAGCACATGGGCAATAACCATGTACTCAGGTGACTAGTGAACACATGAAGGGGAGGTTGAGGAACATTCACCATCCCCTCTTCTGTACAGAGAATTTCCCAGTGCAATTTGTGCTTTGATTCTCTCTGATGTCTGTAAAACACATGGTGGTAGTTGCACCAAAGGATCTTATATATCCAAGTGTTGCCCACAGATGGGCTCTGTACATAGTGAGTCTTAGCTGAGACATTTCCATGTGAAATATAGAAGGTCAGATGAATGCATGGAGGCTATGGGAAGGCAGAACAAATGTGGCTTTGTCACTGGTTGCCTGAACGGAGTTAGTATCTTGTTATATTTCTAAAATCATAGAAGTGACTCACGAGCAGGACTTTCATGTGGGAGGATTTAATAAACCTACATAGTAAGCATGTGTCCTTTATTTAGATTGAAAAATTCTATGAATGGCTCTCCATTTGCTATTGCCCTGAATGGAGGAACCTATTTCTGCAGTGACTCTGTGCTCCATCAAAGCTATAGTCCTTTTCTTTTACCTGGATTAACCCTACCGCTAGGCAGAGTGAAGTGGTTGCCTCAGGAAGCAGACATCAGGGCAGAACAGTAGTATCCTCACAGCTGTTGCTCCTAAACATCTCAGCTGTTCCTCTCTGTTGGAGAATTCAAAAACTGCATTAAGCCACAAAATGTATCTTAGGAGCCCTAAAGTCATCTGTTCTCTGAGATTTGGTAGAGGGCATTACCCATGAAAAGTACTGAAGTAATATTCAATGGCCACTCCAGCCAGCTTCTGTACGTGGAAACAGGAAGCGGGCAACTTTTCTTCACCACGCACATTTTAGACCAGACCTATCCCCTTCCTTTCTCCTTGAACAGTGTGTAAAAACCTTTCCACATCACAATCATTACTTTTGGTTTCTTCCAATACAGCACTTACAGTTATATAGTACTGGTCATATGATGAAACTAGGGAAATGGACAGCAATGCTAAAGTAAATTATATTGCTGGGTGACTTTCAGAAAATAGCTAAATCTTCTGAGCTATTCAGCAATTGGGCACTTAGCTACTATGGTGAATTGTGCTCTATAAATACTAAAACAGATCACTCAGGTAGGATTGAGTTATTCTAATGTTTAACAGAACAGACAGGCAAGGTTGCTGTTTTTCATTAAAGCAACCTATAATTTTAGCTAATAGCATTGCTTCATTTATACCTTCCCACTTCCCAGTATATGCTGCATGAAGAATGAAGTTCTCAGTAATACACAAACATAAAAAAAAGTGTCTATTCAAACCACATTAAAATGATTTAGCCATGAGGTTTGGCAAGTGTGACAAATTGTGTGACAAACTGTGTATCATGACTATGGTCGGGTAGAAGTAAATTTTTGGAAGGTTAAGAAAGCTTTGAGAAGAAATCAAGGAAAGAATAGAATTAATTGTGTTACCAGCACTAGTTCTAGAGTTTTGATAAGGAACACAACATTTGACTTTTTACAGTATTGTTGCCATGCGTTTACAGTGCTGTTGCTGAGCTGGGTAGTTTCCAGACCACTAATATTCCTGGAATTTACTGAGGCTGAGGCATTAGATAACATGATTTGAGATGGGCATGAACTCAAAAATGAACTGGGAAGTTTGTGGGAGATTGGTGGTTCATTGGTTCAGGTTGGTTCGGGTTCATCAAATCTAACCAACCTGAACCATGATTTTGTTGTTGTTGTTGCAATGTCACAAACTTTCTGCTTTGTTCCCCCCCCCCACCTCCACACCTGTCCCTGCCCCTTTCCCATTGCCCCGTCGCCTCCCTACCTGGTCCTGTTGCCTCTTCCACCATTGCCCCCATCTTGAGAGACAGCGGCCTATCAGCTGATAGACAGGCGCATGAGCAGAGACAGCAGGCCTGGCTCCCAGAAGAGAATCTGGGCCACTGTCTCTCAAGATGGTGGCAGTGGCAGAGGAGGTAGAGGAAGGGGAGGAGGCAACAGGCCCAGGTAGGGAGGCGATGGGGGCAGTGGGAAAGGAGTGGGGGCAGGCTTTCAGGGTGGGGTGGCATTTGTTTTCCCTCCTCCCAGGCATGAACTTTTTCAAAAATGAACCAGTTCAAGGTTAGTTTTTTAAAAAAGTTTGGATGGTTCATGGTTTGTGGGTATCCATGAACCACCATTTTTGTGGTTCGTGCCCATCTCTAATCATGATTTTGTAGCCATTCCACTCACCTCCACATAGGTTGTCTAAGTTCATCGATTTTTAAGTGCTCTATTAGAAAGCAGAGCCAGAGGTTTAAAAGGCACCCCATTCTTTCTTTTTCTTTCTCTTTCTTTCTTTTTTGGTAGGGGAAAAGGTAAGAACAGGGAGTCTAAAAGCATGTCTTAGGTCAAGTCAGCAGTTGGTTGTGGGCAGAAGGTTGTGGAGCATTGCCTTCATTCCCTCCTTCCTTTTTTGCCTTTTAGAGGACTTTCACGTTTTGTAAAACAACAACAACAAACAAAATGTTTGCAGTACTTTAAAGAAAAGATTTAGAGGTGGCTGGCACGCACACACACAAAAACCCTGTCTGAAGCTTCATGGGATTACTCCCCTCTACAAATGGACAATTGTGCCTACATGTGTGTGTGTGTGTGAAAATAGTTGTGCTCCAGTGCAAATTTTTGCTCGGATTTCCCAATTTTGATTGGGATTCAGGCCCATATTGGACTGGATCAAGTCCAAATCAGTCCAGAAAAGTTAAGGCCAAATGTGAATCACCAGATTGGTTCTAAACAGAATCAGACAGCACTTGTACCACTCTGAAGCATATGAAACCTCATTGCAAAGAAAATGTTTCTAGAGAATAACAATAATAACTATAGTAACATCTTCAGTATTTCTTTTCAACCTTCTCATACAGATTTAGAACCTTATTTCGTCACCTGTGGACTGCATTATAAATAAGGTGATCTGTGGACTATATTAGAACAGGAAAATCTATATATTTATATTATCCATACCTTCTCTATCTCTCACACACACATGCATACACATACACAAAATTTATGTCTGTCTGTCTCCAACTGCCTGGCACTTTCAGAATTTCTGCTTATTTGTGAGGGATTTTAATCTTTAAAGGATTAGTAAGGAAGAGAGTTTTTAAAAATTCATCAAAATGGCCTGTCTTTCCATGTTTTGAATTTCAGACACCATATGTGGTTCTATAAATTTCACAATGGCGACATTTTGAATAATTCTTTACATTTTATGAAGATTCAAACATTGACCTAATAGATAGTGAAAACCATAATGTTACAAAGCACTTAGAGGTGATAGCTTAATACAAATGGCCAAAGGGGGCCATGATTAATAATGCTGTTGAGAGTAATTGCTATAATTAAGGTGCTATCATTTAAGTAAAAAAAAAATTTTATCTTTGAAAATTCACTATGAAGAAAAGTGAAAAGACACTATGTAAAGCTGTGACTTACCGTATATCCCTTCTGTACCTTTATTTTGGATGACATATCTTGCACTTAAATGATAAAACAACACCCCCACCCCCCCACCTCCATCTTCAAATCTATAGAACTAATAGATCCACACACCGCACCTTAGTGACCAGGCTGCAGAATGTGTGTTTCTGAACTGTCAAATTTTGCTGCCTAGGTTGGTTTTTGTTTTAATTATTTTATGATTTATAAAATGCTGTTATTTATGCACAGTGAACCTGGTCCAAAATCCAGTGGGACAAGCTGGATGTATAGAAGAGCTCAGGGCTCAACAGAGGCATTTTTCATTTCTCCTTTAAAAAAAAAAAAAAATCTACCAGTTATAGTTGGTTAAAAGGTTTCCAGGAAAGCCACAGACCTAGTGCACTGTAGTGGTCTACATGAACGATAAAGCCTAAGACGATGTCAAATACAGTTGCAGCTTACTGACTGGGTGTAAATTATGGAAGCTGTTGTTGGCTGCAGCTACAGTATCAAGATAGAAAGGTAAACCTTGATGCTGGCCAACTTTATTCTTCCATAAGCCATGTGTTTACATTAGAGGTAGGCAAACTACAAATGTCTGGGGGCTGCACACACCCGTTGCTAGACATTTCAAGGTTGTACCTGGACTCCTTCTCTTGGCCCCTCCCAAGCCCCCCCTTTTCTGTATATAAAAGTGTTTTTTAAAAAAACTGAAAAAGACTCTGGCATCCTCTAGTGGCCATTTTTTAAAAGGAGGTCTGTCAAAATATGGCACAATTACCGTATTTTTCCATGTATAAAACAACACTTTTTCCTTAAATAATTTGAGAAAAAATTGAGGGTCGTTTTATACACAGAAGGCAGCTCTTTACCACTGCCTTTTTGAAGGCACTGGGCTTAGCAAAAAGGAAGGGGAGGCGTTGCTCCCTTCCTTTTTGCTAAGCTCCCTGCCTTCTCAAAAGGCAAGGAAAAGCGGCAGTCACTTTGACAGCCGCTTTCCTTGCCTTTTGCCAAGGCACGGGGCTTAGCAAAAAGGGAGCCCTTTGATCCCTGCTTTGTTTCCAATCAATCTGGATATGTCAGAAACGTAGGTAGGGTTAAGCTAAGAAAACTAATACTTACAGATCCTTATAAAACATGTTGATCTGTACCATATCTGGGAGAGATAAACCATCATTAGAAACAAGAATTTCTTAAGTGGTGAGAACATCTGACTATCTCAGCAGGAGCTTTTAACACTTCCTGAAATTTGGAAATTAGCTTGCTTTGTTTTGTGATTGGTCAGCAGGAGGTAAGTCCAGGCTTTGTTAGCAAGCATGAGCACTACATCAGAAAGATCTGCATGAATCACAGCTCTGGAGCGATAAGGATTTCCAGCTTCTAAAGACAGGCTGTCTGTGATGTATTATTTGACACTCATATGTAATATCCACTGAGTTACACGGAGATTTTTTCGGTAGCCTATTTTCTTCCATTCCTGCTACAAGGAATCTGCTGACCTCCTGGCCCCACATGGAATTCCAACATCCTTAGAATATAAAAATTGTTTTAAAAAAGTGAGGTTGGATGAAATGGAGTGGGGGCTACTTACTCAGTACTGATGATCATAGGGGGAAAATTGCTTTCAGTGCTTTGTTTCCTAAGCAAGCTGCAGGGAGCATCTGGAAAGGCCAAGAGAAAAATATTTGGAGTAGATGAGGCTATGGGGGTAGCATTCCCCCCCCTCTATTTTCAGAACAAGGTAGAAGGGTCCTCACCCCATTTCTTTCCTTCCAAATGGTGGTAACAGACAGACTGGCTTAAATCAAAGCCCTTTAACAGCATTTCTGTTCTAAACCTTTTTGTCATACTGAAACTGAAGGCACACAGCGGATCCCCCTCCCATACATAAACGTGGGGAAGGCTAGTTAGTCAGCATGACCTCCGCTTGCCCACCAGTGATCAAAGACATTTTTGAACTCTGTACTGGCTTGAGGCAGAGTGAACCAGTTTGTTCCTGCTTCCAACCCTCTCTATTCTAGGATATGTCTGTTGCTATCTTTAAAACACACAATGAGATATTTTAAACCCTGAGCTGTGTTTCTACAGCTTTCCCCATGGTTGTTTTATGCCTTGCCAGGCTCTTGGGTCAGATTTCCCCCCCATTATTCTCCTCATTATGCCATCTGAGATGAACAATGCAGGTACTTCAGAAAAAGTTTAATTATGGTTTATTTAAGAGGGTAAGAAAACAGTGAAGGAAAGATCACATGGTATGTTCTCATAAAGAAAAGAATGAGGCTTGCATTATAGTGGAATACTGGCAGTGGTGCTTCTCAGACATGAGAAAGCTGCACAACACATAGTTGACTTTCATATGGCATAACAGCATCCCATTCCTTGAGATGTCCAGGCCAAAATATGAGATCAAGGGATGAGCCACTGTGATGTCAGAGAAATGGGGAAGGCATGGGTGGGGTGGTGGTGGAATGGATTCTGAGGGAGCTGACTGAAGAATGGTCATGAAAGAAATCAAGGGAAATGGGTTCAAGATCCAGGTGAAAATCTAACCATGTTTATAAGAAGCTAATACTAATACTCAACCCATCAGCAAATGTCCCCAGTTAGCGACAGACAACCTTAACAACTACTGTCCCATCACTAACGTACCATTCCTGGGCAAGGTGATCAAGAGGGTGGTAGCGAATCAGCTTCAGACCTACCTGGAGGAGCAGGCCTGCCTTGACCCATTCCAGTCTGGATTGAGGACAAGATGGGGTACTGAGATGACACTGGTTGCGCTGCAAAATGACTTTTTAAGGGAAGCAGACAGAGGCAGATGCACCCTGTTGGTACTCCTGGATCTCTCAGCACCTTTTGATACAGTCAACCACAGTTATCAACCATGGAGAGTGTCTCAGAGATTGGGATTGGGGGCCTAGCATTGAGCTGGCTCTGATCCTTTCTTGAGAACTGTATCCAGAGAGTTCAGCTAGGGGATGAGGTGTTGCCCCCTTGGACCTGAGGGCATGGGGTTTCTCAGGGGTTGGCGCTATCCTCAATGCTGTTTAACATCTATGTGAAGTAGACATAGGGACAAATTAAAAAATGAATCATGATATTCATTAAAAATCACTGATTCGTTAAATATTTGTCCCTTCATATTCGTCAGTTCCAGAGACCCCGACAAATACGAATGGATGAGTATTGCCCCATTTTTATTGTCCCCCACAGGAAGAGAGGGAAGGCTAGCCATCCCTCTCTTTCTATGGCCTTCCCATCCTACCGATGGGCCCACCGAGCAGCTGATTGGTGGGCCGATAGGTAGCCAGCCAGCCCCACAACCACTCACAGCCACAGCCTATCCCCCGCCCCCTTCCTCTCCCCACCTTAACCGCTGCCACCATCCGCCACCGCCCGGCACCGCTGTCATCCATCGCCACCCGCTGTTGTGGCCTCCACAGCCATGGCCTGCAGTAAGGGACACTGGCTGCCCTTTGTAAAGATGGCAGCTGCGGCTTCATTTAGGGTAGGGAAGCTGCAGCTGCCATCTTTGCAAACGGCAGCCCGGATTCCCTTAAGGCAGGCCATAGCGACAGAGGCCAGTGCAGTGAGCAGTGGTGGATGGGGAGTGCGGAGGCCGCTGTGGCATAGGCTACAATGGCTGGCGGTGGCTGGGGCGGCGGGGGTGGGGCGGCGGTGCGGGGTGGTGGGGGCGGCACAGACTGCGGCTGCCAAGGTAGGGAGGTGACAGGGGCAGGGGGGCAGGCTGCAGGGGTGGGGGTTCAGCTTTTTAAAAAAAAGACAGCCTGTGGCTGTCTAACCCCCCAACAAACCGACTAATAAATTTATGCTTTGTCGGTTCATGGGGAGGAGCTTCGTGCTTCATGCTTCGTCAACTTTGACGGATCATGAAGCAGGACAAATTGCCAAAATGGCGATTCGTCCCCATCTCTAATGTGAAGTCATTGAGGGAGGTCATCAGGAGATTTGGAGTAAGATATCATCAGTACACTGATGACATACAACTCTATCTTGGTAATTTGGGCGTTCTTCTGGACCCAGCTGTTTCTTGGGAGTCCCAGATTGCATCCGTGTCCAGATCAGCCTTTAACCAGCTTAGGCTAATCGACCAGCTCTGCCCCTACCTAGACAAGGGTTCCTTCAGGACTTTGGTGCAGGCTCTGGTCATCTCTCAGACTGACTAATGCAAGCCTTTCTACCTGGGGCTTCACCTGGGCCTGATCCAGAGACTTCAGTGAGTCCAGAATGAGGCAGCCAGACTGGTTGTTGGTGTGAGCAAATTTTATTGTATCACTCTGGTCCTGGCTCGCCTACATGGTTGCCTGTTGCGTCTCGGATCAGGTTCAAGGTTTTGACACTCACGTATAAAGCGATCCACGGTTTGGGCCCATGTTACTTTTTGGAGTGTCTTTCTCCATTGTCGTCTGCCTGACCCACTAGATCATCTCAGGCAAGTTTCTTCCTGGCTGCCACCCTGAGGGAGGCCCACAAGAGGTAGGGCTTTCTTCATGGCGGCTCCAACTCTGTGGAACCAGCTTCCAGGGGAGCTTTGCCTGGCCCCTCTCCCTGTGGATATTTAGGAGGCAACTAGTGATGTGGCTTTTCAGGGAGGCTTTCCACACTGACCCCAGTTGATCGTCCATTCTTTTTCATCCCCTCTAACTGGTTCCCAACATCTGTTTTTAATGGTTATTGGTTAATTGCTTTTATTGTTTTTTTTTTATTTTCTGTTCTGTATCACACTTTTTTGTAAACCACCCAGAGTAGTGCCTTGGCACTAATGGGGGTGATATATAAATCAAAGAAATTGATGGATGGATGGATGGATGGATGGATGGATGGATGATAAGTCAATATGGCAACCCAGAGAAAGCAGGGGGAAAAACATACCTTATTTCCAGCTGTATAGGTAGCATAATGTGCAGCTATAGCAAATGCTCCCACTCCCACTAGAGCTTGCATCCTGCATGGCCTTGCCTACAAGACTTAGGACACATTTTTTTCAGGCTGCACACTTTTGTTAGGACTTATGGAAGGGTCACCATGAGCCAATTGGGTATTTGTTGGTTTTGCTTTGTGGGGCCTGTGCCATAAGAAGGCGCATGAGTCATAGTGCTGCCACTCCACTTCTTGCTTTCCTCCAGATACCACAATGAGTCCAAATATATGCACCCACAGACTCTTTTTCCAGAACGCTTATTTTACTTGTGGATTTTTGATGCAAAAATGTTTTGCAAACACAATACACAAACAAATAACTTTGTGTTGAGGTAATAACTCCAGGTGCCAACTGGAAATGGTTGCAGCTGGATGCCATGGCCAAGCTATGAATGTACCTCACAGAGAAAAATAATAAATGCTCCTTATCTATTGTTGCTTGTCCTGAGATTTCTCTCCACCTTGGAGACCCAGGGAAGCACAGCAATTCCCTGAGAGTTCAGTCAGCACCCAGAGACCTGACAACTGTACTCTGAACCTTATATGCGATTTGCATGTCCTATCTAGTACCGAGTTTTACTCAACCCCATCACAGTCTTTAGTTGAACCAGACTTAGTTCCCTATCACAACCTCTCCATAAAGCATGAAATTCTGTAATTTTATTGGTGTGGGTAAATTCTCCCTCCACCAATGATGATCACAAGTATTCCATATATACTTGCTGTGAATAATTTGCCATTTGGTGGTCATCCTTCTGGTGATGAGCCTCTCTGTACTTGCTAGGCTGCCATCTTCAGATGGCAGATACAGAGTCTACCTTTGAGGCCATTACTAACTGAATACAACTTACCAGAGCTTATGTGCCATTGTCATAGCATTTAAGAATCCAGAGTCACCACAGTGCCATGATGAGGCATGCTATATACTATACTACAGTCTACCTGTAGCAGTCCTGTGCTCTTGCATAAAGTCGCCCCAGATCTTACCTTTACTTCTTTATATGGAATGCTTTTATGTCATGTTATATACAGATGTCAGTGGGTTTATGGAACATGATTTCACTAATTAGTGTTTTGCTTGTTATGGTTCTGGGTAAAGTAATAGCAGAGAGCCAGTGTGGTGCAG
Organism: Intellagama lesueurii; assembly: GCA_037013535.1. Classification (NCBI taxonomy): domain Eukaryota; kingdom Metazoa; phylum Chordata; class Lepidosauria; order Squamata; family Agamidae; genus Intellagama; species Intellagama lesueurii. The sequence goes on along the minus strand of JBAJHW010000001.1, from coordinate 120,576,851 downwards.
TGGATAAAAGTGTCAGGCAAGGGCCCAAGAGGTCTAGTACAAATCCCCTTTGGCCAGATAGGGGTTGAGATGGCAAAAGTAAACCAATCCTTGATCATCTCATACTTTTGCAACCCTGTTAATAACAAGTTGGAAATAACTTGACAGTATATAACAATCACATGCAAAGGGCAGATTGAGGGGCTTCCATGCATCCTTAGATGAGTGTGTTGTATTTTGAAATTGTTTCTACCACTTCTGCCCCTCCCACCAAAAAAAGAATAGAAAGCTCAACATTTGGGGATGGGGAACCACATAATTGGAACCATGTAATGAGCCACTCAATGTAAATCCAGAAGGACTAGAATTTAGGCATGTAGGATTCACTTTGTTCTTGGAATCTCCCTGCCTGTTTGCTGTTTACAGTTGAACTGGTAAGACACTGTATAGTTATTGGACTTTGACCAGTGGTTCCCAAACGGTGTGCTGTGGCACCCTGGGGCACCACCAAACCCAGCCAGGGGTGCCACAGAATCCTCAGAAGTACTTCCTCCCTGCCCTATCCCGCATCTTCACACAAAGTACTGTATTGGGGGAACAGTGGCCAGTGGCCAGTAAATCAAGGGTGTCACGAGTCAAAAAAGTTTGGGAACCACTTGATTTTTACCTAGGATCTTCCTCAGTGGGCTTTTGTTATTCTCTAGTAAGTTTCTTTTTGTTCCTAGGCCTTAGCTTTTTTCCTGTGGATTCTCTTTGTTTGGTTCATCTTTTTGTGGGGAAGTTTCTCACTACCAGTGCACCAAGAAATAGGCATATATCAGCAGATTCAGATCTCCTTTGTGCCCAGCCCTGATATTAATGCACTGCCATTTCCTCGAATATGATATAATTGTATAATTGGTGAGTGCAAAGGTTTGAAGACTTTCTCATCTCAAAATATGAGAAGATTTAGCACAGATTCTAGATGTTCTGATAACAATTCTATCCTAAGGAGAGAATCTTTTCAAAAAGAACTCATTAGATTTGATTTCTGTAGACTTATTTCATTTAGATCTGTCCCCACAGAAGGATAGCAGTATTCAGTTTTTGTTTTTATATGTCTATTAAATTCTCTGGTTGGAATTTGTTGTGGGCTTTGTTTGTTTGTTTGGATCTTTGGCTTTATTTTCTTTGGCCTGCTTATATAACGTCTTTGCAGAAAATACAATAGAATGTCATTAAATGGTTGTTGAATTAATTGTCATTTGCACAGTGCGGCAACTAGTTGAACTGCACTAGCCCATTTGTTCTGCTTCTTGTTAAAGAGAGCAGAAAGGGATCAGAGGAAAGCTAACACAGTGCAGACTCTGGAAAATGGCATTGAATTGGAGGGTGATTCTGGACCCTTCAAAACCATGTGGATGTGCTTCTTAGTCATAGCTGGGGACTTTCTGTCTAATTTATTGTCAGGTACACAATGGTCTTAATGGAATGCAGGGTCATTAGGTCTCAATATATAGGAAGATCAGAACTATTACTACATGCCTGTCTTTAGCTGACCTTTTTAAAAAAGTGGTCAACCTAACATATATTGATTAAAGTCCCCCCCCCTTCTCTCTCCAGCTTTCAGTGGAAAACTATGTATTGCTCTTTAACTTGAAAGAATGACCTCTAACAATCTGCTGAGGTGGAAATTTTCGAGAAGTCGATAAAGTACATCCTGAGTCTCTAGCTTAGGCCATGAGCCATGGGTATTAATACCCAAAAGGGTTAAAAAAGGATCCTCCGTTGGATGAGTGCAAACCTTCTTGTACTTGTATCATTTGGCATTCCATTGTCTTCCTTGCTCACAAGTACCTGCAGTTTCCCCAGATGAAAGAAGATGGGGAAAAGATGGAGTAGTAGATCATTTACACGTGCCAGTAGTTTTCCCTGCATCTGTTTGGTATCTGACTGGAGCAGATACTTTGAACTGTTCTTCATCAAGACTTTCTTGCAGATTACATCAGTACTATGTGCAATTGGAAATGTTTTTGCCTCAGCCTGCCCTTGGTGAGCAGACAGACGGCCTTATTTATTTGGTAGTGAAGCTGTTGCCATTGCCTCCCCACTTTACCCAACAGATGGAAAGATTTTGGTTGTGGGGCATCTGCCTCCCTGGAACTGGAAGGCAAACAGCCAAGAGCTAAAGACTAGCCTTTCCCTGTATTAGCTGGAGAAGTCTCTGGTATATGTATCATGGAAGGCAAGAGGAAGGCTGGATTTTATCGAAGAAGGAATTAAGCTTTATTATCTGTATTTAAAAGGATAATGGTTTATTGGGGGGGGGGGAAGAAGTTGATGCAACAGCAGAATCAGTTCACAGGATTCTTTGCTTGGACACAACGTAATTAAAAAAAATATCCAGGCAAACATTTCCAAATAACATCACGTAATGAAATAAACATGAATCTCTCATGTGCCTGATAGTCTGACTTGGGGCATGGTTACATTCTTGATTGGGTCAAGGTAGGAGCTGAAGCCCTTTTGGTCAATGTGGTCTCCACAGAGTTGCTGAGGGGACAGGTGATGTCAGAGGGCTAAAGATCAATGCACCCCACCACTCAACCTTCCTTTGACTACCAGGACTTGGATCCAGGCTCCTTTCCATGAATTCTGGACTAAGATCACATCCTCCTTCCCCAGGGTAAAGAGCACTGGGTCCAGTTCTTTTTCAGCCTCTCTTTACTCTTCCATATCTGAGCATGTCAAGGGAGATGAGCCTTTCTGTCTTTCTCTCTCCTCCTCCTCCTTTTTAGCAGGCTTCTGCCAGCTAGACCCAGCCTCTGCCTCCTCATTCAGGTGGAACTGGTCTTCCCCTGGCTCTTCTCTTGCACTGGTGGTCTGCATCTCCTTGTCTGCACCTTCCTCGTGTCCAGCAGTCAGAGTTTGAGTCAAGCTTGCCAGGAATGAGAGTGTCCCCCTCACAACATCACATTTTATGCCTGTTAGTTAGCAAGCATCATTTGAGAGCCAATGTAGAATAGTGAACAACATGTCAGACTAGGACTGAAGAAGTGTGGGTTCAAATCCCTGCTTAGCCAAGGAAACTCATTGTGAAATGGTGAAGGTAGATCTCATATACCTCATATATGTGGAAAACCATAAGTCAGGAAGCAGTTGATGGGGCATAACAGACAGAACACCAGTTGATGGAAAGGCTCGTTGCAAACAGACAAATGGTAAGGAACATTGTCGTGTTATGTGAACAAGTTGGGCACAACAATGCTAGTGTGCTGCTTTTAACTTGCAACCTCACTGAAACTGGTAGAGAAGCAGTACAATTAGGCTATCCTCAGTCCTGGATTTTTTTCACATGTGAGCAAGCAAACTCATGAAAAGTTTGAAACAAAGAATAGAAGCATTGCACTGAGCCTTGTCAGATGAATGCTGAAACAAGTTCTAATCACCTCATCTATTTGTGAGAAGGAACAAACGGCTACAATGATGGCAATGTCTTACATTATGAACAGTAATTAAAAATGCAAATGGAAATCAGGTTTCTTTTAAAACACTGATTTACAGGAGGAGGACAATAGAAAAGTGGTTCAGATCTTGCATTCAAAAACGAGTATGAGATTTTATTATGTTTCACTATCTATAGTCAATCTTTGTTATGCAAAGCACTTTACAGTCTTTCTCACTCCTCCTGCAACAAACTAGTGAGGCAGAAGATCAGAAGATGATCCGACTGCCAGTTTGCTTGACCCTTCTTGGCTAACAGTATCATTTTGAAGAGAAGTGGCTAGGTGAGCCATGGAGACTGCAGATACTCTACTGAGTGAGGGGGAGTACATCTGGATAGCATGAAGAAGGTGTTTGTAAATCCATTCCTGAAGAAGTCCTTCATAACCCCACTTAACAGTAACAGCATCTGAACAGCATCTGATCTTTTTAATTGGTATGAGAATTTGTAGTTCAGTTCCAGACATTCCTGGGACAGGTAGGGTACCAGGATCCATTTCTGCCCCAATTCATTGAAGTTCCAAACATAATCACTCATTTCCTTTTCTCATTCCAGTATTGAATAGCAACATTGAAAGCATGCAGCAAATATTGGATTTATGCAGATATTTCTAGAATCTCCACCTGTCACTGACTACACTCAACAAGGAACACACTCATTACAGAGATCATGTAATGTCAAGCCAATCTAATAATTATTTTACTTATTTACTTTATTTTTATTCAGAATTCCTAGCCTTGTAAATGTTCTCAGAGTAGAATATCTGGGTTCAGTGTTGAAATAAATGAAGTAGGAATGATTAAGCGTGCTTCTGACATATGTGAGGTCTTCTGACTCACTGAGCAAATGCTATCTTCCACCACATACTGTATCTGGACTTGAAAGCAGGATGGCAAGCTTGTCTTTCTGGTAGGCTGGATCCTTGGAGCATTTTGATTGCACACACAGACCAAATGGGAGAAGATTTAATCTTTAAGTAATGTGTTGGAAAATAATAGCCAAGTTTACAAGGACACTCCATGCATTTCATAGCACATCTAGGAGTAGGTCCCAATCTCTTTTTCCTGTGTTTATAGCTATTAGACTAACTCACACTATTTATAACCTCACAACAACTTGTTGCCTAATGCAAAGAATGCCACTCATATCGCATGTATAGATAGTGAACATACATGGCAGTAGAATTCATTTCTGGCAGTAATATGAATCCTCCACTGTACCTGAGGACACCAGGCCACTGAGGGTGGGGGACAGTAGGATATAAAACTCATATCATTATTTCCTGCAACAGTTCTTCATTGGTCACCAACCCCAACAACTGCTGCCTCTGGTGATCACATCATATGCTCTAATAGTAGGGCTGGCCCTGTTCATTAGCAGTTGTTCCTTTCTTACACTCCCTATTGGCCCACCATTCTCTCATCCTACCCATGAATTTCTTGAATAGACTGTGAGGAATCTGACAGTCTCCAAATTACAGTGATTCTAAAGCTTCTTCAGTATAGCACAATATATATTAATTTACCGTGTCCAGTTTACCATATCTGTAATTTGTGTAGCCCAGTGATTCCTTTATTTTGAATATCACTCAGTGTGGCCCCAAAACTGTTCTGGGTACTTGGTTATGAAACTACCAAGTTCAAAGGGTCCTTTCAATTGTGCCCTCTTACCATGTAGAGTCTGTTTTTCCCCCCTCCACTCTCTACAGAGTACTGTTTAATAAATGGCTCCATAAACAACTGAGGACAAAGCAATTTTAATTAGATCAAAGTAATCCAATTTCACTTCTTGTTGTCAACCGGCAGAAATACTTGGCTCTTTCTTCTCATTTTCTCCATGAATAATCTCTTCTTTCAGTTCATTCATCTCTGTCACCTCTCCTTCTGGGAGATGCTGCTTAAGAATTCTATATGGGGTATGGAGCTCAGCTGCATTTCTAGAGCAACAAAAAAAAAAACCTAATTCTCAGTCCCATCTGAACTTAAAGCCTCTGTTGAGAGATCTTTGTGATGACATTATGGGGAGCTTGGACTGCAGACAGAAAGAGTTTGTCATGAGATTAAAAAAAAGACTCCTCAGGAATCTGGAGAGAATGGACAAGAGGAGTGCCACAGGGCTCTATCCTGGCCCAGGGTTGTTCAAAACCTATACAAATGAACTGGATGTTGACTTGTTAGTAGATGGCAAAAGAGAAGATTGTACTTAAACTGAACTGGTTTTTCTCATGTTTTGTTTTTTGTTTTGTTTAAGAGCAATTACATGGGAGGAAGATCCTTCCTTCACAAGACAGCTCTGTCTTGTGTGTCTGAAAAGGGCCATATATGCTATAGGGGTGCAGGACTCAAGCCTGTAGCTGCTCTATGTCTGGGCAGGTATGCAGTCATAGGCCTGCTCTCTTTCTACATCACTCTGCAAGTTAAAAAGAACAACAATGGCAGTTACAAAAATGAGCATTCATTTTTGTACCCAACATTCTCTAGCACACACATTCTACATGAATTGTTCCCTAGTATATGAATGTTTGTGTCTATCTTTCCCTGGTATGCACTGTGGCGTTCACCCTTATTATGTAAAATAGTCATGCATTATTCATGTTGTATGCTAATGTTGTTGAGAGGCGGAGCCGAGAGAGAGATTAAAAGGCGGAGCCTGAGAGTGAGGAGGCAGTCAGAAGAGGGAGTCAGAGTTAGAGAGAGAGAGAGAGAGAGAGATAGTTGGGAGATCTGTGGTGTGATTAGTCAGAAGAGTGAATAGTAACCTGTAAGATCAAATAGAAGATTGTGATTGATGCTTGATAAACCTGAAGAAGATACTGATGAATTATTATAGAAACACCTGTAATCAATAAACCTGTTTTATTTAAAAGACAGTGATGAATGGACCTTCATCTTTCTTGAGCAAAGTACGTTGATTTAGTGTTCAACTGGTGGCAGCGTGTGAAAAGGAGTTTGGTTTGCCTTCATGTGTGCTCTGTGGTTGGAAGATAACCAGGGGCAACAAGGGGCAAACGTCACATGCACCATTATCAGATCCCCCAGGTTCTAAAATCTTCAGGGGAGGCCTTTCTCTTGGTCTCATTGCTCTCGCAGGAATGCTTGGTGTGGACACGCCGGAGGACCTTTTTGGTGGCTGCTCCCAGGTTGTGGAAACTGACTAGGGCTGCCACTTCGGTCCAGAAAAAAAAAAGCTGTTCTCACTCTATGGAATCCCTTATCCATCTAGACTGTCCCCTCATTATGCCGTCCATTATGCCAACCCAGTGCTGGAACTTTGGAATCACCTGGCTAAAGATGACTGAACCTGTGCTGCACTCTCAAAGTTTCGGAGGACATAAAGCATTTGACCCATCATGTCCCACTCTTCTCTGCCCAGAGGAGCAGCCACACCAGTGAAGTCTCCAGTGCCAAATCATGGAGTGCCCCTTGCCGCTTTAGCACTCTGTCAAGCAGGTAGAAAGTAGAGTTCCATTAAGTTGCTACATCCTGGATTAGGTGGTGGATGAGGGCAATCCCAATTTTTCTTTCTTCTACAGCAACAGCTCACTGGCCTGGACACTGTGGCAAAAATGCCCTGCCACCTTTCTGGCCCACTCAATTATATTAGGTATGTATGTGTCTTCTATACCCTGCAGAGCATCCCAAACTACTAGGTTGAGAGTGTGAGCCATACACTGCACCTCTTTCATCTTCTTAGCCTGCAGTGCCCCATTGTCTGTGACAAACAGACCTTGCCTTTCTGTTGCCAGACCCCATTGCTGCAGCAGGTCCCTCAGAGCCTCTTGAATGTTGTGAGCTGTGCGGCTGCCCTCCTTCACAGACACTATCAACGGGGCCCACTTGTATCCTTCCCTGTCAGGGAGAGATTGGCATGTTTTGCCCTTTGGCTACTCCAGATATCGCTTATAAAATGTACCACCCATGCCCTGTCCAAGTGCTGCTGTACCAGTTGCCTGACAATCCAATATAAATCGGGCAACACCCTGTGGCTAAAGGGAATTTGGGATGGCAATTGGTAATGGGGTGCAAGTTTTGCCACAAACCTATGGATACCAGTGTTTTCCACTAGAGAGAAGAGGTGGTCATTCAGGGCTATCCTTTCCCCAAAGCAACAAGTAATCCTGTTTGTTTGTTGTTTTTTTACATTTGCAGAAGGCCTTTTCTTGTAGCTTTCCAAGCTCCTACAGGGTAGGAAGTTATTCTTGAGATGTGGGTCTAGCATTTGCTGCCTCCCATATCTTGCTATTTGGTTATCTACCTTCCTGTTTCCCTGGCTGGTGACTCAACTTATGACCTCTGATGACTCTTGCCCTTCATAATAAGGAAGGCCTTGCCCCTACAGAGCCCACTTCATTGGCCAGCAGCAATGCCTTGTGCTGAGCCTTCAGGTGACTGAGCATGCTACTGTGGGAGATGCATAAGCAAATTTTTGCAGTGCATGCACTTCACCATGTGAGCATCTGTTGCTCACTGTTGAAAATGCTTTCAGATTATTGAGTTCTTGAGAGCTCCAGTTTTTGACTGCATATTCCTGATGAGATTGCTAACATCATTACTAGTTCCGGCAACTGCTGCAGCAAATGCAGCTGGGGGTGGCATGGGTAATTTCAATGTCACATGCTTCTGAAATAGTGCCCACCTGAGTCCCTTCAGCCTCCTCTTTCCCCATGTCAGATGTATATGCACTTGAAGAGCAGTGCAAATACAATGCTGCTTTGCACTGAGAGGTTTGCTGGGAATGGGGGCTGAGGGTAAACCCTTCCTTGCATATGATGAAACATGGTATGAAGATGGAAGACAATGTCTGGTGCTCTTCATAAATCTCTTTCTCAATCACAAAAGTAGCAATACTGAGTCAGTGTCAGTCTGAATGCTGATGCCATCCTTGTTCTTCTCTGGCACATTGGCTCTTTGGGAGAAAAGTGCCTTCTTCTCCATCATTTTTGGCCCCCTGCCCTAGCTGGATTGTACAAAGATATCATTGGAACAGGTTTGAGGTTCACTCCTCTCTGTCTCTCCTTGAACCAGCGAGGCTTCTCTGCCACCTCCTTGGCAGAGACATACACATACATCCTCTTCATTGGGGCAGACTGCTCTTTCATAGAGTCAGTTCTGAACAAGCTGGGTGACAGATTTTGTTTGGGGGACTCATTTAGTAATAGCAGTTGTAGGCTGTCTTTTTCCTCTCCCTCTCCCTCTCCCACTCCATTCAATAGAAGCTGCTGCAGTGGGTGCAGGCAGCATTCCTGCAGCCTTCCCCAAGTGCCTACTTACACTGCAGCTATGCTTCATACTGCATGCAGATTTCAGCCAAAGAAGAACAGTATCTGATTTTGCTGCAGCAGAACAAAAATCTTTCCAATGAAAATCACATTCGTATACACACAGAAGCCGGGTAGGTGGGGCTCGTCAGCCTTGGAAGGCAGCCCATCTAGGAGAAGGAAAACTCCGATTTCAAACCTCCACTGCCTTGTGGCTATATCCACTGATGGAAAAGGCTTCAGGAGTTAACCTCAAGGCAAAATCCGGAGCCGGAGTCCCAGAGGTAGTTCGTGTCGTTCTGGCAACTCCTGCGACGTCGCTGGAACCACTTGTATTGGCTCTTGCCTTTCCATTGGACTATTTCAGCGACGTGGAGAGGGGGGATATGCTGCTTGGGTAACAGCCTATCCTCCATATTATTTTACTGAGGTTTCGTGCTCTGGAGAGGACACTCCAGCTTCGCATACAGTGTCAAAACAACACGGGAAGTAGCAGTTACCGGTTATAAGTCTTTGCTCGATTGGCGTAGAGCATGATGCCAGGGGCTACTTCCGATGGTGGGAGAGGTCATTGCACCTCACTAGGTAGCTACCGCCCACCTTAAGCTGGGCAGTCCCCAGCCAGTAAGGTGCTACCTCACCACAGTCTGTTAACCTCACAGGGTGCGTGGGGTTTAGGGTGAAAGCCAACAAGCAGATCGATAACCCTGCACCATGCAACAATCATAAGAAAACTTCTGCCCTAAAGTTGGGCACCTGGAATGTTCGGACAATGACCCCTGGCTTTTCTGACGACCTGCAGGAAATAGTCGATGTGAGCAAGACAGCTGTCATCGACATGGAACTGAGTAGACTGCAGATGGACATTGTTGCCCTGCAAGAGACGAGATTGCCAGACATGGGATCTGTCAAAGAAAAAAACTTCTCATTCTTCCGGCAGGGAAAACCATTGAATGAGACCAGGGAACATGGTGTTGGCTTTGCGGTCAGAAATACTCTGCTGAGATCCATTGTTCCACCTACTGTGGGGAGTGAAAGAATCCTGTCTCTGCAGCTCCACTCATCAGTGGGACCAGTCACCCTCATTAGTGCATATGCACCAACACTGTCGTCCACAACAGAAGTAAAAAACAAATTCTACGACGATCTGGCAGCTACTATCAAAAAAATCCCCGAGAGAGAGCTGCTGTTCATTCTTGGAGACTTTAACACTAGAGTTGGTGCTGGTCAGAATTCTTGGCCCACTTGTCTAGGCTGTTTTGGCTTTGGGAAGATGAACAAAAATGGCCAATGCTTGCTGGAGTTTTGCTGTTATTATGGTCTTTGTGTCAGCAACATGTTCTTTAATACAAAGCTTCAACACAGAGTCTCTTGGAGACATCCAAGATTGATGCATTGGCATCAGCTTGATTTGATCCTCACTAGACACTCTAGCCTTCCTAGTATTACGACCGCACGCAGTTATCAGGGTGCTGATTGTGATACTGATCACTCCCTGGTGTGTAGCAGAGTAAAACTGTGAGCAAAGAGATTGTATCACATGAAAAAGGAAGGAAGACCACGTATTGACATCAGCAAGACTCGCGATCAAAGAAAAGTGGAGGAATATGCCCAAGCGTTTGAGGAAACCCTTCCAGGCCCGGCTGATGCAAATGCACCTGAACGATGAGAACATTTCAAGAACGCTGTTTATAACAGCGCCTTGTCCACATTTGGCAAGAAGACCGAAAAAATGGCAGACTGGTTCGAAGCCCATTCGGAGGAGTTGATGCCAGCCATCGATGATAAGAGGAGAGCTCTAGCAGCATACAAAACCTGTCCTAGTGAGTACAACTTGCAGGCTCTTCGACTTGGTCGTAGCAAAGTCCAACAGGCTGCCAGGAGATGCTCCAACAATTATTGGCTTCAGCTCTGCTCTCAGATACAGATAGCAGCGGACACAGGTAACATCAAGGGAATGTATGACGGTATCAAGCAGGCTTTAGGTCCAATACAGAAGAAATCTGCTCCCTTGAAGCCTGCTACAGGAGTGATCATCCAGGACCGAACACAGCAGATGGAACATTGGGTGCAGCACTACTCTGAGCTATATTCCAGAGAGAATGTAGCAACCGAAGAGGCACTAAATAACATCGAGTGCCTGCCTGTCTTGGAAGAGTTGGACAGCGAACCAACTTTAGCAGAAATAAAAGCGGCCTTGGATTCCCTCACCTCCGGCAAGGCACCTGGGAAGGATAACATTCCTGCTGAAGTGCTGAAGTGCTGTAAAGAGATAATCACCACCGAGCTGTACAAAATCTTTTGTCTTTGCTGGAGGGAAGGTGGAATACCACAGGACATGAAAGATACAAACATCGTCACATTGTATAAGAACAAAGGAGACAGAGGCGGCTGCAATAACTACTGTGGCATCTCTCTTCTCAGCGTTGTAGGGAAGCTGCTTGCCCGTGTTGTGCTGAAGAGACTCCAGGTGCTTGCAGACAGAGTCTATCCAGAATCACAGTGTGGATTTTGAGCTAATAGATCCACCACTGACATGGTATTCTCCCTCAGACAGTTGCAGGAGAAATGTAGGGAACAACAACAGCCACTCTTTGTGGCCTTCATAGATCTCACAAAGGCCTTTGATTTGGTTAGCAGGGATGGCCTTTTTAAAATACTTCCCAAGATTGGATGTCCACCTCAACTCCTTAACATCATCAGGTCCTTTCATGAGGAAATGAAGGACACTGTAGTTTTTGATGGCTCAACATCAGATCCCTTTGACATCTGAAGCGGAGTGAAACAGGGCTGTGTCCTTGCGCCGACCCTGTTTGGGATCTTTTTTGCTGTCATGCTGAAGCACGCCTTTGGAACTGCAACAGAAGGTGTCTATCTCCGGACTAGATCAGATGCAAAGCTCTTTAATCTCTCTAGATTGAGAGCAAAGACCAAAGTCCAGCTGAAATGCATGTGGGACTTCCTCTTCGCCGATGATGCAGCTGTTGTTGCCCACTCTGCTGAAGACCTCCAACAACTTATGAATCGTTTTAGTAAGGCCTGCCAAGACTTTGGATTAACAATCAGCCTGAAGAAAACCCAAGTCATGGGCCAGGGCGTGGACTCACCTCCCTCTCGACACAAGAACTGGAGGTTGTTCATGACTTTGTGTACCTTGGCTCAACGATCTCCGACACCCTCTCCCTAGATGTCGAGCTGGATAAATGCATTGGCAAAGCAGCTACCACATTCTCTAGACTCAGAAAGAGAGTATGGCTTAATAAGAAGCTGACGGCATATACCAAGATCCAGGTCTGTAGAGCCTGTGTCCTGAGCACACTCCTGTACTGCAGTGAGTCCTGGACCCTTCGTGCAGGGCAGGAGAGGAAGCTGAACACGTTCCATATGTGTTGTCTCCGACGCATTTTTGGTATCACCTGGCAGGACAAAGTTCCAAATAGAGTAGTCCTAGAATGAGCTGGAATTGTTAGCATGTATGCATTACTGAAACAGTGATGTCTACGTTGGCTTGGGCATGTCATGAGAATGGCTGACGGTTGGATTCCAAAAGATCTCCTGTATGGAGAATTAGTGCAGGGAAAGCGTCCCAGAGGAAGACCATAGCTGTGATACAAGGATATCTGCAAGTGGGATCTGAGGGCCTTAGGAATGCACCTCAACAGATGGGAAACCTTGATATCTGAGCGTTCAGCCTGGAGGCAGGCGGTGCAGCATGGCCTCTCCCATCTTGAAGAGACCCTTGTCCAGCAGGCCAAGGCAAAGAGGCAGTCCCGAAACCAGCAAAATCAGGGAGCTGGACAGGGGACAGATTGTATTTTTCTTCAGTGTGGAAGGGATTGTCACTCTCAAATTGGCCTTCTTAGCCACACTAGACACTGTTTCAAGTCCTCCATACAGAGCACGTTACCATAGTCTCTCGAGACTGAAGTATGCCTAATCTAATACACACAGAAACAAAATCTATTAACTTAATCTATCTGTCTATATAGAACAAAATCTTATTCCCCTGCCTGATACACCCCAAAGGGGGCCTAAATCTACTATAATATTTCCCTGTTGATTTATGACATATTAATCTATGAATTTAATATCCTAAATCTTATTCCTAACTATATTAAGTCAACAATATAAAATGAGATGTACAGAATGTAAATATAAGTTGAGGGTTCAGAAAAGGACAAAGAGAAAACTGCTGCAGTGCCAGCTTGCACCAGGACATATCCTAAGAGCAAATGCTCAGTGGATTTATAAGCAGCTACACTCACCTTTCAATTGGAAAAAACAATGTGAAAAAATATCTTCTGGTGTCTGTGTCTGATTCTAGATTTCATTGGTGCAGACACACATCATTTCTTGGTTTTGCTCTCACCCCAGCCGCCCTCACTTGGGAAACACATGGCAGCTTCCATCAGGAGACACTGAGTTCTCTTACTCCACTACCCTTCGTGCCAGAGTACCTTTAAGTTTCATTTCTTAAGAAATTACTCCCAAATGCCTGAGAAACAGGTTTTACCTTCACTTCTTCCTCTCTTGATTTACACCTTCCAGTTCCCAGCATTGGTCATGAGGACGATATGCTGTTAACTGTATATTCTTGGCAGTTCTGATTAAAATGCAGAGTACAAGGATGTGAAACTCAAGTTCATCATAGAAACCCGATTTATATCAGCCAGAATATTTGTTGATTAAGTGCAATATTGTCTGTTCAGCCTGGCAACAACTTACCAAGTCTTCAAGCTCCTTTTAACTCAAAATGGCAGGCACAGACCATACACTGCTGGTGTGTTAAGATCCTTCATCATGACACAATTGGTCAGCATCTAAAATGCTGGGAATGAATGTTCTGTGTGCCACCTCTTCAGGATGGGTGAACTGCAAGGGAAAAGATGTTGAAATGCATCTTTTGTTGCCCAATGTTTTAAGGCTGCTGTTGTGTGTTAAGGTTATATTGTGGTCTTAGTGGCTTCTTAAATGACTTTTTCTTTTCTGAACCACTGCAGTGCCCGGGCTATTCCCTGCCATTTTGGTTCTTTTGCCCACCAAAGTGATAAACACTGACGGTACTTGTATTTTTGAATGTTTATAGTCATAAGGGGTGTGTGTGTGTGTGCACGCGTGTGTGTTTCATGTAGGATCATAACTCCAAGGGTGTGACTTGCACTCCTAATGCCTCCAGCTGTTCTGCTCCTGCCTTTCTTTGTTCTTCTCCCTGTCCTTGTTCTGCGTGCTGATAACCATTCTTGCTTTGTCCTCTATACCCTCTCTTTAAGGGTCTTCATTTCTGTGAAGGTGTGTATCTCGGCTTGTCTAACCTTTTCTCTTTCATTTTTCATATCGTGTTACTATCAAACACTTCATTTTTGTTCTAACCAGCTTAGAAGGTTGCTATCTCTCCCTTTTTTTGTCTCAGAGCATATTTGCGTATTAGTTTAATATGAGAAAGTGGCTGTAGGATATGCCGACCCAGTGTGTTCCATGTGGACTGTTTGTGATTATTCCTCTGGCTTTTTTTTTTTTTAAACACCTCTTTGAACTTTGCAAGACTTGTTTCAGGTTTTCTTTTTATTTTCAAAAAGCCTATACAGCTGTGGAACACATATCCCAGATAGAGCTATTTGTCCACTTTGAACAGCAGGCTATTGGCATGACTCACTGGAAAGCACGCCATTGTCTTTGATTCAACAGGCTCGAGCATTTCCAGTTTGCTGTAATGATCGACTAGAACGATAAAACCCTGGTAAGTTTAATCACAATAAGAAAAGGGCCTTTACATCTTTTCATTTGGAAAAAGGACAAAAAGGCACAATTTATGTGAGAAGACCTATTAATATTGCTCTGACTGTCTGCAAGGCAGCGGTTAGTAGTACCAGAACCATTGTGGGCAACTCTTTCTATACCATATGAAACCTCTGTCCTGGGTTCTGCTTAGATACAGCCCCCATCTTTTCTTCTTCTTCTTTTTCAAATCTTATCCATGTGTGGGTCTATATACAGACCAAATAAATTGGGTTGCTAGAACCTTCAATATTGTCCCATTGATGTTGCTCAGTCCTGGACATGTAACAGTTTCACCAGTGACCCTAGAGATTCTAATATTATGAAAGAGAAAGCAAAGCTTCCTTCTACCAATTCCCCCCATGCATAATTTTACATGTATTTATCATGTCCATTCCCATACATGCCTTCTTGATAAACCAAAGTTTCATTTGCCATTGTTCAGTACCATTTCCTGATCTACAAAATACCTTTTCAGATGCAGCGAGCAGAGTATTCCAATACAATCATACCATTGATTTGTATAAAAGTGTTGCAATAATTTATTTATTTATTTATTTATTTACTTACTTACTTACTTACTTACTTACTTATTTACTTACTTACTTACTTACTTACTTACTTACTTACTTACTTACTTACTTAACTTATATGCCACCCACACTACCCAAAGGTCTCTGGGTGGCTTACAACAATTTAAAGACAGTAAAAAGATAAAAAGATAAAACAATTAAAATACAATTAAAAATACAGTGCTCTAAAAATTGCCATCAGAACCCACAGTTGATATTATTTCAATTAAAAACCTTCTGGAACAGGAAGGTTTTGACCTGGCACGGAAACGTCATCAACGTCGGCGCCAGATGAATCTGACTCGGGATGGCATTCCATAGTCTGGGGGCAGCTGCTGAAAAGGCCCTTTGTCTACAAGCTATCCCTCTTACCTCCTTGAGGGATGGGTCTTTCAGGAGGGCCCCCTGGCTAGATCTTAATTGCCGGGTAGGTTCATATGGAAGGATATGCTAGATTTATTTTCAAACCTGCTCCTGATGATCCGAATATGGAATTCACCTTTTTTCTTTTTTGAACCTATTGCATAGTGAGTCAACGTTTTCATTGAGCTATCTACTAGACCAGTGGTTCCAAAGCTTGGGTCTCTAGATGTTCTTGGACTAAAACTACCAGAAGTCTTTACTGTGCTGGCCAGGATTTCTGGGAGTTGTAGTCCAAGAACATCCGGGGACCCAAGCTTGATAACCACTGTGCTACACCCTTTCCTGCTTGGTCATTACTTAGACCCGATCAACATATCATGAAGTTAGACTTGCTTCCCCTAATGTGTACCACTTTACGATTTCTTACACTGAACCACATATGCCATTTCCATGCCCATTATTCACCCAGTGCCATTCTACATGGTGATGTTTTCTACTCATGTAAGGGCTTTTCACACGACCGTGTTGCATGACAACAGTGAAAGTGAATCTAAATATTATTTCTTTGATATTATGTGCATTTGTTTTGGAAGATATTTTTTATTAGTTTTTAAGAATGTAAAGGATAACATAGAAGAACAAAAGTACAATAAACATTTAGAAATTAAAGTTCAAGAATGTTGCTATGCAAAAAATAACCATAATAATTAAATTGCATGACATCATTTCAAAAGGAATTTCATTCAAGCAGATACACTAGAAACGTACCAAGAAGATAATTCCACAGAGTGGCATGAGAAAGCAGAGTAGAATATGAAGATTAATCTGGTTAATACAGTCGATAAAAGGAAATCCAATGAGTCAGTTTGTCCATAAGTGCTATTTTCCACATGTCACCTTTTCTCTGAACGAGTACCCATTTTTATTTTCACAATAGTATTGTGATGGAAGTTTTACCGGGAGGTAGTGACTAGCCCGAGGTCACCCAGTGAATTTTATGGCAGTGTGGGGATACAGACATAATTCTTCTCAGTATTAGTGCAACAGACTGACTCTCTACCATCTTGGCTCTTAAGTTCTTCTGTTGTCTCCAAGGGAAAGATTGTGAAATCTTCTGACTACTGCAGAACAGTAGGCTGGAATGAAGGCTCTTGTGTATGTGTTTGTGAAACAGAACTCATCACTAGATGTGTGCAGATGTGTGTTTTTGGATTACAACTCCCAGAGTTTCCCAGGCAACACAGTTCTTGTAGTCCCAAACCACAAATTTGCATGTCTCTGCTCATCACTGTTTGCCTTCTGCTTGCGATTCTTTGGATCTAACAGGTAAGAGTGCCTTGGAAATGAGGTTCAAAAAGTAGCTATGGGACCTATTCCTAGAAGCAAAGTTCTGGGCTAGGCAGCACCTTTGTTGGATCAGTAAAATGAGGTGCGCTTTTGAGTTCATTTTCATGTTCAAAGCTGTCATGGGGAAAGGCATTTCATCCTGTTATGAAATTATTTTTAGAGAAAAAGTATATTCATTCAAACTATTCAAAGAACAAATATTAAGAAATGGTATAAAGCAAACACACTTTTGTATAAGTAAAAAAAAAGTAAATAAATAAAAAAAAAAACCCACGAAGGGGATGACATGTAAGTTTCCTCAGAAGGAATAAGGAGAAAAAAGCTCTTAATGAAGTTCCTAGAAGTTTCCTCAGTGGTGGCTAAAGAGAACTGAGGGATGGTCACTAAAAATGGTGCTCAAGGCAGCTAACAGATTGCTAACAATATTACTCAAAATAAATTCAGAAGTAAAACTGTTCGAATCACTACTAAAAATAAAATTAAACAAGGACACTATTAGAATAAATAATCAATAATGATCAGAACAGTTTAAATGTCCAGTCTGACAAAATGTATTTTCTCGTGATTCCTAAAAGCAAAGAGAGTAGAAACTCTGAAGGGAGTGCATTCTACAAGCTGGGAACAACAGGGGGTGGGGGAAAGGCCTTTGTGACTGACAGTATTCTTAATTCTCTTGAGGTTCTTAAGACCTGGGCAGGAAGATTTTTAGGCAGCCAGACACCAAGTGATTCATAGCTTTAAACATTCAAACCAACAATCTGAAGTGACCCCCAAAAGAGTTGGTAACTGGTGAAGACCTTTCAATATCAGAGTAATATGAACTCAGTACTGTGCACCAGTTAGTGACTGAGCTGCTGCATTTTGCTCCAACTAAATATAGACACTCTTCAAGTGTGATGCCACATAGACTTCATTATAGTAAAGAAGACACACCCTGGTTGACTGTTGCCAAGTCATGTCAAGTCAGGGAAGCTCATAACTGGCACAGTAAGCAGAGTTATCCAAAAGCTACTGCTTCCACCTGGGAGTTCAGGAGCAGGACAAAACTGGAAGAGAACTCCCAGATGGGGGAGAGCACTGTTCATTCTAGAACAGGTTGAATACATATTCTAGGCCAGTTTTTCTCCTAACTAGCAACTCCCCGTCTTGTCAGGATTTTTTCAAGTTTGTTCACTCCCAGCTAGCCCTTTACTGAATCCAAATAGTATGCAAGGATATTGACTGCTTCTTCAGTGTTAGGTGAAAAGAAGCAATAGAGGTGGTTGTCATCGACATATTGGTGGCACTTCAGTCCAGAGCATTGATTCATCATCTCCCAGCAGCTTCACACAGAAGCTGAGCAACATCAGTGATAGAACTTTGTGGGACACCATGTGCCAGAGGCGGAGGTGTCAAATAATGACCTCCCAACTCCACTTTCTGGGTATGGCCTGATAGGAAGTCCTACAACCACCGCAATGCAATATATTAGTGCTGAAAACAACAAGACAGCATAGAAGGATACCATGGTCAATGGGAAGAAAGTCAAGAATAATCCTATAGTTGGTAATACTGAAAGCTTCCAAGAAGTTGAGGAGAACTACTGTAATAGGGTTGAGCTCTCCAGATCCAGTCTCTGGCATATGTCACCTAACAAAGCAAGTCTTGGTCCTATATCCCACATGAGGGACTGATTTAAATAAAATTTGTTCCCCGAGGTGCTCAGTCTGTATCTGGAGCACATTATCTCAGACACTGAGTGGTGGGCCCCTATCTATGAAGGGTACTCCATGGAATAATAACTTTCTGGACTACAACTCCCAGAACTTCCCAGCTGCCATAACCACTGTCCATACTGGCTGGGTGATTCTGAGAGATGGAGTCAAAAAAGGTAACTTCCCAAAGCTCTGGTAACAGCCACTGAAAAGCAACTGAGCAGGCAGAACAAATCTTGGTTGGTGGTGACTGAGGGGAACTGTTTTGTGCCAGCAGAGAAAGGGGACAACCTGGGACCATACCAGGCTGGATGGTGCAGGTGCCATACATATGAAATGCATGGCACAGCCCAATCTGAAGCTCCCAGAGGCTGCCAATGAAGCCCTTTTCCTAGGCTATTAGTCAATTATATTGAACTGATTTATCATCCGAGGACAGCAGCCCATCCCTGTGGATTTCCTTTATCTCTCGTTCTCAACTGAAGGCCTTTTTGAATGAGGCGGAGAACTGAGAATGAGTAAAATGTAGATGATTTATTACTTAAATGTTGCAAATTGTTTGCCCCAAGATGGACTCTAGACATAGAAAACGCCCAAGGAAGGAGGAGAATGTTGAAGAGGATGCATTTACTGTCAGAAATGATTCATTTAACTTTGCTCCACACTTTTACTTTAATTTAGACAAGACATATCATTTCCCAGGAAAGGACAGATCTTCTTTAATTCAAAATCCCCTCCCACTCCTATCCTTCACACACACTAGTGTGACTTACTACTGAAATAATCCTCCAAAGTGGGAGATTTTTTGGGTATTATTTCATTTTTCTTCAAGCCAAAGGATAGTGAAACACAGCAGCTAAAATCCTGTTGCTTAGTGTAGTAAGTCGCACTAGAGAAGGCCCACTGAAACAGTGGGGAATTGCTAAGTCAACCCCTTCATAGGTTCCATTGGTTCAAACAGGCCTACTAGGAGGCCCATTTGAACCAATGGAATTTACAGAGCTTATTTCTGCTTTTAGCAAGATAGCAATCTCAACGTCATAAACCTTTATCGTATTCTTCCTTCTTATATTTTTTCTCTCTTAAAAAGTCCCAAACTTTAATCCCCTTTCACATGAAATAATTTCTTAGTACTACTGCTAACCTATTCTATCTTTCCTATTTTCCATGGAAAGGAAGGTGACATAGCTACAGTTTTCACATCTTCCATTCAGAAATTGACCAGACACAGACCTCTGTATTGTCAGTCTTGCTGTATCACATCAGTTAAAACTCTCAAGCAGAATGGTCTTGGGGGAGAGGGACACTTTACAGAGGAGGATTCAAAGGTCTGCCATGTTTGTGCCTGGCAAGGCTGAAAAGGAAAGAGACAATCCAAAGAGAAAATAAACATGGCTGACATATTTGAGTGCTTGTGCATTTCAGGGGAAAGAATAAGCTTTATTTTAACCCCTTAAAAGGGCTCTAGAAGCCTCCCTTAACCTAAAGTAGCACACCCCTTTCTTTCGGATAGCTATTGGAGTACTGGTGGTGGAAAGTTCTGTTACTGCAAGTTTCAGGGGAGTGAGTTGCCTTCTCTGCCTGCAGAAAGGGACGTCCACGATATCCTATGGCCCCTGGAATGCAATCCTAGCAACCACAGAACTGTACACTTATTATTTCAGCACTTCATAGTTCTTGGTAGCTGTCTCTCTTTCAGTTAACACTTTAATTTTGGAACCTTCCTAAGATGAGAACTTTAATTAGATGGCTAACATTTTTCAGGCAGATATAGATCAATGCTTCTTATAATCCAAGGCTTTCAAAATGCATGAGTAGTGAAGAATCATCAATTCTGACCTATTGTGATCAATTCCAGGGTTTTCTATGTATAAAGTACTGAAAAGTGGTTCATCATTCCCTCCTTTTGAGGGCACTCTTGAGTCTGTGCAGCTTACTCAAGGCTACACCGGTTGGCTGTTCTGTCAGGAAACACAGTGGGGAATTGAACTCCCTATCTAACTCACCAAGATATCCATCCAGTAAGTACATAGGTGTGGCAAAATGAGTATGATGTAATTAATGATTAAGTGCAAAGTTCTACATCTAGGAAAAAGAAACCAAATGCACAGTTACAAGATGGAGGATACTTGGCTCAGTAATACTGCAAGTGAGAAGGATCTTGAAATTGTTTTAGATCATAAGCTGCATATGAGCCAACAGTGCAAGGTGGCTGCAAAAAAGTCAAATGCTGTTTCAGGCTGCATTAACTGAAGCATAGTCTCCAAAGCCTGTGATGTGCTAATTCTCCTTTATTTGGCACTGGTTAGGCTTTATCTAGAGTGCTATGTCCACTTCTGGACACTGCACTTGAAGAAAGATGCAGACAAACTGGTACAGGTCCAGACGAGATCAGCAAGGATGATGAGGGTACTGTAAACCAAGCCCCATAAGGAAATACTGAAATAAACAGGCATGTTTAGCTGAGGGGAGAGATGATAGCTCTCTTCAAATACTTGAAAGGTTGCTGGACACATAATAATGGGCTAAAGTTACAGGAAGCCAGATTTTGGTTGAATATCAGAAAAAATCTCCTAACAGTTAGAACAGTATGACAATGGAACCAGCTATCTTGGGAGATGCTGAGCACTCCAGTGCTAGAGTCATTCAAGAGAAAATTAGACATCTATCAAATATACTTTAACTTGGATTCCTGCACTGAGTTGGACTCCATGGCCTTATAGCCCCCCCTCCCAACGACTACATTATTTTGTGATTCTACAACAGGGGTAAAAGTGAAACCAGGACAATTAGAAACCTGGAAAGTGAAACTATTCGTGTTTGACCCATTTCTTTTCTTTCCAAAGTTTTTTTTTTCCAAAATAAGACTTGGGCAAAAAAATCCTTGAGCCTTCCTGCCCAAATTGTTCTCTAACACAATTCGTTTGTTTGCTTGCTTGTTTGTCTGTTTAAGAAGCAGCATGAGGTTTGGGCAAGCTGAGGAAGAATTGACACAGCTGAAAAAATTAGGATGAATATTTATTTCCCTGCCAACCTGGATTCCAGTATTGTTACAAGCAGCATCAAATTCCAGAATGTTTATGTGTGTGTCATGACACTCAATTTCAACCTGCTGAGCCAAGGTTTTCCTTCAAACACACAGTTCAGAGTTGTGTATCCTCCCAAAGCTGAAGTTGAAGTATGGTCCTCAAAAGACAAGGTAATATTTTTGTTTCCACTATTCCAATATTTCCCACGAAGTAGCATCAATGTAATTACAGCAAGAGGCTGCAGACAATCACATCAGTTGAAGAGCTGTCTGTGGTTCAAGTCCATCCAGAGGCCAGCACTGCATGCATTCATGCGGCTGTTTTTCTACCAACATATGGTTAGCTCATTTTCCTGATGACACCTCCTGCTTTCTTTTCAGCACTTAATTAACTGTGATCCTGGGAGATGAAAACACAACTTGGTATTCAGGCAATCCAGCCTCCATAGATAATGAGATGTTCACTCTGTTCCAGTGGGCACCTTGCTGTTGAACATAATGCCTGTGCTTCATACCGAATGCAGACACATCACACTTTGTATTCAATAATCTTCTTTTTGGCCTTGTTCCCTGCTCAAACCCCAGGAATGAGTCAGCTTTATGTCCCCAATAGCATATCCCTTATGAGGACCAAGCTGACATTTTCAATAAGAATGCAAGGCATTTTATGACATTTCCATGGCTGTTTGTGGTTCAAGGTTCTATGACTTATGAGACACTGCTCTGTAGCAGTTATTGTACACCAATCTCACAACTGGTTATACTGTGTCAATCATGCAATAAGGCTGTTGCACACACACAACAGGTGGCCCACTGATCCAGTAGGAAGACAGCCAAGACATGATTGCAGTGTATAATGGTCTAGAAGAGCCACAGAGGTGGCAATATACACTAGTCTCTGCATAGCTACTTACCTTTCTCCCCATCACTTTTAACAGTTGGAATCTGTGCTACTAACTCTATTGAGGCCTAGACACTACCAAAAGGAAGGAAATGAGATGAAGTATAACTTTAACAGGTATCTCTTCACCTAGAATTCTAAGCAGGTATATCCTGGGTTCAAAAGATGTCTTGCGATAGTTTGTTTACTCATTACGATTCCATGCTGGAGCATTTGTGGCATTAAGACATCCTCACCAGCAATGACAAAGAGACAACACATACCATGTGATATCTCTACCAGCAATGCCTGGAGTGTGAGATGATTCATATGGGTAGTCAGACTGCTATGCTCTGGGCTTATGACGCAAACTGACTTCCCATAAGAAGACTTTAAGATCAATATAAAACAAGACTGTGATGCCCTTTTTCTCCCTCACTCTGCATTATCAGCTAAGCCTTTAGCTCTGGCCAACCAAGGTGATGCAAAGATCAGGGAAATCCAGATTGAGAGCAGCTGTAATAAAATTAGCTTATTTGTTGGTTACACAGTTTTATATTTGATCAAACTGGAACATCAATACCAGCCCTACAGGAATTCTGATCTGCTTATGGTGGACTCTCCTGACATTGTTTCAACCTAGCAAAATCCAAAAACCTCCTAGTCAATATGCCCACTCAGTCATTACTTGACAGCTCTTGCAATGTAAATTTTCCTGTGCATGCATCAAGGGCATTTAGAAATATCTGGGGGGCCTCTATCCCAATAAATGTTTTTAATATAGTTAAGGTCAGTTATGATCACTTGTAGGCCTCAATTAAGAAAAACTGTCAGGGATGGAGTAGATGGAATATACTACAAATGGCAAAAGTAAAGACTGAAAATTGTAATATTTCCAAAGCAGTAACATTAATTTCAGACTTTTGTCTTTCCACCCCTCTCAGTGATACTTCCAGAAACAGAAGGGATTTTATAAAGGTGAGCAAAAAATATAGAGTCCATTTGATCATTACATTTGTTTAATAAAAGGAGACTAGTGGTACTAAATTTGTAGAAATATCATGACCACAGTCTATTTGAAAGTTATTATACATTATATAATGTGGCTAGGATAGCTCAATGAATTACAGACCAGGCTGCAGAGCTAAAAATCAGGAATTCAATTCCATATGGTGCTTCTTGGAAGAAGAGCCAGTCTGCATGGCACTGGGCAAGCTGCACAGTCCTAGAACATCTCAGAACAAGGGAATGGCAAACCACTTCTGAACACTTTAGATGTAGGAAATTTGGAAAAGGTTGACATAAGTCTGGTTGACTTGGTGGCGTGTAATTATTATTAATAACTGCCAAGAAAAATCAATAGTTGGAGATTAAACAGACTTTCTTAAAAGTCTGTAGCGTATAACTGGGGATTCAGTGGATGAGCAAATACATGTCAGCCCAGGTCAATATCTAACAAATCATTCCTCAAGTCTATTTTTAAAATGTGGAGTGTCTGGCATAGGAAGTTAGCATCAATTATCTCCCCACATTGTTGTTGTTTCAACTTATATGCTGTCTCATAGTCCTAAAGCATTTTCTGCGTGGTTTACAACATAATTATGCAAACAACATTTTGCTCCATGTGCCAGTGAGCTGGGTAGTCATTTTACTGGCATCGGAAGGATGGAGGGCTGAATCAACCTTGAGTCGGCTACCGGAATCCATTGGGATCGAACTCAGGTCATGAGCAGAGGCTTGATTGCAGTATTACAGTTTAACCACTACACCATGGGGTTCTGCTCTTATGATAAAGAACTTCAAATCCATGTATCAAACTGTTCCTCAGGTCATGCTGACAATATTATGCTGACCACTCAACAGTAATTTAAATAAAACTTCCCAGCATCTTATCCCACCACTAGTAATGGTTGTTTAAAATTAGACTCATGTCTGGTCTTCCAGACAAGGACAGTTAGAAAACATCCTCTAGCAATGTTCTCTAGGAAGCTAGCTAGAGTGAGTGGAATCACTGAATTCTCATACAAAAATAGTATCTAGAATCTGTTCACAATTCCAAATCAAATCTGGAATCCAGTGGATTTTGAAATGCCTTTTATATGGCCTCCTACATGGGACCTCCCACAACAGTATCTCATGTAGAAGATACCAAAACAAGTAAAGCAGGATGTAGCAGAGCAGCAAGAATTTCCATAGCTTGAATTTATGCCCATATGTCCTGGTGCTGTTTTTGCCTGGGATTCCATCTTGTCAGATAGACTCTTAGCTCCAACAGTAGAGAAAAGACCCCCCCGTCTATCTATCTATCTATCTATCTATCTATCTATCTATCTATCTATCTATCTATCTATCTATCTATCTATCTATCTATCTATCTATCTATCTATCTATCTATCTATCTATCTATCTATCTATCTATCTATCTATCTATCTATCTTTCTTAGGGAGGGGTCTTTGGTTGTTCACTACCTAGATACATTTCCACAATTAGAGGGGAGTGGTTAGCCCTCCTCTTTTCTCTGTCATTGTTTTCTGCAGATGGAAAGCAGTGTTCTTATTCATGTGCAGAGCCTACAAACAAGCAGGAATGTCTTCTCTGTAGATTTATTGCAGAGAACAGTAGGGGACCCAGATGTTCACCTTGAGGCATGTGGAGTATATCTGGTTAGGGGGAAAACTGAATACTCTTTGTGTCTTAGCACTGTGGGTTGAAAGCAAAGGGTGCACGATGAGCAAAATACAATCGGGTACAGGATTCTGAAACAAGGGCATTGGCAAGAAATAGGCCTGAAGTGACTCTCCACATCTTCCATCTCATTTTCCATCAGCATCGTTTATGCAAAACATTGAATGGACCACCCGTTGTCTGTAGAAGTTTGCTCTAGGGTATACAGTTTTTATCAGATGACACCAGAACAAACTCATCCACTCTGATCATCATAAAACACAGCCATTATTGACACATTTTAGCATGGAAAGTGCAGGAGGACACAGAAGGAGCATCCCCGGGGGAATGTGAGGTCTGTGTGAACACGTTTGGGAACCCTCTGGGAAAGGACAGCACCCTGGTGACTAATCCTTCCACTCAGAAGGCATCATTGGGTTGCTTTTGACATGAATAGAGAAGAAGATGCAAAGTGTAAACACGACAGTAAAGCATTTTGGGATTTTCATTTGAGGAAGGACTCTGTGTACGTAACAATTGCTTGCTCTCGCAGTTGACATACTTTCTTCCTTTTTTCTTTAATTTTCTACACATGGTGCTTTAAGTTATTCTCCTAAATCAAACCAAGCACAATATAACTGACAAGCTTCTGGATTCATTTGAATTACTCTCCTGGGCAGACTAAACAGTGAAAATATATTGATCTCGTCTTGTCTGGAACCTCTGTTGATATTGGCTCTTGCTCTGAAATACGACCAAATTGTTTTTGAAGAGACCTCCAAGTATGCCTCCACAGAACCTTATCCAAGACAGAGAAGTGTATGGAACTATTATGGAAGTCACAGAAGATCATGCATATTGACAACATGCACTGAGTAGTTGATATTTGAACTGACCCTCAGACAGCTTCCGATTTTTAAACCCACAAAAACCTTGTCCAAGAGATGAATCTTCAGTCTTTTCAGGGCTGGGGCCCACAATTAAAACCTAGGGATGCTTAAAGAATAATATAATAATTCCACTCTTCTAATACTCAAAATGATGTGCACAGCTTAATGCTCCATCATCATTTGTACTTCTCCAAATAATGTGACACAGGATTAAATTATAGATTTCATTAAGAAACAATTTTTTTTTAAAGTCAGGGGCACTTAATTGATCATTCAGAATAAACCATCCTCAAATGCTTTGAATTATAGCAGGGATAGCTTGCAACAATAGGAGTGTTTCAGGGAAAATCCATTTACCATGAGGGCTGCAGTTAAGCTTAGAGGAAACAAGGAGCTGAGGTGAGTGGCAGATGATATCACAATCCTTGCTCCTCAAACATTCCTGTGGCTTTGACCCTGTGAGCCCTGGCTCCAGTACACCACTGTTTATGGCTCCTTTTCACATGTGATTTTAAATCATGCAGGGAAGTCTGTAAATGTGCATCCTGCTGTCCTGTGTCCCACATGAGGGAAGCATGCCCAGAAAAAATTATAAGAGATCTTATGGAGAGTTTGCATGTCATCTTCCATCTTTTCTAAGCCAGAAATCATACTAATTTTATTCTTCTAATAAATTGCAAGCTATTTGCAGGAATGGCTACTGAGTCTTTGTGAGACAGGGGGCGAGAGTGGTAGTCCTCTCGCCGGAGTGCCGTCCCTCCCCCTTACAGTCGAAAAAGAGGCACAGACCTCGCCCACCTCATCTCCCGAAAGAATGAAGCAGCGAGGGACAGACACACAGGAAATGGAGAGGGAAATACAAAAGTTAACCGTCAAAGGAACTGAGGGAAAAACGGCGGGAGTAGAACGTAAGAAAAGGGTGGAGATAGAGGCGGGGGCAGCGGATATAAAGAGGAGGGAAGAACAGTTGCTGCCAGGTTGGGAATGGGTCTGGATGGAGGACCCCTGGACTGGTGCATGGGAAAGACTAAGAGTCCCGAAGGAAGAGGCTGACTACAGGCGAAGGAGAGAAGTTCCCCCGAGACCCTCTTATTGGGGAGAAGCTGAAGCCAGGGAGTGGCGGAGGAAGCTAAGAGAGGAAAAAGAGAGAGTGGAAAAAGAAAGGAGGGAGAGAATAGAATGGAGGGTGAATGAGATGAGGAGGAAGGGATACAGGGAGGACCCTGGGAGACCCCCGCATCGGTCGGACGGGCCGTGTGGATCGAAGACCGAGACGATGACACCGTACCCCTACTGGATGGAGAAGCGGGACAGATGATGAACCTAAACACATCGATAGACTGGCTGGGTCCATAGAACGCGGGTGAAAGGGAACCCGTTCCTAGTTGAAGGATGGAAGCCCCTGCCTGACACGTTGTCGGCAGGAGAAAAATGATGGGACAATTTCGTTGATAACGGTTATTTGTTAAATACTCCAATAAACCTCGCCCCTGTTTCAAAGTTACAAAAATCTCCTGATTTATTTGAAAGAAGAAAGGAGCCTAAAGTTGAACCCTCACAGTCTTGAATTTGAAGTCACACCCTGCAATGTTTTAGGAACACTGAAAACAGTTGTTCACACAATGCAATTCTGAATTGAAGAAACTGCAAGAAGAAACACGGGAAAAGGGGCAGCAGGACAAATGCCTGTCTGATCACGTTCTGAAATTACCATGCAAGAGTTGCATAATTGCCTGCCATTCTAGAACATGTCCAGAGAATAAATGGGCTTTTGGTTACACACATCATTTTGAGAAGTATGGTTCAGAAAATTGGAATATCAAAAGGCACCCCAATATACCTCTGGAATGCCTCTCTTTTGACTCTAGTTTCTCTGAGCAGTAAGAGGAGGGCAACCAAAGTGATCAAGCTGTTCACTACCAATTGAGGGAGGACCTCCACATAAGACTTTTTCTACGCTCACAACAGAGAAGACAGAGAGGGAGACCCACAGAGAGTGAGAAGGCTGTGTTGCCAACATCTTCAGATTAGTCAGGCATTCAATAACAACCTTTTTGTGTTTGCACCCATTCCACTGCTTGAACATTTCAAACGTGGCCACAGACTTGAAAAGGTTAGAATTTTAGTCCCAGTTTTATAGGAGTGTGCGAGAGGGTGTTTTTCTTTCACTCTGCAAGAGCACAGTGTCTTTTCTGAAACTATGTCTGACTTGGGGGGGGGGGCTCATGAAATGTAGGAGTAGGCCTATGTAACTAATGGAAGAGGAAATCTCAGGAGATGTAGCTTGCATGACACACTTATACTTGCTGGAATTTCCTCTTCTACACAATGACATTTTGAAGATCATTCATTCATAGGATTGCCATAAATTGGAGGCGACTTGACTACACATTACAACAACATAGTGATTACAGGTAAGGGAACCTTGTTCTCCATTTCATGTGGCCATCCCAGCCTGTGATTTTATATTTCAGACCAGTTTTCCAGTACTCTGAATGAAAAGGAAGAGCAGTACCCTCTACTGACTACTTTTGGCATTGCTTTGATCATGTCCATACAAGTTAGGACTAAAATGAGTATTTGCTTGTTATTACATATATGTTATTACATTGAGTCACTGAATTTTTTTTAGTTCCACCACACTCTACTATTAAAGGGACAGAAGAATCTTAGTTATGGATTTCTTGGTGATCAATAAAAAGGTAATAGGATGAATGACCCAAAGACCAAGAAATCACTAAACACAAAAATGCAGAAAACTAGAATATTTTGGTCATGTGATACAAAACCAAAAGTAAAGATTGTTACAGGTGATCATTCAAGGTAAATGGGAAAAGAAGTGGTGGAAGGAGGAGAACCTATTGGCTGAAGAACCTGGGAAATTAGTTTGGATGCAACATGTTATCATTGTTTAGAAGAACTGCCACATTCGAAGCTGAAATGCCCAAGAATGGTATTTGCCCTTTGACACAACAAGAGGAGAAGAAGTTCATACTCTCCTTTTGGGGTGGTTAAAAAAATACAGAATACAATCCAGCAGTTTGAATGCATATAAAATATACAGTGGAGTCTGAGTCAACAGCTTCCAATCATGGAATATATACAGTGGAATTATACAGTGGTGCCTCGACTTACGAACGCCCCTACCTACGAACATTTCTACGTACGAACAGCTCCGCTCGCAAAATTTTGCATCGACTTGCGAGCAGAGCTTTGACGTACGAATGAAAAAAGGCAGGGGAAAAGGGTGGGAAATTCAAACCGGGATGGGTCCTTGCCTCCCGGCCGGGCTTTGCCTTCCGTCGCTGGGTCCGTCTGCGCTGCTCGCTTCCCGGCCGGGCTCCCGGAGGCCTCCGGGCAATGGTGGTGGAAGCACGGGAGGCCTCTGGGCAGTGGCGGTGGAAGTCCGGAGACCTCCAGGAGGCCTCCGGGCAGTGGCGGTCGCAGTGGCGGTGGAAGCCCGGGAGGCTGAGGAGGCTTCGGACTGGTAAGGTGCTGCTTTTTCTTTTTTAAAAAACTGTTCTGGGTGGGTTTTGGAGGGTGGGTTTGGACTGGGGGGGTTATGTTCCTGTGCTGTTTTTTTTTTTTTTTTTTTGCAGTCCCAGTGTGGGACTTGCTCTGTTTATTTTTATTTTATTTTTTGGTATTTTTTTAAAATGCTAGAATGGATTAATCCCATTCCCATGCATTTCAATGGGAAATGGTGCTTCGACTTACGAACATTTCGACTTACGAACACCATTCCGGAACGGATTAAATCCGTAAGTCGAGGCACCACTGTACATGGAATTATACAGTGCCTCACTCCATGCTTGTGATATTTCTGGAGACAATTAGTTGGTCTGTGGGAAGCAGGAAGCTGAACTTTGGGAAGCCTTCATTTGCTAAGTTACTGAAAATGGAATTACCTGATTTGCATATCCTGGACTGGGCAGGGGGTGGAGTTTTGCCTATAGTTGAAGATTTGTGTTTAAACTAAAGACCCCAAATTGGCTCTGTTTGGGGTACTGAATTGAAGAAATTGCAAGCAGAACATCTGAGAGAGAAACAGGAACTGTGACTCTGTAAAATTGCCTGGATCCCAGTGAGGAGTGCAGTTTGCTTCATTTTCCTTGTCATAAAATAACCATAATCCTGGTTATTTCCATCTTGGATTGCTACTTGCCTGCCTTGACCTTCAGTTTGGATTTTTTTTTCCTTTTTAGTTTATTTTCTTAATTTGAGGAGAGGCATTTTTCTCCCATTTCTTTGGATTTTTGTCCCTGTTGCCAGGTAGCCTGCCTATCCCAGTATGCCTCCTTTGGAACATATTTTAATACACGCACCCCAAATTTCTTTGGGGAACCTCTCTTTTTTGGGTTGAGAAATGTTCCTTCCTTGGACTATTTTTTTGCTGCTGCCTGCTGGATTTAAGGAAGAGGAGAGAAGGCATCAAGTGATAGAGGGGAGATAAATCTCTCCCAATTCTAGCAATTTTGGTTTGGCTTTGATTATATGTCTGGACCTTTTTGTTTACTTGCATTTTTTGTTTTGTTTTTTGGGGAGGGTTAGGGTTACACACACACACACACACACACACACACACAGAGAGTATTTTGCTATTTTTTCCCCATGAAGGGTTCTTTCCCTCTTTGAGTGATTTTTTAGAAAATTGTTATTTAGTTAATTTACTATGTATTCATTCTGTTGAAGGTATATATTTTGGTGGGGTTTTGTTTTGTTTTGTTTTTTCGTTTTGTTGAGAAGGGAACTATTTTGTTTGCTTCTGTGGGGGCAGGTGAGCCAGAGGGGTGGACTTTGTAGCCATGCTAATGTGCCACTGGGTTGTGTGGGTGTTGCTGGTTTGGCACAGCTTGGGGCATTTCTCTCTTGCTGTTCCTGGTATTATGCTGTTGTTGGTTGCTTTGGTGAGGGGCTGTTTCTGTGTGCCAGGCAATAGTGCCTGCCTGCCTGCCTGGTTCCTTCCTTTTATCCATTGTGATACCCAGACCCAGAGGGTCTGTTGTGTTAGGTAAGGGCACTGAATGCATACTGTTGTTTTGTATGTGATAATTGTATATGTTTTAAAAGAAATGAACCAAAAGAGGCTTTTCTCTTTCATGTAAAACAAAAGGACCATTATGTGAAAAATACAAAAACAAAACAGCACACACGGAATAACTGAAAACAAATGAAACACGATTTTTATTTTTGCCATGTACATTCCTAGATATAATATTTCACGGTTGCTTATTGTTTAAAAAATAATAAACCAAAATGTAGTTTATTTTAAAAACCACAAAAGAATAAGAAGGTTTGACATTGCAAGCTAAGTTCTTATTGTAGAGCTAAAATCTCTTTTATTTTATTTAACAATCTCACTGTGTAATCCTGATTGACTGCTTTCTCCACTGAAAGAGCAACACTTTCACAGCATACAGTAGCCCTTCAGTGGCCTTTGCTTGGCTTTAAAGCCTTTACATTTTTGTTTTGCTTTGCTTTTACTTTTACTCACTTTGTTGTTCAGTTCTGAGTTACTTTAATTTAGACTCAAAATAATAGCCTGAACTTTTCCATACTATTTTTTTAAATTTTTTTCCTTTGGAGTTTTTCCATTTGTTCCTTCTGTCTGCTTCCCGCCTTGTGGTCTGTTTTCTTGATGTTCTTGGTCAGTTCATTATACATTATCTTCCTTGAATACTGTGTTTGATAGAAAAAAAAAGAAAAAATGTTTCATTTATTGATTAGAATATTTTGACTGCCCTAGACCCTGCTGGGTATCAGGGTGGTTTGCAAGCCTATAATTAAAGAAAAATAGAATATTAACATAAAATAAAACAGTTGAACATCTTCGTTATAATAACAAAAGGCAGCAAAGTCAGACAGATACTGTAAAGCATATTTGGATAATGGATGGCTCAGCTTTGAGAAATTATCCTTTAAACTACAACTCCCAGAATCCTTAGCTGTGGATGGCTACTGCTTTTTCAAACTCTGCCTTTTTTTTTCCAGGATCCCTGCCACCTCAGTTATCATCATACAAATCATCATTTGCTTACTAAATGCATCAAGGAAACAGCAGATTGAAACTTTCCCCAGTACCATTCTGTGATCTCAGCAAACTGTGATCAGATATTAAAACAACATTGGTAACTCCTGTGCTCCAGACCTGTAGATGGAAAAACTCCATCAGTTTTGGAAGTATGCATCCATGTACACCTCCTAGTAGTATTTATGGCCGGCCTGCCTTTTAAGGCATAAAATGCCTTCTTTTCCAGACATCAACTAAGGATAAGCAGAAACATGTTTGTTTCATGATGAGACAACACTAAGTAGTTAAAGACAATGGCAAATATCCAGAAGCTGAGGACTGAATATAGAAAGCAAAATATATTAACCATATGTATGGACCCCAATTCTGCAGAAATGAAACAGCTTTGTGACTGGTTGGGCTGACCTATTTAAAATTAGTAAATAGCTCTGCCATTAATCAAGAGGACAGAGTAATTAAATAACAGGAAAGCTATCTATTGCATTGATAGGTTCTGGGCCCTTAGAGCAGTTTTATAAGAGGGGAGGGTGACAGAGCTTGAATTGAAATATCCCGCTGTTCTTGCATTATAACTTCCATCAGTGCATATTTTATTAAAAATAGATGGTTACACACTCAAATATTAAAATAAAGCACTTTACCATAATTAAATTCAGTCCATATAATTCAGTGCTCCTTTTTCTTCCCTCTTAGCGCTGTGAAGTGTTATTGAATACGAGCAAAATATGCTGGCATTATATCCCACAAAGGCTGGCATACAGACCTATTGTCAGTGCAATTATTCAAAGCTGAGCTAGCAGAATTCTTACAGGGGCTGAAAATAAGGATCTAAATATCAGATTAATAATTGGATTTTGACAAGTTTGCAATTCATAATTGCGTATTCGATGTAGGAAAGCTGTTTATTCAGCATCTGCATAGAAAATAAGAAAATTTGTTTTGTGCAGAGGCAGTGGGGAGGGTGCAATGGGTGGTTTTTCATCTAGGCATGACAAATCATGTCTGTAGTATGGGAGTTTTCAAGAGGCTTACCGATCTTATTTTAAATTGATATAATTTCTGAGTAAATACGCCCAAAGCCAATTTCTACTTTACACAGATCTTACGGCTGGCTGCCCTTGTTATCCCTCCCACACGAGGACAGGTGAGTTGTGAGAACGTTCTGACTCAAAGTCTATTTCAGTGGACTGAGGGTTGACAGTAGAGTTAGCCATGTGATTCTGTTAGGATTTTCTGTCTCTTTTTTGTATGTCTTCCATTTCTAGACCCAAAGGAGAAAGTACCACCTCCAAATAGGTTCAGCCTACCATCAGCCAGAGAAGGTCATGCCTCCATTTCTGCCTCATTATTCACCCTACAATTTATACATTAAATTTTTGTCTATTTTGGCTGGAACGAAAAAGAAATACCACAAGGGCAAAAAGCCACAGATTTGTTAAGAGATTTTTTTGGTTCAGCTGCGTTTTTTTTGTTTTTGTTTTTAATACGGGGAGAAGCCTCATATATTCCAGGTAGCTGAAACCTGGTGACATTGTTTCTAACTCTTCTGGTAACAATGCTGTATGTCTGGTTCTGTGTGAATTCTACAACAGCACAAAACTCAAGGAGACCAACATGTCCAGTCTTGATGTATGAACATTCATGTATGTGCTTGTCACCAAAAGATAGAGAAGTGATGGATGCGTCTCACATAATGTCACTGACTACACCTCTATAGCTACAGCCTAGGCTTTTCTGTACATTTTACCAAGCAAGTATAGATGGCAGTGAACCTGATTCTGTTTCTTTAAGTACATTTGAAAAATCTGAATGGTGTTTAGGATAAGCAACACAAAATATGTTGGGTCATGAGTTCTGATTTTGCCCATTCTATTATTTTCAGCTTTTCTTTCCCATTTCCATTGCATCCCATAGGCCACTTTGGAATCAGAACAGAGAACAAGAAGTGGAAAATTTAGGCTTCTAACAGTTACGGTTGTGTAAGACATAAGAAAATGCTTCATTTATGGAAGATGGGTGCTTTCAGGCAGAGCGCTCCTAGCATCACCAAGCAAAAGACATTGGGCAGCAAGTCCACCTTTAACAGATGGGGATGGGGGGGGTTAAAATAAATTTCCAAAAAGACTTCCCCCCACAAACAAAAATTCTGTGAAATTGAAGGTGCCTTCATAATCAAAGCATCACACAACTATGTAACTCAGAAATGAGTGAGAAGAGTGATGGTTAGCTTTGGGTGCTTATGGTTGATCCTCCTGCATATTACAGTCCCACCAGTGACAATTAGTCAGACCAAAAAGCTGAACAAGTTAGGCCCTTGCAGAAGGATTCAAAAGTTATTTGTGTGGAAGAGAAGTGAGATACAGCCCTCCGTATCCTATCTTCCGTTCACGACCTGCCCTTGTTGATGGGGGAAGTCTGCAGGAGAAAGGTAACTGCATTCAGGTATGCATGATTACCAGGTTCTATGTGATGAGGAACGCTGATAAGGCACACTGCAAGGAAGGGCTGGACATGACTAGGCCACCTCCAGTGTCTATATGGTATCCCCCCTCCACTGTTTCTGGGTTTTGTTTGTCTGTACAGGCAGCAGAATGGCTTTGTTTCCTGTGGATAAAAATAAATGCTTCCCCTGATATGCCCAATGTGCCCCTGGCAGAACCTGGCAAATCCCCCCCCCCCCCAGTTTGGACGGCAAACCCCAGAATCCCTCAGTCAGCATGGCCAGTGAAGTATGAAAGAAGCAACTTTGACAAGCTTTCATTCCAGTGCACCCCTTTTAGCCTCAATCTTGACAGCAGAGGGGCAGTGGTTATAGAGTTCTTTTTACCCACAAACTTCCCTTTTTGTCCACAGACTTCCCTCTCCTCCCAGAACGATGTTGGTTCACAACAGCCTATGGCCACTTGCATTGGTGTCCCATTTGCTGTGGGACTACACTTTCCCCAAAATTGCAGTGTAGTGGTTGTCTCTTCAGTGCTTGTAGGTAAAGCTTTACTTATCACTGTGGTAGGAAATTCATTTGATAAAGAAAAGATAATTCCAGATAGAAGACTGTAGCGTTCACCCTTATTATGTTTAATAGTCATGCATTATTCATGTTGCAGGCTAATGTTGTTAAGAGGCGGAGCCGAGAGATGTAATAAAGAGTCAGAGTCAGAGAGAGAGTCAGAGAGTCAGAGTGAGAGAGAGTGGAGAGATAGAGTGTGGTATTTGGGAGATCTGAGGTGTGATTAGAGTGAAGAGTGAATAAGAACTGTATAACAAATAGAAGGTTGAGATTGATGATAATAGAAGTTACCTATGATTAATAATCAAACATCTGTAATAAATAAACAAGTTTTATTTAAAAGACAGTGAAGTTTGGACCTTCATCTTCATCCTTCCATAATTAATGTTGATTTAGTGATCAACTGGTGGCAGTGGAGTAAAAAGGAGTAGTAGTTTGCCCTCGTGTGCTCTGTGTTTGGGGAGTCAGGCAGGGGCCTCGAGGTGCGAACGCCACAAAGACTTATGAATGTGAGGAATGTGAGGAAACAGGCACATTTTATATTTAATTTTACTCTCAAAGCTACCCTCAAGGAGAGGGCTCAAATAAGTAAGGAGCTTTACTAGAACTGCAGTGCTACAACTGGTAAATAGGAACAAATAATCCTTGAGTGGTTGTTCAGGGTAGAGCTCTAGTGGTTTTCGTGGCACTTGGAAATTGTACCTTTTTGGACTACAACTCTCAGAATCCCCTAGTCAGCCTTAGTGCTGGCTAGTGCTGGAGGTGTAGCCCAAAAACATGAAATGCCCAAGCTCTTGTTTATTTTCTTTATTTATAACAAGCCGTGCCGCCCACTCGTAATGCTGCATTAATAAGAGATAACTTTAAGTGATGACATATAACAGCTTCTACCAGCTGTGCAAGCTGGTAGATGAAAATTTAATAGTCCAAATAAAATAGTAAGAAAGTCATAATTAGGTAAAAGACTTTCTTATGTAACCCATTTTCTGTCTGTCATGCCACAAGCTCCCAAGTCTCCTCACCCACAATTTAATGTGGTAAACAACCTTTCTGTTCTCATTTTCCAAGATCATCAGGGATTTATCTTTTATTTTTTGCAAATTTTAGTTGGTTATTGCATTACCTTGTTTCACTGTAGTTAAAGATGTTTGTTTGATGTGGAGGATTTGCTTTTTATTCCTGTACTGGTAAAGATAATGAAAAATCAAACCCTATAATCACATCCCTCTCTAGAAAAGGAAACATGATTACATGGTGGTATAAATATACTATTTAGGATTTACAAGAAAATGGGTTTTAGGCTTGACTTCTGTTCTTACTGTCTACCAGCAGGAAAAAAAATTGTATAATATACAGTGGTGGCCACTGCGGTGGATCACTGGCAAGATGTGATTGCCCTACAATAGAACAATTGGGGTGGAAGGGCAGTTTATTTATTTATTTAAAATATTTTTAACCCCGCAGGGTTGTCTCCGTTAATATTATGAAAGTGCTGGCTCACAGTTACTGGTTAACTCAGAGGTTCGTGCTAAGGGAGAAGCTGTTGATGTCATCAGAGGCTGTTGCCCAATCAGGATTTAATCCTGCACTTGCATGGCGCAGACTGAGAGACTCCTTGCCTTCACCACTACCTCCTAAGCATTTCTGATAAGTCTGCACTTTCACTACCACATCTCTGAATTTCCTGTTGGTGAGTTACTCCCACATGAGTGTTTTGTATGGGAGGTGTCAGTATGGGAGACACCTGACATCTCCCGTCCCCACCCCATTTCTAAGAAACTACCTATGCTCCTCAGCATTCAGTGCTGGTGAGAAGCAGATACCTATGAGAAACAGAGATACACAAGAGATCCCCCCGACCCCCCTTTGGAATTAACACTGCTCTGAATTTTGCAATGGAGTTATCCCACCAAAATGTTCCTAGAAAATGTGTACATATGATCTAATGCATTTCATCATGGTTCCAATTACTGTGAGCAGGCAACCTGTGTGCTTCTGAGACGGCTGCTCAAGTGCCAACTGTGGAGGGACAACTCCGGGGAGCCTGTTCTCCTTTTTTTTTTTTTAAATGGCTCTGTATCTTTAATGGATGGGGACTAGACTACCTTCTGGACAGAAGATATCTTTGTGAGCAGCTGCAGCCCTCCAGAGGTCTGTGGACTACTTTTCCTATAATATTTTGGCAATTTAACTATACTGGCAAAGGATGAAGGACTATGGGAGTTACGTGCCAAAAACAGCTGAAAGGCGACAGTTATCTATCCTTGAAATAAAGGAATATCCTCTGTCTTTGTCTTTTAATGGGGCATGCACGGGGCTTCAATATGATGCTTTAAGGGGTAATAGAGAAAATTGTCCTGGGAGATTTGTCCTGCCAAGTTATTCTTACTGGCTGGGTGTTTATTCTTCATATATTTTAATGTGTTTATTTCTGACAAGGGGTTCTACATAGACTGTTCTGCACAGGGACCGCATTCTGGGGATTGCTGCAATGCAGGCATTTTTCTGGATTTGAAAGGAAGTACCAAAACCCCTCTGAAGCAAGAATCTCACACATCCTTTCTTAAAACAAATCTTTAGTACTGTACATGCTTTCTCAGAAGATTCTGTTTTTTCATTTTTTCCCCACCCCCTCCCCTTTTTGAGGAGCGGTGTTGTACATATGAAGTTAAGGAAATCTGTTTTTAATTAAAAAAAGTTCATGGTAGTGTTATAATAAACTTCTAATATTACTTAATGATTGCTTAATATGAAAGAAACTGACATTTTTCTTAAATGACTCATGTCCTGTTAAAATTGATGCACTCTACAAATGGTTGAACACACCACTAATAAAAATCGAATCCACCATAGAATGTAAAACAGTTATTTCAGTTGCCAGGATTAGTTCATAAAAGCATTAAACACTCATAGATTGTAAAGGTTTAAATAAAATATTTGCTTTGTGTCATATGAATTCACATCCAAAGTGAAACATCTTTCATTCCAGATTATTAAATTAATTAATTTATTAAATGTGTATTATAGCTTTTGGCTGAAAATAGTTTTTGTAACTATAAAAATAAGATGCAGGTAAAACAACAAAGTTATAATTCAATATAAAAATACATCCATTGAAACACATCAAATTAAAACAGAGAGAGAGAGAGAGAGAGAGAGAGAAACCTCCACAAATGTACCTACTGATGGGAAGACAGCCAGACTTGAATTGTCCTGGCTTCCTTTAGCTGAAAGTGATCAAGCCTGAAGGAAGCCTCTTTTCTGTTCCTACAAAATATTCTTGAAAGCAAGAGGACAAAGAATTCTCTCCCGTGAACCTCTAAAACCAGACAGACTCATAAGAGGGAATACTGCCTCTCAAAGCATGAGTATTTCATCCACATGTTTGTTTTATTCTCATGGATACAGGAATGCACCCATACTTACATTATTTCCCATCATTTGATCATACCAACCTGATGACTTGCAGCTAAAGGTGTATAAGTGGGCTGCACTGAGAAACATATTTGACTATACTGTCTAGGGAATTCTGACGGTTGTGGTCCAAAAAAGTAGTGTCTCCAAGCTCATCTATTTCCCTATGTGACCTCCCCCCTTTTTTTTCTTTTTTGCTTGCCTTACCTGTTTCCCCGAAAATAAGACCTAACCTGAAAATAAGCCCTAGTATGATTTTTCAGGATGCTCGTAATATAAGCCCTACCCCAAAAATAAGTGAAACCCCGCCCTCCACCATTGTGCAGCATTGTGCAGCAACCAGAAGATGACATGACTATAAAATAAAACATCCCCTGAAAATAAGCCCTAATGCGTTTTTTGGAGCAAAAATTAATATAAGACCCTGTCTTATTTTCGGGGAAACACGGTAGAATATAACCTCTTCCGCACCTTTTTTTCAATACATGGAGTGGATCACATGCCTATCCCTAAGTTTGGAAGATTTCTGTTTTGGACAAAAGCTCCTAGAATCTCCTGTTGCAGAGTTTTGAATTTCTGATAACATTCTCTTCTTGCTACACAGTAAAAGTACAGAGATCTGGCACAGAGTGCTGGATAGATAATCTCCCCAGCCCATTAAAGTCTCTCCCAGTCACTCAAGCTATGGACAACATGTGAGGTTGTAAAAATTACTCCAGCACTCAAACTTGAATGCAGCCACCCTCTTGAAGTCCCATCTTGCTACGCACGTTCTGAAAAGTGGTCTCTCAGAAAAGGTTCGGTCAGGATGTCTGCTGTCATCTCTGTGGTGTGACAGTAGATCATCCCTCCCCGTCACTCAAACCACAGAAAGCATATGATGTTGTAAATAAAATTCCGAGCCCATCTGTCATTGCCAGGCTGGAGGTGGGATTCTAGAATTTTTAATCCAGAATAGAACGTTTCCAAAATCTGCCTCCCCATGACCTCCCAAAGTTTCCCTTCTAATTATATGCTCTTGTTCAAGCTAAAATATAGTGATAACCTGTGACTGGTTTAATTCCAATATATCAAAAATGATAAGGGTGTTTTGTTGTTTGGGGTTTATGGGGGCGGAGAGAGCTTTTTATTGTGGCTATTAGGCATTCATCTTGCTGTATTGCCTCTCTATTCTGACATCTTTTGAAAGCATGAAGGATCTAATTATATCCTTTTCTCAAGTAGACTATCTAAGGGGATAATTATGGTGGAACCCTGTAGTTTTATAGCCTCTTCACCCTTGTTTGGGTAAGACTAGATTTAGTAGGACACATCTGACGCCGGAAAGTGTTTCCCAGGGGGAAATTTTTTAGCAGCACACCAACACTCTATGGCCACAAGTTTATGGGTAACATCTTATAGTATCCAGCCTCTGAGGCAAGCTTAAATAGAAATTCCCTGTATGCTGTGAGTTGATATACTTTCCTGAGAGATGCAGCCAATAGTTACCTTCTAATTCGTTGGGAGAAGATGGTCTGCTTTAAACAGAAAACCAGAGGTTTTCCAAAGTGGCCTATGTTATAGTTAAGTGGCTCTTAACTATTTGCTATGTTTATTCATAAAAGTTTTTTTTGTTTACAAAATTCTCTAATCTTGCACTGTTCAATAGAGACAGACTTTCTTTGTTCAGTATTGAGGTGTATGTATTCTTAACTTTCAAAAAGCAATGACATACATCAGAAGAAAATGCTAATTTTAAAGGGAAAAGTCATATCTGAAGATACCCCCCCCCAAAAAAAAAACCAAATAAATGGAGACCACTGGGATAGGCTGATGTTAGGCCATGAAGCCTTTGAGCTGGGCTTTTCTATGGGACAATAAAATTTAGGTGTAGGTCTGTCAGGTGGAACTCCCAGAATGGAGAATTCTGAAATTTGTGGTCTAAAAAGTCCAAATCGCACATTCCTACCATGTATCAATCCCCACTCAAATGATGAGCAATTTTTTTTGTACGTCAACTTTCACATACACCCGCACATTAAAAGACATGAATTCTGCTCATTGATTCATGTTTATGTACAATTAAATCCATTAAATGCAATGAGACATTCTTCTCCCAAACAGGGATAAACTGGACAAGACTGATGGAGGTTGTATAAGAATGAGTATAATCAGCTGCAAATTTGCTGTTTGTAGATATCAACACTGTGAAAGCCTGTTGTTTCAGTTCTGTTTCTGCACTAGTCAAACAAGATATAGAGAATAGACTGGCTATTGGAATTATGCTGTGGTGTTTATTTGGAATGGAAGTTGAGGCACAAGAATGGTGCTTCAATGTACCCTTGTTCTGATGGTGGGAGGGATTGTTCTGCAGTTTGAAAGCAAAGGCTTTTCCCCCTGCTTAGAGAGTCATACACAATAACACACAAATACTGAGCTCATGTTAGTGCTACTTAGAATAGATCCATTAAAGTCAATAGGATCTGAAATAGTTACAATTACCGTATTTTTCCATTTATAAGATGCCCCCATTTATAAGACGCCCCCCCCTTTTCTAACCCCAAAATTAAGAAAACATAGCTTTGAGTATTCAGCCTCTGGGCTCAGAATGCTCGGACATTAGGAGTCCTTGTTGCATCTGAGCCTACAGGCTCCACCTCCAACGAGGTGTGTTCCAATTGGTTTGTTCTGTTGAGAATTTTGATTAAATGTGTATTCTCATAACATTAGCAGAGTAAGGAGATATTGGTTTGCATAGACACTATGACACTGAGAGAGTAAAATATCAACTTAATCTATTTACATACATACATAGAGAATAGACATTCATCTGGCAGCATAACATGACATGATACAACACACAGCATAGGAAAAAAGTGATCTGACTTACAGCAGATAAAATGTCCCCTTTACACATGACTTATGTACAGTTCTGGGACCAATCAGAAAATACATTACTCCATTTTCAGTTACACAAAATTTCATCATGTACCACAGCTGTACAACATTAAGTCTCAAACTTTGGTAACTACACCTGAATACAATCAGTACAATGACTCAGGTAAAATCAGCCATTTTTCATTTAACTATACTACATTTATATTTAATACATATTCATATCAAAATCTCAACATGTTCAGCATCAGCTGACGTCAGTTCCATAAGGCTCGTGATTGGAGGAAGCTAAGTCTCCTGACTGTAGGAAGCTAAGCCTTGTGATTGGAGGCAGCCTGTTTACAGAGGCAAGGTATGTGCCGTTTTGTTCTCTCCTCAGCTTACTTCCGTGTATAAGACGCCCCTCAATTTTTAGTGTAATGATTTTAGGAAAAAGTAGCATCTTATACACGGGAAAATATGATAAGTCCATTTGTTTGTTTGTTTGTTTACCATCCCTTGATTGAAGCTCAACATCAAAAAAAACTAAGATCATGGCCAGTGGTCCCATCACCTCCTCGCAAATAGAAGGGGAAGATATGGAGGCAGTGACAGATTTTACTTTCTTGGGCTCCATGATCACTGCAGATGGGGACAGCAGCCACAAAATTAAAAGACGCCTGCTTCTTGGGAGGAAAGCGATGACAAACCTCGACAGCATCTTAAAAAGCAGAGACATCACTTTGCCGACAAAGGTCCGCATAGTCCAAGCCATGGTTTTTCCAGTAGTGATGTATGGAAGTGAGAGCTGGACCATAAAGAAGGCTGACCGCCAAAGAATTGATGCTTTTGAATTGTGGTGCTGGAGGAGACTCTTGAGAGTCCCCTGGACTGCAAGGAGAACAAACCTATCCGTTCTGAAGGAACTCAACCCCGAGTGCTCACTGGAAGGACAGATCCTGAAGCTGAGGCTCCAATACTTTGGCCATCTCATGAGAAGAGAAGACTCCCTGGAAAAGACCCTGATGTTGGGAAAATGTGAAGGCAAGAGGAGAAGGGGACGACAGAGGACGAGATGGTTGGACAGTGTCATCGAAGCTACCAACATGAATTTGACCAAACTCTGGGAGGCAGTGGAAGACAGGAGGGCCTGGCGTGCTCCGGTCCATGGGGTCACGAAGAGTCGGACACGACTTAACGACTAAACAAAAACAACAAGGATATTCAGGAGCGACTTTGTATGTCATGTTCTGAGATTCAAGATGCTGAAGGCATAGATGCTGTGGAGGAGCCCTGTCAAATTTGCAAATACTGTCCAAACACTGTTTCTCCGAAAACCTTAAAATAATTGTGCTTTCCATAATTCATGTATGTTAATCTGAAAGCACAAAGGCCTCACTTCACTGCTTTAAATTGAGAATTTGCTTTGCTTAGTTAGATACATAATATTTGTTCAGTTCTAATTTACTAGTATTAAAAAATGGGTTTCCAATAGACCATTGTCTGGGCCAGCTTCAAAGACCTGTTTGCTTTTCCAAAATTGAAGCCCAGACTATTAACTACCCTGTGTATTATAGGACAACAAAATGTTGCACTGTGAACCAGTTCTGCTCTCTGCTGCTATCAATCAACCATATCATCCCCCAGGATACTGCATTCTGTTGCTCCTCTTAGGGCTTGGCCAGACAGTGGAATTTGGAGCAGTCTGGTCCATGCTTAAAAGGTTCTTACATGAGATGCATTTTAACTCTCAGTTGAGTGATCCTTCCATCCACACTGGAGTTAGCATTACACATTATCTTTTCCTGTCTAAAGGTCTGCCTAGAGCAAGGTTTGCCTGGTTTAATAATGTGTAAGTTTACCCAGTTTACTTGTGAGTAAGGAGGTGGCGGCGGCAGCCAAGGACACACGCAGGAGGAAACGTTGGGGTGCATGTTGGAGAGATGAAAGGGATGTAATTCCCCCTTTCCCCCCTTACTCCTCGGCTGTGGAGCTAATTAGGATCATACTGAATCATGCAAAAAAACAACAACAACAACCCAGTGCCAGAATGGTAAGCAACAGACATAACATCAAGT
This sequence comes from Intellagama lesueurii, assembly GCA_037013535.1. Taxonomy (NCBI): domain Eukaryota; kingdom Metazoa; phylum Chordata; class Lepidosauria; order Squamata; family Agamidae; genus Intellagama; species Intellagama lesueurii. The sequence continues at coordinate 120,533,534 of JBAJHW010000001.1, read as the reverse complement.
TGCAGTGGTGTAGTTATTCAATGTGATTTCAAATTTTGTGTCTGCTACATCTACCACTGAATGACACTTTGGGTGGAGTATTGGTATGATTTGCCAGACGTGGTGAGGAAAATCCCTGTTGCTGGATTCTTCTTATTATTTGGAAGATCTTGCAATCTCATTAAAAAACAACACTCCACAGATCAAGCTATTATATGCAGGGTGATACCCCATTCTACACAAAATATCAAGCTGGAGTCTTCTTACACATGGAAGATGCCATCTAGGATGAGAAAGGTTTGAATTCTGCATGTACTTTTTTTGGGGGGATTTGGGCTAAAGACGTGGACTTTTGTGGTGGTTTGCAGATTCTTACCCTGCCACCACCCACCACCATCTCCTGTTCTGGCTCCCTGCTCCTACCGCTGCCACCGCCGCCTCCTCTATCTCCTGGCAGGGAAAGGGGAAAGGGTTGAGGGTGGGAGGACATGGGCATAGGTGCCTGAAGGGTGGGGGTGGCTGAGTGAGGGGCCGGGGGGCAGGCAAGGTGGCATGCGAGTAAAAAGGGGCAAGGGAGGAGGGCTGACCGGGCAGATGGGGGGTGGCAGGGAGAATGGAAAGGGAGAGGGAGGAGGATGAGAGGGAAAGGGGCATGGGGACAGTTGTCTGAGGGGTGGGCAGTTGGGTGAGCAAGGGGGGTGAAATGGCGTGCAAGTGGAGAGGGATGACTGGGCAGGTGCCGACTTTTTTGCAAGCCCAATACTTTTTTTAAAAAAATTCTGGCTATCTGGTAGTAGGATTTGTTTTTAAAAAGCAGATGAGGCGTTCACATATGCGGAATCGATTCCAATGAATTGGTTCCACATCTGCCCCCAAATAAATGGACCTCTGGCAGGGGAGCAGAAAAGCTTGCTCCCTTGGCAGAGTGGTCCATGGGTGTACGTAGCTCATGTGTACACTAAAATTAAAATCGTGTTTTTTGAAGAAGAACCTGGTAGAACAGTGTGGGTTTTTTGGGCAGTGGGATACTGAGAAGAAATAAACATCCCCCCCCCCCCCAATTTTGCCTCCAAAAGCAAGACACAGTGAAATTCAAATCTCTAAATTTCAGAGTTTCCCTTGAGATTGTCAGTATCTCCTCTTAGGTATAAATATTGCTGCTTTGACCTCATAAGTAAGACCTCTTGTGTCTGTAAAACAAAGGTAGGTAAAGTGGAGTCCTCCAAATGTTGTTTACTGTAACTCCCAGCATAGCTGATTGTATTCGCCAGGGTGGCTGGAATTGTGGTCCAAAAACATCTGAAGGACCACACTTTGCCCACCTCTGCTATAAAAGCTGCTGAATAGGCAGTAATTCGGTAGGCCAGGTTCTCTTGGCATGAGTATGCCGCGACACAAAGAACTTCTCTGTTGAATTTTGAACAGCTGTGACCTGGTGCAACCAAGTAACGTATTTGGACCTAACACAACCAGTTGGCTTCCTGGTCTGTTTAGCTGTGACAAAATAAATACAAAAATGTTTCCATGTTGTTCACAGCTGACAGTGTGCACATTTTAGAGTTTTGTATACTGGGAGAAGTCATGGTGAAGTGTGGAAACTAAGGCCAGAAACAGATATTAGAAATTGCCCCTAATTAGAGCTGAAAACATGTTAATATTGCAGAGAGGTGATTGAGGCAATCCTTTTGTGTTTGTGAAATCAGACTTGGCTTAAGTTTCCTGCTTAGCTTCCTCAGTCTATAGTAATATCCCCTTCCCAGATCACTCCACCGCTTCATGCTGTTCTCATCTGTTCAGTTTTATAGCCTGCACTTCATGTCTGTAGATCCCTGATACCCAAATCTGGCTTCCTGTAGCTTGAAACCATTATTATGTGCCCTGCACTCTGGGATGCCTGAGAACAGATCTTGCCCTCCTCTTTCAAGTATTTGAAAAGTTCTATCATATCTCCACTCAGTCTTCTTTTCTCAAGGCTAAACATCCTCAGTTCTTTCAGTCTTTCCTCACAGGGCTTGGTTTCCAGTCTCCTGACCATCCTTACTACAGTAAGTAGTTAGGATTTTGGCCATTAAGACAATACCTAGCCTAACAAGATCTTCATTTGTGAACTCCTGGTTTCCACTTCACTGTGAGTGATTTGTCATTGTGGAGAAAATCAAGCTGCTGCCAGATCAAGTCAACTAACCAACCTAACCACTTGTTTACCTACCCTGTGACTACCTTGCTTTGCCTGCTTGTTTGATTAAGAACAACCTTCAACTTGTTTGACTCTACTGTGGTACTAGGCTCTATTCCATAACTATAGTCAGGGGCTTGACTGACCAAAGGTAATGCTGTCTGAGGAAGAACAACATGGTGCCTCTGAGAGTACATCTACAAAGGCCACTTCAGCTGCCAGTTGGATTTTTCTTTAACACTGGTACTGTGAGAGTATCCCCACCATACCTGGGCAAGTCCTGTCAGAAACAGCACTCCTTCCAACTCCTTCCTGCCACCTCCCATCTGCCTCAGCATTGCCGTTGTACAATCAGTGATCTTCATGAAGAGAACCCGGCCTCTCGTCGTGCAGTGCCAATGCTTGAGCAAGCAGAAACTCACTAGGATACGGATATGTGCATTCCATTCTTGAGTTAATAAGGATCTTGGGTTGGGTACCCTGTCAGTGTCTTGCAGCAAAACCAAGAAGACGTCTTGTGGAATCTTAAATGATGAAGACATTTCATTTGGCATCAACAGATGTGGACTGTACCCTGTCTTTTCAGATGCATAGAGTGTAGCCTCAGTAAATAAAACATTTACATGACATGCCTCACATGCCTAATGGGAGAGCTGGCACTGACAATAGCTATTTCATTTGTTTCAGCTTAATCAAATGCTTTGCTCTGGACAATCCCTCTCTAGACCTTTTAGACAGTAAAAACTGCCCTATGTGTTTTGACTTCATTGTTGAACTTGAACATGGTTTGCTTCTCTAACCATATTTTATGCTCATTTTTCATACTTGCTGCAATGCAATATTAATTAAACTTCAACGAATCTCCCCCTCATGATTGTGGATTAAAGTGTTTCTGCAGCATGATGAATATTCTATTTTCAGCCCCCCTTTTCCCTTACCTGCATGAGCTGTTCACACATATTTTTAAATTCTAGGTTTTTGAGGGCTGCAAAGATTTTAAGAGGAAATGGCAGATGCCTTTTTAATTTTCTGGCTGTAGGTGTATTTTTATGTCATGGTTTTAGTTGTTAATTTGTTACAGAACTGATAAACTGAAGATTTTGCAAGGATACATAAAGTATAAGCAGATTTACCTAATGGAGCACACAGAGATTTACTTAGTAGTGTTTTTCACAGAAACAAAAGGCATTGTTAGAAGAAACAGCCATTTCTCATTTGCTATTGCTGGACGACATTCTGGTTGCAAGCATTGCCATTTCAGAAGCAATCTTCAAGAAGAGAGCCCACTGACCATTTTTGCACAACAGCAGTACATGTGGTGTAAGATGCACAGCCCTGCCCTTACTGAGCTGATGGTCTCAGGCAGAGGTAGATGTTTGAGAGAACTGGGTGGTTCTTATAGTGAGAGAAGGATGTTTGAGGGAGGCTGACTGTGATCTGAAGGAGAAAGGAGCTGTAAGAAATTACGGGAAAAGTTCAAAACAGATACAAGTGTGTCAGTCACTTAAAGTATTATAAATATCCAATTCTGGGGCCAGAATCCTATGTGGATTTACGCTAGTGTAACTGCAATTACTACTTCCTTCCAAGTGGAACTGCCCATCCTACTCATACTTCCCAGGTAGGATGTTTGGGGTTGCCAACCCCTAGAGAAGGCTGGACAGAAAGAACAAGAACCTGGGCCTTTTCTATGATTGCCCCCCAACTCTGGAATGAACTTCTGCTCAAAATTCACCCCTTCCTTGGCAACTTTGAAATCTTTTCTATTCAGGCAGGCTTTTCAATCTATTCCATCTAATAGCCACTGATTATATATATTTAACACCTCTCGCAACTGCCTATTTTTAATGTATATTAATTCTGAATTTTATCTGCTGATTTTTTAAATCTTTTGCTCACTTTATTTTCTGATGTTATTACCATGTTTCCCCGAAAATAAGACAGGGTCTTATATTAATTGTTGCTCCAAAAAACGCATTAGGGCTTATTTTCAGGGGATGTTTTATTTTATAGTCATGTCATCTTCTGGTTGCTGCACAATGCTGCACAATGGTGGAGGGCGGGGTTTCACTTAACTAGGGCTTATTTTTGGGGTAGGGCTTATATTACGAGCATCCTGAAAAATCATACTAGGGCTTATTTTCAGGTTAGGTCTTATTTTCGGGGAAACAGGTTATTTCAATGCTCTTTGCTATGCACCGCCCTGTGTGGCCTGTCACCAGATGGTGTGGTATAAAAGTGCAATAAATAAATAAATACATCAATCAATCAATCAATCAATCAATCAGTCAATCAATCAATCAATCAATCAATCAATCTCAGGGCAAATTGTGGCTAATTAACAGATTGCCACTCAAAGTCCCACAATCAGGAATGTAAGTGGCAGCTTGTTAATTGGTGGCAGTTTGCTGCTGTGATTTATGGAATTCCATTTAGCTACGTATATATGTCTGTCACGTTCCTGCCTGTCCCTTGATTGTTTCACCAAACTCAGGGCACAAGCTACGTGTCTTTCAGCTGCCACCAGCTGATTACATCAACATTATGTATTATTAATAATAGAGGCCCAGGCCATGTGTCATTTTAAATAGAACCAAATAGAAGTCGTTTATTAATAGAGGTGATGAAGGTACAACCAATGTCTTTAACTCTTAACCAAACATCCCACTTCATCCACCCTCAATTGCCAACCCTCTCTCTCTCTCTCCTCCAAATTCCCAATTCCAAAACCTCCCTTCTCCACTCCCCAATCTCCCAATCTCTCAAAACTCCAAATCTCCTATCTCCTCCTTCTCCTGCAGAGACTCTTATATCTTGTGACTCCGCCTCTCCAGCACTCTCATTGGTCCATGCAGATAGCACATCAATATTCATGACCTGGGCGGACGCCACAATGCCCAAAAGGATTCTGATCAGTATCCTGTAACTAAAGTGTTCTCTTCTTACATTAACTCCTCCCTGCATTTATATAGGTTTGGAAAATGTGGATTCCTGTTACACCACCACCAAAACCTGGGGCACACAAACAGGCCATTTCCTCTGTGGTATTACTTTATTTCATGAGCAAACATGTGGGGTTTGGAAGCAAGGAATAGATAGTAACATAAGAACCCAGGGAAATAAGAGGTGCCCCCCAGAGTGAGAGAAGAGTTTGGCTACCACAATGTAGCATGGAAAAGGAAGGCAATGGTTGCCTTATAGTAAAAGTAGTAGCACAGGATGAGCTGTTTTTGTCTTTGTGATAAATCAGCTTGTCCTCTTATGCTTGCTTCCTCTCCCTCTCCCCACACTGTGTTTAGTTTCCCAAAAAGACACAGTTTTGTGCAGTTTTATCTAATGTATATTTTGCACTGAGAGCCAGTGTGGTGTAGTGCAGTGGTTCTCAAACTGGGGTCCCCAGATGTTCTTGGACTGCAATTCCCAGAAGCCTTCACCACTTGCTGTGCTGGCCAGGATTTCAGGGAGTTACAGTCCAAGAACATCTGGGGATCCCAGTTTGAGAACCACTGGTGTAGTGGATCAAGTGATGGACTAGGACATAGGAGACCGGGTCTTGCTTGGTCATGGAAACTCATTGTGGGGTGGCAGTGGTAAAACTACCCCGTTAATACCTCATGTCCCTTAAAAATCCTAATGGGGCACTGTAAGGGAGATGCAACTTATTATGTACAAATAGAAGAAACTACATACACTCATAAACATCTGTAGGAAGGTACTTTTCTTGGGAAGCTGTATGTGTGAAGACCACCTTAGCGCCTTAGTGTCTCTCACACCTATCTATCTAAGTCTGATGTACTAAAGCATGTTGTTGTTGTTTTGTGTCATCAAGTTGAAACTGACTTACATAGACCTTAATAGGGCTTTCAAGGTAAACAAGGTATTTAAGGAGTGGCTTTACCTGTTCTACACCCCACAGAGAGTTTCCATGAATGAGCAGGAATTCGAATCCGGGCCTCTTGCGTCCTAGTCTGTCACTTTATCCACTACACTACACTGAGTATCTAAAAAAGTCTGCAGCTAAGGGAAAAAACAGATGTTATAGATTGCCTGTGACTGGAAGAAGAAAATCATTTACTAGTAAAAATGTCTGAGTATCATAGTGTGATAGGGATACTCTGGGAGTCCCTGGTGGGTTGCCTGCTTCAGACCAGTGTCCCTGCATGGACGTCATGGAGACCCTGGTGACAGGGTGACCTGAGGTCATGGAGAGCAAGGGTGAGACTCCTGTTGGGAAGAAGGCAGAGGCTGATGAGATAATTTGGAGGCCAGGGGAAGTTGGTGGGACCTAGACTTAAAGGAGGAGGATGAGAAGGAGGAAGAGGAGAGTTCATTTCCCTTGACAAACTCAGAGGGAGAGGACTGGGCAGGGGCTGTGGGCCCAGTTCCACCCAGCCAAGGAGAAGAGGACATGGGGACAGTGCACTGCTAATCAGCCCTCTGAGACTGAACCCACGGAGACAGGGACACCTTGCCACTGGCCCCACCCAGCCCCAAAAGAGGCACTGGCAAAGAAAGCACCAGTAGGAGTGCCAACAACAGAGCCTCTCAAGACAGGATGGACTTGGGGGCCTGCATCAGCCTGGCATTACCAGTCCTCCCTATGTGGTGACAGCTGGTTGGGGTCAGCATGGAGAACTAGTACCTAGACACAGACTGAAGAGTGTGCTGGGCCAGTAATTGAAATTCAACCCCAACTGGGGTGGGGGGAGCCAGTGGAGGTAACGAAGCCCCCCTCCCCCCCATGGTTGAGGCAGGAAGAGTCAGGTAGAGTCAGCCTTTGTATCCCTCTCACTCACCTCAATAAAGACTAGTTTGGGCAGTAATGAGAGTCTGGATTTCATAGACACGGTTGAAGACGCCCTCCCCACCACCCTCAACAGAGGCGGAGCGGTGATGGTCAAGAGCTTGTGTTATCTTGGATATTGGACAGACTTGCTTGCTTTGTCGGGTGATTGGTCTTCAGGACTTAGGCATGGGATTTCCTTGAATTCTGAATTCACAAACCGAAAAGGCCTCCCAGTTATCTTGCCAACTTTAAATGTTATTTCAAATCTTCTTGTGGAAAATCTGTCACTTCTCTTTGTTCTGTCTCTGAATGGATGTTGTGACTATTGTGACAGAGTAGACAGAGTTCAGAAAATATGGAACTGAAGGAGAACTTGAGTGAGGAATATATAGTTAGCAAGGACACCATGAACAAAGTCTGAAAAGCTGAAGTAGAGACCCAAGGACCTCCCTGAAAACACGTTCATAAGTGTACGTTTGATGCTGTGCTGCTTGGAAATAAACATTATTATTTGAACAAATGTGAATGGGATGTGGCGGCACAGCTGTGCACAGATGATAGTGGGACTAGGAGGAGCTATTGTAGAACCAACAGTGCGCAGAATGTACACATTGATTTTGTTTTATGTCCCACGCCAGACTAGTCAAACCATTTTGCTGCTGTGCCAAGGGAAAACCAATGGATGATCTTGATCTTGGTCTCCAGTGACTTTCTCATTATTAAATTAACCTGTATGGTTACCATTTAGTTACTTCTAAAAAATACATACAGTACATCAGAATGATATCAGCCACTGGCCTATGGCAAAAAAAGCACCTGACGTACCTCCAGGAGATGGGGCCAGACCACCTGTATTTTTTCTTTCTTAAATTGCTGTTATGTGAAAAAGGGAGCAATGTTATCCTTCATTTTGTTACATTGTAATATAATTGACCTATTCCTTGATTACAGAGATGAATAAAGTTTCTTTTTGGCACGTTGGCCACTTGCCATACCTGCTGGGTATTCTGGGAGCTGTAGTCCAAAAAACAAACCTTCCCCATCACTGCTTTGTTATTGGAAACTAAATTAATTACACTAGATTAATTACTTGCAATAAGCTTCATCTAAGCTCTTATTTTAACTTTGTTGCTTTTTGTCAGTTGACAAACTGTTGCCAAACCAATATTTTGGCAGCGGAGTTGTGCTTCCAAGAAATTGATTTAATTGACTAGTTTGGCCTGATTAGTATTTCAAGTTTCAGCCTAATTGCCCTGTCACCAAGCGAGTCAATGATCAAAAGACCAGAGTTCTTGTACATTCCTAAATATCCTTTAATTTTTTTGAAAAAACTATGTTGTTGGGGTATTCATCTCAAGAAAGAATATTCAAAGAAACTGAACTGAAATTTCTTTGAATTTTGAATTGAGGTTTGAATTGAAAATTCAAAGCAAAAGTACAAAATGTAATTATCATCTTTTTTACATCATGAAGAATGGCAATGGGGAATATTATCAAGTGTGTGTGTGTGTGTGTGTGTGTGTGCGTGTGCGCGTGTGTGCGTGCGTGCGTGCGTGTTTCTTCCCTTGTCAGAAGTGCATCATCTAGTGCAATACAGTGGCTTCTAAAAAAGATCCAGGATTATGTATCAGAACAGAAAAGATAATTTTTAGAGTGTAGCTTGCAAATCAATTACCTCTGAAAACTGGTGACTGCTGTGAATCTTGTCAAACAAGCTCTGCTTGAGACAGCAAACATGATCCCTCTGTGGAGAGAGAAAGCAGAAATACCTTTTCTCTCCAGCAACATGAAGAAAATTACTTTTTAATATTAAATGAGTAAAATTTGCAGAACTGAATGGGCAACAAATTAGGAACTCCAGTCTGGCATTTTTTTTGTGTGTGTGCAAGAAACTTTTCTTTAATTAGGGGATGGTGTGTGCCTGATAACTTTAATATTAAAGAATATTTGTTTTCCTCACAGCAGTAGTGAAATGAAGCAACTTAAGACACTGCTCATAGCAGTATGACAATGAGATGACATTTTTGTGTATTTCTCTGGCTGTGTCTGATTATCTATAAGGCAAGGTGAAAATGTGGTCTTTTTCTACCCCAGTGGGTAGCAGGGCATAACCAGAAATAACACAAGACCATTTAGAGGTGCAATTATAAGTACACAAATTCACTTATCTTTGCTGCAGCAAAGGATAAGCAATCTTGCCACTTTTCCATCTACCATTAATTTTCTGTAGGAAAGTGTAATAGAAGAACCTCTCCCTCAGAAGATCTATAGGCCAAAATCCTGTTGTATAGATACAGCAGTATATCAAAGTAACTTGAAGTTGTACGTGTTGCAAAATCTGTACCAAGGTTGAAGCTGTATGCACGAAGCAGCTACGTATGTGGGTGCAGTTGCATTCTTCTTATCCTTTCCTACCAGGCCTATCAACTTCATCAACTTCAAGCCAGAAAATTCAAGTGCAGTCTCTAGACTTATAAAGTGGTTTTGCCTAATGGTCGGGGCAAACATATAAACCAACGTTTTTCACTTGACATTAGATTACAAGACGTGTGTGTCCTCCTTGGGCTGGGAGGCCCTACAGTACCAAGCACAACAGTAGCTGTTTTACAAATACTTAAAACTAGGCAAATTTTGTCTTTGAAAAAATATGCAAAAGCAAGCTGAACTGTGTTGATTCTAGAAACACTGTGGGGATGGAACAAAGATCTGCTGTTCACTTCCCCTAAGTTGAGGGAATCAATCCTTTGTTTGGTATTTGCAGGGTTAAAAAGATGGTCAGTGATTTGAGTTGAGGAAAAGCGAAATCGAAAGTAATAGGGTAGACTGAACATCTGGCACTAAATGGAATGTGAATGGCAGCTGAATCCCTCACTAAAGCCAAAGAATATTTCTAGACACTATCTGTAGTCATCACCATCATTTTGGAACTGCAGTGCTGGAAGGGACCCTATGGATCATCGAGCCCAGTCCCTGTCAAGGAGGCACACTGGGGAATCCAACTCCCAACCTCTGGCTCCGCAGCCAGATAGCTAAACTACTGAGCTGTCTGTCTATCTGTGATGGGGTGCAGGTGCACACACATAGCGAGCTGTCTGGCCCCAGCACACAAGTATCAGGCAGCTGAGAAACCAAGTTTCCTCAGTATCAAGCTGGCAGGAGGGAGTTCATGCAGCTGAAGGAGAGGCAGCTAGAAGATGAGGGATCAAGGAGAACAAAAGGACAGGAGAAGGAAGGCAAAAGGTCATCACTCATCTCTGAAGAAGAAGATGCCCACGAAGATAAAGAAACAAGGAAAGAGAATAAACAAAGCTGCCTCTTTTTTTGCTCTGTAGGGAGTCAGACACCGGAGATTTCAGCCACATGCTTGAACACGGCAGTGGCCCCCCAGACACTGCCATGGGCCTGGAGAGGCAAATAAAGACAGACACACTGAGGAGGGAATTGGAAGAGTCAAGTCACAGAAACTGGCTTCTTTCACCCATCTCTATAGACCCTCCCAAAAAGAGTCCTCCAGTAAATTTAACTGTGGGGCCCAAGTTGGCAAGCAGTGCCCAAGTTATTAAAGACTGTAACTCAACTCCATGAGACTGTGGGGGAAAGGGCAGGGGAAAGTGATACTGTACCACTAACATAAGTCATTCTGAGCCAAGAAGCTGAGGTAGAGCCCACATTGTTGGGGGACCCCATCCCTGCTGGCACCACATGGAAGGTGGCCAGTAGGGCACACATGGTCAATCAATAGTCTTTCAAAAGAACTAGTCTTTCAAAACAAATCTTTGCTTTCTCCCTCTCCTGAATGGAGGAGCAGAGGAAGTTTTTATTTTCCCAATATAATTAAGTTGCTCTAGGGGTGGGCTGGTTTACAATGGCATTTACATTGTGTGGTCCCCAGGAAAAGGAACGAACCAGCCTATCCCCAGAATGGATCAACAGTGGGACAAATTCTTGTGTAGTTGCACCTTTAGACAACTACAAACTATTACTATTGGAACTCATAGTTTGCTGCAGGCTTATGAACTCTGACATATTTCAAACATAGCTTATCATGATGTCCAAGCCTGCAACTGTAAATTTTTGTTGGCTTCTCGCCCCAGCTACCCACCTTGAAATAGAGCTTGGCAAAAAACAAACAAACAAAAAAAGCAGCAAGGAAACAAACTAGAGATAGAAGAGACAAGCCATAGTTTGGTTGGTTATCTGACATATATTTAGTAGTTTAAGTAACAAACCACAGTGAACACAAACCATTATTTATCATGATATGCAAATATACTGTCCTTGTCATACTGCAGTTATTAGGATATCATGCCACAGATTAGCATGGCAATGGTGGCTAGTGCCCATGGAATGTGCATATGCAAAAGTGCCTCTTCCACAACTGAACTCTATAACTCACAGATAAATTGTGTTATTAGCAATGGAGCGAAAAGAAAATGAAATTCATTGGCAAAAGATTATTTACTCTTCCTTGACTAGTGTTGTACAAATTCTTCAGAAAATAATTTTGCATAAAATTTTATAAGATCCCTCTCTTAGCATCCTAGCAAGGAGGTGGAAATGATGTATGGAAAAGGAAAGAGGGAAAAGGCCTATCTCACCAAACATATGCATAGACAGAGGCAGAAAAAGTGCTTTGCAATTACTATTATTATGGACCATTTGCTGTAATATTTAGATGAGAGGCAAATATTTCCCACTTTCCCTGAATGATGATAAAAATAAATTAAAACCCTTCACTGAAAACAGACATTACAGTGAGGGGAAAAGACTTTTAGTTAAACATTTGGAACCATTTTTGTTAGTTGATGCTGCTGCTGCTGCTGCTGCTGCTGCTTTTTTAAAAGCAACGCTTCCCACCATTTTAATTGCAACTCATTTATTCTCTGTGAAAACCTTTGTGGAGAGGTAAAAAGAGAAAAACAAACTACAGTTTTATTTGTTGGCTGTAATTGGGGGGAAAAAAAGCATATTCATGCCCTGTTGAAATTAATTGAATTTATGTTAGTTGTGAGTACCTCATCCAACTTTTTAAAAAATATATATTGTAAAAATGACTTTATGAAATGTAAAAGATTTAGATTAAATAGCTGTGGGTACTGAATATGTGTAAGATATTCCCTTAAAAACCCTGTTTGATTCTTACTAAAACACATTTGGCTTTAGGCAAAACTGGGTGCTGGTTCCAATTATGACATTTTCTACAACACCAGAAGGGTCTTCACCAGGTTGTCTTCCATACAGGACATCCACTGCTGAGGAGATTCATTCTCACATCATGCTCTCCTCAAACAATATTTTTACAAATTTCATCTCACGTCATTTCATTTTGGTGCAGAATCCTCCTCACCACCCAACAAATTTCATTAGTTTTATGGAATCATTCCTACCTTCCTTTGAAAATCCTCAGCTTTTTTACCAAGTAGGCACTTCTGCCTTGAATGGCTGTAAGCAGGTCCATAAGTTGTTGTGCAGTGTCCAAACTCCTTTTAATGTTCCAGTGAATTATGTTCAATCAGAACTTTAAGTCATCTGATCAGAGATGGAGGACCAGTCAAGTGGTCTACTGCTACCAATTTTCCTTCTTCCCCTTTTTTTCCCCTTTCCAAAACAGGTGTATAATATTAGTAGTTTATTATTGTTTTGCTATTTGTAAGGGCTCTGGTTTGTATTGCCATTTTATTTTTTCAGCTGTTGTACATTGATGTGGTTGTTCTTAGAGAAAGGTGGTGTATCAATTTAAGTATGTCAATAGAGAAAACTATACAGCAGAAGGTGGAAGACTTCTGAGTTGATATCCTGGGTTGTATCATTACTACTGTGGATGTGGATGAAGAATTATGTTTTTCCCCCCTCTAAAATGTGCACTCATGTAAAGAAAAATGGGGAAAGGTCATGCAGAAAACTAACAGGGAATGGATGGGGCAGAACCTTTCTTCCTGAATTGCTGTTACTTTTTTTGGTTTGCGAGGAAGCTGGTAAATGGGAAAGCCATCAGTAACCCCTGCCTGCAACTTGAAGTGCAGTTCACTGAGCTGCCTCGGAATACTATGACCCCATTTTACCAAATAAGCACAGCAGAGCAGTCTATGCAGGATACTGACTATTGAGACCTGATATAATGCCCTAACCAGGCCCTGAAGGAAATCACCTCCTAAATAGAACATGCTCCAAATTCTGTTTCTATGACTGTGACAGATATTCAGAAAGTTCGAAGAGCACTGCTAGAGATCAACTGACAAATGTCTGACAAATATTTAATGTCAAGTTCAGTCTGAATACAGTCTTTTCTGCAGGAGTCCAAAGACTGGTTTAAAGCCAGCATAACACCAGTGTCTGATCTTTAGTGGCCCAGGACTTGGTTTTGCTCTATTCCCCACTAGAGTTCTCTGCACTGCAAAAACTGGCTTTGAGGAGTTCAGTGGAGGTACCCTATTAGTTACTGGCCATTCATTTTAAACTGGGATGAGACATAGAACTCAATCAAATTCCATTGTTAAATCTTGGGCTGGTGTTTCAGTCCCATTTCTTTCTGTCAGAACAAACCTGTTTGGCAGGTTTTGCTTACCCGCTGAAAGCTCTAACATTAGACAAAGGTTTGAAGTTCAAAGCCAAATCTTCTTCACTGTAGCCAGGTGTTATAGAGGGCAGTTCCCTCAGTAAGCCTAGAGGGAGTTGGTATACCATTTTCGTCATGTGAACAACTACATGTCTGAAGAACAACGGCTTATGTGTAGGCTCTACACATGAACAAGATCTCTGGAAAAATCTATCTGGGGACTATATCGAAACAAGAATCTCTTTCCTTCAGCTGTGGCTTTGAAACCACATAGAAAGTGGCAACAGAAAGAAGCTAGGTTTTCCTCTCTAAGCACGTTGAGGACACTAGATTCAATAGCATATAAATAGGGCTTATGATATTACACTCTTTCCGAGTTCAACTTTGAATACACATTCCTGGGACTTTCTCCAGCAGCACATTTTAACAGCAGGAAAAAAACTACCCAGAAATATCTAGAATTTAGCTAGTTTTCTCAGAGGGAATAAACTAATTATAGAAATTTGCGGTAATATGGTGAAGAAATACAGCAGCATTATTAAATCCAGATTACTTGCTTTAGAGATTTCTGTATGACCTGGGGATGCTTTTAAAAGCAATTGCCATGTATATATAGCTGTCAGGAAATGTAACTACAGATTCCAACACTTTCTAAGAAGCATTTCAGTGTGAGTTTACCCCCCAGTAAGCACTGTATGAGATTGGACTGCACCCAAGAGTCAGTGCAGACAGCATTGCAGCCACATTACCTACGTACATGGCTTTTCTAATTACAGAAGAGCAGCTGTGATCTTTTGTGACCATTAGGAGTACTGGAGGGACTTAATATTTGCAGATTCCACCATGAAGTGACCCAACTTGAGACACGCATGAACTGCTGGTTTGGCAGTTCAGCATGGTTTGTTTCCTTGCCAAAGAGCTGATCCACTGTTTGCCGCCCTGCCTCCTCCAGTGGGTGCACCCTCGGCAGCATCACCCAGAGGGGTTTTGGTGTCCCACTGGAGGGGGCTGGGTACTGAACCACCAATCAGCTGTTCAACCAGGAAATGAACCACACCGACCAGAGGTTCCTGCCTATCTCTAGACCCATCTCACACCATTGGACTGATGTATGTATGGAAACGTAAAAGTTTTGTCATAATTTGCACTTCTCCAAATGTCACAGTGCAGTTCTTGGCACCTTAAATGCATCAAAACATCTCTTTAAATACATATTTTGAATGGAATATACATTGAAATGAACATATTTGGATGATTTTAAAAAAATAAGGTAGGAATACAATGGCAGTATAGGTGAAAACTTATGAAACGGCTATGATATGGAAATAGGTGGATTCATCCATTCCTGGGACCATGAGTCTTAGATCTTGATTACTCTTCTTTTGCAAGTAGACAGCAGTTGTGAGTTGGCATTTCTGCACGTAAGCTAGTCCCAAATAGTGACTGCATGTCCCCAAGATTGCCTTGCATTAAAATATAGTGGTGGCTCTACCCTTAGGGCAAGTGGGGTGCTGCTCCATCTTAGGTTCAGATTATCCCCAGCCAGCTCATCCCTTCCTGCCTTCTTCCCAGTAGCAGAAAGTGTCTGAGTGTGTATATGTGAATGAATGCTTCCTTCCTTGCTTGCCTGCCTGCCTGTTGAGAGTGACAGTGAATGAAAGAACACGTCTGTGTGAATGAATATCTGTTTTTGTCCCTCACTCCATCCACATTGATTGCTGTGCCTTCTGCCTCACTAGTGCTGATGGCTACTAGCTGCCACCACTAATATAGTAGAGCTAAACATTGTGCTTGTACAGTTAATTGGAATTAGGTATTTACAGAACCCCCCTGAGAAATGTTGTCTTAGGGCAGAATTAAATACTGTATGAAAAATGAAGCTGCTGAAACAAAACCAAACAGCCTCATGCTGGACTCATTCATACTGTGTAATGCCACTTGTGCAATCACAGTGTGCATTTTTCTGCTGCCTCCCCCCACCACACCACATCCCTGGCTGCCAATGGCAGAGGCTGGAGAAAGTGTCATTCATGCCAGGGAAATGCTTGAAGGCATGTAAAGCAGCAACTCATGCAGACCTAGATTTGATCAGTGCTTGGGTGTCTGTCTGCCTGTGTGCCATCATGAGACATATTAACTCATACTCATATCACATATTGTTACCAATCACATCTCTTGTCATGTCTCCATACAATGCTTACAACACAGAATAGGAGGGTGGTTGGGTGAAGGTTCAGCATCAACTGCCTGGTGCAGCACTTGTGTGTTTCTTTCAAACCTACTTGACAGATTAGAACCTGCTCCCTTCTGATCCACCAAGCAGCCTACATGCCTTGCCCCCTGATTGCCCAAGGCTTTCAACAAAACAACAGCCACTGATTGGCGGTTTCAAATTCCAGGCAGCCACTTATTGGACTGCCCAATATCCCTCTGTTCCCTTATGTTGCTGCAAGGCCCAGAGCCTGCAGCAGTGTGGCCTCACCAGACCTCAAACTTGGCCCACTGGTAAAATTGGGCTGGGGGACTCAGCTTTCTAAAGTGGCTATCATGGATGTAAGGTTGCTTTAGGAGCTGGTGTTGGCAAAGGAAGTGCCCTCATAATCTTTCTGCGCTCTGTTTCTGAAGTAAAATATAATGGACACCTATTGCATAAATAGCTCAGATATCAGTAACTTCTTATGCAAAAGACACCAAATCTATAAAACACATGGCATTGTGAAATATTGATCTCTTCTGTGCCAGCAAGTTAAGAGATATTAGTGTAGCATAGGATTCCATTTGTAACACTGGGATTAAATGCAGGGAAGTGGAAAATTGGAATAGACCAGACTTCATGTGAAGTGGAAAGTACAGCTGGCAGTGTTGCTAAAGCAAGAGAATGGGAAAGAGGAGGGGAAAAAGAAGGGGGAGCTCTTTAAAAAAAAACACATCTCACCTCTCAACTAGAATGCAAGCTGAGCTGGCAGTGGACAAATGGATGCTTTAAATCTGATTGCTTTCAATTCAGTTGGTGGTTATTACAGACGCAATGAAGCACTAGATAACAGGCTAAGTTACAAGTGGCCTGGAAGAATAAAGAGGTATGACCACATTGTTAATACAGAAAAATGTACTGTGCATTATTAAAGGAGGAGAGAGCTGATTAATGGATCTTTTTTAAAAAACTGAAATGTTGTTAATTTGGATAATATACCCATCCAGTGCTAATGGATACCAATTTCACTTCCATGGAGTTACTTCTGCTTGAACAGAGAGCAAAGACAAAACTCATTCTCTCTGTTCCCCCCTCCCCTATTCCATTCATCTATCCATTCACTGGACTGAGATCACACATTGATACTTACAGCTCTGTGACTGCAACATCAAATCATAACTTGCAAATCTGAAATAAATAACTATTGAAGGTATACCAGCACAGTATGTTCCTTCATGTTACTTGTCTCATTGTCTTAAAAATAATCCTAGCCTGCAGGCTATTGAAACGATTTGGCGGACAGACTCTTTTGACTAGCTGTGTCTGTATGTGGCACCACTAAGATGAAAGAGCTCCATTTTGGTGATAAATTAAAATGGACTTGAAGTGGGTTACCTTGAAAAGAGCATGGATGCTGGGGAGCAGACAGGCAGAGGAGAAAATTCCCAGATGAACTTGTTTGGGTTGCAGATGGGTGTGGATACCGCTCCATATGGGTGTGGATACTGGTCTGAATGCTTTGTAAACCCACTTGGATGAAAGAGGTGGGACACAAGAAACTGGGTAAGCTGAAGCCACACATGACTATTTCAGTCGTCTTCAGAGGAATTTAATACAATATGGGCTGAGGCCAGGATCCCACAAACAAACAAACAAACAAACAAACAAACAAACACTAATTTGACACAAATAGAAACATAGAATCATAGAGTAATGGAATTGGAAGGGGCCTAAAAGGCCATTGAGTGCAACCACCTGCTCAATTCAGGAATCCAAGTTAAAGTATATCTGACAGATGGCTTTCTAACTTTCTTTTGAATACCTCCAATGTTGGAGAGCTTACCATCTTCAAGAGTGATTGGTTCCAGTGTCATACTGCCCTGACTGTTAGGATGTTTTTCCCAACATTCAGCCAAAAATCTGGCTTTTAGCAACTTGAGCCCATTATTACATGTCATGCGCTCTGGGATGATTGAGAACAGATACTACCCCGTCTTTTATAGCCCTGTCACCCACCCTCAGCTCCTCTGTGTGTTCCTCCTAACAACCAGATTTGCCTCCAGGTATGACAGTATCTCTTGTCTCCACTTCCGCTGCCACCAGAGGAAATCTTTCCTCAATTACCAATTAAAACCACTGAATCATATATGTCAAAATTAACGTTGTTTATTAATTGTTTAACATGTGAAAGAAACAAGTAAATCATAGGTGGTATTGTATTTGAGATTCATTAAACTTCCTTTATCATAGAAATATGCTGGTTACTTTGTATTTAGTTTCAATTACTTTATAACAGTTTATTTATTTCTTGTAGGTGTTATTTCATTCAGTTCTCTTATACATTTCTTTCCAAGTGTTACTATTTGACTTTACTAATCCCTGTCTATCAATCTCTCTCTAAACCTTCTTCGTATTCTAACTCTTCATAACCATTCTTCCAATTACCTAACTCTTTCCCTAACCCTTGACCAACTGTCTTATCTCATGCTTAACTGAAACCCTAACTCCTGGCTAACTGCCATCCTAACTGATTATAACTGTCCTCCATTCTCTTCTTATATTTCTTGGTTCCGCCCTCCTGCTCAACCATTGGCTACTGAATCAGTGTTCCATTGTGATGGACAGGTGTGGTTTCTGACCTGTCCATCACAAGCCCCTTTCCCCGACTGTTTTTTGTTTGATTCTTTGTTTCCTCCATGGCCTGTGAGCCCTGCTGATGAGGAAGCATCATTCCTGTGTCCTGGCAAATAGACCACATTGCTCTTATACATTTCCAGCCACACACACAAAGAATCTCCGGCTGCTGAATCATAGCATTCCACATTTCTCTGTAGACCTTCTGACATGAATTGCCTAGACAAAAGAGGTCCTTCTCCCCAAATATACCTGCCCTATCAATGTGAGAGGCCAGGAAGAATCAAAGAGCTAGTTATTATATTATGAAAATACAGGAATCCATAAAAAAGCAAATTGTAAAGTGCAATTACAACACATTAGTTGCACTTAATACAAATCCAAAGCAAAAGGCATTATTAGAGTGTAAAGTTCCTAATAATAAAATAGGAGTATACAAACAGTACAAATCCAAAAGCAAGGGCTTTATCAAACTATAAAATACACAAAACAGGACTTTCTGATAGGAATTACCTTGTTTCGTATTGAGTGCGAACCCTTATGCAGTTTGCAATCTGCTTTGGCATGGATTCTCACTTTGTGTGTGTTTGTGTAATTGTGCATTTCTAATATTTTGGTTCTTTCTTCTGATCCAACTGCTGCCTCCCCTCATTTTTTTTCTGAGCATGACAGAGAAAATATGCACTACTGCCAGCTGTTACAGAGCCTGAACATCACCCTCATTTGTATCCAAGCGGACCAGTATCATCAACAGTGGACAGGGTGCTCCTGAAATATTGTCAGGATCAGGCCCATCCATTTCATTCCCCTTCCTGCTAGACATTCCACTGTTACCTTTTCACTGAGACTCAGCTATGAGCTGAATGTGTAATGGTGATCTCCTGAACATGTTGTGCTGCGGCCACTGGTCACTACCAGCACCTGGTGGGCAACTCCATGTTTTTGGAAGGAAACAAAGAAACAGAAACCAGAAAAATAACTGATAAACTCTGCCCAATCCCCTACTTCTTACTGAGTCAAAGGACCCATGTAGCCCTAACAATAAATGGGTACCACCTGCTATGCTTCTGTATGTTAGGACTCCGATAACCCACTGTTGCTGTAGAATGCATTCCTGCAAAAATGTCTGCAGAAAGAATGCTCTTCAAGCAAGACTGGATCAAGTACCAGACTGGAACTTGGTGAATGGCATAATCTCCTGGTGCACACAAAAGGCTCCTGAAAATCCAGAAAGGTTCTTAAGCAAAACCCTGGAACCTCACAAAAGCCCAGCCCAAATTCTAGTCCTCTGGAGCACAGGTCTTCTGCATTGGGCCAATGCACTCTCAGATAGCTGTGTATCCCCAAGAAGGGTTCCCAAGCAACATGTACAGTTTGGGAACTCAAACTACAAGTGCACAACACTGGCTATGTCATATAGTGATGCTCCTGTTCAGCATGCCATGCTCCTCAAACAGAGCCTGAGCCAAAGGAAATGAAAGCTGGAGACAGTGGCAGTTCGCACATTATCCTCACTCTGCCAGTGGGGAATCACGCGCTTCAAAAAATGACTTTGCCTCAGATTGCAGTATTCACTCCTGCTAATTTGCTGCAAAGATGTCATGCCACAGATGTGGAACAAGCAAACTTTATTTCACACTGTGAAATGCTTGCTGGATGAGCAGATTATAATTCCTTTCTGGTTTTGAAACCTGCTTCCTTGCACTCGCGCACTCACCAAACACTTTTCTTCCTATTATCACTACATCTCCCTACTTCCTTTGAGAAAATATTACTTCAGGTCTGCTTAGCTAATAGCTTCTCTTATCATTCTGCCCCTTGAGGCATTTCTCAGGACTTGTACCTGTCCAAAATCTCCTATGACATCTCGCTGGCATTTTGTGCTGCAGTCCTTTCCCTTATTTGGTCTTGAGCCTTTTGCTCCTCTGTATTTGATCTTCAAAAAGCAGCATTCTCACTTGCTTCATTGGGTAGCTTTTTGTTTTGTTTTGTTTTGTTTTGCATTCTACAAAATAAAAAAAAAACCCCACCTTCCTTCTGTTGACAGGTGCATCAACAGCAGGGATGTAACTAGGGGAAAGCAATGGGGGCATTGACCCAGAGCATCAATACAACCAATTATCTCGGGAGGTGGTGAATGCTCCAATGCTGGAGG
Organism: Intellagama lesueurii; assembly: GCA_037013535.1. Classification (NCBI taxonomy): domain Eukaryota; kingdom Metazoa; phylum Chordata; class Lepidosauria; order Squamata; family Agamidae; genus Intellagama; species Intellagama lesueurii. The sequence goes on along the minus strand of JBAJHW010000001.1, from coordinate 120,513,054 downwards.
CATTCAAGAGAAAATTGGACAACCATCTGTCAGATCTGTTTTGATTTGGATGTGTGCATTGAGCAGGGAGTTGGACTCGATGGCCTTAGAGGCCCCTTCCAACCCAACAATTCTATGATTCTATGATCAAAATGGAGATGACACTGAAATCTAGTGGTGAATCTACTGGTAAAAGTTTGGGAAACAAACAGCAAGGCTTCTCAGCCTGTCTCACTTTTGTTTTGGGGTTATTTTTGAAAGCAGAAATTGTTTCTGGAGAGGGAGAACCACATTTTCTTCCTCCTTTTGCCTGGAGAGCTCATGTCCATGCCTCAGGGTAAAGTGGGAGAGAGACTGTGCCACTTACGTTAGGTGCCAAAATGATTAGTTACGTACAACTCTGATCGGCAGTTGGACAAATGTAGTCTTAAGATCCTTTATTAACCAGTCTTCAGGGATCTGCTAGGGATGAGCACTGTTTCCCCTACCTCCACTCTCTTTACAAAGATGTTGAGATTTCCTATTTGGATGGTGACTCCCTGCATATCCCAGCTAGCATGGCCCCAGCTTGACACTTGACCCTGACAGCTGAGGTGTTCTGGGAGCTGTAGGCCAAAGAAGTACCTTTCTCCATATCCGTCCCCTTCACTGTGTTTTGCCACCATGGGAAGATGGGGAGGAAAGTGTGTGTGTGTGTGTTTTTAAATTTTTCTAGATTAGAGGTGCAAAAATAGTAGCATAGCAGTATCATTCCCAAGGAAATGTGCAAGTTGTTTTTCAAAGCCATTGGCAGCTGGCTTGCCAGATTAGAAAATAAAATTGCCACTTGGATTTAAAAGAAAAAGCAACAGAGGGAGAAGAAGCCCTTCCCATCCTGATACCCTACTTCTGAACGTTGTTCTCTGCCTAATAGCCATACTATCTGGGGATGATGGAAACTTTAGTCCAAGACCTGTTGGGGAAGACTAGTTTGGGGAAGACTCACCCAAATGTTTGCATGGTGTTTTAAAATGCCTGCCATACGCATTCTGCAGCTTCTGCTCTTCTTCCATATGGTCAGTGTGCCATCTTTGCATTTTGACCTGTACCAAATCTGGAAAACCACTTATTGAGAAACGCAGGATAAGCAATGACTCTATACTGGATTTCTTCTACACAATTGAACTATTGTGAGGGCTCCCGTTTACTATAAAGCCTTTAAGCTAATGGCAAACCCACTCCTGAAGATCAATGGAAACTGAACAGGTTTTCAAAGCATGAAAGGCAACACAGTGGTAGAACACTAAGCGTGTATTGATCTAGATTTGCAGAAAAGCCCGTGTGAACTCCTAAGACAGATAGCTGTGCAGTCAATAGAACATCCTAGGAACATGGCAATGCAGAGGAATTTGTGTGAAAAGATGTCCTCTTGCTTGTATCAGCTAATGAGTTTTGTTCATATTGACACAAGGAGTGAAGAGTTTGGCATTGTTAAAAAATCTTACGGCCAACCAGAGAGGCGGTTGAAAAAAAGGGGTGGAGATGAGGAAAGCACCTCAACACAGTGAAAATATACCTACACCTGAACAATTCATCACATGGAGGTCAGTCTTGAATCCAATACTAATTAGTGTTTAATTGACTTTACTGGGACATTCAGCTGTTTTCACCTCCTTTAATTAAGGAACGTCCATTGTGAAGCTCTATTTTCTCTCAGGTTGACTGTCCCCCGAAGTATAAAGTCAGCTGCGATGGTTCAAGGCCTTTTGTCAATGTGCAGAGGACTGTGCTTGTTGAATTGGTTTGCCAAGAAAATGTAATACATTCTGTAGGCACCTTTCTTTCACAAGATAATTCATCAACAACTGTTTGAGAGAGGGTAAAGTAAATGAATAAATGAATAAATGGATGAATATTTAATTGCCTAGGCTGTGCCATAAAAGGTAAATGGTTTTCCTTCCCCCCCCCCCTTTGGAAAAAAAACATGTATCTTCTGAATTTTCTTTCAGCTTGTTAGAGTTACTCAAATGTTGAGGTTCACAGAATGAAATTTCCCACTGAATAGGCATTTAGAACTTTTCTTTCTTTTGTTTCATCCTGAATTCTTTGCAAAATATTGCAAGTACTTTATATATGTATATTGAGCATTGTGTATAATTAGAGATTCATCAGAGACACCAATGTAATATAATTCCAAATAATACTTTTGAAAGAGTAGAATTTTAATCAAATTGTTGCTGTTAAGTTGTCTCTGACATATTGATGGTTATATATATTTCTCTTAATTTCATCTTATATCATGTGACTGCTGTGATGTTTTAAAAGCTTTTATATCCTCCAGTGCCACTGGCTAACTCCTTTTTAACTCTAATGTCATCAAACAGGTGTATTGATGGTGATATATCTTGATCAATGTCCCTGATATTATGTGATTTTATCTAAATAATATATTATATTTCTGGTCATTGACTGTAATAAATTATTATTATATTATTCTCTCTCTCTCTGACTTATGGCAACCTTATGAATAAGTGACCTCAAATGCCGTATCATTAACAGCCCTTCTCAACCCTTGTAACCTAGTGGTTTCCTTTATGGAGTCAATCCATTTTGTATTTGGTCTGTCTCTTTTCCTGCTGTCTTCAACTTTTCCCAGCATTATTGTCCTTTCCAGCCAGTATTATCTTCTCATGATGTGCCCAAAGCATGAAAGCCTCAGTTTCGTCATTTTTCTTCAATAAAGAGTTTAGGCTTGATTTGATCTAAGATCCACTTGTTTGACTTTCTGGAAGTCTGGGATGTCCACAAAGCTCTCCTCCGGCACTATATTTCAAAGTTTTTTCTTTCTTTTACTGTCTCCTTTTTTCTCATTGTCCAACTTTCATACCTGTGTATAGTAATCAGGAAAACAGTAGTAGGGATGATCTTGGCCTTGGCTTCCAGAGACACATTTGATCACCTTTTTTTTAGCTCCTTTATAGCTGCCTTTCTGAATCTCAGTTTTCTTCTGATTTCTTGGCTGCAGTCTCTATTTGGATTGATGACTGAGCTGAGATACACAAAATCTTCAATAATTTTAATTTTGTCTTTGTCAACATCAAATTTATAAACTCATTCTGAAATCATAATTTTTGTCTTAATGTTCACCTGCAGTCCTGCTTTTAAGCTTCCTTCTTTCACCTTCCCCAGGAGTCATTGCTGCTTTCTGCCAGCTAATCAAATAGCGTGTTCTTAAAAATAAATAAAATAAAATAAAATTGTGGCTTGGATAAAAACCATTTTGTGATATTTCCCCCATACCATTTCATGGTTTTTTAAAATTCCTATTGTTGTGTATAGGTGTTGTGCATATTTTTGTGTAAATCCTCTGTATTTGTAAAAAAATAAAATAAAAATGCCAGCTGTGCTCTCTTAAATGCCTGCATTTCACTGCCTTTCCCCTGACAGTTCACCACCAGGCAAAACTGTATATGTTCTACCACCAACATATACTTTCAAATCTCTTTCTCAGTCAGTTTTTATGGCTTGTTGAAGCCAGTCAGCTTTTTTGACATATAAGTCAATTTATCTTTTGACATATAAATGCAGAATTATTAGGAAGGTCGGTCAAGTCTCCAAATAATTTTCTTTAGTGGCTGAACTACTAAAACAGAAGTGGAACTTTTTGTACCATTGAACAAAAAAACATGTCTGTCTCTGCTGCAAGCCTAGCTTTTACCAGTCTCACATTTCTATAACTTGGTGAAGTTTTGGACATGCTCTTCAACCCAATATTCCATTCTAGTAGGTAAAAGACAGTAGCTAAATTATACTAACTTTACTGATGTTCATTCGGAATTTGGTGTGTGTCATTCTTGCCTTGCCTTGTTCTATCCTCTTGTCCTCTTTTCTCATACTATTTCTTTTCATACCTCAAAACTGGGCTGTATTTTTTCCCCAACTGGAATCTCTCACTAATACCTCCTTTGCACACTAAATTGTATGGCTGACAAGGCTTCCTTTGTGTGCTTAAGATATTTCACAAAGTGTTCTTATGTTCTGTGACTTCTGAGCTTTGGAGAATAATCCCAAGGCCTCTCCTTCCTGCCCCAAACCTTGGATGAGTGGAAGGGCCCTTGGCAGACGGGCTTAAAGTCTCCTTCAGCAGCTGGGGAAACAGGGCATGTCAATGGGAAGACCAAGATATGCGAGGAGGTTTATAATGATGGTTTGCCCCCAAAGTGGCAGTCGACCATTGTTTTTGTTTGGGAAGAGGGGGCTTTGTAATGAAGGTAGAAACCTAACTCTTTGCCAGAATCATTGGGGTAGGTGTATATATATTGCATGAGAAGAAATAACCAGGATATTTGTGGTGCCTTAAACACTAGGTTTTATTTGTTATAAGTTTTCCTTGACTAACCTACTGCTCCAGAAGCATTTGAAGCACTGGGCTACAGCCTTCCAAAGCTTATCCCATCCCTTAAACGTGAACATGTGAAAGGGTCCTAGGTTCCATTATCATCCACTGAATGGCATGGTGCAAAGCAGTCAAAGATTTATTCTGCCCAGCAGTAGACAAAGTCCCCTCCCTGATTTAGGAAAAGGACTGCTGCCTCCTTACATCGATTGCCACTAGCTGCTTTCTATCTCACCCTGAGATAAGATCGAGACAGAGAGACTCCGTGGAGAGCAGCACAGTGTAACTGGCATGGACTAATTGGCTTTGTTAACTGGGTGAGTAATTGTAAAAGAATGGCCTGAGCTTTTGGTGGGTTGGGGAAGCTGGAGAGGAATGGAGCAGCTGTGTCCTATGAGAAAGTCCTCATAGAAAGCAGATTTCTAGGTCCTAATCGCCTTGACTTAGATAATAGCATTTCAAATTATGCATGTTGGAGTGATGAAAATCTGGCCCTACTCTTCCACCAGCCCTGTAGCTCAAAATTACAATGTCCCCAATAATGAATAGACTTTGATCTAAAGTCTGTGAAAGAAAGACCTACAGCTACCAATTCCATGGAACATGTTCTTGAAAACTCAGAGGAAAGCAAAGGAAAATTGGTCTAGGAGAATCCAGAGGGGAAATTATAAGAAAAATATGAAAGAATGCAGTGAGGCCTAGGTCTCAGTATGTGTGTAGGAGATAAAAAGAAACAAAGGAGAAAGTAAAGGAAAAATAAAATCAGTATATTCAGAGCACAAGCAAAAACTCTAATCATATTGTACAATCTCCCAAAGAAGTATCCTAATCCATTGTAAAAGCTTGAACCTTCTCTCAAAGTTAAAAGGAAAAAAATCCGAAATAAAGTAAACACCACTTGAGAAAAAGTGAGCTGAAAAGAAATGTACATGCCGCTCTGTTAAGGAGTGATTGTTTTTTGTTTTCTTTCACAGACTCCTGCATTATTTGCCTTATCTGTCGTCTTGTCACTAAAATTCAGTTCTATATTGGTAAATGGCAACTGAAGTGCAAAAGACACCATGCCACCTTTTTGCTTGTCCCATAAACCCAACGTCCAGGCCAATGTCTGCCCCCTTTTTCTGACAGGAAGCAACTGATTGTGCTGTTTATGAAACAATCCAAAGATTTATTCCATTCCATTAGAAAGATCCATTCCATTCCATTCAATAAATTCAATCCATAGGCCATAGGCCATCTGCTGGGATTAATGGGCAATTCAACATGCAAATTAATGCATGATCACCTGAGAGGAAAGAAGTGCTTGTAAACTAACACGCTGGGTAGCTTGCATGATCCTTCTCCTCTCCTTGACCAATTAATTAGCAGTCTTTTTTTGGTGGGCAAAGGTGACCCCTGTCTTATTTTCAATTGTTTACTGCCTCTGTTTATGCACACAAGCTTTGAGATATCTAAGAGGAAAGATGCCCATTTGTCCGCCATCTTCTTTCAACCATGTGGCCTGAGAGAACCCACTTTTGTTTTTAACATTTTAATCTTTTTTCCTCATTTCTTCTGCTAATCTCTGAGACCCTTTGTACTTTATCAAAACTTCTCTAACTAAGTTCAAGCCTAGAACTTGCAAGAATATCGAGTAAAGATCTGGTGTTGAGGACTCCCAGGCTGTTGGTGCTGGGGGACCTCAACATCCATGCCGAGGCTGCCTTGACTGGGGCGGCTCAGGACTTCATGGCCGCCATGAGAACCATGGGGCTGTCTCAATATGTCATAGGCCCGACACATGAGAAGGGCCATACCTTGGACCTGGTTTTCTCAATGGGACTGGAAGATGGTGGTTTGGATGTGGAGGGGCTGGTTGTGACCCCATTGTCATGGTCAGACCACTTCCTGGTCAAGTTTAGTCTATTAGCTTCTTCTCCCCTCTGCAAGGGTGGGGGATCTATTAAGATGATCCGCCCTCGGAGACTAATGGATCCGGATGGTTTCCTGAATGCTCTGGGGGATTATCCGTCTGATATGGTCAGCGCTCCTGTCGAAGCTCAGGTCACCCTATGGAATAGGGAGATGACCCGGGCGGTTGACACGATTTCGCCTAAGCGCCCTCTCCCTGCATGCAGAGCCCAGACAGCTCCTTGGTATACTTCTGAACTGCGGGCAATGAAGCGAGAGGGGAGACGGCTGGAGCGCAGGTGGAGGAAATCCCGCTGGGAGTCCGATCGAACACGACTTAGAGCCCATTATCGGGCCTATTTCGTGGCAATACGGCTGGCAAAACGGCAATATTTCTCCAGCCGTATTGCTTCCTCAGAATGTCGTCCAGCAGAGCTGTTTTGGGTGGTCTGGGATCTTCTTCAACCGGGAAATCCGGTGGAGGTCCCGGACTGCTCATCAGCTCGCTGTGATGAGTTTGCTATTCATTTTGAGGGAAAAATCGCTCAGATTCGCAGTGGGTTGGACTCCACCGTTACTGCAGAATCAGAGGATGTGTCCAGTATGCCGTGCTTAGGTCAAGTATTAATGGATGAGTTTCAATTGTTGAGACCTGAGGATGTGGACAGGGTGCTTGGATCTGTCCGTTCTACCACCACTCCGCTCGACCCTTGCCCATCTTGGCTAATTGGAAGATCTGCCAGGGGGGTTTGCACCTGGGTCCAGGAGGCCGTGAACGCCTCTTTGAGAGAGGGAGTGGTCCCTACCGCCTTGAAAGAGGTGGTAATTCGGCCACTCCTAAAAAAGCCTAACCTGGACCCAAGGCTGGTGGTTAACTACCGACCAATGGCGAACCTCCCTTATTTGGGCAAAGTGTTGGAGCGGGTTGTGGCCGGGCAACTCCAGGCGCTGCTGGATGAAACTGATTTTCTGGATCCATTTCAATCGGGTTTCAGGCCGGGTTTTGGTACGGAGACTGCCTTGGTTGCCCTGTACGATGACCTTTGCCGGGAGAGAGACAGGGGGAGCGTGACCCTGTTGATACTCCTGGACCTCTCAGCGGCTTTCGACACCATCGACCATGGTGTCCTTTTGGATAGGCTGGCTGGGTTGGGAGTTGGGGGCACCGCTTTACGGTGGTTCCGCTCCTTCCTGGCTGACCGTGTCCAGAGGGTGGTCCTGGGGGACAGTTGCTCTGTCCCATGGCGTTTATATCATGGGGTTCCTCAGGGCTCGATACTGTCCCCCATGCTGTTTAACATCTACATGAAACCGCTGGGAGAGGTCATCAGGAGGTTTATATGCTGATGATACTCAGCTCTACCTCTCATTTCCCACCAATCCAGGTGAGGCGGTTTCTGTGCTGAACTCGTGTCTGGACCTGATAATGGACTGGATGAGGGTTAATAAATTGAAACTCAATCCAGACAAGACGGAAGTGCTGTTAGTGGGTGCTTCGCCGGACAGGCTGGAGGGCCATTTCCCTGCCCTGAATGGGGTTGCACTCCCCCTAAGGGACAGGGTCCGCAGCCTGGGGGTGCTCCTGGACCCCAGTCTAACTCTGCAAGCCCAGGTGGCCAGGGGCGCCTTCCTTCAGCTGCGGAAATTATACCAGCTACGGCCCTACCTGGACGAGTGGAGTCTCATGACAGTTACACACGCACTGGTAACATCTCACATAGATTACTGCAATGCGCTCTATGTGGGGCTGCCTTTGAAGACGGTCCAGCAACTGCAACTGGTCCAGAATCGAGCTGCGCGGCTGGTGAGTGGTGGCGCCGCTAGGGAACACATCAAGCCAATTCTGTTTAAATTACATTGGCTACCAGTTGCTGCCCGGGCCCAATTCAAAGTGCTTGTTTTGACATATAAAGCCCTAAACGGCTTGTGCCCTGGATACCTGAAGGACCGCCTCCTTCCATATGAACCTACCCGGCAGTTAAGATCTAGCCAGGGAGCCCTTTTGAAAGAGCCGTCCCTCAAGGAGGTAAGAGGGATGGCTTGTAGACAAAGGGCCTTTTCGGCAGCTGCCCCCAGACTATGGAACGCCCTCCCGACTGAGATTCGTCTGGCGCCGACGCTGATGACATTTCGGCGCCAGGTCAAAACCTTCCTGTTCCAGAAGACTTTTAATTGAAATAATATCAACTGTGGGTCCTGATGGCAATTTTTAGAGTATATATTTTAATTGTATTTTAATTGTTTTATCTTTTTTATTGTATTTTAATTGTTGTAAGCCACATTGTTGTAGTGTGGGCGGCATATAAGTTAAATAAAATAAATAAATAAATAAATAAATAAATAAATAAATAAATAAATAAATAAATAAATAAATATTTTCCTTTATCTTAAAAACAGTGTCTGAGTAATTACTTAAGCTGGTTGAATGCAGTGGGTTGTGTGTGTTGGGAACTTGCTACTCCATTTTAACTCCAGAAGTTACTAGTGTTTCTGTTATGCAATTAAAGGTATTACAGATATTCCTCTCTGGTGGTACTACAAAGCCTATCATCATAATTCTAGCACCATCTACCCAGTCAATCTATCCATAGGTTTCACATTTGGACCCTAAAAGTAGGATCTGAGTCAGAAGCAACAGCAGGGGGCTTTCCAATGTGTGCGACAGTGGGGCCCACTGTTAAAGTAAAAGCCATCCCTGTAACAGTACTGTGCAAATCCTACTCCCACCCACAGGGAGGGAGGAGCATGATCTTTAAACATATGATATATCTTTGTTCAGGAGCTTAGAATCGATGTGGAAACAGTACATTCTATTTCTAGTTCCCTAGCATCCTATAAATTCTGTGGCTGTAAAATGGTCTACAAATAATTAGGATTTACTTTAATGTAGCTAGGAGATAATTGCAGTCATGTTTCAGGTAGGTAAACTGGCTTAAATGTCTTCCATTAAGTGTATCAATAAGCAGAAGTACTGTATATGAGTTGCTTCAGGAAGTTGTAGGCACAACATTTATTTGGAACGAATGTCTTACATCTATATTATATATAAATATATATTTTACACTTCAGATTTCCCTCTGGGTTCAAGAAATAGAGCTGGCTCTGCTAGCACTCTTTGCTCACCCCACCCAGGAGGGAGATGGACAATTCTGGGCACCAATAGCATTGCCCAGGCTTGTTGGATGAGGGCAGGAACTTGGCACCTTTATAAGGTGGTTCACCCTCAATCTAACCCCTTTCAGAGCTGAATAAATGTGCAGCAGGTGTTTGTTCAATCTGCTAGTGATTGGCCTGGCCACATCGTGATGGAGTGGGGGTGGTGGAGAGGTGGCCTCACAGTGAGTTTCAAACAAAGCACAGCAGCTTCACCACCAAAGTGGCAAGGCTTCAGGCCTTGGAGAGGGATAGGGTGCAGTTGATGCATGGCCATGGGGCACCAGGAGCCAGGTGGCACTGGCACCCTTGGTCTGGCAGCAGCTGTCCATGGGACCACGGGGAGGCATGACTATGCCATCTCCATCAACTTTTAGCCTGCTGCTTTGGCCACCTACCTGCAGTGGCCATTTCCCAGACAGAGTCCAGGGACCACACTGGAGTTTAGAGTTTGGCCGTACCCACCAGAGCCAGACATAGGCTGTAATTCAGTGCCCCTTTAGGCCATGCTTTAAGGAGATCACTTCTTACCAGCAACCAAGGAGAAGATCTGGAGAGGCGTGCATGTGATCATATTCAGTCTCCTAAATCAGGACTCAGATGGACAAGGACAAGGAAGAACAAGGACAAGGAAGAGTATAAGGACAGGGACTGGACATGTAGGCATAGGCCAGAGTGATCAAGGGTGAATTGGTTTTCTACAGGTTTTTTTTTATACAGGAGTAATAGTTCAGGCATGGGCATGGAGGGCATTATCCTTGATACAGTATATGGACCTTATCTACAGAACCTATGTGAATTTCACAGGGTGTGCATGGCTCCTTTATGATAAGGCTTTTCCCATGCGCATAGCATTCCACCCCACCGTGAGGTGGGATGAACAGAATTCTCAGCTTTGGTTGCAGTTTATGAAGCCAGCCAGTCCCACACTTGGAGAGTGTTACGACAGTGGGCACCTGGTGCAGAAGGTGAGTCAATCCAATACACCCTACATTGATGAGGCATCCAGTTCAACACCGACTGCTATGTTGGGAATTCATTGCATTGGGCTCATACAACAGGAAGCTCTGTAAGTTCAGGCATGAATCGTCCTTTACTGAGTGCCTCAAGGGGTAACCAAGTAAGCAAGGTGGTAAGGAGAAAGGAGGAGGGAAGAAGCCGGGTTTCAATTCTCCAAAAGGGGCCCAGCCCAGTTAAAATTGAAGTGTTAGACAATTTGCTTAGAAGTTATCCAAAGCAAGAGGACTCCAGTTATTGGTTGGGTGGTTTTATGTTTGTGTTTAGAATACCACTTATGAGTGAGTTGGCAGCACGTTGGGCTGACAACCCAAAGGGATGGAGGAAGTAGTGAGGACAAAAATTGCAAAAGAAGGTGAATGTAGACAGAGTGCTAGGCCTTTCTCAGCCCTGACTGGTGTGGAACCTGAAGGTTTCCCCATTGGGAGTGGTGCCAAAGAAGGCACCAGGAGAGTTTTTGCTCATCCAACTTTTATCCATCTGACAGGGATTTGGTCAATGACTCAATCCCCCAGGAACTGCGTAGCAGGTACTACAGATCTTTTAATGCTGTGGTGCTCATGGTGAGGGCTGTGGAGTTGGGACAGAGCTGGCAAAATGCAACATCAAATGTTATTGCCAGTGCACAATGAGGATTTTGAGCTGCTGGGCTTTGCATTTGTGACGTTCACCCTCGTGGCCCCAGTTTGTCTACCCAAACACAGAGCTCACAAAGGCAAACCAAAACACCTCTTTACACGCTGCCACCAGTTGATCTCCTTATCAACATACTTTACTTAGGAAAGATGAAGGTCCATTCAGTACTGTCTTTTTAATAAAACAGGTTTATTGATTACAGATGGTTTCTAGGATAATTCATAAGCATATTCTTTCAGTTTCACCAAGCATCAATATTAATCTTTTATATTAAATATCACAGGTTACTAATCACTCCTCAGACTAATCACTCCTCATACCCCAAACTATCTCTCTTTCTCTCTGATTCCAAACTCTGACTTAGACTCTCTGACTGACTCCTCTCAGGCTCCGCCTTTTAACATCTCTTGAGGCCCCACCTCTCAACCACATTAGCATATAACTCATTAATATTACATATCTTATTACATAACTTAGGGTGAACGCTACAGCATTCAATAGTTGTTTTTATATGAATCAGGTCCTGCCCAAGGGGTGCCCATTCTCACGTGCAGGAATTGAGTTCCTTTCTGGAACGGGCATTGAGATACAGGGTGGAACTGCCCCATATAGTCCATTAGTTGGATGATTTTTATTTGCTGGGTAAAGAGGGTTGTGATACTACCAGCAGCTTCTGGAGGAGTTCCAGGGTCTGATGAAAAAACTGGATGTTCCTTTAGCAGATGAAAAGATGGAGGGACCTTCCTCCATATTGACACATAAAGGAATAGAACTGGACATACCCAGCAGTACTGCTGTTTACCCCAAATACATGTTGGAGGGTTCAGGGGCTGTTAGACAGCAGAAAGGTGACACTTAGGGAATTGTGAGAAGCAGTCAGACATCTGAACTTTGCACACAAAGTCATAGCCCCAGGCAGGGCATTTTTGAGATGGCTGTGTGAGGCCATGCAGGACCTCATGAAGCCCCACCACAGGCAAAGAGTTACTGCCAAGATGAAGGAGGACTTACAGGTTTGGCAGCATTTCCTTATGGGCTTCAATGGGATCTCCTTTTGAAGGGATGACCTTCATATGCGAGCTGAATTCCAGGTCCACACTGACTCTGCTATGTTTTAGAATCTCTTTTAGATGGCAATGGTGTGCTGGTGATGAGCCACAGGAGTGGCAGGAACTCGGCATAACCAGAGACCATACATTCTTGGAGTTCTTTCTGATAGTTGGGCCATTATGGTTGGGAATGATCAGTGGACCAATTCAGTAGTTTCTTTTTGGTACCACAATTTGGCTGTTGTACACATAGCTAACTCATTAATTTCCAGATCTCAGTGAGTTATGTAGTTGGTTTGGGTGTTTACATTGCAGTGCCTTTGTTACAATATATTGTTTTCTGCTTGTCATATCCCGGGAATAGACAATAACATAGCTGATGCCCTGTTTCACCCACACATAGTGAGGTGTGGATCCCAAGATTCAGTTACTGGGATGGGGGTGCATGGTGGGAAGCCATGACCACTGCCCATCTAAGATCATGAGGCCAGGAGAGTCATCCTGGTTTTAGCTGGCTGCAAATGGGCTGTCTACAGCGCAGCACAGACCTGGGACTTGGGATTTGCCCACTGTGGGTCAGGTGCAGAGGTAAGCAGGTACCTCTGGCTTCTGTGGTACCCACACTATAGTAGGTCCCTCTGAAGGAGGTGGGAGGTTACCAATTAATGAGTTAATAAAGTTGTGACCCTAGTTAAACTCATCACCTGTGTATCATCTCCTTATTTCTGGAATTGGGCAGGCAGTGATGCATATGAGTTTCTCTATGCTACACATTTTAAACATTTCAAATTTATTTAGAGATGATCTGAAAAGAAACAGCTTGTAGTAACTTTTAGGAGCAAGTATCCCCTCCTTGTGCTGACCTGTGCAGAGACTGTGCTGTTACATTAGCCTCAGTGGAAATAGCTATAATTAAGGGTTTCTGGTTACAGGGCTGTCAGATCCTTTTGTGTATCTGTTTTTTTGGCAAAGGCCTCAAATCTGAGAGTAACATTAAACCGACCATCTGTTAGCCTTCATTAGGCCTTCGCTCATCAACAGCCCTATTAAATAAAGTAGAGCACACTAAAAGAACTGTTGACATCTGGGCTTTCAGTGGAAACACTGATCAATATTAATAACAAAACTACTTCACTTGGATTTATTATTCATGGAAATTTAAATGCAACATAAATATGGATGCTTTGCCTAGCAGCCGAGTTTTAATGCAATTAATCTAAATGATAAAATGAAACCTTTCTTTGCAATGGCAAAAAGGCACAATAAGGAAGACACTTCAGGTACCATGTAGCACTTCATCACACCACAGCTGTCTTATTCTCAAACGTTGGCCAACATCTCATGTCCTCTTTCTTTGATTTGGGAGCAGGCAGGGTATGAATGTTTACTGCCACTGGTTCTTTGACCAGGCCATTTCTAGGATATACGTACAGAAGCAGCCCATACATACATCGAGCTTGGTGGACGCTATTCATGCTGACTAGCAGAGCTTTCCAGAGCTTCAGACTGAGCTCTTTCTCAAATTCTAATGGCGGGAGATGGCATTGATTCTGCCTGGGACTTTCTGTATGCAGAACATGTCCTCTACCACTCAGCTACGATCCTTTACTTACTTACATATTTACTGCCTTTCTCCATATCTAAGGAACTCAAGCGGGCTAAAAAAAAAAAGAGCATATAGTGACCAGAATTCTGTATGTCACCACATAATGTAAAATTATATCAGTGTAACTTTGCTGGCCATTACATAAAGGCAACAAGTATTGCACAAATCTGTTGCACAATCAGTCAATGATATTCTATAAATAAATCAATGCCTCTAAACATTTTAAGCTTCTTCTGTAAGTGAAATTTCCAATCATGTGTGTTAATCGGGTTCGATTACTGTCTTCTTCACTTTGTATGCAGTGGGAATTGGATGCTTTGTCCTGCTTCCACACAGAAGATTCATAGACACGTTCATAAGACAAAGTCCGAGGTTAGGTGAAAGCTTGCCTAACAAATGAACAATACAGTGAGAAATCAAAGAGTGGAAGTTCAATAATCTGCAGCCCAGTTGCCTAAATGACTTCCTTCAGAATGCCTGCTGTCTTCTTGATGGTGTGCATGAGGGTGTGGGGCTTCAACTAGCTCTGCCTTCAAGATCACACATTCCTTGTCTCTGATGAATATTTGCCGCACTGAATCCTTATGGCTATCACACACACAGATTCACCTCTGTGATCTTTAACTCTGCGCAGTCAGGGTTCCAGATCACATGGAAGCCTTCATATGTAGAAACGTAAGTGTGAACCTTTTCTCGCTGACATACATACTGTTCTTGTGAATGCCAATGGGTGGGGAAAACCAGAGTATGTAAAGTCAGATGTGGGACTAGTTAGTATGGATCCACTTCCCAGCATGAGCGATATTCAATATGAACTGAAAGATATGCCAGCTATAGGAGGGTTAGGAATAGGCACAAGCCTCTTCAGCTGGCAGAAATCCCCTTCTATGGGCACAACCCTGCTGGCTGATGTCAGAGATCTATAGACAGAGAAAGTTGTTCATAGGACTGCTTTACAGTCTGAGATCTTGTGCCAGAAGAGCCATAAAAGGGATGGATAAGGGACTGGGTGAAAGAGAAGCTGAGTTACCTGAGAACCCAACCTCCTCCATTCCAGGGCAACACTTTCAGTGTGGGCAGAAAGTTAGACCTGGGTGAGGATACTCCTAAATAATGTCCAACATTCTTAGGCTAGGAGGGGTTTGGATTCAGAAGAGCTTTGGCTGCCTTGGTATCTTGGCTGCATTCAAAATTAGTAGAAAGATCCAGTGCAGGTTTACTTGTAAATAAGTGCTAGTGAATTTTGAGCTGCTTTCTCTCAGCGTAGGTTTACAGCTTAAAACTGATAACTATATAATCATTCTGAAATAAGGATGGTTTTTTGGTTCCCTGACATTTTAGAAGAAACAAATTGTATTAGAAGAGCAAGGGATATTATAATAATGTGTCAGATTCCTTTTCTGACACAGATACTGTAATCCCACTGCTGTCACCCATCCTGAATTTACTTCCTTTTCAATTTTACCTGACTCTGTCTTCCATTAAGGCTGTGTGAGTGGAATTCTTTGTGGCAAAATGTGCTAAACCAGTGCAAGCTTTTCAAAGTTTTAAGAATGGAGATACACACTGGACTGGACTTCTGAATGTGCGCCACTTGCAACGAAAAGGATAGGATGCCTGTTGGGTTGCACATCCAAATGTACATGCAGATGTGTGTATCACTGAAAGACATGGCTGTTATCTGGAGCTGGATGCTTTTGTCAATAAACATTCTGATATGTTTCTCATATGAGAGGATATCCAAGACAATTCCAAGGGCTTCCATTAATATCTGAGAAAATATCTAATGGGGAAAAACCCCTCACAGAAATAGCAGGAAAAGTATCACAGAGGTTTACAGTGGTGCCTCGACTTACGACCATAATCCGTTCCAGAAGATGGATGTAACTCGAAATGGTCGTAAGTCGAAGCACCATTTCCCATAGGAATGCATTGAAATGCAATTAATCCGTTCTGGCCGAAGAAAAAAAATCACCCCAAAAAAAAAATCACTGCAAGACTCATTGGAAACGCGATTAATCCCTTCCAGCCGAAGGGGAGAAAAAAAAGAAAAGCAATCAAGCGTGCAAGACCTATTGGAAATGCACAGAAAACAAACGGAGCAGATCGGAAATGCACAGAGAACAAAGGAGGCAGGTCGGAAATGCAAAGAAAACAAAGGAAAAAGCAAGGGAAGCATGCAGGACCCATCGGAAATGGGGAACCCCCCCCAAAAGCAACCAAACCCCCCAAGACCCATCGGAAATGGGGAAAAAAACCCCAACAAACAAACAAACCCCCGAAGACCCATCACAGCACAGAAACATAACCCCCCAAGCTCAAAACCATGCTGCAAAAACACCCAGAACAGTTTTTAAAAAGCAGAAAACAGCACCTCACCTTACCAGGCAGCCCGAAGCCTCCCTGCAAACACACACACACGATCACTCAGAAGCAGAAGCGAGGCAGTCCCAAGCCTCCTCCAACACACACTCTCTAACTGCCGGGGTGAAAGAGCTACAAAGAAGCAGCCTCGTCGCCACCTACAGTTAGAAATTTGAATTTCCCGCCTTTTTCCCCTGCCTTTTTCTGTTTGTAAGTGGAAGCTCCAGTCGCAAGCAGAAGCAAAATTTTGCGGCCGGAGCTGGTCGTAACTCGAAATGGTCGTAAGTAGGGACGTTCGTAAGTCGAGGTACCATGTATGTCCACCACGTATGGGGGACAAAAAAAACATGGGGAAATATTCATCCCTTCATATTTGTTGGGGTCTCTGGAACTGATGAATATGAAGGGATGAATATTTAACGAATCAGCGATTTTTAATAAATATCACGATCGGTTTTTTTATTTGTCCCCATGTCTACTTGCCATATATATTTATAAGAAGTTATTTTGAAAACTCTTCAAACACAATTACCTTTCTGTAGTGCTAAAAGTTTGTAGTTCTAATTTTATGGCAATTGAACTTGAGTAGAATATGATCAATTTTGTCTTCTGTTCTCCCTGGAGAATTCAAGTATGCCAAGATTTAAGGTTCTTTAATGGGAGATTGTTAATGCTTCTTTAGTTGCCGAGATGTCAATTTTCTAGATATAGATTGCAGATGCAATATGTATAAAGTAGTTTTGAATGCAGTATATAAATGAAATGAAATACCATATTATTTTTTCGTCATTAGTTCCTCAGGGACCTTGTCATCATCACATCATCTCTCTCTCTCTCTTTCTCTCTCTTTCTCTCCCTCTTTCTCCCCCCTCACTCCCTCTGTCTTAGTATCATTAGCATTCTGTCAGTCGGTCAGTCCATTTGTCCATTTTTGGACAAGATAGTTTTTGCACTCCAATGGTCAGAACACCCTCAGTCACCATAGCTACATTGCAATATCTCTGTGTATTTTATACAGGAGGAAGATTTCAGAAGCCTCGGTTTTCAAGCACACAACAGCCACAGTGTTCTGACGTCATTTTAAAAGGAAAGGAAAAGAAAGGCTTTTGGCTACTTCAAAAGCAGTGAATCTGATTCTGATCCTACAAACATCCTTGAATATTTGCCACACCCAGAGGACATCTATCTCCTCACAATGTTTGGGAGGTAATCCCTTCTCCCAAGACACCTAAAACAAAACAAAACAAAAATTTACGCAGAAACATTTGAGTATATTTTATTTTATTTTATTTTATTAATGTATGTTTTAATAACTGTTGTAAGCCACCCAGAATAGTGCTTTGCACTAATGGGGCAATCAATCAATCAATCAATCAATCAATCAATCAATCAATCAATCAATCAATCAATCAATCAATATTTTTGCCAAATCAATTCACATAGGTAGATCCAATGGCCAGTGTGGTATAGTGGATAGAGTATTGTCTAGGATTCAGGAGACTTGGGTTCAAATCCCTGCTTGGCCATGGAAATCTGCTGGGGGGCTGGATTTCCAATGACACAGAAGTAGACATGAAAAGTATGCATTCTGCAGCTTGAAAGTTCAACACTCTCAAAATTTCAGCGATTTGCCTGATTTTTTTATTTTTAAAGAGAAAAACAAATGGTTGGAAAACCACTCCCTTGCTCACTCACTCAGCCGATCAGTCTACTGCAATTTACCCCTGGAGTAACTTTTTATTTCAGCTCATGTAATGCATTGAGACAAAAATTGTCCCATGACATCTTCCAGCAAACCATGCCAGGAAGCAAAAGCTACATATTCTGATTGTCAATAGGTTGGCTCACTCCAGAGGGCACAGTGGAATTCTTGTTAGGTTGAGAAAAACAACAAATGTGTAAACAGCCCTGCTGATAATCCTAATTTTAAACCTAACCCTTCTGCTAACCCTTAACACCCTGGATCAGAAAATGCCCCCAACTCACCCAATGCAAGTTAAAAAAAAATCCTAGTGCCTGAGGGTTAAGCTGCCTCTCTGATCTTTAGAATGGAGAACAAAGCAAAATAGCTGTAGGTCTATATAAACACACAAAATTAAAGTTAAGAAAATACTAGCCTGGTACTGTGGTAACAGTCCCAAACATTGTCACCTTTTGCAAGCTGTATATCTGTGTAAATTGTATGTATGGATATTCACTATAGTTCTTTTTTATAGTGAATATCAGTCCTGTCTTTTCATTTTTCCCAGTTCATCTGATCAGACAAGTTTATTTATTTGTTTGTTTTTTAAAAAAACAAAGGAGTCAAGTAAGTGGCAATAGACCATCTACAAGAGGGCAGCAAGAGGAGCTGTAATTAGAATTGCTGGGTCTCAGGGGTAGAATCCTGAGGAAATGCTGTGCTTATTCAGGTCTCCAGACAAGGAAAGGTTCAGGTCTCCAGACAAGCAGAGCTAGAGGAAGAGATAGTCTGATATTTGTGTGTTGCATCTTTCAAAAGCCCAAACACCCTTTTTCACTGTTTCCCAGTTGGTGTGAGGGCTCACTGGCTCAGTGCTAAGGAGCTTTCATGTGCATGTGCAACCTTGGTATATCCAAAACCCAGAGACGTTTGGAGAGAAAGAGAGCCAGTGTGTACACGTATTTGTGATCATTCTGGCATTGGGAGCAAGGCAGGGAGTGGAATGCCTTGTGCTTGTTTACAGATCAGCCTGCCTGGAAGCACTTCTGGTCCCTTGCCTTGCCTGCTCTGCCTCTATGACATCACAAGGCTCTCCTCCCATCACATTCTGAGGGCTTGCCCCTGGGTGTCAGGATCTGGCACTGAAATCAGGGGGTGGGATGCCGCTGGCTTCAGACCCTTAACTGCAATGGGATTAACATACTGAACAGAGAGCTATCTAGGTTAGAATAACGTTTTTATAAATTTAAAATAACGAGATCTTCAAACAGATACGTGACAGTTAAGCCAACATAGTATTTTTACACTTAGTTTATCTTACTACGAACAAATTCATTCCAAATGTACCCTCAGACTCTTCACAAAAAAGTGTATAGAAGTCCAAGGTTATTAGTTTTACACCAGCAGCTAACGGCTCCATGGGTAAAAAAGGCAGCTTTGCTCTTTAGATGAAATCTCCCGTGTTTAAGAGAGAGACAAAGAAAAAACAGTCTGTGCCCAAATTGCTCAGATATTCTTTCTATTCTGCTTTCCTGGGGGTTTACACGAAATTTCATCTGAGATTTGATTTGTCTCAGTTCAAAAACATCCAAAGTCAAACCAAACAAGCATAGTTCATTCTGATAGTGATTGTCTCTGTGACATTTTACAGTTTTCAGGGATACAAAACATGAAACAGGTGTTGTCAAATCTATTAGCGATGTAGTGACCTTCACGGTTAACTAGGGATGGCTTCGTATGCACAATGAAAACAGAGACTCAGCCAGATCCATGGAGCTTTCCTGGTGCACTAAGGAAATAATAGAAGTGTAGGAATGTCACAGTGTTACTTGCTGAAGTATTCCAAGCACAGATAAGTTGGTTAAAGAGGATAAGGGAGACAACATAAAACTTATGGAAGTCAGATAACAAAAATTATGACTACAGAGGAATTACATAACTTTAATGTTCACAGTAAAGAAATCTAACTTTTTAAAGACGTTCTGTGCCTTGGTTTTATCATTAGTTACCCAGAGACTTCAGCCAAGAAATCAGAATAAGACTGAAAATTGTAAGGGCAGCTATGAAGGAATTACAAAAGATCCTTAAATGTAAAGCTGTGTTGCTGAAAGCTAAGTCCAAAGCCATCCATACTATGGTACTCTCAAATACTGTATACTATGTACAGATATCAAAGCTAGGCAATGAAGAAAGATGTCAACACAAACATCAAAACAAAGCAAAACTAAACTAACAAAAAAACCTTAGCTCACCCACACCCCAAAATATATCCCCACACCTGGTTCATTCATATCAGAAGAGCTTTAAGGATGTTGTGGACTACCAGAAAGACATATAAGTAGATACTACCATGTTTCCCCGAAAATAAGACAGGGTCTTTTATTCAAATACAGTCATGTCATCTTCTTCTCGTTGCTGCACAATGGTGGAGGGCAGGGTTTCACTTAACTGGGGCTTATTTTGGGGGTAGCGCTTATATTACGAGCATCCTGAAAAATCATACTAGGGCTTATTTTCAGGTTAGGTCTTATTTTCGGGGAAACAGGGTAGATCAGATCAAGTGTGAATTCTCACTAGCAGCTAAAATTACAAAACTGGGGCTATTGTACTTTGGACATACTGTACCATGAAAAGGCAAGAGAAACTGGGAAAAGATGGAGGGCAGTAGGAGAAGAAAACCTAATATGAGATGGTTGGATTCTATAAAGGAAGTCCCAGCCTTTAGCTTGCAAGACCTGAGCAAGGCTGTAAATAATAGGATCCTTTGGAGGTCATCAATTCATGGGATTGCAAGATTCATAGGATCAATAGTAGGATATTATTATGCAACCCCAATTAACTAAATTTAGTATGCAATTGTATGGTCCTGTGAATGCATCCGTATGAAAGACTAAGAGCCTGGTTACACTCACAAACAAAAAAAATTGCTTTTGAATTGGGTGAAGCAGATTTTAAATTGATCTTAAAATACCAGTTTGCATGATGCACAGATCAGTGCACTTTTTTTTTTGCCTGGAAAACGAGTTATTTTAAACAGTTGGGAGGGGGTTGTTCATTTTAACTCAATACTGAATCCGATTTAATTTGAATCATTTGCATGTGTGAATGCCTGTATCAATACTAAATGTGCCTTGGGGTTCTGCCAAAATAAGTGCCAAGTCCAACGGAGGGGGGGGGGGAAACAAATTGTTTTTCCTCTCCTTTGCCTCCCCTTTAACTGGAGACTAGCAGAGTGGAGGATAGCAGCTCCAGGATGGAGGTGAAGGAGAAGGAAAAAGGAAAATGGAAATTCAGGAGGCATCATGCAGGCAGGTGTGTGCACGCATGTGTGCATGCACACACTGGTAAGGAGGAAGAAGACCTTGTGACACATAGGAGCTGGTTGCCTTGTAGCTCTCTCCATTCCCAGCTGCTTGCCCTAATTTCCTTATCCACACAACCTGCTGTCCCTCCCCTGAGCTGCAGAAGGGAGCAAGGTGAGGCTTTCCTTTGGCCAGCCAAGCAAAAGAGGCGGAGGCTTGACCAGCTGTTCTTGTTGCCTGAGCTCAAATACAGCCCTTGATGCTGCCGCCACTGCCATTGCTGGCCATGAGGACGAGCACACTGGAAGAAGAAGCCATGTGAGATTAACTCAATTTATAAAAGCTCGGACTTGCTTCCAATTTATTTCATCAGCCTAACCAGGCCCTAAGAGGAATAAATGAAAGTGTCCTAGAGGCCATAAGAAGGACCTGCCCTTTCTGAATGCTGCTTCTCTATATCCCTTACAAGATTATCATCCACCACTTCAGGCAAAAAGGAGCACTAGAACTTGCCATGATACATTCATTTTCTTCAGTGGATAGAGGAGGATCTTCTCTCCTCTCTGGAGTGATTAGTTATAGCTGTTGGTAGGATCCAAAGAGTTATTGATTGACAAGTAGAGTATATCCCTTACCCAGGCTACTGTTCCATGACATTTCTCTCATTATGTGAACCCCTTTAGAACTGCAGCCTCAGTAATACTTGCAGAATGGGAGGGAGAGTTAATTTCACATTGAGGAGAGCGAGCGAGCGGTAGCAGAGAATAAATACATGACCAGTCATAGTCGCTCCCTCTCCCAGTCTAAATGCCACAGAAATCCGAACGGACTGACTCGTTGGGCTCTGCAGAAACAGGATAAGAAACTTCATTTGTGGGGGAGGGGAGAGGAAACTGGCTGTCTAAAGCTGTTTCTCGAGGAACGCCAACCTTTGATTAATGTTTTTGAACATTAGTCAAAAAGCCAAAAAGTAATTAAAACGAATTATTCATATTTTGCTTTGCATGTCAGAACAGTTTCATGCCTTGGCAAAAGGTTCAACACATTTCTTAATTCTTCTGACCCTATTAGCCTATCCTTACCAATTTAGAGCTCATTTTTAAAACAGCAACAGCAACAAACTCTGTGAAGGAACTGGGAAAAGCTAAATTTCTAGCTTAATTTCTTTTCCATCTCCCCCTCCCCCCCCCCCAATTTTGTAACAGGTACTTGAGATCTTGTGGGAAACATCTCTGCTACCATCACTGCAGGATTAATAAGAGCTATTTCCGCGCTTGGCATTCAAACACAACGATGCTGCTGGGACAGGTCACCCTTCAACATGTTAACACTTGCCCACGTGTTAAACTACTGCAATTTTAGTTTGATGAAAAGCGAGAATTCTTTTTCCATTTCAGATGGGGATTTATATAAAAACATGCTGCAAAAGGATAAAATATAACTTTATGTTTAAGCGAGGTAGGCTGCTTCATCATGGCTGACAATATTCAGGCACTGAGATATTGCACTAAGTTGTTGCACTGCTGTCAAAATGAAAACAGTAACCGAGTGGCACCCCACAGCCAACATGCTGTGTAGTTTGCCATACCCACTCACCAAGTGGAACCCCCATCTGTCTTTCTTTGACACTGGAAGGAGGGACATTTCATAACAGTGGCTTTTTCCCCTGAATACAGATCTTCTAGTTCTTTCCAGGGAACAGCATTCTACGGCTGTGTGAGGAGGAACATAAGCCAGAACATTCCTGTCACATTTCCAAAAGGCACAATGGGTTTTGTAGTCTTTTGGCTGAATTCCACTGGTGTTGTTTTATGTTCAGCCACTGGCTGTCAATGTTTTTTCTGCTCCCTTGTGTCTTTGCTGTTCTGCCTCTCCGATTGGCCTCATGTAAAAGCGGCTGGTTTTCGCAAGGCTCCTAGAATCATAGTATTACCCTGTTTCTCCTAAAATAAGACCTAACCTGAAAATAAGCCCTAGTATGATTTTTCAGGATGCTCGAAATATAAGCCCTACCCCAAAAATAAGCCCCAGTTAAGTGAAACCCTGCCCTCCACCATTGTGCAGCAACCAGAAAAAGATGACATGACTGTATTTGAATAGATGTAGATTGTTGTACATGAAAAAAATAAAACATCCCCTGAAAATAAGCCCTACTGCGTTTTTTGGAGCAAAAATTAATATAAGACCCTGTCTTATTTCCGGGGAAACATGGTAACAATAACAATAATATATGGCCCAGTCCAGTAAACAAGAGACAGTGTGTCACAGTCAATAGAGTGATGTGCTAGGATTTAGGAGACCTGGGTTCAAATCTCCATTTGGCAATGAAAACTCTCTGGAGGATGGCAGTGGTAAAACCACTCCTGAAATATTTCATATACCTTGAAACCCCCATTAGGTTTGCTACAAGTGAGATGTGATTTGATGGCATATAACATACAACTTGTTTCACTGGAATCTTCCTGGTTTTCAACATCTGCCTAACTCTTCAGTGATTTTCTAGCTTGTGTTTTAATATTTAATATTCACTGGAATATTAGAGTAAACCTGCATAGTCATATTATCAATTTGAGATCCTGGTCTCAGTCAAAGTGTTAATATTTTTGTCTTTGTTTTGTTGTTGCAAGTTGAGTAGGACTCTGACTTGAAATATAAGAGTTGTATCATCTCATTCTATATTCTTTGTATTTGGGTTGTGGTTCAAGGAGAACCTATGTTTCATCCTGCACACCCTCTTTTTTATCTCCAACAGGAGCAACTCAGAGTATATCAGGTGACTGGACCTAATTGATGGGATGTAAGGTTCTACTGTTTAGGCATGTCTATTGCCATACTCAAGGAGAAAGCCAGAGAGTTCCAGAAAAACATCTACTTCTGCTTCATTGACTATGCAAAAGCCTTTGACTGTGTGGACCACAACAAACCATGGCAAGTTCTTAAAGAAATGGGAGTGCCTGACCACCTTATATATCTACTGAAAAATCTATATGTGGGACAGGAAGCAACAGTTAGAACTGGATATGGAACAACTGATTGGTTCAAAATTGTGAAAGGAGTACGACAAGGCTGTATATTGTCTCCCTGCTTATTTAACTTATATGCAGAATACATCATGCGAAAGGCTGGACTGGAGGAATCCCAAGCCGGAATTAAGATTGCCGGAAGAAATATCAACAACCTCAGATATGCAGATGATACCACTCAGATATATGAAGGCAGTGACAGATTTTACTTTCTTGGGCTCCATGATCACTGCAGATGGTGAAAGCAGCCACGAAATTAAAAGACGCCTGCTTCTTGGGAGGAAAGCAGTGAGAAACCTAGACAGCATCTTAAAAAGCAGAGACATCACCTTGCCCACAAAGGTCCGCATAGTCAAAGCTATGGTTTTTCCAGTAGTGATGTATGGAAGTGAGAGCTGGACCATAAAGAAGGCTGACCGCCGAAGAATTGATGCTTTTGAATTGTGTTGCTGGAGGAGACTCTTGAGAGTCCCCTGGACTGCAAGGAGAACAAACCTATCCATTTTGAAGGAAATCAACCCTGAGTGCTCACTGGAAGGACAGATCCTGAAGCTGAGGTTTCAATACTTTGGTCATCTCATGAGAAGAGAAATCTCCCTGGAAAAGACCCTGATGTTGGGAAAGTGTGAAGGCAAGAGGAGAAGGGGACGACAGAGGACGAGATGGTTGGACAGTGTCATCAAAGCTACCAAGATGAATTTGACCCAACTCCGGGAGGCAGTGGAAGACAGGAGGGCCTGGCGTGCTCTGGTCCATGGGGTCATGAAGAGTCGGACACAACTTAACGACCAAACAACAACAAAATTGCCATACTGTGGTCCTAAAGTTTTTTTCTCCCCTATTCTTCCATGGGATCCATCAGCACCCAATTTCTGGATAAGAACCATTGCTTCCCAATGACAAGAAGTGATCAGTTCAAAGACAAAGAGTTATAATAAGATGAAAAAGTGTGTGACTAAATTGCTGTCTAGGGCTGGTTGCGGGAAGTGCATGATTGTCTTATCACAGTAACCTCACCAGCTATGGCCCTCTTTCCAGGTGCAATTCAAAGTGTTGCTTGAGACCTACAAAACCTTGGTGCAGCCTAGCTGAAGGACTGTATTCCCCCATACAAGGCTTCCTAGGTTACTGGGATCTTTAAGGGAGGCCCTTCTCTAGGAGAGGAAAAGTGGTTAAGCTGCAGAACAGACCTGAGTTCAATCTTGGGTTCAGGTAGCTGGCTCAAGGTTGATGCAACCTTTCATCCTCCTGAGGTCAGTAAATTGAGTACCCAGCTCGCAGGGAGGGGGGGGGGCGCGGCAATGTGTAGCCTGCATAATTAAATTGTAGTGTCCAGAGAATGATTTAAGCTCTATGGGGCAATATATAAGCAGCACACTTTGCTTTGCTTTGCTCGCTACTCTCACAAACAAGTTTGCTGGGCTCCCTTGGTGGCTGTTCCCATGTTGTACAGGTCCATGCCAAGGCAGACAAACCTGGCCCATCCCCAGTTTTTACCAACAGACAAAGGCCATGCAAGCTTTTAGCAGTGGCATGGCTGCTCAGAAAGAGGCTTTTATAAAGGATTAGTGTGGCACATTTTTGCTGATAAATTTCTAACTGACTAGCATTTTAATATTGTAATCTAGTGCATTCTGCTTTAGCAGCATAATCTTTTATTTTTAATCTGTTCTTATTTTTGGTCTTGACCACTTGACTCCCACACCTAGGAGAAAGGCAGGAAACAAAACAATTAAAAAAAACACATCCCAGTTGTTCATAAGACAAATTCCTCCTCCCCCTGCCACCCCGGCCTCCCCTATAGCTGAAGGCTTTGGTTTTCACAGCAGGCCATCTCATGTCATTTGCTGTTGTAAAGGTTGCATTTACATGATGTTCATCTTGCCCTTTGGGTATCTGTAAGGAGGCCATGCAGATGTGAACAAACACATGAGCAGCTAACACCCTTAGTTCAAATTACTGGTACAAGAGCATTATTGGTGGAGGAAATTTGCTTGGCAAATATACCTGTGCATGAGATGTGCTATGTAATTTCACACTGTAAGCAAGATACTGTTGAACATTAATGCTATAACGAGTTAGACACAGGACATCAAACTGCAACACTTTACATTTATGTCAGAAATGTAAACGCTAATCTTAACCATAACCCTGACTGCAGATATGTCAACCGATCCTCAGCATAGTTTTAGAAGAGGTAGCCGTGTTAGTCTGTGCTAGCATATAAGGCAAAAATAAAATAAAATAAAATCAAGACAAAAACATTGTGGCACCTTAAAAAAAACTAATATATTTTAATGTTAGCTTCCGTGGACAAGTCTGAGGAAGTTTTAATTTTTCTTCTGTTTTCACCTGACATGTTTAGCCTCAGAATAGTTTACTGTAACCTTTGCCTCATCCAGCATACTAGCATTTTGATACATAGTATTTTAGGCTTCTCCTTCTTGATATACCCATTTGCACTGGTTATTTGAAGCAGTTTGCCATGCTTGCTGTCAATCCAAATCAAAGGTCTGAAACTTTCTATCTGTACTTTTCTACAAGTGTGTTCCCAGTAATAAGATTTCAGTAAACATATTAATAGGATAGGATAACTATCAGGAACTACAGCAAAACCCATATCAAATACAAGGTACCATCTAATTAGGAAACATGTAAACACTTAAATGAGATCTTGGCATGAATAAAGAATTTCTTGTTCCACCATAATTATAATGTTGAAAGTTGGTTTAGCATGAATTGGACATTGGAATAAATGTGGCACTTTCAAAGAAATAGATATGTGTATATAATCCTATTCATTTGAAGCTGTGAAAGACATGTGGAATTACTGTTTTGTGTTTCTCATTCCTAAATGTATTTCATTTTGCAAAATGTCTTTGCTTGGTGTCAGAATTTAAGGGTAGAATTGCTCATCTTGAGTTGCTTCTTTCTAAAAAATGTCTGAATGGAATTTATTTTAGTTTCCTTCCTCGCCTCTGTAGCTTGTTTTAAAATCTTCAATGGAAGACAATTTTCTCCTTTGTAAGCTCTGTTCAATCTAGACATTTTCTATTCAAGTAAATATATATGGAGGGAGAGTGCACTAGCTCCTTCCCTCCATCATTATTTCTATCGCTATCTATGGATCAAACCATGTGAGACACCAGCTTTACAGTTAGAAACAGAACTCCATTAAGAAGTAAAACACATTTTTCTTTTAATCCTAATATGAGATTTCTACAGCTCCTCAAGTTGTAAATGATCTTGCTTTTGTTCTGTGACTGATGATTGGAAGGCAAAAAAGAGGCTTCGTTTGCAGGTTACATAATGGTGCAGATGCAGCAGTTTTGAAGGCATGTGTCTCTGGAGGGATCATATTTTGGGATTATTATAGGTCTGATATTGTATAATCTGGACCTAAATCAGGACCCATTCTGTTGTCTGTGGAAGGTCTCCTTGCATTTGGGGATCCTGATCTTCCAGAGAGTGGAGGTTGTCCAGAACAACACAGACACTGACAATTTTAGGGAATGGAAGAGGGCATAATGTAGTCTTTAGGTTTTTCCTTTCCCTCACCAGGATCTCTGTCCAGAACTGATGTCTGATCCAGCTACAGTTTAGGCGAGTCGTGGATCTTTGATATACATGTCTCCATGATGCATAATAATATATATTTATTCCCTATGTTCACACTTTGCAATTTTAGATACAGACTTCATATCTTAGGTGTGTTTTTGTAACTTGTTATTCACAGCCACACCCTTGTGTTGTACTTAGTTGAGAGAGCCAACTTTCCTGTTACCAGTTTAGCTTGAGAATCTTTGCAAATGAGGACAGCAAGATGAGTACCCGAGTTATACTAAGTCAGAGTATGAATCTATCTAGCGTAGTACTCTCTGACAGGTGGTGATTCTCTGGGATCTCAGGCAGGATTCTTTCTGAGCCTTACCTGGAAGTCCCTGGCATTAGCTCAAGCAGTAGCAAGACCTAAGTTTTGAAATCTGATGAAATCAGATGTGTTCAGAACGGTATGATGTATACTGAGGGCAACCCTGAAGCCGATGTGGAGAAAATAGGTGTAAACCCCACCTTCCCAGCTGTACTCTTCCATGTCATGTTTTTTGGAAAATGGCCTTCTTTAATTTGTTACAGAACAACATCAACCTTTAATTAACGAATGATAGCTTGCTTTAAGAACAGAAGCAATTTAAGAGCAGTATCTTTTTTTGGGGGGGGGGTGGAATCAGTGAATAAGGCAGGGCAAGGACAAAAGCCTTATCTGTTAGAATCCTCAGAAGACTGCTCACTCAAGACAATCAAGAAAAGATGACACTATAGCAACGTGACTCTTAATGTTATAACTTTATATTATGGCCTGGAGTTGAACTCTACCCAGCCAGCAATAAAGATACATGCTTGTTTGCCAGGAATAAGAAGTAAGAGTCATCCTGGAGGCAGCAGTTTTTGGAAATTTAAAACTCCCCACATCCCATGGCCCCTTAACAGCTTCCCCACAACTAAAGGGATTTCACAGTACCATGAGGGCCTTTTGAAAGAAAAAATCAGAAATGTTTTATGTGCAAAAAATTATGTGAGCTGATGATATAAGCAGTCTTATGTGGTATAGCTGTGCAAACAGGATTTTAGCTTCTGGATAACAATTGTGACAGGAAATGGCATCAGCATGTATGTTATAGGCAAAGACAGGTATTGTATGGTATAATGGGTAAAAGTGATGTTTGGTGACATCTGAGGATTGAAACAATCACATTACTCAGCCACGAGACCTGTTTAAGGTCTCAGTCTGAGCAATGATGACGGAAGCATGATATGAAAGGAAATCTATTCTGAAGTCTATTTTACAAAGTTAAGAACTCAATGGAGCTCATCATAAAAGTTAAGTATATGATCCACATCAACCTGCCTCCCACAATTGTTTGTATTTTTTTTTAATTGGCCACTAGAAGACATGAGGGGGCTTCTCTATTTTTTTTAAAAAAGCCTTTTTGAAAGATAAATATTTTTCACGGGGGGAGGGGGGCAGGACACAGAAGCACTTTTGATGCTCTCAGGGTCCAGAAGCTTTTGAAGACTGTCTACCCAGGAGCAGATAATGCCAAGGATATGGACAAAATACCATACATTAAGTGTGCTTTAAATATTGGAGGAATGTAATTTGCCTCTTACTATTTATTTTATTTTATTTTTGTAATAGATTTAAATGAATCCTAAAGTTTGTATTTCTTTTTTGAAGCCTTACTAGAGCGTTGAGAAACTGTGCCAGACACTTTAACACATCTGTCTCAATATCTATAGCATTAGTTAACATTCTTCTCACATCAATTAAATGTGTGCTAACTATAATTATTTCTCTTTTTCCTCATTTTATCAGCTTTACTAATAAACTGCTTGAGGCCATCCAAGTTTTTATTTCTCTTTTTTTTTTCCATGCTGGGGTTCCAACTTGCTTTACAGGAAGACTATCAAGATCCCAAGGTAATAAAATGGGGTATTGCAAAACCTGTGAATGTTCATTGTGCCCCTCTCTCCAGAGCTGAGTTAGAAAGTGGTAATGAGTGATAATTGCTACAATTATATGAAGAGCCCTATGTAGAAATTACAACCCCTCGCTAAGCTACTGCTTGCTAGTGATACATGGCCTTGTAAGGTGAAATATGGCTTGAAACTTATACAGCCTCTGTGTCTCGGAAAATCCAGTTCTGAAGCATAAAATCCAAATAATGCACCCAATGCAAGAAAGCCTGCAATTATAATATCATATTCATGCTATTGAAATAAGTTAAATAAGCAATATTCTCCTAGTTCTTAATATACTCTTATATTTAAATACTTGCCTGGTAGCCTTAAATGAAAAGCAGTTGTATGTGGGAAAGAAAATGGGTTGAAAGAAGAAGGTTGCAACACTTTCCCCCTTTCCTGGGCCCAGGATTGAAGCCTCTACCAGAGGTGAAATTGGGTTGCCATCCCACCCACCTCCCATCATAGTCCAGCTCCCTCAAAGTTGCATTTGATGAGGACACGAGAAAGGGCTTCATGGTGGATCTTCCCAGAACTGCCTTTGAAAAGAGGCTCAGGTGGCCCTCCTTCCTTCTGTTAACTGGCAAATACCTTTTTATTTAGATGGAAATTTGGCCTCTAACCCAAGGCTGTATTATTCCTAAGACTGACTAGGCTGAAGCCTACAGGCCTAGCAGGGACTAAGGGCCCAGCAATTTATTTTTATTTTTTGCTGAGGAGCCTTAGGGCTCCAGTGGTTAAAGGCACTTTGCACTGTGTACTGTGGTCTAGTACAGTACCTACTGTACCAGGGTCAAGCTATTAGCTGTAGGGAGCTGAAAGATTGAAGTGCCGAGAAGGACTTCAAATACCTGAAAGACTAGGAACCTGACCATGGTCAGCTGTTGAGGAGAAGTCTTTCAATAGCAGGTGTTGTAAATTTTCTTTCCTCTTGGTTTTCAAAAGACTGCTTTAATTCGGTGCTTGTTTTTATAGTATAGCTATTATTTATTTATTTATTTATTTATTTATTTATTTATTTATATCCCACTTTCTCATCAAGAGGACCAAAGGTGGCTTGCAATATTAAAACAATAGAAATAATGAGAAATATTTGTATAGGAATATGAATACCCCTTCACAGTTGGACATAAAGAGGGTCCATGCCCCTGGGGCCAGACTGTCCATTCACACGTCCACTGTTGCCAGCGGCTCTGCTCTCCCTTCCAATTGTTCTGGAGCTTGCGGTCGGCTATCCACTCATCAGTCTGGCAGGGAGACTCGTCTTCCCTCCTTCTGCTAGGAGTGGATAGTTGACTGCGAGCTCCGGAGTGATTGGAAGGGAGAGTGGAGCCAGCAGCAG
The DNA here is from genome assembly GCA_037013535.1 of Intellagama lesueurii. Taxonomy (NCBI): domain Eukaryota; kingdom Metazoa; phylum Chordata; class Lepidosauria; order Squamata; family Agamidae; genus Intellagama; species Intellagama lesueurii. The sequence continues at coordinate 120,482,117 of JBAJHW010000001.1, read as the reverse complement.
CAGTGGATTCATGAGTGGACAGTCTGGCCCCAGGGGGGCCAGCTGTGCGGAAGTATTCATATACGAATATGAATACCCTCATCTCTAATCTGCTTGCAACCAGTGACAGAGGCCCTCTCTCATATCTTCACCAAATTCACCTCTGAGGACTGTTCGGCTGAGAGAAAGGCTTCATCTGATGATTTTAAAACCAAGACAGGCTCTTAAAGAAACATGTGGTCTTTCAGATAGCTATTTTAATATTATAACATGATGTCCCAAGCTGTTTTGGGTCCAGGAAGGTAGGAAGATTGGGTGTAAATGAAATAGAAAGTATGAATGAAATAGAATGAATAAGTGAATCAATTTACTTAGAATTCTAGATCATTATTTAGAATGATTTCTAAATAATGGTGGCAAAATCCCAATTTAAGAATTCATTGACTCTTGCTTCCCTCAATAATTATTTCTTTCTGACAGATGTACAACTTCATGGCCAAGACCAGGCACATTTGATTAGGTCCAGCAACCATGTTTCTTTATTTGTGGTCTTTGTTGTCACTCTGCTAAAGATGCTCAATGTGCTCTCTCATAATTGATAATTCTTCAAAAACCAATTGATTTATATCTTTTCCACAGGTCCAGATCTTTCTGGGTATGGGACTTTAGAAGTCATAGCAATAAAAGTAATGTGTTTTATTTTATTCTGTGCATTTACTAATATTGTTGCTGGGATGATTTACAGCAGGTGTGTAGGACAGTTTCATTTTATTTTGACAGTGTTAGTGCAGATAAATATATGAAATATTTCTCATTCAAAGCTACAAGCAGGCCCTGTTCTCAACAGAAGTGTACCTATTTTTGGCTGGAATCTCAGACAGTGAGGCATATTGCATTTTTTTAAAAACCACAAGTAGTTATGAAGTTTCTTAGGAGGCATATTGGGGATTCAAACTCCTGACCCTGGCTCTAACCTAATATAATAATATTAATGTAACAATACATAATTATGGAGGGGGCTGTGAATCCACCTCTACAAGATAAAATTGTTGTAAGCTGCCTTGGGTCCTTTTAAGGAGAAAGGCAGGGTAAAAATATATTAAACAAACAAATAAATAAAATTTGAGAAGGAAAAAAAGTCAAATCACTGAGTTTGATTTATTTTATAGGGTGTGGAAACGATCTTCACTTCATGTCACCTCCTCCCGACTCCCCCTCGGTTAAGAGCCCCTCCCCCTCAAGCCTAACACCTTCCGCCAAGCCCTCCTCCCTAATTCTCGTCCCTCACGGGCTCTTTCAGAGGGGCTAGGAGTGATGTGCATGCATGAAAGTAAAATCTGTCCAAAGAGGTACAGAAATAAATATGAACTCTAGGTTGCTTGCAATTCTAGTTCAGATTAAATTTATCTGTGGATTAAAATAAAACAGCACTGTGTATTTAATATAATAAATATAAAAAAATATTTGCAAACAAAATTAACGATGGCAACTTTCCCCAAAAATCACTTCGCGACTCCTTTGAGGGTCATGACCACAAGATTGGAAACCTGTGCTTTAGAAGAAAGGAGGCATATACTCTCTCTCTCTCTCTCTATTTTTAAATAAATAAATAAATAATAAATGACCTAAAACTATATGCAAAAAGTTCCACTGAGATTGAATCACTGCTAAAAACGGTGCAAATATTTAGTGAACATATTCAAATGAAATTTGGAATTGACAAATGTGCAGGTCTGTCTATACACTGTGGCAAGATGGAATAGAGTTAAAAAAATTGTGATATTATAAAATCACTATCAATGAAAATTATAAATACCTTGGAATACTAGAAGCAGATAACATCCTGCAGACAAAAGTAAAAGAAGTGACAGAATGGGAATATATCAAAAGACTGTAGAAAATCTTAAAATCAAAATTAAATGGTGGAAATACAACCAAAGCCATAAACACAGGGCAGTTCCAGTTATTCGATACCCAGCTGGAATAATAGATTGGACCCAAAATGAATTAGAAGAACTGGATCGAAAAACACTCAAACCAATGAACATGCATAATATGCTACATCCAAAAAGTGATGTAGACAGATTATATTTACTATGAAAAATTGGTGGCAGGTAGCACAGGAGGAAAAATATAAGCTAAATGGTTATATTAGTATAATCTCTTTATATATTACCTGAAGATCTAGAAATGTACAGATAAAACCATGGACCTGGAGATGGAGTGGGTTGGAATGTCTCTTAAAAAGTACAGGATGGGCCAGCCCTGGTCTGTATGCCTCTTAATAGGAACATGCGTTCCTAAGCTTGTCAACAGTGCCAGGAATAAAAATGTAAAGGTATTCCATTAGGTTTAACAAGAGGTAATAACATAGTGCTGAGTTAGGATTGCTGTCTATTTTTTTTTTCTAACATGCTCCTCACCCTCAACAGCTATGTGGCAAACAGCTACAGCTTGGCCCATGTGTGCAGATGCCTATTAAACCATCCTGGTGGAGACAGCATCTAATTCTGTTGGTCATGTTTTGATCAGAACATACCGAGATCTGCAAATTTCACTGTAAACAGAACAAACTTGAGAATCAAATGATGTGATTATGGGAGAAAGCAAAACTGACAGATTTGTTCATTGTTGTGTAAAGTCCTCCCTTATGCCAGCACATGAGACAGAATCCGCCTCAATAACACATCTGATTTGCTATCCCTTT